>JAWWEE010000085.1:29411406-29547735 GCA_035221455.1 Xenops minutus
GGGGAGAGATCAGAACAAAAGCTCTGGCTAGAGCTGTTATCAGCACATACATATTCATTACATCCTTTGTTAACTCTCTTTATCAGCACCAGGCTTGGCTCCAAGCTTTGGGAGGAATTCTGAGTTTTGGAACTAGAACAATTTTGTTAGGAAAAATCCAGGCATGAGGCTGACCTCTCTTATGGGTGAGACCACAAAAAGGAGTGAGGAGCAAAGCTGCAGTTTCTCAGCCTTCCTACTATCTCCATCTTGGTGGATGGAGACTGTTGAAGGGGAAGAAAATTGTCAGAGCTGTGAAAAACATTATGTAACCCCTGCTAGATCCCAGGACATAAACAAACGTACTCTTAGATAGGAAGTAACAGTCTTTTCTGTTTTCAGGGAAGTTCTGGAGATCGATTTCTCAATAGCTTGTCAAGTTTCATGAAAGGCCTGGATACAAAGAACAATGTGAAGGTAAATTAACCAATCCTCTCTGCTGTGCCTGCTGTCTGAGGCTCTGGTGACCTGGAGTAAGAGCAGTTTGCCTTGGGCAACTGTGCAGACCAGAGTTCCCTGTGGTAGCATATGTAGTTTGCATTTTTGTGTGGGTTTCCTCAAAAATGTGTTTTTTTCCATGGAGTCTAGGCCCAAGTCCCAAAAGGAGTTCAGTGCTGGATCAGTGCTATCTTCCAGCAGCCTCTTGTACTTACTGATTAACTCTCTTCTGTCCCTGAGCAAGCTAGCTAGAAGGATGAGGAAAAAAATTATATGACCTGAATAGAGGAAGGGATGTTCTGCAGGGCTTAGCAGCCTGGTAGATAGATGATGTACCTGGTGCCTTTCTGATGCTGGTATGGTCTCTCACAGGTGTGGTTTAACAACAAGGGCTGGCATGCCATTGCGTCCTTCCTGAATGTGATCAACAATGCCATCCTTCGGGCCAACCTGCAGCAGGGTGAAAACCCCAGTGCTTACGGGATCACTGCCTTCAATCACCCACTGAACCTCACCAAGCAGCAGCTCTCTGAAGTGGCTCTGTAAGTCATGATGTGAATGTGGATGGTTTTGGGCTCAGCAGCTTCTGGTTGCTGGAAAGAGCTAACATGGGAGATTTTAGCCTTGCTGGTGGACACTCAGTAGCCTGTGGCGTTTAGGCTCTGACAGGCAGGCTTTATTTTTTCTGGTCTGGGCAGGTGACAACATGTTCTCCTGAGAACTTGGTGTTAAACTGCACTTCTGTGCAAACTTTCTCTGTCCCTGGTAGCTCCAGTTTCTATGAACCAGTGTCATCTTCAAATCCTCTGCCACATATAAAATTCCTCTTGGCCACCTTCAGAAAGGCATCTCACCATTAATATGGTTATTCTTTTGTCCCAAGGTGCCACCATCTGACTAGGAATCACTGATAGATCCTCCATTTTGTTCGCTGTCTCAGCCTGGGGGAGTGCAAAGTAATGCACAGAGTTTGCTTCACTGAGGCATTGACTAGTCTACTCCTACCAGTATCCAAGTCAAGACCCATAACCTGTCTGCAGACACATCTTCACATGTGTAAAGCAGTGACAGATGACAGAGGCAGATATCTCTGAACTTTAAAACAGCACAAAAAAAAGGCAAACCCCCAGCAGCACAAAGAAATGCATTAGGTGGGAAACAAAACAGTGGTGATAAGGAAAGGAGAAAGCAGTCTATTAATTACACTGATGTTATTAACCAGTCTCAAGGTTGTGTTGTTGTCCTTGAGATGCCAGCTGGGTGTGTATATTTCCTTTGTTATATGGCTGTGCAATTTAAGACAGCATGGTGTGGTTATCGTTCACCTTGCAGAATAAGAACAGCAGAAGAAACAGTTTCTGCTTTGCCTGACGAGAGCTGCTTAATTTCACCTCAAAGGAGCCAACACCAGCATACAAGCAATTTGCTTTCTTCCTTTTTTTGTCCAGGATGACCACATCTGTGGATGTCCTCGTCTCCATCTGTGTGATCTTTGCCATGTCCTTTGTTCCTGCCAGCTTTGTGGTTTTCCTTATTCAGGAACGTGTCAGCAAGGCTAAACACCTGCAGTTCATCAGTGGTGTGAAGCCTGTCATCTACTGGTTGGCCAACTTTGTCTGGGATATGGTAAGGGCTTTGACAGTGCTAAACTGTCCTCCATTCTGTTTTTGCAGGGTGTCTTGCACTGAAATGCAACGTGCAGTTTGGGCCAGTGGGCACCATCTTATTTCAGTGAATAACCACTCTGACCATGACTTTTGTGTTTACTTTCTTGGGGCAGTGGCTCACCTCAGTGGGACAAAGGAGCACAACAGAGGATGAGAGGACAACCATAGACTCAATCACCAGCATTTATTATGTCACTTTAAAATACTTGCCCTAAAATATTTGTGTAGCCCCTTGTTTGCTCCGTCCAAGCATGTTTTTTCAACATGTGGTGTCCAGAACCTCTGAGAGTCTACTGGCTACTTCTAGAGGGACCAAAAAATGCAAATTCATGTGTCCTGCATTGTAGTTCACACGTATGACACTTTAAAGAGTCTTGCATTGAAAACAGCTTTGGGAACACTGAAATGTTTAGAAAACTATTGTATTAGAGCAGGATGATACCTTTCTTTTTTTGTCATCTGGAAAGAAATCTAAAGTCTTGTTTTTCCCTTCCAGTGCAACTATATTGTTCCAGCCACACTAGTTGTCATCATCTTCATCTGCTTCCAGCAGAAGTCCTATGTATCTTCCTCTAACTTGCCTGTGCTGGCTCTCCTTCTGTTTCTCTATGGGTAAGGGATTTCTAATCAGAGGATGACTGGGAAGGCCCTTAGATTTGGAAGGTGCTTACCTGGTGTTGCTGCCTTTCTTCTTGCCAGGTGGTCCATCACCCCTCTCATGTATCCAGCCTCCTTCGTGTTCAAAATCCCCAGCACAGCATATGTTGTGCTGACCAGTGTGAATCTCTTCATTGGCATCAATGGCAGTGTGGCTACCTTTGTCCTGGAGCTCTTCACCAACAATGTATGTTTCCTCAGAAGCATCTCACCATCTTGTACTGATACTATGTAATGCCATGTTGGTGTCATATTGTCTTTAGCAGCTGGTTCTCCAGAAAAGCCAGGCCCTAGCCTGTACCCATTAGCTTCAGCAGCAGTTTAAACACAGGTTCTGGTCGAAATGGGTTAAAGCCCACTTCAGCTATGTTCACAGAATAGTTAAGGTGAGGAAGGACTTCCTGCGATTGTCTAGTCCAGCGTCTGAGCAGGATCAGCTAGAGCAGGTCACTCAGGACCATCAGATTTAACATTTTCAGGGATGGAGACTCCACAGTCCCTCTGGACAACCTCTTCTGCTTTGCAATCACTCTTATGGTAAAAAAAAAACCAACAAACAACAACAAAAACCAAACAAACGAACAAAAAAAACTAACCAAACAACAATTTTCTTACATTCGAATGGATTTTTTGGTATATTCCTAATGAAGGGCAGTTTCCATCTACTAAAGCCATTTAATCACCCAAGGATATAGGTGCCCCTAATTTTGCCTCCATGGTAGATACCTCTCTGTATTGGGAATTTACACACCTCCCTTCAGTTTTCAAAGCTGGATGCCTACTGGGGAAGCTGCAAGTTCCTCTCCTGCTTGTATAGAATGTAAGATGTCTTCGCCAGCTCCATTTGACCCACACTGCTGTGAAGTGTTCCTTGTGGGAGGATGTTCATGAGATCCTGTGGCAATTACTTGTTCACTGTACCTCTTCCTGTGGGCATAAGGAGGTAGTCCTTGATGATGGCCTCTTTTGTTACAAAGCTGTTTTAGCTTAGTAAAAACAAGTATATGCTAGAAAATAAGTGTCTGGCAGAACAGGAACCTCTTCTCAGGCTCCTATCAGTTCAATTCATGGGTTAAGCCAACTGGAAGACAACAAAGGAAAAGTATTAGAGCCTCCAATATGGGACAGGGAGGAGCTGCCCACAGCCACTGACATAACCACTTTGTGCAAGCGCAACTTCCTTGTCTCCTCAGCCTGTAGCCTTTTTGCAGACAGTGCCTTTTAGACTGAGCACTGGGAGAAATCTCTACTATTGTTGCAGTTTGCTTGTGTTAATACCATCTTGAGCACCTCAGCAACACTGACTGTTCAGAGGAGCCAAGGCACTGGCTCTTGGGAGAACATATAATCCTTGAATTTTTGTAGATTTACAGTACTGGGAAAGGGAAGGAGTGTTCAGTCATAATATGGGTCACGTTTGCCAGGTGGTGACTGGTCTCTGCTCAAATGTCTCACCAGCACTTGATTTTTTTTTTAACAGAAACTGAAGGACATCAATGACATCCTGAAGTCTGTCTTCCTCATCTTCCCCCACTTCTGCCTAGGGCGGGGACTCATTGACATGGTGAAAAACCAGGCCATGGCTGATGCTCTGGAGAGGTTTGGTAAGTGAAATCATGTATCACAGGGACAGTGGCCCAAAAGGAACAGAGAAATCTTGAGTCTGCTCTGGAAGAGTTTCTCTAACTTTTTGGGAACTGAAAGTGCACAATTTGCAGCACAGATCTGATCAAAGGTGGCAAGTCTCTACATCCATCCACGTCAGGTTGTTACAAGGACTGAAGAGAACCTGACAGACAGAATCCCAGAGTTTTGGGTTGCTAAGGACATCAGCTAAAAATGCATAACGACAATTGTATGAAGAGCACCACTAGGCCAAATAAGTGGTTGAAATTCTGAAAAGCTGGATATTGTTTTTCTGGCATGCAAATGCCAGGCCTGAGTCATAGTTTTTCTGTGCTTCACTAACCTTTTGAAAAGGTGAGCCAGCTCTTCTTTGGCAGACCTAATTCTCTGGGCCAGAGTCCCAACTTTGCTACAGTAAGAAATGTGTATGCAATCACAGCTAGCCCCTTGTGTGGTCTTTCCCTTCTCTCTTGCAACTGGCTGATCATCAGTTGTCCCAGTGCCCAACTTTATGAGCTCTATGGGAAGAAATGCTAGCCCACTCCCCTTGCGCTGGAAAAGTTATTGTGTTTTCATCTCTTTTTGGCAGGAGAGAATCGTTTCGTGTCCCCTCTGTCTTGGGATCTGGTGGGAAGGAACCTCTTCGCTATGGCAGTAGAGGGCGTTGTGTTTTTTCTCATCACAGTGCTCATCCAGTACAGGTTCTTCATAAAACCCAGGTAGGTTGTCCTCTCCACTGCACCTCTATAGGCAGGTGAAGTTTTCATCGGTGTCCCCATGATGAAAGGGGAGAATGTGAAGGCCCTTACATCTTCTCTTAAGCCTTTATCATGTTGCTGCCTCTAGGCCTGTCTATGCCAAGCTGCCTCCTGTAAATGATGAAGATGAGGATGTAACCAGAGAGAGACAGAGGATAATTAGTGGAGGAGGACAGAGTGACATCTTGGAAATCAAGGAGCTAACCAAGGTGACAGAAAACTTCTGCGTTCCTACTTTTGACACAAAACCATGCAGTTCGTCATGCCTTATCAGATGAATATAAAGGGGTCAAAATTGGATTGAGTTTGGAGTGTGTGATATGTATGCCTCTAATGAGAGTTCTTTGACATTGTCCTTCTCATTCGTTTTTCTTCTGGTTTCAGATTTACAGAATGAAGCGAAAGCCAGCAGTTGATAGGATCTGTGTTGGAATCCCCCCTGGAGAGGTAATCTTATCTGTCAAATTCTTTTGCTATTACTGCAGCATTTTAAGAGCCACAAGATAGTATAGAGCAGAGTAAGATCAAAACCAGATGAATGTCCAAATTACATAAAAGGAAATTGGAAGCTGAAGCAGTTTCTGATTCTTTGTGTCTCTGCCTTTGAAGAAGATACTGAACTCTGTGTCTGGGACCAGAGGCCAAATTCCAGTATCCAAGATCTGGCGCAGATACACTGTGGCGACAGTATACCAAGGTGACACCACAGTTCATTCATTTTCCTAGTCTAAACGTTTATACTTAAAATAAAAGCCCAGAAGACTTTTTCTGAAAATGCACTGAAGAGTCTCTCTAGCTGTCCTGAGGATCTAGTTTGCTTCTTCCCCTCTTGTCAGTGCTGAAAGTGATGTAACTGAATCCTGTTCTCAAGCACACTGTGCTCTTTTATATCCCCAGTGCTTTGGACTCCTGGGAGTAAATGGTGCTGGCAAGTCATCCACTTTTAAGATGCTAACTGGTGATACAGATGTGACAGGAGGAGAAGCTTTCCTCAAAGGCAACAGGTGAAAGACAATGCATCTTTCCTCTGCTTTGTGGGGAAGTAGGTCCTTTGCTACTTTGCTAGCTTTCCCCTCCAGCTTTCACAGCTTTTGTTGCACTTCTACATCTAAACTCACTTCCATTTTTCCCTTTCACAACTCCTGACATGTGTTTCAGCCATTTTTGGAGTCTGGTAAAGTACTTCAGTGGCCTTAAGAAAATTGATTTAGTCTGGCAGTCACTTCTGAATACCTCTCTTTCACATTTAAGTGTCCTTTTTTTTAAAAAAAAATAAAAGGATGGTAAGGATGGGGGAGAGAAAAAGTAATTTGTCCAAGATGGACTTCTAGGATCGTGTATTTTTGTTAGTTCAGGGATTCTGAAACCACTGTTTCACTTTCCTCCTTTTAACATCTATAATAGCAGCATGTACTCATGAAATCCTAACAAAGGGTTTTTTTCTTTTACAGTATCTTGTCCAACATTCAAGAAGTCCATCAGAACATGGGCTACTGCCCACAGTTTGATGCTGTTAATGAACTGCTCACAGGGCGAGAGCACTTGGAATTCTTTGCACTCCTGAGAGGTGTTCCAGAGAAAGAAGTCTGCAAGGTAAATGAAAAACACTGTAGGTCCCACCACAGTGACCAAATTGCAAGTTCCTGCTTGTATGAACCCTCACTGCAACATAAATGCCATGATGTGAAGCTGCTGAAGATACTGTATGGTGAAACCTGCCCCCCATTCCTTCAGGGCAACCCAAAAGTTGCTGTGTTTTTTCAGTGTTGCTTAGAAAAGTGTACTAAATGGAAGGGCAGATAATTTGGGTCCTGCGTGCTTGTAGTGAATGGTCTTCTCCCCTGAATGACTTTTTTTCTTTACAAGTTAAAGGGCTGTGGAGCTGCAGGTCATGCAGAACCTCACCTGCTGTCAAGGGTTAGCTCTTCAAAGTTCTAGGAAGCAAACACTCTATAGCTTAATAGAAGCTTCGCGCTGGCTGTTACAGCTTTTCAGTTGATCATGCTGCATCATTAAAGTGCTGCTATTTCAGCATTCAGACATGGGGCCGCACTAACAGTCTTTAGGCAGTTAATCACAGCTGCCAGTACCATAGGGCATCCTTCTCAGTACCGTTTCCTTGAATTAACAACAGTTTTCACTGTATGAGATCTGTGTGCTAAAGAACAGGAACTGCTGTAGATAGATGATACATAGGGCATGTCCAAGAAGGTTGAATCCCTCTCTAAGAGTAGGTATGATGTGTGAAAACTGCAAGCTCCCTCTAAGACTGTTGCTGCATTGTTCTGTTTGATATTCCCACCAGCTCCATATAAAAAGGGATCCAGTTCTGAGTAAGATTCAATTAGTAGCTGGATCTCTTCCCCATTTTAGTCTGCAGGGCAACAATGCCTGTTTATTGCCATCTTCAGCAATACTCCTGAATAACAAACCAGATCCCATCTGTCTGTAGGGCTGAGATGCACCACAGTGGGATTACTGTGTGTCAGTAGTGACCACATCCCTCCTGCAAGTCCCCAGGAATAGGAAAGCTTGCTGAAGCTGGTGCTGCTAAGAGCACTAGATCAGTGGTTAATGTGGCTCACCTAATGTTAAACTCATGCTCACTGGCTGATAAGCTGTAGCCATTTGACTTTTCAGGCCTCACAGGGACACGGTTGCATATATCCTGATCTAGAGGTAAACAGGGTGTTTCAAAATCCATATCCATGCACATTAGGTCCTCAGGTGAATGGCCCTTCTGAAAACTGTTTTCAAAGCTGAAGCTCACAAGGAATATCTCCATCTGTAAATGTTGCTGTGCTTGATTCAAGATGGTGCTGTGCTGTCTGTCGTAGGTTGGCGAGTGGGCAATTCGGAAACTGGGCCTTGTGAAATATGGAGAAAAATATGCTGGGAATTACAGTGGAGGGAACAGACGAAAGCTCTCCACGGCCATCGCCCTCATTGGAGGGCCACCTGTGGTGTTCCTGGTGAGTCTGGAACCTTTGCACATTAACACTTTTCTTGCAAAACAGAAAAATCACGTTCAAATGAAGACTAGCTATTTCATGTCCAGTTAATGTTTAGATATATCATTAGTCACTTCAACATGATCACATAGCACATGAAAATAAATATTCCCTATTTTAGGTGCAAGCTATAACATGCCTCCAGGCTTCTATTTCTGGAAAATCACTGTGAAGTGGGGATCTTGAACACAGTGCCAAACTGTCAGCATTTTCAAGATTTCTGCGCCTACAAAGAATTACAGCTTTCGTGCTGGACATGAGCAAATCTGTGTTTTTAATAATCAAATGAAAATTGGAAATAAATGTTTTAGCATTCTTTAGATTAAAACTGACAACAGATATTAGGATTACTAAAGTTCATAGTGCATGAAAAAGTAGGCTTGTGCTCTATTTAAGCAAGCTAATTGTCTTCATCTTGTTTTAGAACTGGGTATTTCAAAATACTGTAATTGCAGAATAAGCAGTACTTCTCAATTCTGAAAGGGATGAATTCGCTAATTTAAAATCTGGAGCATAAATTATTTTCTCATCTTAGAAAATGAGTCAAATTTGCTTATTTTTGGTGTTTTCAGTATGCATAATCACAATGGACAGGTCATTTCAAAGATAAGATATTTGTCCATAGAATATAGCAGGGTAATCCGTTTTTTGTATACGTTTTGCAGGATGAGCCAACAACAGGGATGGATCCCAAAGCACGTCGTTTCTTGTGGAACTGCGCTCTGAGTGTAATCAAGGAGGGGAGATCGGTGGTGCTCACATCTCACAGGTAAGTAGCAGCCCACTTGTCATACCCTGCCTTTTGCATATGCTAGTGCTGGATGCTAAGTTCAGCTCGGCTACTCTGCCCTTCACTGCTGTTTCCAGTGCTAATAAAGTTACTTCTGCCTGCAGCATGGAAGAATGTGAAGCCCTCTGCACTCGAATGGCAATAATGGTCAATGGGCGATTCAGGTGTCTGGGCAGTGTCCAGCATCTAAAGAACAGGTAGCTGGTTTTTTTTCACTTACACCACAGAGTTTTCTGCATTTTTAGGGAGATACAGTCAGGCTTAATTCCTCATGCAGCATTCCCATTGCTATTCTAACTGTGGGAAGTGCTGCTGGATTTTAAGGTGCACTTTATATTTCAGAAGCACTTAACTCTTGTGCTGGTATTCTTGTTTGCAGGTTTGGAGATGGTTACACCATAGTGGTGAGAATTGCAGGGGCAAACCCTGACCTGAAGCCTGTTGAGGAGTTCTTTGGGCATGCCTTCCCTGGAAGTGTCCTGAAGGAAAAGCATCGGAATATGCTGCAGTACCAGCTTCCTTCTTCACCATCCTCCCTGGCCAAAATATTCAGTATTCTCTCCCAGAACAAAAAGAGACTCCACATAGAAGACTACTCCGTTTCTCAGACAACACTTGACCAAGTAAGTTTTTAGTAGCCTGGATGCCAAAAGCTTCTTTGTGCAAAGGTAGGAATAAATCCACCAGTTTACGTGATCTTTCTTTTAAGACCATTTCAACAAAGTAGAATCCTGAATCCCAGGACTATTTCAGGATGCCCAGTGTTTAAAATGCCCCAAATTAATGAAAATCCAAGGTGGTGTGTGACACGGTCTTTTTTCTTGTAGGTATTTGTAAATTTTGCTAAGGACCAAAGTGATGACGACCATACTAAGGATCTGTCATTGCACAAAAACCAGACTGTGGTAGATATTGCAATCCTTAATTCCTTCCTGCAAGATGAGAAGGTAAAAGAAAGTTGTGTGTGAGCCAATTTCATCAAAGAAATGATGAGCAGAATGCAAACTTCTTTTTCCTGGGATAGAATACTCCCAAAGAAGAAGCTAGAGGAAAAGAAACTGGACACTCTACTGATTACCATTCAATGCAATGCAATTCAATGCAATGAAAACAATTCCTTTACAGGGGCAGTGCCTCATGGAGTCGTCTTGTACTGTTCTCAAGTGAAAGACTTGAACTTAGCTCCTTACAGTATAACTCTGAAGCTGTGGTAAAGCACCCACTAGATGCTGTGGGCTTTAAACCATACTGTATTTTGTTCTGTACAGTATGTTTTTCTTAGGGTTGCTAAAATAATTCATTGAGGAGTCATGGCCAGTGGTTATTTTACAGGTATTTTAGACATGCATGTTTTAGTCTTCAGAACATTCATGTCAGGAGTGGGAATCTGCTGGTGCTACATCCATTGCTGGCAATGAATGCACCAGAACAGTCAGTGGCAAGAAAAGTCACCACCAGTGTTGTAGCCTTAGGCTGTGAGAACTTACCTGACCAGCTGCTTTTTCTAGACTGGTATAGATCAGTAGTGACAAATCTGAGGCCACAAAGCTGTACTGTGGAGGTGGGATGGCAAGAGACAGGCCATTGTAACCACATATCTTTGTCAGCAAGTTGTGATATGCAGAACTGTGTACCCTCCAAATGTTCGTGATTGTCCCACCAGCATCACAATCAATAACATAATTCTCACTAGGTATTTGTGCAGTGAAGTACTTTACTGCTCCTTTGAGGTACTGCAGCAGCTGCACGAACATCTAGTGGGAGGAAGTGGGTGAGAAGCAGACCAAGGGTTTGGATCACAGCAGCAAACTCAGTAGTTGTACAAGCTGCTAATGCCAAGAGCAAATTCTAAGTCATGAAATGTCACTCAGATTTGTAATATCTGCTCTTTAACCCCTGCTTTGCACCAGAAAGGTACCCATTATCTGAAATTACTGCTTAGCACAAGCATGTTGCCATTTCTGGCTTTGCCAGATAAAAACTAGAAATGAGATGTAGATTTTTTTTTAACAGTATTATTTATGACTTTAAATAGGTAGGTAGCATAATTAGGGATTGAAAACGCTTTCAGTTGATCTTTGTAGCCATAGTATTTCTTTACATTATGCCTGCAATGCTATGCTCTCTTTCTGTCCCTTTAGTAGATAGCTGCATTCATGATCTGACCACGTTCCAGATTCTAGCAATCAGCTGCTATCTGCAATTACTGCAAGTTGTTCACCTAAAATTTTCCTGTTTGGAAACTGGTATAACATCAATGTGTTAGTTTCTGCTTCTGTTGTGCAGTGTCATTTCAGTCATAAGGTGATCCCTAACTGGAGAATACACCCTTATTATACATGTGACAACTGCTACAGTAAAAATCCCCTTGAAGAACAAGATAGTTTAAAATAGTAAAACTGTAGCTCATCAGTCAATTTTTCAAGTTTTGCAAAGCCAGAATAATATTAGAGGGGAAATTACATGGTAAGAACAACCAATTCTTGATCACATTATACAACAGTCCTGGGGAGAGTACGCTTTCAGGATCCCTCTGTCTTGCTTTTACATTCAGAAAATGGGTTCAGTAATGTGGTTTGAACCCAAATGCAGTTCCTGGGCTATTCCTGTACATCATGCCTTTGCCTTAAACACCCACACAGTTTCTGCATTAGTTCTTGATACTACTCTATGAATCAGTCATGGACTACTTTCTTCTGTGAATGCCCATAGCAGCCCAGCAAACAGTGAAGAGACTGGCATGAGCCTGAAGAAGGTTGATGACATATTTCCAAGTATACTTGGTAACACTGACCAACTCAGCATTTTTAAAACACAGTTCCCAGTCCCTCCATGTTCTGTCTTGAGGTAAAGTGAGAGCTTACTACAGGCTCTGCAGAAGTGCCTTTTTCATACTTTTTTTTTTCCTTAACCTGTATAGTACATTGCTAAGGGGATTGAGAAAGGAGTGTAAAGGGGATCGGTATACCTCACTCAAAACATGCTTTCTTTTATCTTTATGGCATCGTCACTCTATGGGGATTAGTTACAGAGTGATGAATACATCAGACTTCCAGGTGCAGAAACGGCCGAGCTACAGCCATTTCTCCATAGTAGGCTGCAAATATGTTGCAGTATCATTGAAATAAGTAGCATGTACTGAATGCTTACCACAGCTAAAAATCACTATTTCAAATCAGCATTAAGTCACTGAAGTGAAGGGCTTAAGTTTTGCACTGCACCAAACCAGTGCATGTAGAACCAGAACGAGTTCTAGGAGGATTCAGATTTGGTCCTGGAAGGGCTGTGGTTTGCTCTTCATAACTGCTCATTTAAATTATTCATCAGGAAACAACAGTTATATCATAATCCTCTTTCCTTAGCCCACCAAAAAGATGCTTGATTTCTGTTGCCCCGTGACTGTCATGCTTAAAGGGTTTGCTATCTGTGGCAAAATGTTACAGTAAACATGGATATTAACCAAATTATTTCACAGCTCTGATCTGCCTTGTTTGTACTGAACAGACAGCATAATGCAACACTGGCATGAAGATTTGTCAGGGAGTAAGTTCAGAGAGCCGATAATTTACTTGTTGAAGTATGTGTTGGGGAAAAATCACTCTAGAGTCACACACAGTATATGAACCACTCTTGATAATGAAACTGCACTGAGGTGTTAACTTATTTTAAACTTCAGTACTATTGACATGTTGCATCCCTCTTTGTAGTACATTTGTATTTCAGTAAGTTGTTGGATTTTCCCCTCGGTCAAACAACCACTTTGTGCTTATCTTTCCCTCCTGAATTATAGTTGGTCCTCTGTTCCAAGCACTTTATGCTATCTGTAATGGGATCTATTTTTGCACTGGAATATCTGTTAACTTTGCAAAAATCTAGAGAGATTTCACAACTGAAATTTCTAAGTTAAATCTTTAAATGGACATTTTCATTAAAAGCAAAAAAAAAACAAAACTATATATATTTGTATTTGCTAATATCTGTTATGTGAAATATTAAAAGGCACTCTTAATTGCCTTGTATTAAGTAAAAAATAAAGCTGTTTTAGCACCATTTGTTTTCACAAGTGTCATTTTTGCATTTGTTCTTTTGAGGAGCACTGCTAGAACCTTTTGGTTTGCTTGGTTTTATTGTGAACTTAGACGCCTAACATTCCAGTATCTCTGCAACTTAGCACAGAGTACATACTATTTTACAAGCGAGGTGGTACGAGACTTGAAAGGTAAGTGCTACTTTAAGCTTCTACAGTTAGTAAATAAAGAGGTCTCTAGCCAGTCATGAAAACAGTGATTGGTTTAATTGTCAAATCCAGCTGCAGAGCATAACAAACTTCTCTGAATGTTTAAATCCCACTCAAGTAGCTGACTGAATTTTCATTGCACCTTGGACATAAGCATAATTGCCTATAGGTGTTTTTTAGTGATTTCTATGAGATCTTAATGCACTTTCAGAGAAGCACTAATCATTAGGCAAACTGCACAAAGATACTTCAGCAGAGAAATCAAACCAGTTACTCATTACAGGTCAGTGATTAACGTGTGGAAAAGCCTCCCAAGTGTTCTGCAATTTATAGCTAGTACCTATAAATTGCAGAAGAGGGTGCTCTATACCACCTGACCAGCAGCACTGTAGCACCTAAGTACAATTCCAGCTACACTGATGTTTTACTTTGCTCAGAATTAATACAAAGCATCCCAATGAGACTTCTGATTAAAACATAACTGGGTAAGATAGATGTGGGAGCATTTTTTTCTTAAACCAGTATGGAATAACTGTGGTTTGATAAGAGGCACCAAAATACGCTATGAAAATGAAACCATCCCTGACTGCGATGCTAGAAAAGAGCACTTAACTTACTAGGTTTGATAAGTGATCTAGCTATGCAAAAGAGTATTAAGAACTTAGAGGTTAAAATAAAAGATTGGTGAAGCATAGTTCGTGTCACAAGTGATACGGGTTGAGTTCTTTTTCCTGGAGAGGTAGGAACAAAACCATAAGCTGTTTAGCAATTGATATCAGGGTGCTGATTTATATTGCTAGTGATCAGCATTTTGGATCCATTCTTTTGTCAACTGAAGAACAACTTAGTTCATGAGGGTATCATGATCCATGTCGCCTGCTGACAGCACATCCATCTTGTCTCTTCTGCCACCAGTTACATCCTTTAGAAGACTGTTATTTCAGTGGTGAGCAAGGCAGAGGAATCAGGAGTGCATTTTGCTGGGACTCCAAGAACCTGACGCTGTCACGCACTGAAATGAAACACATTTAATTAAGACAGTAATCCAATGAAAGTAATACTTTTCTCAGCAGGTATACAGGTAACACAAATGAGTTCTCTGGATCCATCATCTCTTACCAGCTGCTACAACTCTGGCATCTTCATGAGCACTGTGTCTTCCAGCTGCCCGGTGATCTGGGCTCTCATTCCACCATAACACATGGACTGAGAAAGTACAATTAAAGTCAGCTGAGTACTGTTATGCTGCAATACAACCCATACTGTAAGTTCTAGCAATGTTTCTTCATCTGTTAGATGCCGTGAAGTTAGCAGAAACAATTCTCCAAGCAAGTCAGTGGTGGGATGATGTTTTACTGAGCCTGGTTTGACTTTAACATCAGATATGAGAGTCTTTTAGGATTGTGGCAACTGCCTTAAGTCTGTAACCCAACAGACGAAGCTGGGTTCAAGGCCTGTTTACAGGACTCTGGTGTTCCACATCAACATTTTCAGTAAGCTGGCCGATCCTGATCTGGGATGAGGGCTTGCCCCTCTCCCTCTCCCCCTTCCTATGCCAACGTCTGTATTAGAAATTGAGTAGTACCTGTGTTAAGTAATCCATACTCTGTGTGGAAAACACCAATCAGCTTGGTATAGCCTGTGTTGATGTGAGCATTGATTGCAGCTCGAAATGCTTCACCCCACAATGCTGGCCCACCAGGTTTCATCTGGAAAGTAACCCATTCATACACCCCTAGAAGAAAAGACAAACACCAGCACAGGGAAGGAAATACTAATTAATATGTCTGTTCTCTAGCAGTGTGTCATGGCCATGATGCATTTACTGTGAAACCAGTACGGCATTTCCCTGCCATTTGGGATCTTCAGGAAACTGCCTGTTTTCCAGCATCTGGTGCAAATTTTCAGTGTTGCCTGGAAATTTTGGGAGATTCAGACTACTTCGCAGAAATCACAAATGCTCATATATGTTTGAGAGATCTGGGTGGCTGCTGGAGCAATGCTAGGTGGTCTTTTCTAAGACGTGATGTTTTCTGGTATTGAAGTGGTTTATGGTTTATGACATTACGACCCCCTTTAACTCCTGGCAGCTGGTCACAGCAAGATCTGAAGGCATAACCAACATGCTAGGACTAGGTTTAGCACCTCTGCTCTGCCAAACAATCTCCCTTATTTGTAGAGAAATGGCGTAATTTGTCAAAAAAACTCCAGTCCTGCTTAGAGTAGTCTTGCTAGTTACTTCAGATCACAATTCCTGACACTGTAACAGGAAGCCAGACACTTGTGTGGTGGTTTAGTTTTTTTGGGTTTGGTCTAGGTCTTGTAACAGGGTCATAATTAAGGAAGTATTCCACAGCACTCCTTCACATAATCAGGGGAATATAAGACAAGGAGAGAGATTCCTCCCTCTCTCTCTTCCTTTTGTGTGCTTGGAGGACATCAGCTCTCTGTCGGCTTAGCTCTTATCTATATGAGCTGAGGCCTATCTGAGAAAGTGTTGTCCCAGCTGTGCGGAGGGGAAGAAACTGCTTCTCTTGAGGAGAGTTTGGTGAGAATTTATCGTGTTACTTCACTGAGCTTTTCCCTGAGTTCAGGAATGTGTGTGTATCTGTTTTGTTTTGGTTTTACCCATTTGTGTCTCTTTTCCCTTTCCCCCCTTTCCCTTTTGGAGTTGTTTGGGATTCTTTTTCTGGATATTCAATAGTGTTTGATTGTATATAATTGTAATATATGTGAGTATATATATATACTTTTACTACAATTGTCTTTGGGTACTTTTTGGCCCCTTCTCTTTTGGGAGGGGGGAATCTGTGGCTGGCAGATGGGTTTGGCAGGGAGCCAATCCAAACCTCCACAACTTGCTATACGGCAATGTGTGTCTGGTGTCATTCTCCAGCCATGGGCTGGAAATAGACTACAACAGGAACAAAATGTTTAAAGAGTCATCTCTCCAGATTTAATAGAAAATTGAGCTGCTTTCAAGTTCAACTATAAAATTCAGAATCCTGGGGAAATAAAGAACAAAGATTACTGTATGCATGCATCTGCTGAGGGCTGAAGAACAGCCTGTTCCATGTCACTTTATGCAACAAATTCTGCAAATGTTCATAAATGGGGGAACAGTCAATACTATTAACATCGCTTTTGCTACAGAGAGAATTAAAATACCTAAGGGCAGGACTTTGACACTTAACCTACGATTGTTACAATGTATGCTTGACTTGCATGTATCTTTAAAAAGTAGGGAAATTTTTTTAAACTATTATGTAAAAGACATCATCCCCAGTGTCTCCAGGAAATGCTCTCTCACTGATGGATAGACTAAAGAAAGTCTGGAATTACTACGCTGACCTCTACTCTGGCACTGCCATTTTGCATGTTCATTTTGCAATTCACAACCCTGATCATTAACAATCTTAATGGGCAGGGCTATAGTCAGTTATTGATATAAGTTAATGTAAAATTCTTACTGAAAACTCTGTCCCTCATCTGTGTTATGTCAAGTTTTTCACATGGGTGCGTGTACATGCATTTGTTACGTAAGGGGTTATAAAACCATGCAATACCTGGTTTAAACTTTAAGCCATTTTTTGTTAGTAACTTTAAACAGCAAAAGAGAAGATAAGCTCACCCCCTTCTTTAGGAGGCTTTCCAAGTTGACACCAGGGAACCAGATAAGCCACCTCATTGTGCTGCTTCTCTATCAAGGGAAGAGCCACAGAGATGAATTTTCCCTGCCAGTCTTTGTCATTGGCTAGTGCATGCCGGACTGATGTTCTGTGGGCAAAATTGTCTGTAAGAAAGGAAAAAAACCCTATGAAAAAATGCATTTGATGTAATGTCGGACTTAATCAAAATGTGTAATTACAAGAATGTAAGCTGCACTTATCTAATTTTGAAACTGGTATTTTTAAACAGCATATGAGCTCAAAGCAGATGTGGTAAACTTTTAAATTCTGAAAAAAAGACCCTTTAAATTCTGCTTTAGCTCTCAGATTAAGAGAGTTTCAAGCCAAATGAAATTTCCTAAAAAAGTTAAAATGCGTTAAACAATTTTACTGTTAAAAATATTTACATATGGCATCTAGGGAACTACTGGATGTGGCAACAGTTTCCAAGAATAAATAGATCTGGAAAAAGCACAGCAGATACGAAGTGGAAAAAAAAATTCAGGACAAGAAAACAATTATTAAAGTATGTATTTTGGCTTATAGAAAATGACATTAAAAGTCTAGAAGTAATATTTGTGCATTCAGGTACATAAAAAGTTGTTATATGTCCAAAAGCTAAACCTTTTTTTTTCCTTAATTCAAATTGACTTAACTAAGAGTGCTTGAATTTCAATTGGTTAGGCAGCACTGGCATCTTAAGCAATATATTTACGCAGACAGCTTCTAACATTATGCAAGAAAAAATCCAGCATCTGACAAGGGGAAGGAAAAATCTTAAGAAATATCAGTATCCTGGGACTAAAAGATAAATATACCAATTATTTTTAACTACTAAAAAGATATAAGCACGGATCAGATGAATCAAGGTGGAAGTATGTTGTAACTTAGACATGTAAAACACTGTTAGGAAACAAATAAAAAGTAAAGGTTTTCCCTTTGTTTTGCATTTTAAAAGTTTCTCAGATTATTAATTTTTTTTTTCTTAAATTTAGATGTAATAAAAATAGCCAAGGCTAAAAGGTTCTGAGCAGGAGGATAAACTATTAATCACCGATGCAGGTGAACTCAAAATATTGCTGTTGGTACAGACGCATGGCCCTCCCTGGAAGGGAATAGGAGACATAATTGTCTGGGTCATAACAAAAGAGCTAAGCTGCTACCTATCATATTTGAGAAGCTATGGCAGCCCATTTTTAAAAAGGGACATAAGGAGGACCTGCTGAACTACAGTCTGGTCAATCTCACTCACCTCTGTGCCTGTCAAGATCATGGAGCAGATCCTCCTGGAAACTATGCTAAGGGACATGGAAAATAAGAAGGTGATTGGTAACAGCCAACATGGTTTCACTAAGGGCAAATCATGCCTGACAAATCTGGTGGCCTTTTATGATAGGGTTACAACATTGGTGGATGAGGAAAGAGTGACTGACACCATTTGCCTGGACTTGTGCAAAGCATTTTACACCATCCCATACTCTCTAAACTGAAGAGGCATAGGTCTTATGGGCAGACGACTCAGTAAGAAATAGGCTGGATGGCCCCACTCAAAGCTGCAGTCAACAGCTCAATGTCCAAGTTACAAGTGGCGTCCCTCAGGGGTCAGTACTGGGACTTATGCTGTTTCACATCTTTGTCACTGACACAGACAGTGGGATCAAGGGCACCCTCAGCAAGTTTGCTGATGACACCAAGCTGTGCTGTGCAGTTGACACGGTGGAGGGAAGGGATGCCACACAGGGATCTGGACAGTTTTAAGAGCTGGGCCTGTGCGAACCTCATGAAGCTCAATAAGACAAAGAGCAAGGTCCTGCACCTGGGTTAGGGCAATCCCAATTACAAGATCAGGCCAGATGGAAAATGCATTGAGAGCGGCCCTAAGGCTAAGGACTTGGGGGTGCTGGTGAAAGAGAAGCTTGACATGAGCTGGAAACTTGCACTTAGAGCCCAGAAAGCCAGCTGCATCCTGGGCTGCAGCAAAAGCAGTGTGGTCAGCAGGGCGAGAGAGGTGATTCTCCCCCAAAATAAGACGGATGTGGACCTATTGGAGTGAGTCTGGAGGAGGCCACAAAGATGATCCAAGTGCTGGAACACCTATCCTGTGAAGACAGGCTGAGAGGGTTGGAGCTGTTCAGCCTGGAGAAGTGAAGGCTCCAGGGAGACCTTAGAGCAGCCTTCCAGTACCGGAGGGAAGCCTACAAGAGAGCTGGTGAGGGACTTTTTACAAGGACATGGAGTGACAGGGGAAGAGAGAATTGCTTTAAACTGAAAGACGATTTAGATTTAGAACCACAGAATAGTATGGGTTGGAGGGGACCTTAAAGATCATCTAGTTCCAGCTTCGCTGACATAGGCAGGCTCCATCCAGCCTGGCCTTGAACAGCTCAAGGGATGGAGCAAGACTTAGATTAATGAAAAAATTCTTCGAGAGTGGTGAGGCACTGAAACTGATTGCCCAGAGAAGCTGTGGGTGCCCCATCCCCAGAAGTGTTCAAGGCCAGGTTGGATCGGGGCCTAAGCAACATGGTTGAGAGGAAGGTGTCCCTGCTGATGGCAAGGGGCTTGGAACTATGTGATCTTTGAGGTCCTCTCTAATCCAAGCCATTTTAAGAGTCTGTGATTCTGTGATTCATCCCTCCACAACAAAAGGGATGATCCTTTACTCTAAACAGGTATTGTGAATGTGCTGGCCTTCCATAACCACATTGTCTCAACATGCACATACACCCTGGACTGCAGCAGGTATCCAAGGAAATGTGCCTTCCCACCTCTCCATAATCCAAATATCAACTTCCTTTGGTCTCCACAAAAAGCGCAGCTAGCACACCTAGTTTCTGGTGTAACTGCAGCTTTTCTTGGCTCACCTGCACCTTTTATGTCAGCATGAACTCCCAACAGCATAAAAAGTTGATTATACCACAAAAAACTTACTGCTATCAAGGCTAAATCTGCAACGAAATACTTTGTGTAACTGAGAAGTCAGAACTGGTGGATTGTCTTCCTACCACAGCCTAGGCCCACTATAGAAGGAGTTTAAGCATGTAAACTACATGCTCACTGTTTTAAGGGAGCTAAAATTTGAGAATAATTACAATGAGCTAAAATTCGTGAACAATTATACATGCATGCAAACACACATAGACTGCATATGTGTGCATGCTTCCTCTTTTCATTCTGAAACTCTGAAGACATTTGAGGAACTAGCCGTAAATTAAAAATATTTACCGTGAACGAAACACTCTACCACAGCTCCTCTGTTATACCTGTTTTCAGCAGATACTGCTGTTTAAGAACATTTCTAACTCTCTCCTCCTAACTTGTCAAAGTTGTCCTGACAGGGTCTGAAGTGTTCTTTTCACTAATCAGTAAAGGAGCCATTTTTGGGGGGCACCACCTTACAGTAAGAGCAACAAATAATAGCCAAGTAGGCACCTCCCTCACCTTCTTGCCTAGGAGACAGGGAACACACAGAGGGCAGAGCAATGCAAAGGGTTGCTGGCCATACCGTACTTCCAAATGTGAAACACCTTATTCATTGCTCCCAGCTCCGTATACCAGAATCCCACCAGCTCTGAGTGAACTGTGCGAAAGTGAATATACTTGTTGACCATCTCCAAAAACTCCTTCATCTTTGATGGCTTAATATCATATGTACGAATTTCATAGAAAATGCTATTATCTTGTCTGGGCCCTGTAGCAAGGAGTACCTGAAAGAAAATAGTCAGAAAAATAAGTAAAACTAATTCTGAGGCCAGAAGGTTGACTTCTGTCTAAATTTTTTTAATTAGTGACATGCTATAGAAGGATTTTTTACTGCAGACTGGGAGAAGGGTACTTCATGATGTTTACTACAAAAAAGTATCTTGTGACATTTTTCACTGGAAATAGTTCCCATGTGCATTATTTGCTGCCACTCCTTTCAGCAGTGCAATGGACTGTGATTTGTGTCTTATTTGTTGCACTCAATTGTTTAATTATTAGCTCATAACAAAGCAGCATTTTCCTTTTCTTAACCCTTTCCTCAGGAAGTCAGCAGCAAAGAGTCAAAGCAATAAAAAAGTATTTGGCTAAACATATTATTCAAAAGCAAAGCTGCCAGGACATCACCAAAGCAGAAGCAACATCAGCATCTGCCTTTGATTGCCCTTACCCAACCAACTCACAGCACTGTGTTCTCTAATTATAATCTTTTATCAGTATTAGCAAATTACATTTTGTTGGCAAAAGAAAGAAAAATATACCAACACTTGGGAAAAGAGTGATTCTTTCTGACATAAAATTTCTTATGTCTGCATCCTAGCCCCTTACTTACTGGCTGCTTCCCAAGGGCTGGTCAAGAACAGTTTTTCTATTCATATAAATTAAAACACTTTGGAGGTCCTAGACTAAGTGTACTTTTTGCAACTGCCTCGATAACCTAGAGCATGCTACTCTTCTCTGAAATAAGCTTGAAAAATGAAGGCCAAAACATATCTCTGGCCTTACCTATATTTGCACAGAGGTGGCTGCAGGATGGATTTTGGACATGTCTTATTTCATGAGCATCTGCAGGCATGCACACCACACAGCTCAAGCTACAGAACAGAATCATTTAGGTTGGAAATGATCATCGTATCCACTGTTAACCTAAGTGTGCCATGTCTACCACTAAACCATATCCATCTGTTTTCTGAACGCTTCCAGGAATGGTGACTCTACCACTTGCATGGGTGGCCTGTTCCAATTCTTTACAACCCTTTCAGTGAAGAATTTTTCCTCATACTCAACCTAAATCTTCCCTGGAACAACCTGAGGCCACTTCCTCTCATTCTGTCACTTGTTATCTGTGAGAAGAGCCCAACCCCCACCTGGCAACGATCTTCTTTCAGGCAGTTGAATACAGATGGTCAAGACCAGAGATCTTGTTCCCCAATGGCCATAAGCAGCATGACATATCTAGTACTGGCTGCTGTGTGTCACAGCTCCTTGGAGCAGATACAAACCCCCACAGCATCCTAACCGAGTGGTGAGCCTGAAGCAGTGACCCATTCCATACCAGATTTCTGCACGAAAAGAGAAGACCTGATGCTTTCTGCTTTCTGCTGAAGCAGATACTGGGATACTGAAGGACCAGTTCTGTCCAGAAAAAGGCAATGAACCTTGTGAAGGGTCTGGAGCACAAGTCTTATGAGGAGTAGCAGAGGGAGCTAGGGAGGAGCCTGGAGAGGAAG
This sequence comes from Xenops minutus, assembly GCA_035221455.1. NCBI lineage: Eukaryota > Metazoa > Chordata > Aves > Passeriformes > Furnariidae > Xenops > Xenops minutus. The sequence goes on from JAWWEE010000085.1 coordinate 29,433,508, forward strand.
AGGCTCAGGGGAGACCTTATTGCTTCCTCCAACTCCCTGAAAGGAGGTTGCAGCCAGGTGGGGATTGACCTCTCCTCCCAGGCAACTAGCACTAGGACAAGAGGACATAGGCTTGAGCTGTGCCAGCGGATGTTTAGGCTGGACGTTAGAAAGAAATTCTTCATGGAAAGGGTGATCAGACACTGGAATAGGCCGCCCAGGGAGCTGGTGGAGTCACCGTCCATGGAGGCCTGTCAGGGAAGACTGGACGTGGCACTCAGTGCCATGGTCTGGTTGACAAGGTGGTGTCTGGTCACAGGTTGGACTCGACGATCTCAGAGGTCTTTTCCAACCTCATTAATTCTGTGATTCTGTGGTTCCCTGATGGTCAGCAGGACAAAGCAGCTGAACTGAACACAGTCATGAGGAAAAGCAGCTGACCCAGTGTTGCGGCTTTGTAATCTGGGGCATCCTGAGATGCTTTAGCATGGAGAAGATTAAAGACAGGCAGAACACGTTCAGTAGGAAGGGCTGGATCTGTACTATATATTCAGGGAGGTGGGAGATCATTCCATGTGTGGCGAAAATGGTTCAAGTCTTTAATTCTGGGGTGCTCAAGTTGAAAGGGCTGTTATGTATCACATGTTTTACAGTGATTTTATGAAAAGAAGAACGATGCCACAGCAACAATGAGGGGATATAAATGCATGGCTGCAAACTGAAATAAAAGATGCAGGATAAGGGGGAATCAGGCCTGCAGGTGGTTCTTCTGTCACTGACCAGCTTTGGGATGTCACTTAAACTCTGTGTATTATAAACAGATCAGAGGTGTGTACATATGAACGAGAAAAGCCTCAAAGGCATTAAATTCCGTTTTGTAAGAGACAGAGCAGAAAGAAAAGCTGCTGTTCCTGACCCATGGAGAGAAAAGTCGCATTGCAAGTTTATTAGATACGAACAGCTCTCCATGGTCAGAGGGCACTTGAGACACAGATCCTTAAGAAATCTGGTTTATTAGCTCTACTGTTTGAGCAATAATTGGGTTTTTTTTGATTGTACTCCCTCCAGAACAAATATGTAATGACCTGTCCCTGCCATGTTTGTATCATCTTCGCCAGCTATTTAACATGGATTACAGACAGGCTTGATTCTGCAATAGGAGTTTATTTCCTCAGAGTGGCATAGCAGGACAAGAAAAAAAAAAGTGAGCTTTTCTAATGCCAGCCACCGGATGGAGCTGATCCAAGAATACCTTGCTCATGGCATGGGGCAGACAACAAACCGAATAGTGATCCCACTGCCCTCAGCACTAGATTCTGTATTTTCAGTCTGAATCTGTGGGTTGTTGAGTCTTTGGACTGCTGCTAAAGGCTTGAGGGACAGTAACTGAGAAAGACAAGCCTCTTGAAGGAAGCCGAAATACATTACAAACCAGCTGTGTCTTCATGAAAGCAACTTAGCAGTCTGCCAACTAAGGAAATGTGAAAGCCAGGAGTACAACTGAGTTTAAAATTACCGATCAGACAAAAACCCAGTGGGTTCACAGCAAACCTTTCCATAAACTGTACCAGGCTTCCAATTAATTTCCAACCACTCAATTAAATTTACTGGACTACACACTCATTGCGCCATGAAGTCTCATCAGTCCTTCCACCCCTGGGAACTCTGAAAGCCTTAGTCAGGCCTGCAAAAGCAAGATTGTGCCTTTGCATGGATCTGCTTTACAAAATTATACTTGGATATTCTTGCTGCATGCCTCATGGCTTAGAGTCAGTGGAGATCCTCTATGTTACAGGCCAAATATCTGAATTCACACTTCTAAGATAGTATTAAAACCTGATCTGAAAGTTTCTACTTAAAAATACGACTCCAGCAGCTAGAACCTTTGTGAGGAAAAAACAAATAGGATGAGAGCTGTGATGAGTCACTAAACAAAGACTGGAGGATAAGTAAATCTGTGTGTCCCAGCATTGCAGTGTCAGTTGCTAGTGTTCATCTTAGGAGGAGCCTGGTAGTTCAGAGAAAAATCAAAGCTCTGTGGTGCAGCAAGAGGTGAATGCTGCTCCAAAGGGGCTGCTGGCAAGAATAACGGTGGTGGAAAGGGGACACAGCCAGTGTGGCAGGAGTACTGACACTGCTGCAGAGGGCTGATTCAGGTTGTCTGCTGGGTACACTTCTGAGCCTCTCAGGAAAGCTGTAGGCATTACCTACGGAGTAAGGAGATGAGCTGTGTGCATAACATTTGCACAGCTTTTATCAGTCATGCATTTCAATTGAGACACATCAGGTGTCCCATCTCTGCCTCCTCTGGAACTCTTCCTCCTTCCACTCCCTCAGGTAATCACCCCCTTGCACCTCCCCTGCCTGCCACATCTGAGTTAAAAACAGCAGACACCTCAATGTCAAGTGTTTGTGTATAAATACAAGTACCTATGAAGAAGTGTATAAGTATCAAGTATTTCTGGGTTAATACAAATGTGTAGGTATGAGATAGATGAGTTACAAAACAAACATGTATGGTTCCTGTGTCTGTACCAGGTGGATAAATACGGTCTCTGCCCCGAGCTAGCAGAACCAGCCTTTCAGAATGAACACCTACAAACAGCGAAAGGTACATGAAGGGGCTGCCAGCCTCTGGAAGCCCCGGGCGGGCAGACAGGACCGTCCCGTGGTCGGCACACACGGCCCCGCGGGGCCGCCTTGGCAAGGCTGGAAGCAAGGCATGGTCTGCAGGGTCCGAGCTGCGGGATGCCTGCAGCAGCTCCACGCCAAAGGGACAAGGGAGTCCTTCCCTCGGCGACCGCGGGCCGGCTCTCCCGGCTCTTCGGGGCTTCCTAGCTGCCATGACGCACTTCTTTTCCTGACAGCCCGCTGCCTTCTAGCAGCCCGTCTAAAGTCTCGGCCAGGGTAGCATCGGCACTGTCGTAAAGCAAATAAAGCCGCCCGGAGCGCGAACATTAATGCGCACAGCTGCAGGAATGGGTGACGGAGGTGGATTTATGGTGGGAGACTGTGTGAGGTCGTGCAGTGCGGGGTTTGCAGGGGAGCATGGGGGCGGGGGGCTGGGGCGATACCGCTGCGGGGCCGCGCTCCGTGCGCTCCCGGTGCCGAGCCCCGCGGCCCCCGACGGCCGCCGACCCTCCCCGCCCCGCCGCGGGGCGGGGGGAGGCAAGGGCCGCACCGCCCCCTCCGCGCTCAGTGCGAGCACAGAGGCAAAGTTAAAAAAACCCAGAAAACACGGGAAAGCCCCTCCGATCCGTGCGGAGGGGGAGCGCGGCGGAGCGGCGCTGCCGGGGTGAGTGCGGCGGCGGGGGCCGGTCGGAGGATGCCCGACCCACGGGCGGAGAGCGGGGCCGGGGCCGGGGGCCGGGCAGAGCCTCGGGGAGCGGAGGGGCAGCGCTTTGGAGAGCAGGCAGAACCGTGGTTGGGGTGCTGAGCCCAGCGAACTGCGGCAAGACAGGGCCGAAAGGAGAGGCTGCAGGGGGAACCGGCCGGAAGTTTGGAGGGATTCGCAGCGAGCTGCTGCTCCCGCAGGGCAGCAGGGAATGGGTGATTTATCCCTCTTCCGTCAGGTCCGCAGGGCCTCCGCTCGGCCTGGCCGCAGTGGGAAAGCGGTGCGAGGTCACCCGTGTCGGTGGAGCTGGGACGGGATGGAGCCGTGCCCGGCCGCCCCAAGAACGCCGCTCCGCTCCGCAGCAGTCGCGCCCGCCGCGCACCGCGCACACCACAACGAAGCCGCGGCTCAGTGCCATAGCCTGGGGCAAAAGGTGCAGCACATCCATGCTCTGGGGCAGTTCTTCCTCTAGAGCAATACCTAAAAATGTCGTGATTACTAGTTTTTTACCGGGGCAGGGGGTAGAGTGGCGTTCAGTGGGTCATCAGAGCCTTTTCGCCATGCACAGTGTAAGATGTGGTGTTAAAGATACTGTTCAGCTCTAGGTGCCCCCCAGCAGTGGGGAGAAGTCAGCCCCTTCCCCTGCTGGTGCCCCTTTTCGGGTGTGCTGCAGGAGGCACAGAAGGTGCAGAGGCTTTATAGAAGATCCTGCTTGATCTGAGAAGCACTTGAGTGGCAGCCATGCACTTTTGCACCCACACAGACCTTCAAAAACAAGGCCTTTGCAGAGCAGAGCTCACACAGCAGGGTTTCATGTGATCTTTTTCTAAAGAGGCCTTTCTGATGTTTGAGGGGAAGGAATGAACTCGTGGCAGTGGAGGCAGAAACCATAATGTTTTGGCTTTAGCTGGCAGCACCACAGTGATACTTCTACAGCAGGCAGTAGGTTGGGGACCCATCTCTTTTTGTTAGGGTTTTGGAACTTTGTGATTGGTATTGGAATGAGGGGAAAGTTGGCAGGGCAAACCAACATAAATTACAAGAAGCATATCTCTGAATGGGAGGAGTTTAAAAATAACAATTTATTAAATGTTGTGTGTTTCTGCTTTCTCAGCTTTCAGAATACCCACATTTTGAAACTTTACTTCTCTGTATTGAGTGACAGTCTTATTTTTCTACTTTTTTTTTTTTTTTTTTTAAGATGAAGCTGGAATTCGCAACTTCTGTTGCCCGGAGTTGGGATTTTCACATAGCAACATTCAGCATGCAGAAAAACAGTAGGGCTCTGTGAAAGCTAAAAAAAGCGTTGGGGAAGGAAAAGAGTTATTTGAGGAGAGGCAGACCAGCATGGATTAGATTAGTGGGAAAGGGGAACTTGTTAAATTGAAGTGTTTTTAGGTGTGGTGAGAGTTTGTGTGTGTATACTGTGTCATTATTTTCTATATGTGTTGGACATAAAGCATCTTGCACAAGCATTCTGTAGGGTCATGAGGAGAAGTCCCGGAAGACTGCAGTGTAGTAAGTCCCAAGGCCAGGTAGTTGTGTGCCTTCTCCAGGAGCATTTTTAGGGCTTGCCAAGGTGAGGAAAGTCTTCCATTGCTCCCCCATTTGTGAGTCTGCTGAAAAGGGGCAGAGTTTGACATCTGGACACTCAGGAAAATAGCTGCCCTTCTCACATAGGACTGAACCAGGGCCATCAGCATTTCTCTACATCGACTGCAAGGATGAGAGGATGTGTGATCCTGCTAAAAGAGGATCTTCAGGACGGCCACAGGGAGAGTGATGCGAGCTTTGTGAACAAGAATGTTGTTTTATGCAGACTGCTTCCTGAGTATGTGGCTCAAAATGTAGCTCTGGCACCTACAGAAAGCTATGGGTAGACATCAAACTAACCACTGAGCTTGAGGAGCAGTCTTTATTGATGCTCTACTCTTTTTCAGCAGCATCACCATGAAGAGCAGTAAGGATGAAGTGGGAAAGCCCAGCAGCAAAGGCTGAAGACTTCAGACAAGCTGACCTTTCCAATGCCAAGCTGTAACTGTTCTGGCCAACCTGGTAGTGCAGTATGATTAGGATGAGGAGGAAGATACTGTGGGCATCTTGCTTCTGTTTTGCAGCTGCCTTTTTCCTTGTGGTGACACTTCAGGTACAAGGGCAAAGGGCTATGCATGAGATTGCTGTCAAAGCGGGACACTTCTGTCAGATGAGAAATAACATTGAAGGTGACAGACATTTTCTGTCTATACTTTAACAAGAATGTTTACAGAAACTCTGTCAGCAACACTGGCCTGGTGGCAGTAGCTGACTCCAGAAGTTACATTACACAGAGAACGTATCTCTTGTATAGCTCCTTGGCTCCCGGAAGACTTTCTCAGGAGAGTTGCAACATACCATGCATGCCCTGTGTTGCCTCCATCTGGCATTGTCTCCATGTGTTTGAACTCGTTAGGCAAGGAGGCAATGCTGGACCCATAGAGATGTGAAAACTATGGGATTTTTTAACAACTAATTTCCAGAAGACACCTGGCTACTGAATGGCTGTTCTTTGTTCCGTGCATTTTCCTGGGAGAAAATAGAAAATGTGTTGTTAAATCATATTGATGGGGCCATGTATTTCCTGCCTCCTTGTTACAAATTCAAATGAAAACTTTTGGTTTTATGACATAAGATCACCTGAATGGTGGCTGCAGTCAGTGAAATGCATCCAATTTGATTGACAGAAACATCACATACAGACTTAGCGCTTAATGCTTAAATTCTGATTTGTCAAGCAGATGTCCTAGCTAATGACAGTGACATGTTGTGATATGTATGTTTATTTCCCTGAAGGTTATCACTGAACTGGGCAACTCAGAGAACAAGGTGTCAGTAATCTCCAGTTTACATAGCAGCCCATTAAAGCCTGGGGAGAGACAGGCTTTTCAGTTTAAGAAGCAGGACCTTCACAGTGGCTTCAGGACAGAGTCTGATGCAAACCGCTATCCAGTCCTGCTGTGGTGGTCTCCCCTGACTGGAGAGACAGGAAGACTCAGTCAGTGTGGAGAGGATGTTTGCTTCTTTACTATCAACAAAACCTACCAGCACGATCAGATGACAAGGGCGTTTCTGTTCTATGGTAAGAATCTATTTCTTTTTAAAAGAGTAGCTTTCTTTCCTGATTAGTTATTTTCCTTTGGAGATTAAATATTCTAGGTGGCAATGACAGAACAGGAAATTTATGCAGCTCATTGGGCTGAACTTTGCCTGGTGTTAAACACTATCCAAAGATACATGTTCTCTGTAAAAGTACTCTGAAAAGTTACTGTGTGTGTCTGTGCGATGACTGATGCCTTGTCTCATGCTGCTTTCCAGTCACATGTACTCCCTGTTCATGGGAGAAAAGACAATTTCATGTAGTTGCCAAGGCATTTAAAGACAGTCTGAGATCAAGCCAGCTTTTTCCAGTCTTCTGGCTTGTCACCCCTAGCAGAGGTTCTGCAAGGCCTTTGTTGTACTTATGCAAGTCTTTTGTCTAAAAATAATGCTCTTGCTGGTAACAGTGCAACCCCCCCTGCCTCATGTTCCAAGAGATTGCTAGCAGACTGTAAATGGAAAGTAGTGAAAGAAACCTATTGATTCTGCACAGGGAGCAGCAGCTAGTGCAACCTTCTGAGCTGCTCTTGCTCTGCCTGAAACTTCCTGCTTCATATACTGTAAAGTTAATATACAAAACACAAAAGATGCATCTTTTAAAAGTAGGCCTTAATTAATTTTGTTCTTTTCCCCTACATAGTTGGTTTTGTAAAACAAACTTAATTTTATGTGGAAAAATAAATGGTATTTTTTTTCTCTGACTGGTAGGTTCAAATCTTTTGTCTGAAAACAAAACAAAGTAAAACAGGGTCCTGAATCTCATTCTCTCAGTCAGAATACAGGTGAACTGGGAATATGGGAAAGAAGGGCCCTTACCTGGATTGCTACAGTGAACCAAAAACTTCTCATCACTAATCTTTTCAGACTTCTGAGTATGTCAGCTTTGTCAGTTAATAATATAGTGGTCAGGCATGAAAGCAAAGGAATAACAGCAAAGGAATAAGAAGCTGACCCAATTAAAGACAAGGAAAGCTGGATTGCATCATAGGAAAGCTGTAAAGTCTGGTGATTTTGGTCTCTGATAGTAATTTTGTCTATTTCACCCTTACACAGACTGTTGTACTTAATTTTTAGCAGACTTGAGGACACAGTTAACTTTAATATTTTTAAAGGACTATTTATACTGGGTAAAAGACTCTTCCTGTGGTGTTTGTGTTTTTTTTCTTCCTTTTTCTAGTGATACTGGCTATGAATTGTGTAAAGAAAAGTGTCAAAATATGCAAAATTTTAACTTATTTTTAAACCACAGTAAATGATCTCACAATGCTAAAACTCAGGGAAAGAGAGAGACTTTTTCTCTCTCTCTTTCTCTCCCCCCTCTCTCTCTCTGTCTCTCTGTCTCCCATCCTTACCCACAGCCCCTCGATGTGCTGAACTGTGACCCTGCAAAAAGGCATGTTTTACTGTTACAGAATTTCCCTCTAAACAGCCTGCTGAGTGAAAACTTGAATATCTGAATTCCCATGCTAAGGCTGGATCAGAGCACAGTTTCCCCTTCCAAAGAAAATGCTTTAATTTTGATCAGTAAACTCGTCAAGAGAAGAATGATCCAAAGATCAGAAAAATACTATGCAAAAATATTTAGATGTGTTCTAGCACAACTGCTTTGCTAGGAACACCAGCTTTTCTACAGCTTGTCCTGACTTACTCTCCTGGCCTGGGAAGCCCTTAGGTGCAGGTGATAACTTTGCCAAGTGCCACCACCTCCTGTTTGTAAATGAGATGTGGCATCCACTTGCTGGACTTTGTCTTTGCTTTTGGGAGGATTTCTTAACTACACCTTTTCAGTGTCACATAGTTCACAGAGTGTAGTGTTTAGCATGAACTGCCAATGTGACTGAGTCAGCATGAGCTGGATCTAAGGGGTGTTGCTTCTAAGGGAGGAGGACGTCCAGCTATCCTTGCTGGAGATTTGAATTGTTGAACTATGACTCCTGAATAAAAGATGTCTCCTAAAATGCAAAACTTCTCCTAACAGCATGTATCTTTCTCTTCTGCACTTTGCCTCTTATCTAAGGTTTCCAGTTTAATAGTTTGGAAGTTGAAATTGCTCATGATTCTGTTCTTGTTGTGCTTTTTTTATCCACTCATATTTCCTTCATCTCATGGGGTAGGGAACATGCTAATGTTATCTTCCCTTTAATAATTTTTGTCTTCGTGCTGGACTGAGATTGATTAAGTGTTGTATTAGTCCCAGTCATTCTGATGTGCTCTGATCTGTACTGTGTTCAGTTCTGGGCCCTCACTTCAAGAAAGACATTGAGCTGCTGTAACCTGTCCAGAGAAGGGCAACAGAACTGGGGAGGGGTAGTTCTAGAGAGTTAAGTCCTATGAGAACTGGCTGAGGGAGCTGGGTTTTTTTGGCCTGGAGAAAAGGAGTCTTGGGGAGACCCTAACACAGCTACCTGAAAGGAGGTTTTAGCCAGATGGGGATTGACATCTCTCAAGCAAGGAGAAGTGACAGGATGAGAGGACATAGCCTTAAGCTGCACCAGGGAAGGTTCAGGAGCAATTTCTTCATGGAAAGAGTTAAACATCATAATGGACTGCCCAGGGAGGTGATGGACTCATTGTTCCTGGAGGTGTTCATGAAAGAACTGGACGTGGCACTTAGTGCCATGGTCTAGTGACAAGGTGATGATCAGTCAAAGGTTGGACTCGATGAGCTTAGAGGTCTTTTCCAACCTAAATGGTTTTGTGATTTTATAGTGCATTTTTCTTCAAGTTTCTCCTTTGCCTAGTTTAACTGTCTCCTAGTTTAGTAAATTTTACATGTTGCCTTTTTGTCTTTCTCTCATTCTTGCTTGCATTTCCCCTCCCCCTTCTCTGCAGTGCTAACTTAAAGAGGGAGCACCCTTGTGAGACACTGAACTGAGGTGCTATGGTTTCAATCCACGACGTTTCATTATTGTCAATATGCACTGCTGGTTCTCTTCTTGGCATCACTTCGAACAAAGTCTTTTCAAAACCAGATAGACTTTATAGACTTCTCTGTGAGAATTTGATTCACTTTCAGTTTTCATCACCTTCTTGCATCACTATAACACATGAAAACCAGAAGAAGCAAATAACATCTTTCATTGAGTGGCTCAGCCTTTAGTCCTTTTAATGCTGAGGGCTTGGAACCAGTCTTGGTGGAACACAGATGGTCATATACTTAATGGTGTTAAAAAACCCCACCTGATGCTCTGGAAGGATCTTGCTCTGTAGGAGATTTATATGTTACTAGGAGCTAACTTCTACCTTCACTGGAGTAGTGAAGTCTTATATTGGTTTTATAAGGTCATCCTTGGAGTCATTTTGGCAGGCACACGCAGCTGCAAAGTCCACTGGGCATTTTTTTATCTTATTTGTATTCTGTTTTTTACATCACTATTCTGTAGAAGACTATTGCTAGCACCCTCTTTTTTGGAATTGGGAGTGAAAAGTTGCAAGTGCGACTGAGATGGTATTATGACCTCCCTCTGAGGCAGGGTAACTGAAGTTCTGTAATAATTCCCTTGGGGTGAATTAAGAGTGAAATGACACTGAATGACTTATGTGTATATATGCGCCAGGTTTATTTTAAAACAGTTTAATTGCAGTGAGAAGGAAGTATGTGGCTGTTTTAGTTCTTTTCTCTAAAAGTATGAAAATTTCACGAAGACAATATATAAGGAAAAAGAAAGAAAGAGAAGGAAGGCATAGGTGTAGATGGTGGAGAGGAAAAATAGCACCTCTGATGGATCCAGTGATGAGACTTGATTGTTACAATTTCGATAGCCTTGATAGAAATGATGGTCACAGTCTTTATCAGCTGGGGGTGGGGGCCCACAAAACAAAGTCTTCCTTGTCTTATATACATTTAAATTAGCATGGGAACACCTAGATCCCTCCCCAGGTTGGGAATTCTTTGTGTCTGATGAAACAGTATGAGGCCTGCTCAACCATCTGATAGAGAATTCCTGAAAAGAGTTGGGGGACACTTTGGGTTCTTCTTGGTCCATAGGCCCATCTAGGATATGGCTGCTGTTTGACCCTACTTCTTGTGACTGCACAGATGTGTCTTAGGGTGAAAAGGGGGGGGTGGTATCAAGAAAGCCACCTCCTTAAAATCTGCTTCTTACTAGCTGTTCCCCTTAGTTGTTTGAAAACAGCTTGTTTAAGACATCATGTTCCCAATTGTTCTAGATGCAATCAGCCATGGAGTTTGCTATACAAAGGTTAGTTTGCCACAGATGGAGGAGTAGCTTATCCAAAGATAGAGATCTGTGGTGTTTTCTAAGACAACTGTTCAGTGTTTGTTTCAATTTTTGAACCTCTCTTGGTTGACAATACAAGTTAAAAGTTTTCTGTATTCAGTGCTTTTACTTAAGTGGAAAACAGATACAGTTATAAGACAGTGAGGAAGTATCTTGACAGAGATTCAGCAACTTTGAATTTAATCTGCAATAAGGTTAGTCATACAAGGTAGTACAGTGGTACTGAAGGGAGACTAAGTCAGATTCGTGAGCTGGTATTTTCAACTCAGTTTTGCACAGACCAATCTTTGTGAAAAATCTTCTAGGTTTGTCCTAAAGTTTTCCTAAGTTGTTCTGTGGTTATCTGTTTCTAGAGTTTAGACATGGTTCTTCTACTATTGGCATTAGTTTGAGGAGCTGTCTTCTGCCAGAAGCTACTTCTTTATGGATCTGGAAGACAGCTGTGATACATCACCTCTTAATTTTCTCTTTGATAAGTTAATAGCTTGGCTTCTAAAGTCTCCATAGTATGATGTCTTTCCAAAACTTTAAGTAATTCTTGCATTTTTTCTCCTTAACCCTGTCCAGTATTTTAGCATCCTTTTTGTTGTTTTGTTTCTAGAACACAATTGAGCCCTTCAGTAACCAGCTCTCTCACATCATAAAGGAAATACCATCTGTTCTCCTATTTGGAGATCCAGGGGTTTATTAAGCATCTTGCTAGTCTCATTTCAGTGCATTAAAATAAAAAGTTCCTAGTGATCCTTTGAAATGAGAGGCCTTTAAACTGACATGAAAGGAAACCATTTCTAATACTGCCCACAGATCCCCCTTTGCTAAATTCTTCTGCGAAATTCAGTTTCATCTGTCATTATGCTCTCGTGTCTTCATATGAATTGCATTCTTCAAAATAACTGCCTTTTAATGTCAGAAATGTGATGGTTGTAGGGCTGGTACTAAATTAAGACTAGATTACTATGTTCTTGTAATGTCACATGATAGATAAGAGCACTGTTTGCTTTTTTCTAGGTACTGACTTCAGTATAGACAGCTTACCACTCCCTCGTAAAGAATATCATGACTGGGCCCTTTTCCATGAAGAATCACCAAAAAACAACTACAAACTCTTCCATGAAGCAACCATCACCCTATTCAACCACACTGCAACTTTCAGCCGCCATTCTCACCTACCACTGACCACTCAGTACCTTGAGGGTGTCGAGGTCCTGAAGTCACTGAGGTTCATGATCCCACTGCAGATGAAAAACAACCTGAGGAAAAGACTTGCACCACTTGTTTATGTGCAGTCAGACTGCAACCCCCCTTCTGATCGGGACAGCTATGTGCGTGAGCTGATGTGCCACATTGAAGTAGACTCATATGGGGAATGTCTGCATAACAGAGACCTTCCTCAGCATCTCAGAAATCCAGCTGCCATGGATGATGGGAACTTTTTAAAAATACTGGCACAGTACAAATTTATCCTTGCTTTTGAAAATGCTATTTGTGAAGATTACATCACTGAAAAACTCTGGCGGCCACTGAAGTTGGGAGTGGTACCAGTGTACTTTGGGTCTCCCAACATTGTAGATTGGCTTCCTAGTAACAAAAGTGCAATCCTGGTATCCAGTTTTTCACACCCTCGGGAGCTGGCCCACTATATCAAAACACTGGATAGAAATGATGAAGAGTATGAGTCCTACCTACAATGGAAACTGAAAGGGGACATCTCCAACCCAAGACTGCTTACAGCAATGAAGGAACGCAAGTGGGGAGTGCAAGACATCACCCAGGATAATCACATTGACACCTTTGAGTGCATGGTGTGTAACAGAGTGTGGGAAAACATCAGACGGAAGGAGAAGGTATGTATGACCTTATCTCAGATTCAGGCTTTTGTCAGCATGACTGATCTTGTCTCAGACACTTTGAGGAGGGCTTCCCCTCTGACATCAAAAAGGACATGGGTAGAGCCTGTAGATGGAACGAAAGTGTAGCTCAAAGGCTTGGATAGTTTGCTTGTGGCAAAGCACCTTCCTTCTCTGTTTGCATGGTTCCCTGAGTAACCCCTTTTATTTGTCTCCATTGCCAGGGATGGCTGCCCCAGAGGTGGGAGGCTCAAGGTAACCATCTGAGCTGCCCCAGACCAGAAGCATTCTTGTTCTCATCCTCAAACCCTGGCTCGACTTCTCTCCAAAAGCTGTGGATACCAAGCTTTGAGCAATCCAAGAAAGAAGCCTGGGCACTGAGGCACCTGGTGGAAAGGAACAGGAATTTTACTGCTCAAGAATTTTGGATGCTTGTATTCAAAGAACAAACACAATGAGCTGTAAAACAGAGTGAGCTCCTCAGAGGAGTCTATGGACTTTTCATTTTTAAGTGACCTTATAATTTAGGATTAGTAGCCATACTCACTAGACCTGTAACACTGAACTTGCTATGTTCAGTGCTCAAGGGTCTCTAAGAAATGCATAACAATAAAATTACACTTCCAGGTAATATGTGTACATATATATGTAACTATTTATATTAATTGCCATTAGTTCACATGTTTGAACACTAAGACCCCAATTGTCAGGGTTCTCAAAGCACAGTTTTAAGCGTACAGCTAATTACCATGAAGCAGGTGGATCCCCTTCCATCTTTAGATACATACCTGCATGGCCTCAGGACCCCTTTTCCCTCAGTCCAGGACCTTCCTTTGCTGCACTGATAGCCACAAGCTGGAGAGCAGCTGACACCATTGCACTGGTGCAGCTTCTACAGCTTCTGTGCTGCTTTGGAGGTAGAGTAAAAACTTGGGACTGTGTCCCTGGCTAGTTGTTTATTATCGATTTTCCTGGCATCAGCAGGATTAGCAGGGACTTGGCGAGCTTTGTGTCCTGACACAGAGTGCCAATGTAAAGTGCATTAGTGCTTGGCATGAGGAAGCGCCATCTGTTAGTAGCCAGGGACAGATTGAATGAAGAATGTGCTGGCTCAGATTTACCCACCATCTTTTGCTAAAAATAAGCAGAGCGCAAGAATATCTCTACTCCCCAGAAACAGTATTGGCCTCAATCTGATTTACCTTCTTGCCTTTCTGATGATGTATTTGCATTCTGATGATAGTCTTTGTATCACGAATAAACATGGAATTATATGATTGAAAGGTCAGGGGTAAAACTGGGAGTCTATTAGTGCTGAAAGGTCTGCAGCAGGTCCAAGGAGCAGTAGGCAAGAAGCCTTCCTGTTTTAACACAGAAAATATCAAATTACTTTACCTGACAAAGGATAAAACTTCGTGATCTTGGTCATGACTTGCCAAAGGACACACCATTGCCTGGTATGCAGACTGTTGCAGTTTTCATCCCAAATTCTTTCATCCTCAGTCTATGGAGGAGTCAACTTCCACGAGATCTGCAAAATGGCACTAACTGGATGGAGGCATTCAGGTGAGGGACAGTCATTCATACACGTGCTTATATATGATGACACAGACAAAAATAACTACTAATACAGAGTTCTTCACATTACTGGAAAGGCAGATTTTCACCTGTCTAATAACTTCCATGCAATCATTCCTTCTTGCAGGCTATTTTAAAGTTTCTGTCAAACATTTGGCTGTTTTATGAAGGGATAGCCACATAGTGACAGGGTGGAAGGATATGAATAGCATTTACATCAAGAAATTCAGCTGCAAAATTTACTTGCCGTGGAAAAGTTTCCTCACCAGAAATTTTCTCAATGAGTAGCTGGTGAATTTTTTTATTGCTTTTAAATCTAGCAGCAGAAAGAGCAGTTTTGTGGCCATTAAAATTATAGTATTGGTCATTAGTATCAGTCATTGTTTGTAAAAGAATGTACTTAGTTTTGGCTATGCAAAATAGTCATACTGAAATTTCTCATGACTAGTGTTTTGCCAATGTGACAGACAACATCTGTGTCTTAAACTCTTTCCTGAGTGGTCTGCAGTGCAAATGATACCTAGGCTCCACAGATGAAGCCCTTCGGGAAAGTGACGTTAACACCAGTCTTAGAGACCTCCCCAAAACAAGACCAAGAGCTGGACATAAAAACATTTGCAGAGAGAACTGTTGAATCTCCATCAGTTGCCATGAATCTCTGTTTCTTCTCCTAGGATGATGCAGAGTATTTGAAATACAAAGAATTAACTCCTTTTTTCTCCCTGTGTGTTATTCTGCTGTCTCCCTTGCCAAAAATCTCAAGCCATGTTGTTTAAAGACCTCAGGAGCTGCACAACTGAAGATTTTTGCTTTGTTTCCATGGTGGAATCTGTCAGATCCTGGGCTTTCTGAGCAGTCTGGGAGATAGATATTATCCAAAGATATGGGGCATATTTATCTGAGTTTTTAGTCCATTATTTAGTCCATTATCATCCTTCAGTTCATTTTGGTGAAGTGTGAGGAAAGAAGGACTGAAGTAACTGGTTTGCCCCCCACATTCCAAAATTTTAAGTGGTCAGCAGCAGGTGTTTCAGAAGAGATAACATGTACATACAAGGCTATTCACAGTAGAAAAATTAATCTCCAGAGCAGTTGCCTAAAGGTGTGCTGTGCTATAATTGTCAGTCCTCTCGCAGTGCATTCTTTTCACAGGAAAAACTCTGGGTTCCCACAAGCTAATTCAGTGCAACCTCAGTTTAGGCTCTTTGTCTTTAACCGCCCTCTAGAATCTGGCTGGAATTTATGCAGGCCAATTAAGTGTAAGAAAGACTGACCTTCATGAATTTTAAATTGATCTCTTTTCTCCCCCTACTGCTTCAAGAAGGAATGAGCAGAAGCATGTGACCAGTCTTTTTTTTTTTTTTTTTTTTTTTTTCAGATTTGCTAGCCTTCCTGTTATGTACAGGTTTCTAATTCTAAGCAACAAAGGTATTCAGTTTTTCAGTTCACTTGTCATACTTATGTATGGTCCAGATGGAATAGTCCTTTCATTTTTGGTTTCTTTTTGCCTTAGAAAGACGATAGCAAAACAGTTGAGAAAAACAAGAAGTGATTCTGGATGAATGAGTGCATGCTTCCCAACCTCCCACACAGTGATAACAAGCCATCCTGATATCTCCTGTAGTGGCATATAAGACACAAAGACAGGTCCTATTTGGTTTACATTTATTCCACTGAACCCATACCCATCAACTACCCCAGGAGTCATAAATGTTAGTGGCCTTTGAGCCCACAGTGATTTTTGCATTTGAAGTATAAAACCTCAAGACCAGAGTGCACGTTCAGAAGATGCCTGTGTTCAGCTTGGAGGTATCTCTGGGAATCTACAGCATCTCCCTGGTGGGACTGGGGAAAGCCTGGGGAAAGAGTTGGTCCTGGAGGTCAGCCTTGGACATAGCCGCCCTCCCTCTCCCTGAGGAAAATTAGGACAGGGGCACAGTAAAATGGGAGCAGAGATGGCTTTTATCCTTCTTACTACACCCTCCTATCCTGTGTCCGGCCTTTGGCTTTTACCAGCTCCCTCTGATGTACCTGTACCTCCTGACCTCCATGATACCTGGTTGTGTAGGGAAACCAAAGAAAAGGTGATTTTTTTCATTGCAAACATTTGCTCACATTTCTCCATTTTCACTGTGTCAGAGACCTGAGCCTCCAACTTTTCCCTCTTACGTTATGGCTGCCCTTGCTGCAGGCAAGCACAGTGCAGTGATACTTGGGATCAGGCTGCAGGGAAACAGCTAAGGTGAGTGTGAGAAGGAACTGGAAGAAGCCTCACCTGGGGCCTGTGCTGTCATACCAGAGCTGCCTTTGAGGTCCCAGGTCCCTGTCTGGGCTGTACTGTCCCATGCCTATTCCTGGTCATGGTTCTTCTGTTTCAGTCTTGATCCGTTTTGTCCCTGTGGACCTGCTGGGCATTAGCTGGGCTGTCACTGACCCTGCCCTCCACCACACCCCTGCCTTATGTGTCCTACTTGTGGGGCAGCATCCCCTCCACCCTGGTGGAGATGCCATCCCATCTGCTCCACTCCCAGTGGATTTTCTTTGCCACAACCTCAGGCTGTTCCAGAAGCTATTGCTGGTGGGAAAATTTCCCTGGGAATACCTGGTCCTGCCGTTGTGAGACTTCCTCCAACTGCCTCAGAGTTGCTTCACCTCTTGGCAATGTTGTTGGCAGCAGAGGTCCCATGCCTGGTGTTGGTCCAAGCCCTGACAGTTTCCCATGAGCCCTGAACAGTGTCTGACCAGTGCCCTGTCTCATGACAGAGTGCTGTGCAATTGGACCATCCTTTGCTTACCATGCCCTGTCCACATCTTGCCTTTTCACAGCACTCCAGGGATGGGGGCTCTCCTTCCACATTGCTTTGATCCCAAGTGTGCATAGAATTGAGGTTTAAAATTTCTTTCCTCCTCTGATCTCTGGCCACTCAACCAGACTAGTCCATTTTTGCATATTTGTTTGCCTTAGAAGGGCCTGATGGTGTGGGTGTTAACACAGCAGATCATATGAGATTGTTGTGCTCAGAATACTTTAAAGGAACAATGGAGTATTTGCCCCAGAAAAAGAACAGGCCAATGACTGAAGAAGTGATTAAAGAAACATAAGGAGGACTTTAATTGTGTTTATTTCAATGTAAGATAACCTCAATCCTATGCTGTGGGTATGCAACTGTGTATTGTGAACTTCAGAGGTCATATCACAGCTTTCCTCCCTCATCCAGCATTTACTGAGAGACAAAGCCAAACTCTTGCGTGTGGCAGTCATTAAAGAAAACCAGTGCTGGTAATGCGCATTTGCAGAGCACGTGATGCTCTGTTTTGTCAGCAGTGTGGCGTTAAGGCTGATGTGAAATACAATGAGTGTGGCTGTGTGCGGCTGTAGAAAAGCATGTCGCTGCTGCACGTGCATGAGGTGGGGAGGTCTCGTATAACTGACATTGTAGAACCATGTGCAGCACAGCTCTGTGGAGACTGTCAAGAAACCAGACTAGGGTTAAAACCAGACTTGCTCCATGTAATTAATGGAAAGAGAGAGATTATCTGGACTACCCTTCACCATGTGATTTCTGCAGCAGCAGAAAGGATGGAAGGCAAGGTAGTGTGTGGTCATATGGATATTTGCTGCTGTGTCCGGGTGGCTGACATTCCCCCTAAGTGTTTTTAAGCCATTGCTATTGAATGCTCATGTGCAGACCTCGTTTTTAGTTACTCTTCTAAGCTTAGGGTTAATGAATTAATTATTAAAAACATACAGCCATTTGCTGATCTCTTAGCTCTCTGGCCTTGGAAGAAGACAGGGTGTAGAGACATTATTTTGCATCTGATCAATCAAATGTCTAGAAATCAATCTTGTTTAATATATGTACATATATTCTGCAGGGAAAAACTGACGTGAAGGTTGCAAAGTAAAGCAGAATGAAGAACACTTGTGTAACTGGTCTTTTTTAAACACAGGATTTTTCCCCAGAAACATTATGGGAAGTTTGGGCATTGCGAAGTTCATGAAGCCCAATCCATTTTGGTTTCCCAATCCTGTCCCAAAACCGCACCTACCCACATAGGTTGGTTACTATCTCCTCCTACTTCTTTGGTTTGCTGTGCATTCTGAACCTGGAGTGAGGGGAGAATTTCAGAAAAGCACCACCAAAAGAGACAGCCAGATGTTGTATCCTTCTGCCTAGGTACAGGGTAAACACCTGGCATCTCTAAGGTGTGGAGCACTTGACTTGCCAGTCTGTTAGTCTTCAAGACACAGAAAGCTACATGCAAGCAACTGCATGTTGCTTTCTGGTGACTTCCAACAGAAAGCAACCTTCCTGGGCTCTGGGTCCCCTGGGTATGCAGCTCTATGGACTGGGAGGAGTGAGTGAGGCAATAGGCTCAGAATACTGAAACATGTTGCACACAGTGGGTTTGGGGAAGCGTAAGCAAAGCCATCTCTCTTCAAGGGACTTTGCTACAAGATCCAGGACTGCTTGGTAGGTTTGTCAGTCTCCTTTTCAATGCTGCATGTTGTCAACAGAGAAGCCAGCTCCTTCTGGCCCACCAGCATGTGGTGGGCTATCCTCAGGCTTCCAGTGGACAGTGGGTGCTACTATTCTCAGAGCAGGGCTGGATCCAAAGCAGCTTGAGGTCCAGCAGTTGCAACCTGGAGTGACAGTGCATCAGTAATCATCCAGGGTCCTGAAGCTTAGGAGGTAATTGTATGCTTTTTTCCTTTTGTTTGCAACCTTTCTGAATGTCTTGGATATTTCTTTAGCATGGGTAGGCCTCAGAAGACCTTTTTTCTTTATATGGGTGAGGAAATAAATGCTCTTGTACTGTACTCCAGTCCCAGCCATAAGTGTGTTGAGAAATACACTGTACAAACCATAGAGTAAAAGCTGTGATGAAACCAGGAGCTTTGGCAGTCATAGGCTCACTATAGATCTGCTATCCCCAGAATCATGTATGCCTTTTGTAACTATGCCACAAAACTCTCACTTTGCATAAATTAAACTTTCCATAGAATGTAAATTATTAAAGCACTAAAATGTGCTGCTAACAGATGTTTGCATTCGAAGCTATTACTCTCTGTTCCTGATGGATGCATTTGGTCATTTACCATTTTCCCACAGTCAGCAAAAACATATTCTTTCTTTCCATGCTGTGTATTTTGTACAAAGACCACAGAAATCCATGATGATTCATTTGAGGGGTGGGAGCAGTGCACACTAAAACCTGGTCATAATGGAAGTAGACTCACACTCTAATCAAAAAAGCCCCTTCTTCACCCCAAAAAAACTTAATCTGAGAATTAAAGAAAAACCCTTCTCCTGTCTGAGAGATCAGAATTGAACCATCTCTGGTCTTATGGCTAGATTCAAAGCCCACAGTCAAAATGTGACCAATCCAGTCAGTAAGCAGCATCCACTGAAACATCTTGAGTGGCACTACTGGTTATGGGTCACTCAGAGGTTGGAGTGACAGAGGGACTACAGTTTTACAGAATCACAGAATCAATTACATTGGAAACGTAATTGATGAGCTGAGCTGAGCTCATCAAGTCCAACCTGTGACTGAACACCATCATGTCAACTAGACCATGGCACTAAGTGTCATGTGCAGTCCTTCCTTTAACTCATCAGAGATGGTGACTCCACTACCTCCCTGGGCAGTTCATGCCAATGTTTAATCACCCTTTCCATGAAGACATTCCTCCTAATATTTCTCTGGTGTAGCTTGAGGCTATATTCTCAAACCTTAGTTTGATTCAACATCCTTGCTCCAGCTTCAAATGAACCTCTGCCACAGAGTGGCTGGTTCTAGACCCTTTGGATGTTGAGGCACAGGGAGAACTTGAGGTGTGCAAGACAGCTTTGCTGGTACCATTGTCACTGAGGGAGGGTTCCTGCCCATGCTCAGTAGTGCTTCTTGTTTGTTGGGCTCCACTCTTTCAGGAAGCAAAGGCTTGAAATGCCACCTGGGAGAGCCAGGGCTAGACCCAAAGGAAAGGGAGTCTCTACCTGCTTGCTGTGGAACATTTTAGTTGACAGTCCTCTCTCCTGGCCCCTCCTCAGACTCCTGTGGAAAGCCAACCTGCCCAGCAGGATGATGCTTCTGGTGGATATGTGTAAGACCCCAGGTTCAAGCTACAAGCTTGTGGAAGGGATTTTACTTTAAAAATATACAAGGCTCCAAAAGTCAGTTCACCAGATCTGTTGAAAGGGCCTTCAGTTCTTTTAATACTTTGAGAGAGTGCATGGGAGAAGATGCTGCATATGACTTCTCAGAAGGTCAAATAACACACTTTTACTGACAAATTTTAGAAAACGGGAACTTGGCAAAAGTTTAAAGGGCAACATTCAATCAAAATAAAGCATTTCACAAACCAATAATTTAGCCCATGCTAACCCATACAATTCAGCAAAACCCAAACATAATTCAAGATTTAAGTTACTCAAATATCAAGAAAGAAGATTAGAAAAAGAAGTAAAGAAAGAGAGAGAAAAAGAGAGAATTATAGCTACCACCCCAGATCCAGAACAGATCCAGCCACCAGTAGTCCAGGAAATGGCAGGACCATGCAATGGCTGCATGGTGCGGGTTTTATCTGCTCTGTTCCCCTGTGCCCCCCACACCCCAGGCAGGGCATCCAGTGTGCCAGCCACTCTGGGGATGGGTTAGGGGCTCTGGGATGTGATGTGGAGGAGTGGTCCCCATGTGCCAGTGACTGACAACTGCTCCGGGACTGTTGAAGGAGGCTCTGAGGGACTGGGGTATGGAACAGGGCACTACTCCATCTTTGTGAAATTGAACCTGTCCATTCCCCACCACATACAACTCGAGCTGGTCTGAGGCAATAATTAATATAATAATACAGTATCTCACAATAGGAAATGCCATTATATACATGACATAGACCTAATTTTAGTGTGTGAAGGAAACAAATAGCTACAAATACTGTTGAATAAAAACTCTGCTATTTGAGGCCTCCTCAGCTCAGAGACAATGGAAGATGATGTCCACACAATTTGCTATTATCACTGGGTTTTTAAGAATCCTTTTTTAGGAAAAGAATTGGTGTTTTCCTGCTTCTGTAGGAAGAACTCTCAAAACTCACCAGGCATGGCAGAAATCGCTGCTATGCCATCCCTGCTCCCAGTCAGAGGCTTTATACACACTGTCCCCACCTCTGTATATAGCGATGTTAATTTTTTCACACAAATACAAAACTCACTTTTGCTACTGTGACCCAGGTTGTGCCATCTGTGGTAGGATTACTAATCAAAACTTACAAAAGCTTCATCCAACAACAGCTTTGTCTAATAAACTGAGAACCAAGCATGCAGGAAACGTGAGTCATTAGATCCTCTTCATACTGTTAGGGCATTTCAAAGGGGCTCATACTAAATGTAATGTAATGTATCCAATGAAGTTGCTGTGCATCATCAGCATAGTATAAATGTAAATACAGGGTTGAGGGCTTAATGCTTGAAACCCCAGCCCGCAGTGTAGGAGCTGGTGAGAGCACCAAGACATGGAAGACTGTAGATAGTGCAAACACTGGCTGTCATCATGGGAAGATGGTGATGACTGTAGAGCCAAACAATTTTTTGGGGCAGGGTTACTGGGGTGTATCTACACCCCCATGCTACAGCTGTTCCAGTCTCCTCTTTTTCACCTGTCCAAAATGCTTGCCTGCTACCTGACATCAGGGCTCTGTTAAGAAATTAGTTTGCTAGGCTGGAAACCAGTTCAAGGGGTGCTGCTGAGCACTGTGGGGAGACACCCAGAGCTTTTGCTACAGGAGCAGCAGCAATGATTTTGGTGGTATGGAAAGCTGCAAGGCTACAGAAATGTTTCTACTTATGGAGATGCAGATACAGCTGCTCTGAAGCCATCCTAAATTGTACGTGTGACTCCTTGCCTATTCAGTTTTCTTGTCTCTCTTTTGCCTTTGAAGTCCCCTTCAGCATCAGTTGAAAGCAGCCAGAGGCTGTGCTGCACTTGTTCTGTACCTTTTCATAAGATGCTATATAAATGTAGTCATACCTGTTTTCAGGGGAAAAGCCATCAGAGAGAGATTTCTGGTTTCTGTGGAGGGGGTCAGCTTCCTGGTGACTTTTTCTCTCTCCGTGACCAAATGTACTGCTAAGGTGCTGGAGGAAATTATCCCTGTCAACATTTCTTTCCAGGCTCTTTGCAGGCTCAAGCAGTGGTTCTGCTGGGGTATCCCATGATAGGGACATATTTAGAAAAGAGCCTAATTCAACACCTGAAATGGAAACATCTGAATACTCTGTCCCTTTGAAAGTCCAGTTTTGGGTAAGTAACTTTCTCTATAAAGGGTTCAAACATTAGATTTCACCTGCTCATGTGTCTCCTGGCATGTGACAGACCTGCTATCCCCACAGGAGATCCCATCTGACGTGGGGTGGATGTCAAGTGTAGTGCATGAAGGGTGTCCAGGGAGGATGGGTTGAGGTAGCCTAATTTGGGGAGATATGGCATGTGTCCTTTGATCTGCCACAGGTACCAGGGCTGACAGTGGATACCCAAAATATTGTTCTGTGCATCAGCATCCCAATGCCCCAGACAGCAGCAGGACTGTCTGTGATATTGTCCCGGATACCCGTTAGTAGATGGGGCAACATAACCTTGAGAGATGATGAGACTGACTCAGCCCTGCGGATGCATTTCACGGTCAATACATCCTGTGTCGATTAGCGTGAATTCACATCCATGATGCCTCAGCCAACCGCATCCTCAGAGTCAGTATCAATATTTAACAACACCCCTCCTCCCTTCCTCCTCCTCCCTCGGCTACCCGAGCAGCACAAAACATTCCGGCAAAATCCCTCCGGTGAGCCCAGCCACGGCGAGAGTGCAGGGGACCCGCGGGGCCACCAGGTGCCACTGCAGGGCAGACACTGCCGTCCCTCCGCCCCCGGGCACCGCTGTCCTTCTGCAGGCCGCCCCCGTCCCACCGCAGAGCACCACTGCAGGGCGGCCACCGCCGTCCTGCCGCTGCTACGTGTCCCGCGGCTCTTCCTCTTGATGCTGTCAGCCACTCTGGCAGCTCACACCCTTCTCGAAAAGGGGGAACCTCCCCTAAAGCAGTATATTAGCTCTACATCTTATTCACCCATAAAGAGAAAGGAACTAGCCCTCACTTGGGTGGTATCTGAGCTGGGAACTTGTGCAGGAAAAATAAGATAACATGGTTCTTCATATAAGAAACATCTTCTGACACAGTCATTTGTGGTTCCTGCCCTGTCAGGCCGGGGAATCCTTCATGCTTCCTTGTGTGAAACACAAGTATTCTCTAGGACACTTTGAAGGAGGTGCTCAAAGCTCTCTGTATTTTCTGGGACATGTAATCATGGGAATGATGTGCCCAAGTACTTTTGAGGATGAAAAGAATTAAGTGTTCAGACTTCTAGAACAAGCAAACCCTGCAAATGTGGGCACGAGTGACTTTTAGTATGTTGCATTTATGGACTGCTCTCTCTTCAAGATCCTCTTTGTACAGCAAGGACAGAAACTGCCATTGTATTAGATTCAAGAAAGAATGAATTGTTAGCCCATCAACCATTTAATGATTTATTTACAAATTCACACCAAACTGTGGGTTATTTAAATATTATTATAGAAGATAGACATGAAGAATGTCACCATTCTGCAACATCACTGCTGTAGGTGACCATGGGCATGACAGGACTACTATAGCATTAGCCTTACCTTGATGTGGATGTCTTTGACACAGCATAGCCAGACTTAACACCAGTCTTCAAACTGGCTTCAGAAGACAGTCTTCCTTTCAGAACAGATTTGTGGAGAGTTGCTGATGCTCTCTCTGCTCCGCTCTGTGCAGTGACATGTGATCTGCTTTTGTAATCATCCGATGCTACTGTGTCTCTTGGACCCAAGGCACTGCTGTGTGACTGTGAAACTAGCCCATATTACCTTTTAGCTGTGCCTGGAAGCTTTCTGAAGCACATGGAAGGTATGTGGCATAGGCAGTCTACTGTCCTCTCTGTGATATAGAGCCACTCTGCATTGCCTAACACAAGAAGGGACTGAGGTCGACAGCACTTGTGGCACCCCAAATCCTAGGAATGTGGCCCTTCCCTCACCATCCTAAAAAGCATTATGCTCTAAGAGATAGGAGCTAATGTAAATACTCACTTTTAATCCTCTGCAGGTTCTTTGGGATGTCAGCACAGTAAGCAAACTGCAATATGACAATATCAGTGACAGCAAGAAAGCACAAAACAAGGAAAATGAAAATGTTAAATCCATGCAACACTATTAACACCCCCCATTGTGAGAGGCTGCAGTGCAGACCTTTAGGCTTACTCCTCAGTAGCAGTTATCTGCAGTTTATTGATCATTTAATAATACTACATCAGTAGTTTTCCATTAGTCATACTGTAGTACTAAATTAATATGTCAGCACATAATATTACAGTGTATTTGCAAAAACGAAGAAAGTGAGAAGTGCTGTTTTGCAAGTATTTAATGTTGTGAGACTTTTCTTCCTTTTTTATAAGAAGAATCCACAGGTCATTATTAATGTTCTTATATTCAGATTGGTATTCCATCTAGGATCAAACTGAAATGTGGCTGACCCTTGTTCAACATCTCCGAAGTTTAATTTGCAGTTAAAATACTTCCTACAGCAGCAGGTAAGATTGCGCAGTTAAATCAGTAAGGTACGGTTCATCTTCCCTGCTCTCTACTGGGAGGGGCAGTTCTCTTGCTGCGTGGTGCCCTGGCTGGCGACAAAACCCCCTAGTTTTACTTTTTCATAGCCAGTTCAGTCACCGAGTGGCAATCACTCTTCTGCCTCACCAATGTGTGTCTGCCTGTATGCATGTGATGAAGAAGCCTACTATGCGTCAGGGTTTCCTCATGTGGTTTTTCTTACTTGTTACCTAAAAGCAGTAAAACCCCTGAACACTGGACCCTCATGAAATAAAGGAAAACACCAGAAGCTGCATGACAAAACACAACTCACAAAAATGCTTACAGGTTGCTAAGGGAAAAGGCATTTTAAAAAAAAAATTACACTTTGCCTCTTCATTTGGCTGTTGACAGCCATATATAAAATCATTCAAAATAATTACCAAAGATGACTGAAGCACACTTTACAGTGTTTATGAGCACCTTCTCAGAAGAGCAGTGTATTCAAATAAACTAGGGTTAGGGTCGGGAAGGGTTTTCTGAAATGGCCCCTCAAGGACCAGAGGAAAATTGCACTAGGGTAAACATTCCTATGGGTTTTGCAGCCTGGCTACAGACATGGGCAGCATCTGGGCATGGAAGTGCCTCTACAGGCACTCCCATTTCCATGAAGAGGCAGGTTTTGTTGCTGCCATGAAGCTGGACCTGGGTCCCCATATGGGTGGATTGTGCTGTGCCGTAACCTGACTCTCTGTACCGAGGCGTTGTGGTGCCCAGAATCTGGCAGAGAGGGTTGAGATAAGCTTGACTGCTGAAGTGGCTGTTGGAGAAAGCAAATTTGCTTTCTCCCTAACACACAAGGAACCAACAGAGCATCTGCTCAAACAAGGAAAGAGCGTGCAAAGCAGTGATGACATGAGCTGAGAGGCAGTTGTCTCCTGTTACACCAGGAACCTGCTGGGTAACTCTGGAAAGGAGGCTGCACAGGGAGTCTTATGGTTGGTTTGCACAGATGTATTGAGTGTTGTTTGGCCTGTGCGCCATGAAACAGCAACCTGTAAAGCAAAGCTGAGTGGGAGGGAAACTTCATAGGGACACAAATCCGAAAAGAAAACTAGGTAAAGTATGACCTTCTTCTGCATTTTCTTAATACACATCTTTACCACATACTTTGGGCAATGCCTATTCTACATGCCATGATTATAACTGCAGATGGCATTCCTTATGACAAAGAAGCTCAGCATCTGTAATAATAACAGAATGATAGATGGAAATGGAACTACATGGAAAAAAAGGGGGATGGGGAAGCAGAATTAAACTTTCCCCCCTTCCCCACTTCATCCAGGGAACCTGTGTTGACTAATAGCTGAGCCTTTCTGACTGGGAATTTAGATGTGTCATTTTAACTGGGAGAGTTCTGATAAGAGAAGAATTTAATTTATCATGATGATTTTGAAGATGATGTTTAATCATGATTTAAATCAAAAAGCAGGGAGCTTCAATTTAAGTTACTGCTTACATTTTGCTATGTGTGGGCTTTCAGGGTTTTTTTCATCAAAGGAACTCTGATTCTAATTTGCTGATAAAATCCAACATATCTTTTGACTGAACTAGGGATACACTCAGGACCCCTAGCTATTCTTCACTTGTTTACAGTGTTTCACATGTTTATTCAGATTAATAATTTTTACTTTCTTTATGATTATGGAGACTGATGAAGATGAAGATCCATCTGCTTTTCCTAGTTAATGGTTCTTGTGATCTTGGTTAAACAGCTTCTGGAAGAAAACTGGGATTTGGTAATCCCTCAAAGAGAATTTCAGCTGGGGCTTGGTATGTATGAAGAAAAATTCCTCATTTCTTCTGGTTTCCTTCATATTTACATAGAAGTACTACAGACATATTGCAAAAGGGAAAGTTTATCAAAACTTATCCAACATTTAAAACTAAATGATTTATTAAACAAAAGTAATATGATCCTTAACCAATTATTTGAATTTAGCTCCTGCTTGTAATGACCTTCAAGATTTTAGCAGTAATAAATCTCATTTTACATCTTGTTTATATTCATAGATTAGAAGAGAAAAATGAAACTTTTCTGCCCTTTCTTTTACCTTCCAGTTCTCAGCTCTGAACAGCCAAATTAGTGATACTGAATTAGGAAAATATTCTCTCTGCACCTTTGGAAGTGACTGCTCCCCCTAAGCTGACTTCACCTTTTCAAAACACCCTCTGCCCCAGGGCATAGGGAAGGATTTCCACTGGTTCAGGGTTCTCTTTTATCTTCAAAAGTCAGCTCCAGTTTTTTAAGCTAGACTCACCTAATTTGATTTAAATAAAAATGATTCATGTTTTCATGTACATAAATGGAAAAAAGTTAAGTAGTCAATTTATTTTCTACCTTCTGGTAAAAAGAAGGAAAGGCGGGTGTTTCCTCAGACTGAGCTCTCTGCCAGAGAGGCAGGCATGTTTTTCCTTTGAGCCCCTGTGAAACCTGAGCCATAACGAAGTGCTTCCCTCGTGGGCTGAGATGGTGATGGCAGCATGTAGCATGGAGGCAGGCCAGCCAGGAGAAGCCCTCAGTGCCATCACCCTTGACAGCTCTGGAGATGTTTCAAGTGAAGCAATCTCAACAAATGGCAAAGCTAAAGGATATGCTCCATGTCATCAAAATCCTGTGACCATGTGTGTTACGCTTATGAGAACTGATACAGGGCAGGTGATTTCCAGGGAAGATGTAGCAGCAGCCTAGAGAGAACAGTGTCAATATGCCTGAGAAGCCTTGGCTTTCATTGTGCTGTCCACAGGTAACATGCCTTCTAATGCTTTTCTGGCAGAGATCACACCTTCCTGGCCCAAACCTCAATGAAATACGAAGTAGTAATTACTGCCTACTGTGACCTATTTCCGGGCTGATAGGTGGGCCATTCATAATCCAGCTCAGTAGTGCTGCAAGATGTGAGCCAATGTCCCAGCTTCTGAGTCAAAAGGTGATGGGAGAACATCAGCTTTTCTTTTTTCTACTCTTTTCAAGTTCAAGTTTTGAGGACATTCAGTTGGAGAGGTAACCTGACCTCCCCTGTGGTATAGTCTTTTCTTCCCCCAGATGGAGAGAACACATTCTGCATTTTGAAAAATGCAATGAGTGATTTTCAGCTGCTGAGGATGAGAAAAAGAATTTCTCCACTTCCTTTGGCAGAAAAACATAGTTTAACTTCAGCTGAGGGTCATGTGTAGAGCACATAGGAAACTTTTCACCAGGACTTCACTACAGCAGCAATGACTGCTTTTAAATTTTAATGGTTATATTACAAGAATGTCAGACTGAAATATAGAAAGTGTTTATCTCATTCTCAGTGACCTAACTTGTCACCTTTAAAAGTGTGGATTATCAAACATGAGTATATTGAGGGGAAAAAAGAGAAAGCTAGTACAGAGAATCATAGAATCATAAAATAGCCTGGGTTGGAAGGGATCTTAAAGATCATCTAGTTTCAATCCCTTTGCCATGAACAGGGACACCTTCCCATAGATCAGGTTGCTCAAAGCCCCATCCAACTTGGCCTGGAACAACTCCAGGGACGGGACATCCACAACCTCTGTGGACAACCTGTTCCAGTGCCTCATCACCCTCATGGTAAAGAATTGCTTCCTAATAGCTAATCTAAATCTACTCTCTTTCAGTTTGAAGCCACTCCCCATTTTCCTGTCAAGACTTGCTCTTGAAAAAAGTCTCTGTCCATCTTTCTTGTAAACACACTGCTACATGCCCTACCTTCACAAACTGCCACAACCCAGATACTGTGGAGACCAATAATTGCTTTTCCAGTGCACATGGATATATATTTTAGCATGACCAATAAATTATCCCATTGCTTTTTTTGTGATCAGTAGCATCTTAGAACTTGCCTGCTGTCTTCTTGGGCACATAAATGATGCTTTTTGCTCTAGCTGATTTGCACTTGTCTATTTGTTCCTGTTAGGAGCTCCAGCTCTCTTCTACCTCTCTGATGACTTCTGGCTTGTAGCTCTGTAACTGCACAGTTAGAGTTGCGATAGCTTTTGCCAGACCATGTAGAACCACAGGCAGCCCTCCTGCATGCAAGGCACTCTGCAGCTGCTTAGCAGGAAAACATGGTTTAAATTTGGCAAAAGAAAAGGACCAAGTAAGCTTTCCATCAACAAACCAGGAAAAACTAAAACGGAGCAGAAATAAAGTAAAAGCATCACAACTTTATATTACATTAAGCACAAAGCTTTCTGCTTCTTTCCTGTGCCAGTACCTTCACAAGGTTCAAGGACATAGCAGCTCAGTTGCATCAGCAGATCAGAACTATTGATGAAGTTTCCTTGCTTTCCTGGGGGGAAACTTTTTTCCTTTTTATCCAGGATTGCCCCTTCTTCTGTCCCTGCAAACACTTCTGTCCTCACCTCACTACCCTACTGAAGGAGTTTGTTCTCCATAACCCCTGGGGTTCCTTAGCTACACTGTGCAGCATGCACAGCTCAGCCAGCTTTCTGGAGATGCAGTGTCCTTCTGTAGCTTATTGTGACAGTGTAAGGAGGAACTCACAAAAATAAATACAAAGTATGTTCTTTTAAAAACTACCTTCTCTCAAACCCTGTATTTTTCAAGAGCCTTGATGGTTCTGCCAGCACCATGTATTCTTTAAAACAGAGAAACTGAGCAAAGTCTTGCTCTGCTATCTGAGGCCATTTAGATCACATCTGTTCTCCTAAGCTTTGCTAGCAATGCCATTAAAATGGTCCATGATGTTAAAGAGCTCTGGAGCTAAAGAGGCCAGAAGCCATTCTTCTGGGAGCACTTACACAGTGTAAGAAAAGCCTGAAGTGTCTTTCAAGCTATTATCACAAATATCACAGACACCATGGCTTTGAACATGCCTAAGAAATCCAGGAAAACTGCTTGGACATGCAGAACACTGAATGGAAGGAGTACCTGTGAGGGTAGACCTCTATCATCAGGGTCAGATCAAGAATTATTAGGAGGTTCCTGCATGTCTGGGCCATCACTAACACCCATTCATTATAAGGCAGACCCTTCTGCAACACTGCAATGGACTTGCCTGTGAGTTGGTGTTTCCCTAAGCTACTTCTGCCTTGGAAGATGAACTTTACTATTTCAGTGCTGAAACTGGAGACTGGAGACTGTGATCTCTCTGGTAGCACTGTCTGAAATTCCATCTTGTGTGAGGCTGAGGAGCCAGGGGAGAAATTCAGACCCTCAAATTGTGGATGTGGTAGGGCATGGTGTAACTAATAGGTGGTAAGGATCTGGGAAACCTTTCTGCAGAAGAGGAACCCATGCAGAAAGGATTGGTTATCCCTCTTCATAATGGCACTTGTCTGCTGCCACAGGAAAGCAGAAAAATTCTAGAGGAGTATGTCAGCTCTGAGCTGGGAAAAAGCACCTTGTTCAGACTGACATGGCCTACAAGGTACATAATACTTGGTGTGTCTAAGAAAGGGTCAGTAGAAAAATAAGAGTGCACAATCACACTGACAATTGGTCACCTGCAATTCCAGATACTTGGTATGTGTGAGGAGACAGAGCAAGGGCAAAATTTACAAGTGCCAGTCTGCAACAATGCCAGGAGCCTGAAAACCTGACGACGGTCTGGCTCCACGGTTAATAAGATATTAACAAGTTTCTATGACCAGATGGAAGTAATTGGAGGGCTGAGTGGGAGGTCAGGTGTGAACCTGGAGATCTAGTGCCAGAGGTGCAAAACTACCAAACAATGGTTGACTTACATTCCTGAGAGTATAACATAAGGATACAGTCAAAACTAAAATCACAGAGCACATGGGTAAACAGAGTACATGGAGAAATAACCAGTGTGGTTTTGTAAAGCTGAGTACTGCCCCATTTGCCTGATGGGGCTTAATGGAAGATCCTCCAGAGACTAGTGCTGGCACCAGTTCTTTTCAGCATGTTCATCAAAATGCTGGAAAAGGGTGCCAATTGTAAATTTAATTCACCTGCATTTTGAGCAGAGAGTGTGTATCTTGTCCCTCCTATCTGCAAGGAAGACATGTTGAATATAGGGAATGGAAGGAAAGAGCAATTAAAATGACTGTGGAGATGAAGAAGTTATTTTCAAGGACAGTAAAAACTGTGGGAACTTTTAGTCTGGGACTAAACTCAAGGGTTTGAGACAGGCATATGCAAAAGTAAACAAGAGGAGCATGAGCTTAAAGTGGAACCATAGCTCATTGCATTTTGCAGTACTGGATCCAAGGAGGCAGTTTAGAATAGAAACAGAAAAGAAAGAAACTGCTCCTATGCAGAGGGGAAGGAAATTTTTGGAACTGTATGGCATAGGAGGTTGTGACAGCAGACTGTCTTACAAATAGCTGGAGAAACTCATATAAGGAAATGGGCTTGTATCTTGTATGTAGGCAGCATTTCCTACTCTTAGAGCTGTAAACAGGGTACTGTTCAAGAGGACTACTGTGCAGTAGCAATAGAGTATTTCTTATCCTTTCTTATCTGTGTCTGTTTGCTCCAGATCATGTATTTTCTCCAACATGCTCACCCTTCCTTTAGGAGGCTCCTTTTAGAAGCCATGTGATGAACAATGGGAGATGGGATGGAGAAAGATTATATGTGACACCTGTATTGGAAAAGGTCCTGTCTGGTGCTTAGATGGATGGAGGTCTCTGCCATCTGGCCCTGTAGCTTTTTCATCCCCATCTCAACAGCAGATACAGCAGGCATGGATTTGCGATGTGAGCATCTCAAAGCACCATGCATAGGTGCAGCGACAAACCAAGGCCTGTGGGGCAAGGTGAGCAAGAATGAACTGGCTGGTCCCACTCAGCCCATGAGACAAGGCAGGCCCACTTCTCTCTACAACCTTTCCTGACTAAATTGCTTTCATTATAGGGCTAAGAGCTGACCCCAACAAAGGGTCAAGTTATTAAAAAATAAAAAAGTAAAGAAGAACAAAACAAAACATTGGAGGGAAGAAAACAGTGGTCTCAAATGTTTGAGATGTCAGCCTTATAAATTCAGCATCAGCTTCCTTTGGTCCTCAAACCAAGTCAGCTCTAATGCTATTTGCAGATATAGATTGGTGTCTTTTTCATTACTGTTATCAAATGATGCATTTGCGGTGCAGCTTCAGAGCCCTTTTTGCCCTGCTAAGTGGATTATGCATCCTGGTGCCAGCACTACTTGTGTTATACTTATAATACTAAAAATAAAAAAGAAATAATAAAATACCTTCCTGGCTTTTAGATTTTTTCCTTTTTCAAAGATCTAATCAAGATATTTATATCCCAACAGGCAGAAGGGACTTAACCCCCTGCTTTATTAGCAAAATGTGACAAAAAGCACTTTGCTAAGCATTTGCAATCACTGCTATTGTCAGCTAAACTTCTGGGAAATGGTGTCACTGTTTCTTCTTTCTGCTCAAAGCTGAGCCAAGCTTCACAAGATGAACAACCCCTCAGTAAGCTAGCTAAGACTGCTGCAGTGGAAATAGAGAGGTCCCTTGTCCCTCTCCCTGTTGCACGTCCCATCGCATCACACCCACACTTCCAACCACAGGTGGTACATTTTATGCCTGTGTTTTGCAGACCCACTTGGCTGGAAATTGTGCTGCTCAGAGATACTGCAGGAAGTGATGGATTGTTCTCAGAGTCCAAGACCAATGTAATCTATTTTGCTTGGTATGAGATGGCCTTAGTGAACATGACTGTGGCCCTTTAAAGAAATGTTTCTCTTCCTGTAGAATTACCCTCACCATTGCCCAGTAGAGAGAAGACATCAGCAGATGTCTTAGTGCTCTTGAGTCTGTTGAGGAACAGGGATTTTTCTCACGAGAAAAACACCAGAGGGATAGTGGGTATTTCTGAGCCCCCTTTCTACAGCTGGGTCTGTTACTTTATTTACCTTCTTACTCTTTGCCTGCTTAAACCCTCAGGATCTGGAAAGAAGCTGCATAATTCTGAATTTATCTAGTAACATAGAAAGCACCTTGGCTATAACCTCATGTGCAATCACAAGCACAAGCTGCTACAGGAACCTCTGGATCCACTCTGTCAGAATTTGTTCAGCCAGCAGAGGTAATCCTCAGCTACTAGGACTATAGGATTTAATTTACTTGCTAGCCATCTGAAGTTCTGTAAAGCCAATGGTTTTATGCTCTAATTTTCTGTTTCTATTCATCTGCCTAAGATTCTGTCCAGTTTTCAGACTGTGCCATTACACACGAGAGATCCACGTCAAATCCTTATTTCTGCCTCTGTGCTCTCACCACACTCTCCTCATTTCAAAAGGACAGCATGTGCCTAAGCGGATAGTGGTAACTTTCACTGAAACCTTAGTTAAAATGTTACTAAACACCAGTGGAACAAGAATGAAAATGTCTCCTGAGTTCAGAAGTGGTATACAAAAGCATACCAGAAGAGAAAAGCAGGCTCTGCAATGTGCTCTTCCAATAAGAGTGGTATTGACCTTAAGGAGTGAAATAAAAGATGGAAACATGAGCTATAATCAATTGTTTACTTTTTTAAACATTGTAAAAAGGAAAGGGAATAAAATGGTTGATAACTGCTGAGTCCAGTCTACAGCACCTAGCATTCATGTCAGATTCATACTAAATAGAGAGTAAGTGAGAAGCCAGGCAGTTCTGTAGGTGGTGCACAAGGACCTGCAGA
Source organism: Xenops minutus (assembly GCA_035221455.1). Classification (NCBI taxonomy): domain Eukaryota; kingdom Metazoa; phylum Chordata; class Aves; order Passeriformes; family Furnariidae; genus Xenops; species Xenops minutus. The sequence continues at coordinate 29,466,972 of JAWWEE010000085.1, forward strand.
AGTAATTGGGCTGGCATGAGCTCAACATGATGGTTATGAAACTTCCCCAATCAATGCAAAACTATCTTGACTTCAGATGGGCTTGGATCATTCCCTAACACTGCACTGTAGGAACAAATCCATTTCACTTGGTAAATACTGAAGTTGAAATCTGCAAAACAGATAAGACATTGGGCTATATTGCTTCCTTTATGTTGGTGAAAGCTCATCAGTCAATACCCTTCAGCAGTCTTGAAAATTTTGTCTTCCTTGATCCTTAGAGCAATTCTGAGAAGATGACAGGAGAGAGAGAGAAAAAGATGCAGGATCAGATTTTCAGTAGGCAGAAACCTGTGTTGCTTAACTGAAGTCAATGGAACCACACTGAATTATTCCAGCCAACCTTTGGTCCACAGTGGCTACAGAGACTTCAAAAGCAATAAATGACCTGATTGACCACCAAAATGTACAGGCACCAAAGAGTTTTGGTGTCAGAGACCACGGAGCACAAAAATGTTCTTCATATTAATAGGCCTCATTTTCTGCTGGGATGTGTCACCTGAAGTATTCTACTATTTAACACACTGGCCAGGATAACATAAAATCAAATGCGACATGTTAAAATCAAGCAAAAACAGCAACAGGCACAAATATGCTGCCTGGAAAGACATTGGGATCTAGCCCAGTGGGAATATGAGAAGAGTTTGCCTTTGATTTTAAGAGCTGAAAACTCTGTTTATATGAGGGGAAGAATGACATCATTGTCTAGCTATGTCAGCTAGAAAGGTTTTATGTGAAGAGGGATCATTACAGCAAAGTCATGGATTCAGCCACCTAGTCCACATCAGTTAGAGAGTTGTCAGCTTGTCTTCACTTAGACCAGGAGTTAAGCACATATAGGAAGAAGAAAAGTTCAAACTCCCATGCTTGTACATCTCAGGTATAGGATGACTAGTAGGGCTCAGGGCCTGCCAGCCAGCTGACTTCCTAAAAGAAAATGCTCCATGCAGCAATGAGCTGAAGGTCACAGCTTAGGTCAGCCCTTAGCTCATGTTTCTCCAGACACAGTGTGAATATTAAGTGCTGCTTCTACAAGCAGACAATGGCTGAGATGAAGAATTGATTGGCTTGGGAAGAACCTGGACACAATTTCAACATTTTTCAGTGGTTTCTGCTTCTCTTTGGCAGAGTTATATAGTACAACAGATGCCTTCTGCTTCAAAAGACTGAATTTTCATGAATTCACATAGCTGACAAGAGCCACCTCTAGGTTAGCCTGCAGCATTCACACAGCAGAACATGACAGCCTGCTCCTGCAGGTTTCTTCTTGGCCTCAAACCACTGACCATTCTTAATAGAGGTAACTGATGGGGCTTGTCAGCGTTGCTACTTTAGCTTGCCCTTTTCCCCTTAATTGACTGCAGCTTGTCTTGGATAACTGTCTCCCGGCTTTGCTTTAATTCTTGTTTGTAAAGACTCAAGGAGGGCCCTTAGCTCCCTTTAGCAGGAGAAGATGGGTTTAATCAGTACTGGTGGCCATGGGTTGCTTAATGGATTTCATGAAAAACTGAAAAAAAGGGAATGGGTGAGCATGAATGCACATGAAAGTGCAAGCTTAGCTTACAACGTTGGAGTCTTGGGCAAGGCAGTTAGCTCACAGTGTCTTTGTAAGAAGGCTTCCTTCTCCTTTTTGCTTTTCTTTCCCCGAGTAACTAAAAATCCACTGGTAATTACTGTGACAGTAGCTGATATGTCTGAGTTGTTAGTTTTTATTCCAGGGTATTTGCTGTGCTGCCAAGGCAAATGAGCACGGTTTCACCAAAGTCATTTGAATGTCTCTGAATTACAACAACTGAGAATCATTTTTACTAGTTGCAATAAATAACAACCCTGACAACCTGGCTTGGATCCAAAGTGCAATGCAAAATTTTATGCAAGTTGTTGGAAGGAAATTATTCTGCAGGCTCCAGGCACTCCTCTGGGACACAAAAATTAATGAGTAGCACTTAAGTTTATCAGAATTTGAAAGAAAAATGTCCTCCAGCAGCGCTCAGTAGTGCCTCTTTGCTGTATTAATCTTCAGAGATTGGTGCAGATTTCAACTATGAAGACAAAATTTAGATGAGAAAAATATAATCAGAGGTTTGCCAGAAAATAAGCATCAGCTTTCAGTGCAAGGGCAAGAGGATACTGAAAATGTATATTTATCTATACAATTCTATAAAATGCTAATACACATATCCATCTATCTATCCATAGATAGAGCTATTGTATATTATATGTTATACTTATTATCTGCAATGTATCTTTCCATTACAAATATGTGAGATGAATGTTCACAAGAGAGTCAAGGCAGCCCTTTTTGAGGCATAAATTGTGAGAATGGGAAATCCTCAAGAGAGAAGAATTCCTTGGGGCTAATGTTTTTACAAGTCCAAAAATTTGCAGTTTATACAGAGAAGAAGCATGGTCATTATAACAGCTACTGCACAGTGATAGAAGGGAGAGGCATATGGGAAGAACGTGTCTCACCTTCAGGTGTCCTGCACTCAAGCTGCCTCCTAGAAGGATAGGTAGATAATTAAGAATATTACTCATGAAATCCAGTAACTTGAGTACAGAGTGCTGAAATCAGTTGGTAAGAGATGCCATGAAGTCTTCAAGAATGGTGCAGAGCTCCTGAGTAGTCATAAATGTTGTCCTTATGCTACAGCCTGCAACCAGGCAAGCCCTTTCCCTCTGAAGAAAAGGGATGATTGGGGAAAGGAGGACATGGCATAGTAAGAAGGAGGGAGACTGGGCATGGTATACCATTTTCTGTTCACTTTCTCACTGGTTAGGACACTCTCTTCTACATCTTACCTCACTCACTATTTAAATGTAATGCATGAAGTTAGATAGACAGACATGGTAAGGTTGTGAGAAGGCTCTGAAACATTCTAATTCATGAGGTAAGTCATATGAAAAATGGCTGGAGGAGCTGGTGTTGTTTAGGCTGGGGAAAAGGGACACATTAGCAAAGGTAGGTAGGGGTTGACCTCTACTCACAGGCAACCATCAACAGGACAAGAGGAAACAGCCTCAAGCAGCACTAGGGGAGGTTCAGGTAGGACATCAGAAGCATCACTGTATTTCTTCACTGCAAGGGTGGTTAAGCATTGGAATGGCCTGCCCAGGGAGGTAGTGGACTCTCCATCCTTGGAACTGTTGAAGAAACAACTAGATGTGGCACTTAATGCTATGGTTTAATTGACATTATAGTGTTCAGTCAAAGGTTGACTTGGAATTCTTAGAGGTCCTTTTCAACCTTAATAGTTCTCTGCTGGGAAAATATGCTCCTTGGGCAGAGCAGGTCACATATTCAGGTGTCTCCAGGCAAACAGGGTATCTGAAAACAGCCTCTTGTGCTAACAACTACAAAGTACCTTTACTGGTATGGGACTGTACATATCCAGAGTAAAGAAAATCTGCTGCAAGATGAGACAGCCTTGGACATTCCCTGAGGCATGTAGACATGTATGAATGTATTCCTTGAAGCCTAAATGTTGCAGGGACCAGACTCATAAATTTGATCACATCCAGGACTTCAGGTGCTGCTCTCCTGTGGTTTTGACTACCTGGTGCCAGAAGGTGGAGTAGTGAGAGACAAGGAAGGACATTGCTGAACACACCCTGAATCTTCAGGGTTAACACCCGCAGGTCAACTTTTCACCAAAGGCAGATGTGTGAGCATATGTCAGAAGGATAAACTTGACACAGGGCAAGATTTTCAGAAGTGTGCTTATGGCTTTCCACGAAGTCTTATGTCTGCTCTTGGAAAAGCTAACACTGATTGAGAATAAGAAATTTATCTGCAGTAGCAAAATGCTGAAAGAAAGGAAAGCCAGGCAAACTAGGCTTAATGCAACTTGAATCTCAGTGGACTTAATGCAACAGAGTACTGAGCTTGTATTGTCTGTGAGAGGGATCACTCCTCTGAATTTGTTGTTCTTAGGAGATATATATCTAAACCAGTTACTCTCCTTGGGCTGATCCCCCTGCTTTTAAACCTGGCTGAAACTCATCAGCTCAAATTTCCGAATTGTCAGTTCAAGAAAAGGGCATCTTTTCATTCTGCCATTTATTGTCTCCTTCTGCTCCACAGACATTCAGAGTGCTGCAAGTGGCAGCACCTTTTATGGTAGAAGGAAAACACTTGCAGGAGAATACCAAATTTTAAGATAGAAAGCAAACAACAACCAGGATCCTGGAGAAATAGCAGATACAAGGACAGAGTAGGGAAGTGACAGTCTTGAAAACAAAGGTGAGTCTAACAGTATGACATGTGATAGGTGATCTCTATAAAGAATGACCAGCTTCTTCCAGCACGCTGCCTCAGATGTTCACAGCTCATTTCACAGCATGCAGTTTCATAAGCAGGCAGAGGTAAATTTTCCAAAGACATAGGCAGGTCACAGCTAACCTGACTTAGGATATTTCACCTCTTTCAAGTGTAGTTATCCAGGTTGCCTGTTCTCAAGTACAAGAACAACCCCAGACTTTAATCCTTTTATACTCCTTAAAATCCATGGCTGTCAGGCTGATTCATACCCAGACTCCTCCTAGTGCTGTCCTCTATTGTTTTGCACCACATCCCTGCAAATCTACAAACCAGACATAGTCTCTGGGTACATGCTGATCAGGTTGAAAAGCCATGTAAGACCAAGCTACTGGAGAAAGGTAATGGTGCCTAGCTGCAAATATGAGGGGCAATGGCATGCTTGTGGGACAGTCTGCAATGGGGGTTGGTTATGCAAAACTCTGTCTTTTCTGTATAGAAAGTGTGTTGCACATTTTGGGTGCTCTTACAATTGTGGTGTATTCATTAGAATACTTTTCCCTTTAATTAAACAAGCCTTGAAACTGCAGTGCAAGCAAAACAGAATGCCACCAGCTAATGCAAGACTTTACCCTCTGTAGACCTGTGCTTACCAATACAGCTGCTGGTCCAGTTAGTCTCTTTGACAGCCAGCAGGAAAATTAGCTTTTTTATTCTTGTGGAGGGCACTGTAACATGTTCCATGAACCATTGTTGGCATCTATGACAACCCTTCTCCCATTTTTTTTTCTGAAAAGAGGAAAAAGTATTACCATTCTCTGCCTTCCATCTTGAGAAAAAAAAATGGCAGACATTTTTCTGGATGAGTTTTAAATGTAGAATTCCTGGTTGATTAATACGATTTTTACAGGAAAGTGTGACCAAATGCCTATGCTGCCTTTTATCTTCTAGTTCTACTGCAGAGCTGCCAAACTTTCACAGGGTGCTGGAGAAAAACAGTATTGGGAGCAGATAGAAAAGGGATGTATTTAATTGCTCACCCCTAGTATGACTCAGCTATTCTCTGTAGCTTGTGTGCTTTATGTGTCTCCATGTTTGTGGAACTACTTACTGCAGTAGGGTTGTGGTGAGTTGGTCGTGACTGGATGTCAAGTACCCACCAAAGCTGCTCTATCAGGAGTTCTATCCCCCTCCTCAACTGGACAGGGGAAACAAAATATAATCCACTCATGGATCAAGATAGGGACAGGGAGAGAACATTAATCAACTACTGTCATGGGCAGAACAGACTTGGAGAAATTAGGTTAATGTATTACCAATCAAATCAGAGTAGGGTAATGAGAAATAAAACATAAATCTTAAAACACCTTCCCCTCACCCCTTCCTTCTTCCCAGGCTCAGCTTTACTCATGAATTCTCTACCTCACTCCACACCTCCCCAGCTGTGCAGGGGGACAGGGAATGGGGGCTGTGGTCATTCATCACACATTCCTTCTGTTGCTCCTTCCTCTTCAGGGGGAGGACTCCTCACACTCCTCCTGCACCAGTGTTGGGTCTCTCCCATGGGAGACAGTCTTCCATGAACTTCTCCACTGTGGGACTTCCCACAGGATGCAGTTCTTCACAAACTCCTGCAGCGTGGGTCTCCCATGGGATCACAAGTCCTGCCAGCAAACTTGATCCAATGTGAGCTTCCCAGGGGGTCACAGCTTCCTTTGGGTTGCCAAGCACCATCTGCTCCAGTATAGGGTTTTCCACAAGCTATAGGTAGATCTCTGCTCCGCTGTGGACTCCCATGGGCTGCAGGGGGATAGCCCACCTCACCATGGTCTTCACAATGGGCTGCAGGGGAATCTCTGCTCTCTTGCAGGGAACACCTCCTCCCACTCCTTATCCACTGGGCTTGGTGTCTGCAGACCTGTTTCTACCACACACTCTTACTCCTCTCTTCATCTGCAATTGCTGTTGCCCAGTTGTCTTTCCTCTCCTGCTTAAATACCCAGAGGTACTACCACTATTGCTGGTGGGCTCAGCCTTGGCCAGTGGTGGATTTGTCTTGGAGCTGGCTGGCACTGGCTCTATGGGTCACAGAGAAAGCTTTTAGCTTCTTCACACAGAAGCCACCTCTGTATTTCCCCCACTAACAAAACCTTGTCATGCAAACCCAATAAAATGGTACAGCTTTATCTGGTGAACATGTGCCTTTCTGGACATCAAAAAAGTCTCAAAAGCAAAGTCCAACAAGGCTGTAATGCTTCTATGCTGAGTTCATGCTTCCTAGGTATTTTGAGGGGTGTAAATGTACCTTGCAAAAAGAGGTATCTTGAGCATTCCTAAGAGAGCGAGACTTTTAAAGTATTCCAGAACAAGGGCAAGTTAACCTCCCTTTTGTGATACTATGTGGTCCATTTTCATTCTTTCACAACTGCTACTGACTCCTGGGCTCCCATGATGCTCTCACATCAGTCAAGATTCTGCTTCTACAACCTACCACATGTGAAGAGTGTCTCCAATTTTCAGATTACATAAACATTGTGGCTTTCATGCAGTGTTCTTAGGATAGGTTTGCTGGTAAAAGTAGCTGTGCCACTATAATGAACAAGGGTTCATCAAGAGGTCACAAAGACGTTCCTTGTGCAAAGTACCAGTTAGCTGTTCAACAGTGGAAAAGGACTGCCTGAGCAAAAGGGATTTGCTGACGACATGAACTATACCATATATCCAGGGCAAAAATAACCCTATTGAATTATTCTGAATATTCCCATGTAAACTTAGAGTAGTTTAATGTCTATACAAACAGAAGGAACAGCTGCCTCCATCCCCAAATGCTCCACGGTATTAGGCACAGTACTGTGAGGAAGGCTGGAGCACTGGATAGTAAGTAACAAGAGTGGGAGCTATAGATCTGAGCTCAAATCCTTACAAAGTTTGCAAGTCGGGGGGACTTAGGTCTTGCTGGGGCATTGCAAAGGACTTGTCAGCACAGGACACTGAAGTAAAACAGTCCAAATGAAACAAAAGGTGTGCATTTCCCTTGCAGTAGTTTAACTGCCAAGAGCACAGTGAGGGCATTCTCTTTCAGAGCTGAAAGGGTCACAATTATGCTGAGTTTAATTGACTTAGGACAAGAATTGAGTTAAATGAATTAATGCCCAATTAAACTAAATTGAGGTCATAGGGCTTTAGAGGAATTTAACAAATCCCTTTTCAAAGTTATTTTGAATTAATTTCCTCAAATGTTCCTCTGCCAACAAAGAACAAATGTTTCTCTGCAAAGGGACATTAATTTGTTTAATATTATGGGATTAACATAAAGAGAAAGAATGATTTGTGGCTCACTCCCTGTGCATGAGCCATTCTCATGCTAGTCTAAGTATACTAATTTAATCTAATCTGCTCTGGAGAAAGCATTACTGTAGAGTAGACCATCAGGGGTAGCTGTTCCAGAACAAATCTTGGTATAGGAAAATGCTGAGTGCTGCAGAAAAATCCAGTCCGAACTGCCAGTCCAAATTTAATTCCTTAATGTGTTGAATGGCAGTCCTTTGTTACCTCTGCAACTCAATAGCATAGAAAACTGATATCTACTTCTTCCGGCCACACCATTACCTAGTCTTTTTTTTTTTTTTTTTTTTTTTGAAGTGCTCAGACTTGAAAGAGATAAGGGGAAAAAAAAAGTAAGGCAGTGATTTAAATTCCAAAGCAGTACTAGGAATGTATTTCAGGCTATGATATATGTAATTAAAAAATCTATAAATACATCAGGCTGATGGTGGCAAAATCAAGGCCAGATTTACTTCTATTACTAGTAATCTTTTGAGTGGTTTTGCTCTTTCTTTCCACTCCTGCACCCCCATTCCTTGTGACAGAAAATTGCACATTCCTTTTAATGCAATTACAGCTGCAAATACCACCATGTGTGTAATTTTAGTAACACTAATTCTTTAAATTAAATTCAGAATAGTAAACTAAACAAACTGAGTGAAAAATTGCACAGCCAGATATGACCATGAAGGTGAAGAGAGACAGATGGACACATTCTGCTTGCTTAGGAGCAGAGAGACGTTTTCAGACCAATTTCTTCAGAAAATCAAGGTTATGCAGTAAGTGTGTGTGCCCCAGCAGTCCAAATATATTCTGAATATATTGACCAGTTATAACCCATTTTGACAGAGGAGGAGACATCTCAGTGATAACTGCATTCTCCAGTCCTAGGAGGGGGATGGAGAGGTCTCTGCTCACTCTCCTGCTGAGGACAGTGCTCATGTAAGGTGTAACTGAACACACACAGGAGATACACTGAAAAATGTGCTTCCTTCTTTCCAGTGCTCAAGGAATGGCTTGGTTTTCCAGAAGCATACACCAGATGTCCCCAGATGTGCCCAGGCTGTGGAAGGATGCATAAGTATGGTCTGTCAGGGAGTGTTTCCAGTCAGTCTCCACTTCTCCACCATGGAGGATAACAGTTCTTTTCCTGGCACAGCTCATTCCAATTCTTGCTTCTTCCACCCTGGTAAAAAGGAATTTGGCCAGGCAACCAAGATGCTTGGCATCTGCAGAAAATTTGCATTTTACTGTCCCCAGGAGAGAAAATTATTCCTTGCCCTTCAAGCCTCAAAACACAGTGCTGTGGTGGCAACACTTTGGGGTGGGACAGAGGGGTGGGAGCTCTGCATAGCATGATGAGGGGAAGGGATGCTGTGGAGAGCTGACATGGATGTGGAAGGTATATGAGCATTTTAGCAACCAATATCCCACAGCAAGGAGGTGTGCAGCTTGCCCACTATGAGCTACATCACTCAGCTGGCTGCAAACACCAATCCATCCCTCCAGCCTGCCACGTATGGCACAGAGCGAGCTGCTGGGTGTACTGTCTACTCTGCAAGCTCTCTGCAAAGTGCCAGAGACTGAAGGCTATGAGCAACACTGATTTGCACGGAAGTGCTGTTTCATTCTGGAGCTTTTCTGACCCTTTTTGGCTTTTGTGCAGCTGATAAATTATTTAGTAAACCACTTGCTGTCTTAAGAAAACTGCTTTGACTGCATGTGTCCACTAAGATGCTCTAGTGACATTCAAGAACAAAAGCAATTTAGAGAGGGAGAAATACCAGAATAGGCTCTTAGTAAGTCTAGGAATATTCACAGTGCAGGCCTTGCATTGAGATCAGAACATTGCACAATGAATAAATTGTGGCTGACATTTGATCAGTGACTCATTTTCTGAGTATTTGGAGAGGAAGTATTGATCCCAGTGCGCTGGAAAACCCCAAAAGCTTTGATTAAAAAATGCCTATTTTAATGTAGCCTTTTGGAGGGTGGGATGGGGGAGGAAATGAAAAAAGCTACTTAGTATCTTTTTGTTATGGATCATGGGAGATTCTTGACATTCATTCTGGACTATCATCCCAAATTTGCAAATATTTTCCTCTTTTTCTCTTTTTCTTTTTCCTATAGGAAACCAAAACAATCAGACTACAGGGTTATTCTCTGTTTTTTTGTTTGACAGTGACATTATAGCTTGAACTTTACTTGTATGTAAATAGATTTGTAGCAGATGACAGATTGCCCTTGAAGTCAAATATCTAAGTTCAGAAGAATAATAATGGAGTGTGAAACCATAGAGATTATTATAAAACATCTTATTACAAAATAGATAGTACATTATTGAAATTAAAAGGCAGCTCTGGACCTAAACCTGATGCCTTTATTTAGGCTGTTCTTGGTCAGATGGGTGATGATCTGAATGCACTCTAATGCTGATAAATCAAACACAGGACTGATAGTTGTGAGTGATAAGCTATGTTTTGATTTCTGGTAAGGTCAAGTTTCCCTCTCTGCCTCCTCCCATGAGAATCAAAAGCAATCAAGTCCTTCAGGGAGATACTGAATGTAGTGATTCCTACTTTAGATTTTTTGGGAGGTATTTTTTTTTGTCCTCTGAGCACCCTGCCACTGCTGTTCTTGAGGAGAAAGCTCATTTCCTCACCATCTCACTACAAGGGAACTCAGATGAAGTTCCTCCACTTTCTGCCCCCTTCTGACAGCTGGAGCAGGAGAAGGGATTTGGGTTGGAAGTTGTTGCTATGGATGCCCAGGTACACAGGGTGTGTTCCTTGGAGCCATGGTGTGGCTGATCAGATATTTAATCTGCACTGGCATGTAGTTCTGGTCTGTGAGTTTCTCTCACTGCCCCATCTCTCATCTTCACCTGTCAGTGGAAAGTCCTAGTGTTCTCTGACAAGAGTGAGTGAGGTGCCCCAGCAACTCTTTCTTTTTTGTCTACAGCAGATGTATCCTTTGTGTTCATCTCATGCCACAGAGAGGGCCTTTGAACAGATAGCCCTTCATACTTAGCTTTTGATGCTATCTTGCTGTATTTCTTGGTTTGCAGAGAAAATCTTGAAGTTAGGAAGGTCATCAGAAAACCTTGTAGCTTTGGGAAGCAAAATAGGCATGAAGTTAAGTAATATGCAGTCAAAGCTAGTCCGGAATTCATGGAGGTGAGTAGAAGACAAGTGAGATGCTTTTTCTTCCTTTAGACAGGGACTCAAAAACTTTATGCACCACAGGAAACCCCTGCCACTCATTGACTTGGATATGGCTGCTGTCTGTACTACGCAACCTGTTAGCTGCCTTGAGGGAACCTTACAGAACAGATATCCAGGACAACATCACCGCTCTCTTATCTAAGTACTGTTACAAAAAACCTCTGTTCTGTGAAGCTCTGAGAGCTGAAACTGTGGTGATTTCATTGTTTCATAGGTGAACTTTAGAATTCACCTGCTGAATCTCTCAAAACAGGCCCTAAACCAGCAAGGACTCTTCTGGGATATGTAGTGCTGCACTAGTTGCAGGTGGTTTTTCTGACCAAAAAGTTTTTTCTACTTGCCATTTTTGAACTTGCAATTATTTTAAAACCACCGCTTAGCTGGCAGATCCTTTTCATCATTTGGCACGGAAGGGAAATCTTGGCATTTTAGAAGGAGAGCTAAGGGATGTGAATAGGTTGGAATTACAGAACAGTGTCATCTGCCAAAGAGCAGTACAGCTTTTAATCATCTGAGAAGTACTGTCTGCTTTATTGGAAAAATTAATATAAGAAATTAAATGTCTCTCTCCTTTTTAAAAAAATAGAGAAGGAAGAATGTGTAATTTAAAAAGTGAGGCTTCAGTGCCGACATCTAATTCAAGGTGAATAAAATACAGGGTTGAGATCAAAGGCCTGTGATGAGGCAGCAGTTTGCTCCTGTTCAGAGTATTAGCTTGCAGTTCCTTCAGCATGCACTGTAGCAAGTCTGGCTGCCAAGCCAGGTTGAGAACCTCCAAGCTCACAGGGTCTCAGTCTCCAGCAGTCTGACAGCTTTGCACACAGAGGCAGCTTTCCACTGCTACAGTGAATGGCTGCACCATGCTCTCTAAATACAGGTTTGTGGCTATGAAGAATACTGCCGGAAGGTGATAGGAGGTTTGAGTATTTGCCATCAGCTCTGCTTAGGGACTGGAAGAAGTTTAGTCTTCTTACCTCAAGCATTGCCCCCTTTATACCTTTCTCCTTCAGTACAGTCAGCTAAACTCCTTTTTCCTTGATTGGTTTTTGCTCCAAAAGTGAGTTGAAATAAGCCAGCAGCTAATGGCCCCACCTAGTTGTCACTGTATACACAGGTGTCACTGTAATGCTATAGCAAGTGGGGGTGGTAGAGCAATAACTCAGAATATGAGATCCAGCCTTGTCTTTTCTCCCCTCTCCCAATCTGAGCAGTGGAGAAGTGGGATAATGGCCATTGTGTCAACTATTTTGCCAACTGCAGGGAGCTTTCAGTAGACTAGTCTGTGCCAAGGCGAGGGCAGAGCAAAAAGATGCCACAGTGTGCAGGAGGCATAGGTTGAGTGGGTGCAGGATCCCAAGTCCCCATCTCCAGAATATGTAGGAAGATCATGCATGGATATCTTGCTGTGTAGGGAGTTCTGGCTTTTTGCCTGGCAATCATATCTTCTTTCAGGAATATGGTCACACACCAGGGTAAAAATGCTGAGGTTTGAACTCTTATAGCCCCATGGAAAGGAAGTGCTTTTGCGTGTGGGCACTGAATTTTTACAGCTGACATCATTAATATAAAGACTTTGTCCAACAGTGCATTACCCAGCCTCCTTCCAGTGGCACAAAAGATGGCATTTTAATGCACAACTATTTTAATTTGGATTGCCTTCAATGCTAATCAGACCGGGGAACACCATGCAGCAAGTTTAGAGAATTGCTGGGACATGAAAATAAAAGCTCCATGTCTCTGCAGGTGAGAAACAGGGAGGAAACAAGGAATTAGTCTAAAGTAAGTAATCTGAAAACATTCAGCACAAGGACAAACAAAAAAGATGATGTGACCTGCCCAAGGAAATCCTCTCTTCAGTTTACAACTCTGAAGAAGAAACCATTCACTTGGCCAGGACTCCACTGAAATAATTCAATGGAAGACACACTCTTTCCACTCTCTTGCACACTCTTGATAACTTTTTCTCTGTCCTTTTTTTGTAGCTTAGTCAAAGGCTGTGATGTTCAGAAAAACATATTCCATGCCAACTGATCAGTCTTCAAACCTATCTGAATTCACCACAGCTTTGGCAATAATGTGATCCGTACACTATTTTTCTCCCAAGAAACCAGAATTGTGTTCTTTTCTCCTATGTAATTTTGCAAAACCTGACTTTATTTTTCTTGGTTGACATTCCAGAATGACCTTTCTGATCCAAAGGATGCATAAACACACGAAGTTTAATGTGAAGCAGTGTGCCATGTGAGAGGGGTGGTATTCATTTGGGAGTAGAGGTGTCTTGATTTTCTCCCTGCTTTGCCACTTACTTGCTGTACTAGCTCAGGGAGCCACTTTGCCTCTATGTGCTTCACTGTCTTGTCCAATTAGTTCACTTTGTCTCTCTAGGAAAGGTTCAGATCAGTCTGTCAGCAGGCTGTTCCAGCAGGGATCTTATAGCATTGCTGTAGTGCAATGCATAGAGAAGTGCTGCACGACAAACCTTACCAAGGCAGGGAGCTCTCTCTCTTCACATTAAAAACCAAAATAGAAATCAGTCTGAGTGCTGTCTTCAAACAGCCTGCACAGCAGAGGAAAGATAAGCACTTCCAATACAGTCCACTCACCTTTGTTTCTTCCGGAGAATTGCAGGCTGAAGGCGTTCTGCTAGGTACACAAATATGATGTCTTTTCTGGACTGGACATAAGGCTACAGATGTTTCAAGTGAGACATGGGAACTCTAGCCCCACAAAAAAACTGGTTCTGCATCAGAGAAAGGGGGGGAACAGGTAGACATGTAGTGATGAAACTGGCAAAGTGTACCTCTTACTAGAAAGAAACATTAATTCAGTAAATTAAATTATTGTTGTTAGTGTTGTGTTATTTACATATTTATGGTGTAACAGAACTTGCTCCTTGCTGTTAATGAAGTATAAGCAAATTCTTTAAACCCTTTTCAAGTCTTAGCCTTACTTAAGTGAGGAAACAGTGAGCATCAGAATGGATTCTTGTGTGTCTGGGCTGCTTTCCTGGAAAAGCTAATATGATAAATGAGCTTGTTGAATAAAGGTTAATTGTTATATTATATTGATGACATTGTAGGTGAGAAAATCTCGAGTGTGCATAGCACACCAGAGCAGAACATTTTATGATATTATTCTATTCTAGCTTTCTTGTTTGATTTAAATTTATGAAGAAGCCATTTTAGACACGTGAAAAAATCAAGAGAACCCTGCAACAGTTCACCAATCTGTAACACAGGATTTGTCTGCACAAGCTTATCACAATGGAAAAAATTGCAGTAATTTATTGAAATACCTTGTAACACTGGAAAAAGGCCACCCTAGCCCACTAGCTGCATGGTTTCCCCAAGAGTTAGTGCTTGCCCATGTGATTCAATAGTGATATCTTCTTAGTCTTCCACATCCCTCCTGCATCATGGGCATTGCAGAGTTATTTCAGTGAATGAAGTTTGCTATTGAAATTTCATTTAGTTTCCACTGTGGCTTTGTCATGTTTAGCAAACCTCATTTTGCTTTGCCAATGCAAGTGTTTTAAAAGCAGTAATGCCAAATACAGCTGATCATTCTGCATTTTCTGTTTAATGAGACTATGGAGGGGAGTGAAAGATGCCTTGCTGCAAATGCTGAAGTCGCATCCTGCCTCACTGAGGGATCACTGTGAGGCACATTGCTCTGCCAGCCTAGGTCATTTGATAAACTTTGATATAGAAATTATTTGACAGCATTCCAAAAAAGATGATTCTGAGAAACTTTCCCATTTTTCTCACAATCAGAAATAACATGCTCTTCTCTTTTTTTTTTTTTTTTTTTTTTTTTTTTTTTTTTTTTTTTTTTTTTTGAGACTGCCAACACAGTGCTGTTCAGCAAGCACATAGCTAACATGAGACTGTGAAATCTCCTTCTCAATCTGGCTCATATAAGATGTAAATGCTGGTGGAAAAGTGTAAATGGAGAGAAAAATACTCCAAAAAGAGGTGCAGCTGGTGCACTACTGTCCTAGCACTCGCTCTGAGTAACAGCAATGCATAGAATCTCTCTGATATCTTTTCAGAGAGCACAACAAGGATCAGAGCTGTTGAAAGCACCTGCCTTGTGAGTATTTCTTATCCTCAGTGCCATCTGGTCAACTTACAGTGTCCTCCCCAAGATGTGCCTCAGAGCTGGAAAGGCACATAAAAGTCCTGCTAGCAGAGATGATGAAACTTCTGACATTTCCCTGCCTTGCTGTCTACCAGAGTACATATTCCTTCCTTCAGTGGTGTGATGTCCGACATTGTGTCTGGGTTTCTGTGCTCCATCCTCCTTTGGGATGCTCCTGCACAGTTCAAAAATGTGAGTAGGGTCTGCAGGCCTCACAGTGGAAGCTCACTGTGGGCTGATGTAGGCACAGCTGTATGGAAAGTAGACAGCACAGACTAGTAGAAAACTCTCCCAAGCAGCATCTAAGCACAGGCACACCAAGCCAACAGTACCTTATCCTTGCACCAGCAAAAGAAACGGCACCTGCCAGACTCAATTCACCTGGACCTTTCTGTGGTCCAGTTCAGTGCAACAAGGCAATAGAAACACAGAAATATTCCTGCCTGGTACTTTTCACTCTGTGTTAGGCATATCATGGAGCCAACACAGAAATAATTCACTTTGCTACATATGAGAGAAGTACCCATGTGAATTACCAACTATCCAATGTGCATTTTATTGGTTTCATTTGAAATTCTCTGCAGCTTTTCTTTTTCCCCCCAGTGCTGCCAGTGGGTGCATACAGAGCAATATTTAACTGCTGCTGTATTCTGCTGTATTTCCCTGACCATTACATTAGAAACAAAAACTGTTTGCCATCCTATTAGATGCATGGCCTTGGATGCAAAATATGTAAACATCCTTCAGATCAGTATGAGCCTCCTACAACTCTAGCTAAGAATTAGTTGGACTTTCTAAGCTGCTCTGTTGAAGCTGAAATTAGCACAAGCTCAGGTCCAAAAAGTTTGCTTTATCTAGCATTATGAAATATGTCCATTAGCTTGAAAAATAAAATCCCATGTCTAAATCCTAGACTATATGTGGCCTTATCCTCACATCACACAGAAATGGCTTGATCCCAGATGGTGGACATGGACAGAACAATAACAATATGCAGCTCTATGATAGCTGAGGAGTATATACATTCTCTTTGTTATGGACACACTGCCAAGTAGCAGGCCTAGCCCACCGACAGATTAAGTGCAACTATACTGACAGCAGTGATACTGGAAGATAGACCTAATAATACTTAAAAATTTATTTAGAGAAGTCTTACAGTATGTTCAGAAAAATATCCTCTTATGCCACATGCATAAGCCATTTTGGCTATTTTTTTGCACACAGAGTCCCATCCTGACTCTGCAAACTGATCCAAAGCGAGGCCAAAGATAACTGGAATGTTACATACTTGGAGAATCAGAATCCATCAATTCTTCTTGCAGCAGAACAAAAGAAGTAGAAGATAATGGAGAGTTGGGATAACTAGGTCCAGGGTTGTTTCTAATCTCTGACTGTCACTTTCTTGTTGTTGGTTTGTATGATCATGCATTAGAACACTATGCAAGTCCACCTGTCAGCAGTGCACTGATGTTCCAAACCTTGGTCCCATCAGTGAAAGACTTGATCCCACTATAAAATGATGTTCCAACAACACAATTTAAAAATAAAAGAAGAAAGATTTAATTGGTATCACATCGAGTAATATATTGTTTGGGACCTTCTAAAATTTTCTGTCTCCTTCTGACACATCTCTAATCTTACCACTTTTCACAGTTTTGTCTCTCCTCCATGCCTGTTGGAGATCAGCATGTGTTAACTTAATCCTGCTGAAAATCTGGATCTTGGCTTTGAAGTCTGCTGATTACAAGACAGAGGAAACATCTTTTCCCATCTCTTCTTGAAATCACAGATTTCTAATTTGAAGTAGATCAGTGCAGACCCAAAAGCAGGAGACAGTGCTAAGAAAACACTGAAGATTTATTATTTCCCAGTTCCTGTCTCTCACAGGTAAAAAGACTCCTCTCTCTTGACTTTATGCCTTGAATCTTACTGCAGAGGGGGGAGAAAAAAAAAAAAAAGGCTGCCCTCCTCAGGTCTAGTTTTGATAGGTAATTTTCTTTTTCTTTCCTTTTTTTTTTTTTTTCATTACAGAGCCTATAAGGAATTGAAGATGAAAAGTGCCTTGTAACTGAAATAACTGCTGTCTGTAAGGAGAGAAGAACCTGGCTGGGAGGCAGGAAGAAAAGTTTATGGCACCCCGAAAAATAGTAAAAGCTTTGTTTAACTAGAAAACAGTTGACCTGAACCTGGTCTTCTTGCATGTGCTTGAGCAATGGGAAAGCCAACTTTAGAGATGGCAGTAGTACATCTTAACTGTCTGAGGGTGTTGTTAATTCCTTGTCTAGTCCATAGCTGTCCAGCCTAGACAGGTCCTTAATTACCTTAATGATTTTGTCACTACATGCTTGAGTCAGAGACATTCGAAATTTTGTAATTTGTACCCAGCAACTTCTGTCAAAAAAGGTCTTGGTTATTACATTGCAGTTTCAGTCCTGCAGCACACTCCCCTAAGTACAGTGTCAACAAGCAGATATCCTATCTAATTCCACCTGTGACTTATGTATCTGGCCATGCACTGGAATGGCAATAGGGCTTGAAAAGAATATATATACATGTACATGCATATCACATACACATGGATGAATGCAGCCCCAGACAAACTCCAGGCAGGAGACTACTCTAAGTAAAGGCATCTGCACACTGATCCTTTTCCACCCCCATCATTTCTAGTGCACTCAAGCTGTTAGAAAGTTCTTCCTTTGGCACCTCTGATGATCTCCAGCTTTTACCAATAACTATGCTCAGTGATCACCAACAGGAATGTGCTGGAGAATGACAAAGTGCAATACAAAGACCAGCTCCTCAGAAGATCTCTTTTATAGTTAAATATTGCCTCTGCAAAGAGTAAGAGCTCAGGCATTTTGAACATCTCTTTACCTCATTAGAAGATCACATGGGGACCAAACCTCTGTTCTTCTTCCTCACTCAACCTCCCCAAGCAAGTTCTGTCCTTTTACCAAGTTCAAAAATAAAGTGCAAGACAATGGAATTTATTAACGCGAGAGAGTAGTGCCTTGGTTTAGCTGAGCCAGTGTGCAGCACGCTTTTCTAGAGGTAGGAGTACAAGCCCATTACTGGTGAGTTTTAAAAACCTGACAGTAGAGCTTATGATCCCAGTACATAAAGCATGGCTTTGCTGGTGCAGATCATACTACAGAAAAACCGGAAGAACTTGCCTGACAGATGATATGAACCACCACACAGGAGAGCTTACCTACCCCCAGGCATTGCACAGTACATTTTATGGAGATAGAGAGGACACTCTAGTCATCATCATGTGGTCATGGTCACAATACCAGTCCAACTTTTGTACAGGAAGAACTTGCCAATTTGCCATTAGGGCAGTGTAAGGTGTTTCAAAGAGGGTAACTAGTTTCTGGTTTTTTACAGGTGAAGAAACTCAGAAAAATTGAACCAAATAGGCCAAGGACAATCAGAAGTTTAGTGACAGAGTCTGAACCAGACACTGGGCTGACTACTGAGTCAGCATCAAGTTATCAAGTTAATCAGGTATTCATAAAGCTGTATTATTTACTAATCTAAATATGTCCACACTAGAGGGTGCTGCACTGCTTTTCTAAAGTAATTTATTTTGTTTATTTAAGCTCATACTGAACTCAAGTGAAACTTCTTTATGCTTGACAATGAGAGTCTACAGAACAGGAACTGTTCTTGGGTAACTCAATGCGGGCATATGCTTTAGTTTGGAGAATTAAGATCCTAAAGAGTAAAAGAAGCTCTTTTTTAGATCAATGCATTTGCAAGTGCACGTTTCCAGGAAATACTGTACACATATATAACTATACATATAAATAAGCTCTTTATTAATAAGATAAATTAAAAAAAAAAGAAAAACAAAACATTTTAACAGACATAGTGGAACAGAGCTTGTAAGTGTTTTTTAAGAACAGTTTCAGTCAAAATGCTGACAGTCAAATTTTTATGGTAGAATATATAGATATGATAGATTATTTTACTAAACTCAATTTTATCAGAAAAAGTCTGCCTTTCAAATAACTTTTAAAAGTACACATATAGCTTACAAAACAAAAACCAAATAACTATTTCTCCAGTAAATTTAAGAAAATTTATTAAATTAACAAAAATCTCTCAATCTGAAAATGCTTTGGGATATATTTGTGTAGCTCAGGGACTGTGAACACAGATTAGGTATGACATCAGGATGAAAGACCAAGGAGAGGGTGAGATTCTGCTCCCTTTTACAGGGGAATAAATTCAGAGAATCACTGTTGATGTTTATGGTGGCAATAATTTCAGATTATAGCATCAGTGAAATGTTACCAAAGGTGTGTCCTTAGCAGGAAACAGGCATACACATGCATGCATAGGTATGCATTTATATACATACAGAGACAATAAACATTAGCACATCTCAGCTACATTCTTTGGAATGATTTTTTTTTGCCTCAAAGTGGGAAATAAATTTTGCCGTTGGGAACATAAGAGCCCAGAATACTTATTATAAAAGGAGTTAAAGGTTAGTTTTCTCAATGGACAACTCAACAGATCTTAAATCAATCACCAGTGAAAGAATCCCTACTATGTAGAATTGAAATGGACATAAATTATGCTGCTTTTTCCCCTAAGATCATTTCTGTACTATAATTACCTTATGTTAGCTTTAGCCAAATTAATGCATCTCTCTTATTTTTAGACATCAGACTGCAGACACTTGTGAGAATTAAGACGTTATCTGCATGCAGACCTGAGAAATGTACAATTTGGAGCTGCTTTCATCAAACCGTGTCTTCTTCCTCTTCTTAGGTCCATAAGATATGCAGGCATAATCTCTGAAAATTTATGTTCAGGGTTATGATTTGCATAATATCTTTTATGAAGATTGTGGGAATACTAGATTACTCCAGTCGTAAATTTATGAGACGAAGAGAAAGGTTCTCAGTATTTCAGTTAAGGTGTTACTAGTCACTTTCCACTGTAGCCATTTTTGTAAGCCCTTTTAAAAAGACTACATAGCAGTGGAACCTGTTATGCGTGAACCTGAAAATGCAACGTGGCTGGAAAAGCATGGTAGGTATCGATTAATGCTGAAAAAATTATCTCCCAACTTCCCTCAGAAAGGTAACTTCTGTAATTGAAGAGAAGATACTCACAAATTAAAAAGCTCTCTCTATAGCAGCCAGCTAGTGCTACACTTGATTGCACATTTTGGAACTTTCCCTTGACTGTCCCCATTTTCTGTGTTGAATTTCCACTTTTCCGCAACTTCAAGCTCACATGGTACCTTTGGTTTCCTTGTTACCTGACTTTGTGAGGAGTCTCACTATCCCTGACATGTTTCATGACACACTTCTCTGCAGCAAAAGCTCTACCCTCACATGTCTGCTGCTTCTGCTGCTTTATAGCCACCATAAAAAAATTGGCTTAATGTTTGGATGGAAGCAGTAAGCAAATTTATTAAAGTCAGAGGTGACAGTCATATCAGAAACCCTTGATCAGTTCTGAGACTCAAGAGAGGCTGTTTTGACAAGGAAGATAATTCCAGGTGCATGAACAAGCTGTCATCTGCTTTTGTCCTCCAACTTGGCCCTGGGTCTGTTGTGGCTCCAGGTGGCTGCTCAGTGGACCACAACAACCCCCTACCTTGCTGAATTCTCATTCAATAGCAGTCACTTCAGAAAACATATTCTGAATGTTTTTTCCCCTGCACGTTTTTACTCTGCCATGCCACGGCTCAGAGTGCAGGGCTGATAAGGGCTCCAGCAGAGTGGAGTTAATCTGCCTTGGGAAGGTGGGGAGGGTGCCCTCTCTGTAAGGAGGAGTTGGACAAGGCAGATCACAATGACCTGTTTCTGAGTCCTGCTCTATAAGCACCATCAGGTTTGGGACAGCACAGCATGTGAGGTCAAGGCTCTGAGGTTCACCTACCATTTCAGCATCTTTGCACAGTGGAAATACTTCATCCTTCAGAGTACAGATAAAGCCAGACAGGGACAAAACATGGTGTATCCTTCCCTTCCAGCAGCATAAAATGCACTGGATACCCATTTCCATTTATCACTGTGCCCTCTGCACCTTCCCCTCCAGCTCATGGTATGCAGATTTCACTGAAGTCAGAGGATATTCCAGAGCCATTGTTTGAAATCCAGGCACACAAACTGTCAGTTGTTATTTACATTCAATGGATTGCCATTGACCACAGAAGATAATGCTGAAATTTCACTGCATTTGCAGATAGGAGAGCAACTCCACGTATCATGAGCCTTGTGAGATCCTGGAGAGAATTGCTTCATGCCAGAGGAGTAAGAGGGGCAATGCATTTGTTGCTGCTTTTCTCACTAATGGCACTTGCACAGTGAAGCCTGAGGGCTAGGCTAGTCTGTAGCAGTGCAAACAACTGGTATCTCACTGAAGCAGTGAAGATGTGTCTTTCCACTCTCCTGAGGTGGGGTGCAGAAGTAAGAGCCACAGACTTGTTTGCTTTCAATAAGGGTATAAACTTTATTGAAAGGTATAAACCCTTATTGAAAAAGTATTTTGGGACATGGAAAGGCCAGGCAGAGAGTGCAAAACCCCAGAAACAATTTCTGTTTCATTCTGAAAATTCTTTAATCATCCTTAAATCAGCCGGAATTATTTTGAAGGTCTTCAGTAACTTTTGTCTGCAGATCAGCAGGAAATGCATCCTGAAGTTGAGGAAACATTCATGTTCCTCGTTGGCTTTTAACTCACCAGTTTTTCATGCTACTCTGGTCTTACACTATATTGTTCTGCAGGACGTAAAAATAGAGGTCTTTTTCTCTTTTTTGAACTCAAGTAACTTCTGTCTTCAGATGAGATGCTTCAACTGGTGCTCAGGCCATCCTACCTTTACTCTGCCTGTGAGAGATGCTTTTTCTGTATTTTTTTACCACATTATTTGTAGGGAGTGAAGAATCAGCATCTAAACTAGAAGACAAGAGTCCACTTACATCTTCTACCACAGAGGAGGAATAGGATCACTTGTGGTCCAGGGAGAGCAGGATGCTGGGAGAGATATCACTTGTTATTTCTCAGGCTCACTTTCAAGCCAGATCTCCTAAACCTGCATATTTAAGCAGGCATAAAATGCACACTTCCTCTCCTACAATGATTTATGTGGTTCCACTCTTCTCTAAGGCTTGTCTGCAGAGCCAAACCATGCAACAGAGCATGTAGCTGGTGACATTAGGCCTTTAACCTAATCGCTAGCAATGTCTGATGATTCTCCTATTTCAAAACCTGGTGGATCACGTGGGTGGGCTGTTTTATTTGCACGTGGCACTATTTGTATTTTCTTGTGTTAAAAACCTAGGAAACTGCATAGAAATACATATATATATGTATAAAATTGCACCACATGTTGCCAAGAGAACATAAGAGGTAAAAGTTGAATACTTGGGAGTTAGGTAATGCCAAAACCACTTGAACTCCCTTCTGTGCGCACATTATGAGACAGTCTCGACTTACAGGATCATATTACTCCTTTTTCCACAGATCAGACAATACTAGGTCCTGCAAGCTAGAGGAAAGCTTGATTCTATGTCTTCTCTGCTACCATGTCAGAAATTAGGGGACAAAATGCAAAAAAAAGAAACTGTCAGGAACAGGGTAGTTTGGCAACAGGTGTAAGAAGGAAAATCATCTCTTCAAGATATAACAGATTCAAAGTGTGCAGCACTCCTTGGCATAAGTGTCCTGATAGCTGGTTGCTTCTGCCTTCATACTATTCCTGTGTGGTCTGGCCTGCCCTTGGGATTTTATGCTGCAAATTGTAATTATGACATCCAATAAGATTCACCAGCATGGGAGAAATAGAAGGGAAAGGGAGAGAGTGCTAGAGACAAAACATGTTTTGCTTTCTGCTGCACACTGGTGTTCCAGAGGTGTGGGAAATGGAAACAATTTTGTAAGACTAAATTGCAGAGTTATGTGACAGGTCAGCAGTTCTACTACATTTATCCTCCACATTGGTGTGGAGTATCAAACTCCATGCATTCAAGCACTTTGAAAGTTTTTTACTGTTTATTCCAGAGAGCTCAGTAAACCTATTATCCCCAAGCATGTCTAGCAGTCTGCTACATAGTAACACTTCTTTTGTTGTAGTAAAAAAAAAAAAAAAAAATTCTAAAAAAAAAGGGAATTTAAAAATGAAGAAAATTGAAGGGGGAAAAAAAAGAGTGTAAACACAATCTGAAAGTATCTTCCCTTTGCCAAAACTTCATTCATAACAGTAAGAATATGTTTATTGATATTGAATTAACTTCAAACAAACACTGAGGACTAAGGAAAAATGGGTGTCAACTAGAAAAATGGCATAGGAATAGACTATATGAAAAATATCCTTAAGGTCAGCTTTAGGACATCTGTTGTTCATAACATGTGTCTACATATAAATATAAAATTACTTGGAAGAGGGTGTTGAAAACTTAGGCAATATCCAGCTCTAGTTTCCGTTTGCTCACTCTGGAGTAATTTCACAGACATTACTGGAGAAGATCCAGACTTACCCTAGTTAAAAAACGGAAAGTACAATCTGATGGGAGAACTCTGAGTTTACAAATGATGCAGAGGATGAACAAATAGCAAGGAACAGTGTAACCAGATTCCAAGGGATTTGGATTATTTTGAGAATTGGAGCTGGCAGATGGCAAATGCAGTTCATTGTCAAAATGAAAAAATAATGAGGCTGAATTCAGGAAGACAAACTGGGGAATAACTATTACATTCAGAAAACATCACAACTAGAAAAGAGATTTGGGGAAAAAGATTGAAGCCCTCAGACTCATATTCAGTTACAGTAAATAGAAAGACCTGTGAAGTATGTGGTTAACTGCTGTAGTAGAAGGTGAGAATACTAAAGAAGGTACACAAGTCATAGTATCTAAGGCACTTCCTGGGCAATGGTCTCTGCTTTTAATTATCTGTGTACTTAGAAGCTATCCAATCATTTTCCTCACCTCTGAGAAGTCTTAGCACTGGACTGGGCAATGCAAGTTAGAAGGAGGGACACCTTGGTGTGGCTTTGTCTCCATCATTTCTTTCAGGAAAACTGCTGGACCCTACTTATCAGTTGGAGATGTAGAACAACTCAGTGACACACAACCATTATATATCCCTCCAGGAGAGATTTCAAACCCTGAGTTCACCTCACATGAGAGTGTTTTAGGCTATTAGAGATGTCAGCATTTCAGGAAATCTACCTATTTTGTTTAGGATCTGTATGTTGGTCCAGCCTTGTGACTAATTTAGAATAATCAGTGTGAACACGAAATGTTCAAGAGGAGACATTTTGTCTCTATCCCCACATTCATGCTTTGTGCTGTAACATTTCTTAGTCCCAGACTGAGAGGAATCAAGAGAAACCAAGTCTGAAAACCCATGGGTGCCAAGGAGAATGTTTCCCTCTGATATGCGAGAACTGGTAATGACTAACACAGAGCAGACTGAGGTACTCAATGAGTCCTTTTCCTCAGACTTCATTGGCAGCCATGTCTTCTGTTATCTCTCAAGTCTCTGATCCTCTGCTTGGGTGTGGAGGGAGTGAAGTCCCTCCCACAAAGGAAAGAGCAGGTGCAGGATCACTTGATGAAGCAAATAGCCTCAAGTCTGTGCGACCTGATGACATGCACACCAGGCTCATGAGGGAACTGGCTGATGTTGTTGCCAAGCCACTCTCCATCATGTTAGAAAAGTCATGGTGGCCAGACAAAGGCCCTGGTGACAGCAAAAAGGGAAATGTTGCTTCCAGTATTAAAAAAGGAAAAAAGGATGACCTGGGGAACCAGAGACTGGTACACCTCACTTCTGTCTCTGGGAAGATTCTGGAGCAGATCCTCCTTGAACAGATGCTAAGGCACGTGAAAGACAAGGAGGTGATCCAAGGCAGCAGCACAGCTTTACAAAGCGCAAATTGTGCCTGATGAATCTGGTAGCCTTCTATGATGGAGTGATGGCAATGGTAAACAAGAGAAGACTGACAGATGCCATTGATCTAGACTTTTGTGAGGCCTTCAGTATGGTCCCACATCACATCTTTATGTCCAAACTGGAGACACATGGATTTGATGCATAGCATATTCAGTGGATAAGAAACTGGAAGAATGAACGCAGTCAGAGAGTTGTGGTCAAAAGCTCTGTATCCAGATGGAAGTTAGTGATAAGTGGTGTCCCTCAGGGCTCTGTCTTGGGACTGGTGCTCTTCAATGTCTTCATCAATGACAGAGACAGTGGGATTTAGTGCACTTTCATCAAGTTTGCAGACAACATAAAGCTGAGCAATGCACTTGACACAACAGAATGAAGGGATGCCATCCAGAGGGACCCAGACAAACTTGAGAAGTGGGCCAAAGAGAACTTCATGAAGTTCAGCAAGTCCAAGTGCCAGGTGCTGCACCTGGGTTGGGGAAACCCCAGACATGAGCGCAGACTGAGAGAAGTCATTGAGAGCAGCACTGAGGAGAAGGGCTTGGGAATTCTTGTGGATGAAAGTCTGGACATGAGCCAACAGTGTGTACTAGCAGGCCAGAAAGCCAACTGTATCCTGGCTGCATCAAAAGAGGAGTGGACAGCACATTGAGGAAGGCGATTTTCCCGCTCTTCTTTGCGCTCACGAGGCCCCACCTGGAGTGCTGCATCTGGCTCTGGGGTCCTCTGCACAAGAAAGACATGTTTCTGTTACAGTGGGTCTAGAGAAGGCCACAAAGATGACCATAGAGTTGGAGACACACTGAGAGAACCAGGATTGTTCAGCCTGAAGAAGAGAAGGCTTCAAGGAAACCTGATTGCAGCTTTCCAGTACCTTAAGGGGGCTTATAAAAAGGAAGAAGGAAGACTGTAAGAATAGGTAGTGATAGGACGAGGCACAGTGGTTTTAAACTGAAAGAGTGGAGTTTTATATTAGATATTAGGAAGAAATTCTTTACTGTTAGGGTAGTGAGGCACTGGAACAGATTGCCCATGTAGCATTCCTGGCAGTGTTCAAGCCCAGGTCAGCTGGGGCCCTGAGCAACCTGGTCTAGTAGAAGGCGTCACTGCCCATGGCAAAGGGGTTGGAAACAGATGATCTAGATGGCCCTTCCAATCCAGCCCATTCTATGATTCTCTTGTGAGGAAGAATATTTTTGAGGATTCAGGTTCCTTACAAAGGGCACATATTGCAGCTTCCCTGTTCATAAAAAATACACTCACATTAATTAACTTACAGAATCCTGCAAAATTTAGAGATGAAAGTAACATATGAATAAATGGCTGGTTGCTTCTTCCTCAGGGGAGTGATAGGACATTATTTTCTATACTATAAATTTCTAGTCTTTGTTCAACAGTTTACCTTTCTTAATTTCATGATTCTGCCCTTTATAGTTAGTAGTCCTTCCAGAATCACTCTGGAATCAAGAAACTGATGTGTTGAGCCCCAGTGTGGTAATACTACTGATTTTGACTAAATGAGCAAGTGAGGCTGAAGGTCTGATTTAATTTTCAACTCTGTTTTTACCAAATCAGCCTTGCTGGTAAAACAACTCTTGGATGTTTCAGTGGACTTAACTTCTCTCATTTGGCTGTGATTTGTTCTGTCTCTGATGTTTTCTGTGAGAGGGCAATTCTGGGTTATACAGGACACCTCTGGTTGTAGATTTTCCAGCATTTTTCTAGCCAGCAATTGCCTCATTCTCATTTTGGCAAACAGGTCAGCACGTCTGTACACTGCACCACCTACACAACTCTCTGCAAGGGCAGGGGGTGTCTTTGATACCAGAAAAAGAGTAGGTGGGGAAAACTGCATGAGAGCAGCAACATTGCACACAGCAACACTTGCTGTGGATCAGCTGGTGTGTGCCAGCCACATGCCTAAGCCCTCACATTTTACAGAGAGGTCTCTTTGCTCTGACAGCACTGACACCATCCTCCTCTAGCAAAAAAATTCCTACCAACCCTTTACAAATATCACAGCAGACATCCAACATTCAGAAACTGAAAAAGGATCTGCAAGTTATTTTTGAAGAAAAAAAAAACACCAAGAAGAGTTTTTAAGCATAAAAAAGAATAGGAACTTTGGAGAAGACCAGACACATTATGTGATTTTATTAAAGGATGCCCCTATTGCAAGTATTTCTGTGGGAAAATACCTGGATTCTATGTTGTGTATCAGCCTAAAACCAAAATGGAGACATTTTTATCACAGAAGTCCATGATAAAGCAGTTTAGCAGTCAGCATTTCATAGATTTAAAGGTCAGCAGGGACCATTAGCTCATTTTGATGACAACCGGTAAAGGACACAGCCTGTAGGACTTCATCCAATTACCTCTGCATCAGCCTAAAACATTTATATGCCTGTGGCACATCTCTAAAGAAATGGCTTCCCCTGGTCAGTCACTCACTCTTGAAAGCATGTGGTTTCCTAGCCATTTGGATGTAAAAATGCTGGAAATGCAGCAGTTCACAGCTGGTCATGCCATCTCTGAGATTTCAGCATAATTTGCAAATCACACAACTCTGGGATCTACAGAATAATGAATGCTGAGTGACCAGGGAACAGTGATGAAAGGGAGGTGACTGTGCTTTTCCTGATGACACTGTGATGAGGCTCACTTGGGCACATAGATGTATCTCTAGGAAGAAAACAACATCTGAGAAATGAAATACAAGTATTAGTTTGGTGTTTTCAGATTTTTAAAAAGTCTTGTTGCTTTGTCTATGACAGACAAAAATGCCTATCAGAGAGCAAACAGGTTTCTAAATAAAGGATGTACTAATATTTCAACTCTTTCTTTTATCTAGCAAGGTTTCTTCCAATATTTCCACATATAAGTTGCCCATCAAGCTGCTCTATCACTCTCCTTCACAGCCAGACAGGGGTGAGAGAATAAGATGTCATACTTGTAGTATGACATAAGGCAGTTCACTAAAGAGTTTGTGCATGCACAAGTGAAGAGGAACATGACAAGGTTTATTCTCTACTTCCCATTAGTAAATGATGTCCACCCACGTCCTGGGTAGCAGGGCTTCAGCACATATAGTCCTTGCTCAGAAGGCAAATGTAAATAATGAATACCTCCCCTTCCTCCTTTCCTTAACTTTTATATCTGAGCTGATGTCATATGGTATGGAATATCCCTTTGGTTACTTTGGATCAGCTGGCCTACTTTTGTCTGCTCCCAGGATGCTGCCCTCAGTTTGGGGTGGGTGGGGGATGCTGTGCCAGCACTGCTCATCAGTAACCAGCTAAACCAGCAGGAGAAATGAACCCAGCTCACAAAGAGATTACAAATCAAAACTACATAATATCTTTTTAATAAAAAGATTACAATAAAAAAAATGATTCAGAGAAAAAAATTCATTTTGACCCATGAAAACAGATGTATAACCCAGCACCGTGGGGCATGAACAGAATGGTGTTTGTTAGCCCCTGTGCTGAGCACCACATGGCTCCCCTGAGTATGAAGTAAAAGGAAAGAAAAAATCTGTTGGTGAGGATGATGGTCACATCTGGTAGAGAGTGGCACTCGCAGTCCTGTTGAGGTTCTGGTCCTCCTCTGGATCTGACGAGTGGTACCAGAAGTCTCCAAACCCCAAGATTATATATACTTAGGTCCAGATGCAATTGCCCAGTACCTTCCCTAGGGTGAGGAGTGTCACAATGGGTGATTTACTGTGTGAGTCATGGCATATTTTTGGAATCCTTGATGGCCCCTTAGAAGACATGGACCCTCAGACTGCATGTGAAGGTGCTAATGACTCCCTGGGGGGGAACTACCACACCTGAGTCATTGGTGTGAAGATAGGTCACTTTCCTATCTCACAGACTTCTTAAGCACCCAGCTTGTAGCCTGAGGAGTCAGGTGTGCCCGGGGCAGCTGCTGCAAATGATCCATTTATTAATGGTTCATGAGAAATGACACAGAAGGTATAGAATATACAGTTCTGGCCACACCCACACAGCGACAAACTGGTCCCAGCCACTACAGCCAGGACATCAAAACACTGGTATCTTGTCAACATCCTTCTAGCTACCAATGCAAAGCCCAGCACTGGGAGGCCTGCTGTCGGGAAATTAAATCCATCTCAGCCAGACCCAAAACAATCTCCATCCCTTATTCCAAACCATTTGCATAATACTCAGATCCCACATAATTTATATATCTCCTGACTATCTCCCATCCTTTCACAGATATGTATTATTTTCCCATTTTCATGGGCTTCTTCCTGCCCTCCAGATCTTGGGCTCTGCTCCATCAGGATGGGTACTCACGACAGTAGAAGCAGCACAATCAATTGTTGGGCACTGACAGCAGCCCAACTCAGATCATCATACTTTCCTTGCTCCTCACAAAATTCATTCTTCATTGACCTGCTCCTTTACTTCCTGCACTGTACAACTTGCACCTCTGATTATTTATCCCCAAGGTTAAATCTCTTTGAGGTGCACACTGGTTCTCCCCATCCTTATGCATTATCCACCAAGTATACCCTGGTCCCTGAGCAAAGCCAATCCCGCAAATGGGTTTGTATTTTCCCATGGGAGGAGAAACCCACACTAACTTCTCCAGCCACTTTCTCATGTGTAGCATGGGGACCTTATCTCCTTTCACAGTATGTAGGGGTTTTGTTTGGGCAGGATCAGGGTGGTTGGCAGATCCCCTAGTGCTGACCAGCCAAGCAGCTTTGGCTAAATTTGCACCCCAATGCTTCCATGTCCCATTACCTAATCCACTAAACAGAGACTTCAACAGTCCATTATACCTCTCAGTCTTTCCAGAAGCCTGTGGGTGATAAGGGATGTGATATATCCACTCAATGCCACGTTTCTTTGCCCAAGAGCTTATAAGGTTATTCTGAGAGTTCCATCACCTGATACAATTCTCTCTGGGGTCCCATGTTGCCACAGCATGTGCCTATGAAGATGGTGCCTCAGATGGTGTTTTGAGCAGTGGCCTGGTTTACAGGATATGTTTTGTTGATTCCACCATGGTGAGTCTGTAGTTCTTGCCTTGGCATGTTTGTGGCAGTGGTCCAATGTAGTCAGTTTGCCAGGTCTCACTATATTGGAAACCCAGCCACTGCCCTCTACTCCAAGGAGATTTTATTCGCATGGCTCACTTGATTACACATTTCACATTTGTGAGTAAATTATGTGACAGCCTCTATGCTCAGGTCCACCTCTTGATCATGAGCCCATTTATATGTCACATTTCTTCCTAGATGTCCTGATGTTTCATGGGTCCATCAGGCTATAAATAGCTCACTCTTCCACTCCCAGTCTAAGTCTACCTGAGATAGTCCAATCTTGGCAGCCCTGTTCACCTGCTCATTGCTCTGATGTTCTTACATGGCATGACTTTTGAGCATGTAAGCACGGGATGACATACCTTCAGAGTCATGTTTTCTTTCTATGCAGTGATGTTCTGCTACAATGCAGTAGCCCAGGTGGGTTTACCTGTGCATGGCCAATTGGTCTTCTTCCATTGCCGTAGCCACCCCCACAGGGCATTAGCCACCATCCAGGAGTCAGTATAGAGATACAGTATGGGCCACTTTTCCAGTTTAGCAATTTCTAAGTCTAGTTGGATGGCTTTCATTTCTGCAAATTGTCTTGACTCGCTGTCTACGTTTAACAAGACAAAAATGTCTGCTAAGGGGAGCAGGAGCCTTCCCAGAGTAGAAAAGAAAGAAAACTCCTCCCTTAGTTAGTTTGAAATTAAAAGGCTTCAGGCACAAAATGTAGAAAAGGGAAATAACAGTTCTTTAAACACACACACACACAAACACACAAACACATATATTTATCTCCAAAGCCAGATCAGAACAAACAGCAACGCCACCACCAAAACTTTCAAAAGTGATGGCTGGGCACCCAAGCAGATGGAAAACAAAGGCACGAGGGACTGGCAAAAAATGAGTGCAGGAAAACCTCTCTTTGACCACTTCCCAAGCCAGGGAAAAAAATTGAAGTCCCAAAAAAAACCAAACCTGCTCCCACCAAATTCAGATCTGCCTGCTCCATAGCCCCCACCTCCCACCCTGCCACGCCAGTCCTCTCCCCAGCCATCACTTTGGAATGCAAATATGTTAGCTACTCCTCTGTTTAGGCTTTAGACAGCTGGTTTTGGCAGGCAGTGAGAGAACTGAGCCCCAGTACGCCACCTTTTTGTGGCTACCAACCCCCAAACCACTGTGTTGGTAAGGCACAAAAAAATTCCATGAGAGGTTTTGACACTATTACACTCGCCGTCTCCTTTAGCAGCCTCAGTGACCCATCATGTCGGACTCCACACAGCAGCTTTCCACCTCCAGTGGTTTCCTACCACACGTCAGGATCCATCAGTAAACAGAGCATAGCCTCTTTTATTTTCTGGTCAGTTGTTATATGGTGGTGTTTCTTGGACACGTCACCTTCTCAGGCAATACTTCAAAATCTCTGCCTTCTGTCCAGTCCATAATTTATTCCAGGATTCCTGGGCAACTGGGTTTCCCCAGCCATGCTCATTGTGTAATCAAACTTACCCACTTACTCCATGCTGTGTGATGTGTTGAGGGGATGTTCCCTTTGAGCAGAGGCAATCTTTGCAATACTTCTGTTCCAATGACTTCTGAGGTGGCTCGAATCCCTTCAGAGGCTGCCAATATCTCCTTTTCAGTTGGAGTGTAGTGGGCTTCTGATCCCTGAAAACCCCATCTCCAAGACCCTAAGGCTGACCTTGGGTTTTCCCTGATGTTTTTTTGCCAGATGCCGCTGTAGAGACCATGGTCCCCAGCTGCAATGTAGAGGATATTCTGCATGGTTGGGCCTGTCTGAACAGGCCCAAGAGCTACTGCAGGAGCTATTTCCTGTATGATCTGCTCAAAGGCCTGTTGTTGCTCAAGGCCCTACTCAAAATGGTCCTTCTTCTGGGTCACTGGATAGAGGAAGCTCACAAGGTGACTGTAACCTGGAAAGTGCATCCTCCAGAATCTCATAAGGCCTGGAAAAGCTTGAGTTTCCTTCTTGTTAGCAGGTGGAGATACAGTTGCTATTTTGTTCACTACATCCACGGGCACATGACAATGTCCATCCTGCCATTTTATTCCCATGAACTGTATCTCCCATGCAGCTTCCTTTACCTTACTTTGTTTTATGGCAAAACCAGCTTTCAGAACAATTTGGGTTACTTTCTTTCCTTTCTCAAAAACTTGTTTTGCTGTCTTGCTCCACACAATGATATCATCGATATATTGCAGGTCTTCCAGAGCTTCCCCCTGTTTCAGTGCAGTCTGGATCAGTCCATGGCAGATGGTCAGGCTGTGTTTCACCCCTGGGGCAGTAGATTCCAGGTATACTGGATACCCCTCCAAGTGAAGGCAAACTGTGGCCTGCACTCTATTGACAGAGGCACTGAGAAAAATGCATTAGTAATATCAATTGTGGTACCACATGGCTGCTTTTGACTCCAGCTCATATTGAAGTTCCAACATGTTCATCATAGCAGCACTCAGAGGCAGTGTGACTTCATTCAGACCATGATAGTCCACTGTCAGCCTTCACTTGCCATTAGAGTTTTGCACTGGCCATAAGGGGCTGTTAAAGGGTCCTGCTGATCACTCCTTGAACTGCCAGTCAACACATTAGGTTATAATGGGAATCATGGTTGGTGTGATATTGCCACCAGTACAGAGCAGTGGTTGCAATTGGCACTTGATGGTCTTCAACTTGCAGCAATCCTACAATGAAAGAATCTTCTGAAAGGCTAGTCAGGGAAAGTAATTGTTTTATCTTCTCTGTATTCACAGTAGCTACACCAAAAGCCCACTGATACCCCTTTGGATCCTTAAAGTACCCCCTTCTGAGGTAGTCAATGCCAAGGATGCAGGGGCCTCTGGGCCAGTCACAATGGGGTGCTTTTCCCACTTGTCCCCTGTTAATCTTACGTCAGCCTCTAATACAGACAACTCCTGGCAACTGCCTATAACTCCAGAGATCCATACAGGTTCTGCACTCCTTGATGGCATCAATGTGCACTGTGTACCAGTACCCACCAAAGCTCTAAATACCTCTGTGGACTCAGTGTGCCAGGCCATCAAATCCACACAGTCCAGTAGGACTGATCATCCCTTTCCTCCTCCTGGCCAAGGGCAGGGACCCTCTTTTCCTGTTCCTGGTCAGAGTATTCACAGTCTGACTTTTGTGATGCCAGATTAGACGTCCCCTCAGCAGGATCAAAGGAGGTGATTTCAGTTTGGGAGATTGTTGATTGCTTTCTTGTGTCTCTGTGGCAACTACACTGACAGCTTTCTTGAGTGACCCCTTCTTAGCAGCTCTCTTCCCTCTCAGTTCACGTACATGGGCTTCCAGTTTAAAGGTGGGTTCAGCATCATCCCACTTCCTCATGTCTTCCCCCTGGTCATGCAGAGAGAACCAGAGTTCACCATGTGGCCTGCACTTGGGGCTTCCTTTTCCTCTGACTGGGGCAGAAGAAGACTGGTCTCTTGGACTGCCCCTGAGAGCTCAGGTTCTGGCCTGTGGGGATGTGGAATTACCCAGAGTTTCTTTTAAGTTTCAGAGCCAGGAGGACACTATCTCTACAGCTGGTGTAATTTGAGAGTAATACAATGCTGCCAAGCTGTTGAAATATGATGCCAGGGTGCTTTGAACCACCTTCCTCCACGTGGCCACTGTGCAAGAGACATCTTCTGGATCCTTAGGGATGTTATCAATTATTTTACTATAAATGTTTTCTAGCACTGCTAATTCTTTCAAGTACTGCATACCTTCATCTGCAGTGATCCACTTTCCTGGGGAGTTCACAAAGTCTTCCTTAAATGGATATTTTGCCCTCACGCCTGAGAGGAGCCATCTTCAGAGACTGTAAATTGCTCTTTCTTTTTCAATTCCTCTTTCAATTTCCTAATCTCTAGCAAGGCATCCCAGATGCTGGGCTTCAAGACCTTTCAATTTCTGACTATCAGCCCCATTATCCCAGCATCGAAGAAGCCAGGTAGGAATCCTCTCAGCCGGCTGGCAGCTGTAATCTTTTCACGTCTTGAAGTACTGGTGAGGTCAGAGACTGGGTAACTTCAGTTTCCTGTTTGATCTGTCTCACTCTTTTCAATTTCTTTGCTGAAGGACCAGCTTCTTGACCTGTTCCCTCCCCTCCTGGTTCTCCTTGTTCTTCCTATACTCCTTCCTCCCTTACTGATTCATGGTACAGAAGCTGGTGAGCTGTAGCTCACCTTATCCTTTTTATATCTTTTTATCCACTGGGGCCATTACTGTAGTTGCTGTGGTTTAGGTCCCTATCTCAGCCATAGTGTCCTCCAATGCAGCTTGGGTCCCTGCCTCCACTACAATCCTCTGAGAGTAGTGAACTGTGGCTTGATAGGCACAGGCCAGGTCCCAGTACAGGGCGAGAAGCTGCTGGTTTTCAGTGTAGGCCAGACACCTTTCCATCAGGTGATGTGTCAGTTTGCCCAAGCTGAATACCTGTTCAGGTGTGAAGTCCCAGGTAGCAGGAGGTGTCAACTGCCATAGGAACCTGCCCAAATCCTTCCTGGATCCAAATTCATACACCTTGCCACACAGGAACTGGGCACATCAGAGTACATTTCAATATATCCTCACCTAAAGTTTGTTTTCTCTTACACCAGGATGACATCAGAGTCCACAAACTCCATACTATGCTGACAGTATTAGTTAGTAACAGTAACAGTATTAAACAGTTTACATAAGGATGAGCAAACACCATGGGAGATTTCATTATAAAGCCATTCATATCAATCTCGGCCAGGGCTAGGAGGGTTCATTCCTCTATCAGCCCCATAATGGAGCCATTGTTTATATTAGCGTGTTCCCAAACTCAGCGAAATAAAGAGATAAGCAGTGCAGCTGGCAAACTCTGTGTTCGGCACAGGAGCTCACTACTCAATAACTGCTATTGCTATAGCATGCAATATATATATATATGTATAACTACCTTTTATCAGGCCTCACATTAAGTGCCAGAAAGACTGTGGTGGGTTGACCTTGGCTGGACGCCAGGTGCCCACCCAGCCCCTTTATCACTCCCCTTCTGAGCTGGATAGAGGAGAGAGAATAAAATGGAAAATGACCCATAGGTTGAGACTAAGCAGTTTAATTAAGGAAAAGCAAAAGCTTGTGCGAACACAAAAGAAGAGAGAAATAACAAGGTTTATTCTCTACTTCCCATTAGTAAGCCGTGTCTGTCCACACCCTGGGAAGCAGGGCTTCAGCACGTGTAGTGGTTGCTCTGAATGCCCACCCCTTTCACCTCCTCATCTTAGCTTTTATGTCTGAACTGACGACATATGGTATAGAATATCCCTTTGGTTACTTTGGATCAGTTGGCCTACTTGTGTCCCCTGTCACGCTCTTGCCCTCAGTTTGGTGGGGGTGGGGGAGGATGCTGTGCCAGCACTGCTCAGTGGTAGTCAAAACATTGGTGTGTTGCCAACACCTTTCCACCCACTAATGCAAAGCCCAGCACTGGGAGGGCTGCTATGGGGAAATTAACTCCGTCTCAGCCAGACTGAATACAGGTATAGTTGTGCTTTTCAATGTAAACAACTGTTGCCAATCTGAAAACTCAACTGAGAAATAGATATGTGTGGGAATAAGCTCTTGTTGCAGTTGGAAGAACAGGAATAAGAATTGTCGCGACCTAGAGGCCAGAAGAGGTCCACTTTAAAGGAGCCATTTCAAGAGGAATAAGAAAACCCACTCTCAGAAAGACTGATGGGCTATCCCTTTCTTGCATTTTATAGTTAATATTAGTTTATTATATAGTTGTAGTATAAAAGTTGTCATTATATCAACTTCTGTAATTTTCCCCTCTTGTTCTCCCTGATTTGTCATTGGTCAATGCTTGCTGCCCTGCAATATGACCATGTATGGCTGTCTCCTCCCCGGTTCTTCCTAATTTGGTTATGTTCCATTCCCTTTTTCTCTTGTTTGGTCAGTCACCACCCTTGTTCCACCCACCTTCCAAAAGCTTCCTTCAGATCCTTCTATAAGTTTGATGCTCCCCTAGTGAAGTGTCATTTCTGCCTCACCTTAGGAGTAAGTGTGTGTATCCTTCTCTGCCTCATAGGATCGTGACAGATAAGTGTTTAGAAAATCTTTTGAGACAGAGGTGGTTAGAATTTGTTCCAAATTTTATTCCTGTTTGCAATGTAGTTAAGAATAAAATCTTATTTTGCAAGAAAACTACTCTTTTTATTAGTGGTTAACTTTTATTAGTGGTTAATTCTTTCTAAGGAAAGTGCTACTTTTATTTCCTGTATATATTTTTTGGTTTTTTAAGAAAAAATAGAAAAATTTAGGAATAGCTCTATATACATAAAAAAAGTCAGTTTGACTTTTATTGAAATACACATTTTTGTATAAAGAGATTGTGATTCCTCAGGTAATGTTAACAGTAAAAAATGGTACACATAAACCAAGCAATTTGCAGGAATCAGGAATATGCTGAAAATCCTATCCGGGCTGCAGGGGTAGGACTGAGTGGATCACAGAGACATTCATAAACAGCGCTAGAAAAACTGTAATTGGTCCAGGAATCACCTTAAGGAAGAATGATGTAAAGTATATACACAGATTACAGGTGTAAGTGCATGTCTCCTTCCCTACTTAAAAACTTCCTGTAACATTCCTGAACATAGCTACTCGCCCCTAGTAAAACCTGCCTAGGCACTATCTTTTCTTCAACATACCACTTTGCTGCCAAGAATTATCACAAGAATTTGGCCCTTCCTGCTCTGACAGAGTTTAGTTCTAAAGTGGGTAAGATATCATTGGCTGTTGCATGCTACTCAGGAAAGATACCAGACTCTGTATCAGCTCTAGTGGCAGGTTCAGAAAAAAAATGCAGGAAAGAAGGTGAAATGGATGAGTACGCATCAAAGAGTTTCAAAGAAGGCTGTCACTCAGGGGCAAGGTTCAGGATGTTTCAATGACTTGACCAGGAGTGAAGAAATGAATGGAGGAGTAAGGGTGTGACAAATAGGATTAAACAGCTGGAGACACAGCTGTGCCCAAACTGGAAATCCCAAGCCCTCTCTGCCCTATGCACCTAAAGAGCAATAGTCCTGAGGCAGCAGCTTCAGCGTTCAGCAGGGCTGTGCCTTCAAAAGGACCATGAAGATGGCAAGGAAAACCTTGCAAATGCTATACCATGAGGAACAAAAGAGACTTCTACTTAGTGAAACATCTGCATTGCTCAGCAAGCACAGTTTGGTACCTCTCTCCAGCAACACGTGCTGAAGCAGCCCTTTTCCAAGGCTTCCAGTGTTTTCCCTCAGTTGTTCTCCAGAGGCTGGATGTTTTCTGTAGCTTCATGCAGTGAGTTGGATTAGCACACACCATTCATGCCTGCTAGACTTCAGCACTATGTGTAGCTCTTGCTGTCATTCAACACATACATCCTCTCTGCACTTTCCTCTTGGATGGCAAGTCTGGCCTTGTTAAGCTTTGCTGTCCCAAGCCAGCCTCGTTGATTACATCAGAGCAGCAAATCTACCAAGGAGGCCAATTAATTGAGTTGCATCTCTGGCCAGTTTGAATCAAACTAAATTCTTAATAAAGAATAATAGGAGATGGTGCTGGCCACAGAGATTATTTGGTTTCCAGGAAACAGCCTGCAACTGGGAAACCAATATGTTCAGTGCTGAGTGCCAAATTGCCAACACAATCCTCCTGTTTCATTCTGCAGGCAGCTAGCGATCGGCCTCTGGTGAGCTCAGCCGGCCTGAAAAGCACTGGGAGGAGCTGCTGTGAGCTCCCCTACCTTGTCAGATTTCCAGTAATATGTCAGAGCAGTTGACCCCTGGATGACTCAGCCACATCTCAGAAGGGAAATGCCTGGCAAGAAGATCATGCTGGAGGGAAGGTTTTAACAGCTGGAAGAAGCAGCACTGTCATTGTGGCAGAAGAGGAAAGCAAGACACTATGGTCTAGCCTACTTGGAGACCAGCATGCAAAGGTCAGGAGACAATGGATGTCCCTTTTGATGGTAGGACAGAGGTTTTTGTAAATCAAGGTCATCACTAGAGCCACAGGGAGCAAGCTCTGGATATGCTACTCTGTAAGATGAGAATTGTTGTATCTTTACATACGTATTTTCCTTCAAACCTGCTTAGACTGTGATTTCAGAAATCATTGACTAGGTTTACCAGTAAGATCCAGTAAGATCTGCTTTGTTGCTGTTCCAGGGGCTGAAACAAGATATCAAAGTGCCTTGTCTGATGAGTGTTTGTGTGCTGCTTTACGCAGCCGGAACAGCAACAAAAGGGAGGAAACATGTCAGGGACTCCAACCCCTTAATGTCTTCTGCAGGGTGGGTTGTGTTCTATCAGAGATAAACAGCTGAATTACTGCTGTTACAGACTGGCTGTTCACTCACCACAGCTATGGAGCCTGTTTTCCCATGGCTTCATGTTCCGTAGCTAAAGTATAACCTTCCTGCTGAAGTCTTCTGCACCACTCATCTGATACAGTATTCCTAACACTTTACTGTCTCTTAAACAGATATCCCCTATCATCAGCTGTCTCTGTGGCCCTTTCATTTTCTTGAACATTTGGCTTGCAAAGCCAGCTTGAGACTTGAGCAAAGACCAGAACCACAGTTATGCCAGTTGGGAGCTGTGGGACACACTCAGCAAACACATGAGCTTTTCATTACATTACTCTTTCCAAACTGTATTTCAGCCCTCCGGGCCATGTTTGGTGCCCTTTGGACACGACTTGCTGAAATTCTCATGCAGCGAACACAGATCCTAGCCAAACATTCACTAGTTCTATACTCACCAAGAAAGAAACCATAAGTCCCAAACTCTTTGAAAGGGTAAGTATCATGTCAATGTCAGCAGTAGTATTTTCTAAAAGTAAGCCATGGTAGTTTAGACATCTGTGGTATCTCTTACTTACACATGTTCTATCTTTTATGTCTCTCTTACTCCTTAGATGGGAGGAAATTCTCCTTCCTGGAATGTATGTCACCTAGATAGGGATACTGATAGCAGGATCCTGCAAATGCAAGAAAAATAACAAAACCTCTTGCTGAATGTTTGGATTTCAGTGACCCAGGAAAATGTCTTATGATCTATCTGGAGCTGATTGGAGGTTTTCTAATGTCTCTGAGTGAAAAACTAGGAGCCCTTAACCATGGTGCAGGTGTGCTTCATACCAAGGACTTCCACCCTCCTGTATGGCACAAGACCTGTTCATTTATCTGATCAGAGTCATGATTTGGTAACCATCAGACAGTTCATATATGACTTTTCGGGGTGGAGCTTTGGTCTGACTAAAACTTAGAGCAAAGAAAAGACATTAGGAATACAGAAAAGAAAAAGCCAGTTCCTCAATACTGGCCATTTGCTTCTTCATAAATTAATGATAAAGAGTTCCAAAAGACTTAAACCCTTGTTTAATATTATAGTCAGAAATAATTGCGCTGAGATGAATTGGACTGTTCACAAGATTCTGCTTTAAAATTGCATATATAACTTTGAAGGATCAGTATCATGAACTGTATGATTACCAGAGGTGCAATACACATATGCTGTAAATTTGTGCATTTGTTTTCCTCATCTCAGATAGACAAATTTAAGTGTCATTTTTTGTTTAGGCAGAGAAATCTTGCAATTCCCTGTACCGAAGTTCCAACAGTATAAAAGGCCGTCTTCATAACCTTGATCTTCCCTAGGATTTCCCCTGTGACTCCATGCTTCCAGAAAGTTTGTAGTTAATTCCCAAATTTTATTTCTGTCACTCTTCTGGGATTAAACATTTCCATTTACCTTTCCCCTCAGTCATGACTTATAGAGTGGGTGGCCCATAAAGACTGTTTATCTCTTTAGTGTTTGGAGGCTTTACTTTCTATTTGAAATTGCTATCTTATTCCACAGTTGAAAGAGAGAAACCATTGTCACTTTGCAATCATTTAATCCTCCACCAGAAAGGTACACTGCTCAGCAGAAACAGCAATAAACCGGTACCCAGGAGCCTTACATTCCCCAAAGGTTCATGTATATGTCTCATGTTTGTTGGCCTTTTTTTGTAATCACAGAATGGCCTGAGTTGGAAGGGACCTTAAATGTCACCGAGTCCCAAACCCCCCTGCCATGGGCAGGGACACCTCTCACTAGACAAGACTGCTGAAGGCCTTATCCTATTTGGTTTTGAACACTGACAGGGTTGAGGCATCCACAGCCTCTAAAAGCAACTCACTCCAGTATCTCATCACCCTCACAGTAAAGAATTTCT
The DNA here is from genome assembly GCA_035221455.1 of Xenops minutus. NCBI lineage: Eukaryota > Metazoa > Chordata > Aves > Passeriformes > Furnariidae > Xenops > Xenops minutus. Next base: position 29,507,204 of record JAWWEE010000085.1, read on the forward strand.
TCTTAGGATCTAACCTAAATTTGCCCTCTTTCAGTTCATTCCCATTATTCCTTGTCCTGTCACTACAGTTCCAGAAAAAAGGTCGCTCTCCTACTTCCCTGTAGACCTCCTTCAGATACTGTATGGTTGCTATGAGTTCTCCATCCAACCTTCTTTAGGCTGAAAGTCCCAACTTTCTCAACCTGTCTTCATAGGAGAGGTGCTCCAGTCCTCTTATTAACTTCATGACCTTCCTCTGGGCTTTCTCCAACAGCTCCATGTCCTTCTTCTATTGAGGCCACCAGAACTGCACGCAGTTCACGTGTATCACAAGAGCAGGGCAGAGGTAAGAATTCCCTCCCTCGATCTGCTGGCCTTGCTCCTTTTGGTGCAGCCCAGGATTCCACTGGCTTTCTGGGCTGCAAGTGCACATTTCTGGCTCACGTTGAGTTTGTCATCAACCATCACCCCCAAGTCCTTCTCAGCAGGGCTGCTCTCAATCACTTCTCTGCCCACCCTGTAGATGTGCATGGGATTGCTGGGGCCCAGTTGTAGGACCTTGCACTGTGCTTTGTTGAACTTCATGAGGCTTGCATTGGCCCAGCTGTCAAGCATGTCAAGGTCTCTCTAGATGGTATCCCTTCCCTCCACTGTGTTGACGGCACAGCACAGCTTGGTATCATCAGCAAACTTGCTGAGGGTGCCGTCAATCCCACTCTCCATGTCACTGACAAAGATGTCGAACAGCATCAGTCCTAGTACAGACCGCTGAGGGTCACCACCCAACTCTTTAAGTGAAGCCATTCAGTCTATTCTTTATTCACCAAGTGGTCCATCCATCAAATCCATGTATCTCGAATTTGGAGACAAGGATATCATGTGGGACAGTCCAATGCTTTGCCTAAGTCCAGGTAGGCAATGCCGCTGGCTCTGCCCCATTCACCAGTGCTGCAGCTCCATCATAGAATGTCACTAAATTTGTCAGGCATGATTTGCCCTTTTTAAAGCTATGGTGGCTGTTACCAATCACCTCTTTGTTTTCCATGTGCCTTAGCATAGTTTCCAGGAGAATCTGCTCCATGGTCTTGCCTGGCACATTGATAAGACTGACTGATCTGTCCTTCCCTGGGTCTTCTGCTTTTCCCTTTTTAAAAATTAGGGTTATATTTCATTTTTTCTGGTTTTGGGATCTTGGCTGCCTTGATTTTTCAAAAATTATGAACAGTGGCTTAGCACCTTTGCTCACCAGCTTCGACAGGACCTGCAAATGAATCTCATCGGGTCCATGGATTTGGGCACATTCAGGTTCCTTAGATGTTTTGAACCTGATCCTCTCCTACAGTGGGCTTAGGGTCTTCATTCTCCCAGTCCCTGCATTTGCCTTTCCCATCTTCTGTGGTATGGCTGGAGCACTTGCCATTGAAGACTGAGGCACAGAAGCCATTGAGAACCTCAGCCTTCTCCTTTTCCAGGGTAGCCAGGGCTACCACTTCTTTCTGACATCAGGGAAAGGCCCACATCAGCCTTAGTCTTTATTTTGTTTGCAACTTAGCTATAGAGGCGCTTTCTGTTATCCTTAATATCCCAGGCCAGTCTCAATTTTAACTGGACTTTGGCTTCCCTAACCTCATCCCCAGCTTCCCATACAGTTTCCCTGTATTCCTTCCAGACTACCTGCCCTTGTTTCCACCTTCTTAAAGCTTCATGTTTTGTTCTGAGTTTGCTCAGCAGCTCCTTATCCATCCATGGAGGCTGCCTGGCACTTTTGTCCATTCTCATCCTTGTTGAGACGTGTGACTCCTGAGCTTAGAGAAGGTGATCTTAGAATACCAGCTAGCATTCTTGTGCCTCTCTGCCCTCCAGGGCTCTGTCCCACAAGATTCTAATGAGTAGGTCCTTGAAGAGGCCAAAGTCTGCACTCGTGAAATCCAGGGCAATGAGCTTACTCTGTGCCTTCCATGCTTCCCTGAGGATCTCAAACTCCACCATCTCACAGTCACTGAAATCAAGGCTGCCTTGGAGCACTACATTCCCCATCAACTCCTCTCTATTGGGAGCACAGTGTCCAGCATGGCACCTCTCCTTGTTGGCTCCCCAGTCATTGGTATTGATGTCTAAAATGGAAGAAAAGAACTTTCCAGATAATAGTAGTATAGATAAAATAGAGAGAAAGGCTTTCATTAAAGTGCTTTAACGTATACGGTATACCTAAGTACACGATACAATATAAGGCTCCTACAAATTTATAACACTAGTTAATTATCATCTCTAATGGATACATTCAACTGAGAATTGTCTACTCCCAGAACCTCCCTCATGTCTGCCCCTTGGCACGCCTCCCCGGAATTGAGTTGGAGGACTCAAGACCCTTTCCTTCTTCACCATCATAATCTTCACATCACATGCCTTCTTTGGAGCTTCTCCAAGGTTTCTGGGTCTTCTATTGCTTTGGCTACCATGATATGTTACTATGTCCTTCTAGGTACATGACCTAAACAAGATGTACCTGCTAAAATATTTCTCCTTGAAAAAAACAATGAACAAAATTTGAAGAACTTCAAGAATTTGATACAAAGCATGAGAAAGGGGTTTAGTAACGGTTAATAACTGGTATTTTAAAGTGTTATAAACTCTACAACTACATTAAAAATGTATATACTACAAATCTTAAGGATCTTAAGGCATCAGTATAAGAAACTTGTCGTTGACACATTCAAGGAATTTCTGGGATTGCTTGTACCCTTGCTGTGCTGTCCTACCAAAGATACCAGGGTGGTTGAAATCCCACAGGAGAACCAGGGCTTGTAAGTGTGAAACTGCTCCTAACTGCCTATAGACAGCCTCATCCACACCCAATTCCTGATCAGATGGTACGTAGCAGACCCCCACTATGACATTCCCTGTCCCTGCCCTCTCTTTAATCTTCACCCACAAGGACCCACAAGGCTGGTTCCTCATCCTTTCCTAGGCAGAATTCCATACACCCCAACTGGTCATTGACATAGTGGACTATACCACCTCCTTGTCTCTCTATCCTGTCTTTCCTAAAAACCTTTCATTCCAATGCTCCAGTGAAAGAGCCACCCTACCATGTCTTCATGATGCCGGTGATACCATACCCTCACAGGGACACACATGTCTCTGGTTTCTCTTGGTTTTTCCCCATATTTTGCGTGTTTGTGTACAGCTATCTGAGCCAGGCCCTGGATAAAGCTGACTCGCTGGCTGGAGTATTTAGAATGCCTTTGCACTGTTCTGGGCATCCATTACAGGTGTTGACATCTGTCTGGGAGGATTGTGATGGATGACCCCCTTCCTCAAGTAATCTAGTTTAAAGCCTTATTCACCAAGTCCCTGTCCAAAGATGCTTTTTTCCTTCTTTGTCAGATGGACCTCATCATCCCCCAGTAATCCAAAGCAGGTCCCATGGCCTGAATAACCAAAACCCTGACTATGGCATCATCATTCTACTTAGAATTAGGAATAGAACTCTTGACCTGCCAGATTTGCCTGGCGATTTTGAACCCCTCTCCTTCAACTGGAGGATTGATGAAAAAACTACATGAGTTCCAGAGCCCTTTACCAGCTCCCCAAGGGCTCTGTAGTCCCTCCTAATGCTTTCCAGACTGCTTCTGGCTCTATCACCAGTGCCCACATGGCGCATACCCACATTAATAGTGGGTAATAATCAGTAGGTTTAACTACGCTTGGGAGCTTCTCAGTAACATCCCTGATCCAGGCTCCCAGTAGACAACACACCTCACTGAAAAGCGGGTCAGGTATAGTATCACAAGATGGGTTATGTTTCTTTGTATTTCTTCCCAACAGCAGATTGGGTAACAAAAAGCTGCATTCATACTGCAGTGCTTCATAATGCTCTGACTTTGCAGAATTGCCTATCTTATTGCACTAATGTAATATAATATAGGGACATTAAAAATGCTCCAGAGATAGAAAAGCATGGTCAGTCCAGTCCAGGGACTGCCTAGAGCAGTGTCTGACAACCGAATGTTTTGCAGTAAGCAATAAAACTTGTATAATGTTCCTTTCCTTGCAAGGCATTTCAGCACAGGGAACTCCTGTCCCAAGCCCAGCTGCAGATCAATATACTCCCCAAACAACAAGGCTAAGTACCCTACAGAAATGTTACCCTAAGCAGTGTAATTACAAATGCAGATTGTCTCCTTTTAAGGCATCTAATCTGTTTTTGGAAGTCTTACTGACAAATCTGCTTCTCTGCATGGCAGCCCAAATTTAATTAGGCTTTGTGTAAGGGGATTTCCCTGTCAGCCTGTGGTTGCCTGCCTTTTGATTCCACCACCTGCCCTCCTCTCCCAGGGTGCACAGGCAAACACCCATGGGTGCATAACTTGTTTTTTCCCTTGCAGGATGAGTCTCCAGGGTTTAATCCTGAAGATGCACACTCAGCGCCCATTCCCCATGGGACTTGTGTCCTGGCACTCTGTGAAGCAACCCATTAAAAATCTTCAACAGTTCCAGCAGAAAAGTGATTGTTCAGGGGTTTCACACCTTCTCCTCCTCCCAGAGTCAATTCTTCCTGAGCATCTGTTGGTCATTGAGGTTCTTTCCCTGAATTTCTCACTGAGAAAAGCAGATCTGGAACAGGCCCTTAACAGGAGCAGAACAGACACACAAGTCTCAAGGAGACACTTCTTGCTGGAAGGGAGGAGGTCACCCAGTAGGACTGGTGGGGAACATGGCTGAAGAGGGCTGCTGATGTGGGAAGGGTGTGTGACAGGCTGTGTTTGAATAGCAGGCTGTCCTGAATCTGGAGTTTTCCAAAGAGACAGGCATTTTGAAAGTATATAAAGTTTGTTGATAAGCCTTGCTTTTGTCATTTCCCCACAAAGCTGTCCTCTGCACACTCCCCTTCAAAATGACATTTTAAAATATAGTAAAAATAATTTTATCAAAATGCATTATTTCAGTAAAGGCTCTAATTCTTCACCTCAGTTTTTGCCATTTTGCTCATCATAATGCCATTGCAGTGTAACAAATTCATTGCACAGAAGTTCTTGCTTGGGAGAAAGAAAACACTTCAATAATTTTCATTTAAACCAGCATGCTCCTGCATAATGGTTCAATCTAATCAAAAGGGCCTTCTGTGTAAGACTGGTGTTCAGTAAGAACATTTTCAACCACCTTTAATCAGTTATTTAGCAGGTAGTTTCCAAATGCACCCAAGAGGCTTAGCGACTCAAGGCCCAGTGCAAGGTTGAGGAGTTTCTTTCTCTGAAATCACTTGGTGTTGGTTTGTGTTGTCACATATCTTCCACTTAACACCAGAATGTTACATCAGATAAGCAAAAAGTAATCAAGAAATTGAGGGCAAGTGTCTGAAATATTATCAAGGATCAAAGCTTCTCCATCTGAAGCAGAGCTGGCTGCTGTAACAGGTTTGGCCACATGCCCACAAGGGCAAAAAGGAAGAAAACGAGACTCAGGAGAAAACAGAATATCAAAGAGAGATCGTGTGTATTAGTAGTTATTCTGCTTGGGAAAGTCCCACTGAGGGACTCAATGAAAATTCAGTAACTCCCACACTGAGCTCTTCTAGTGGCTCGGAAACCTTTCATGAAAGACGTTGGAATGAGAACACCACACCCAGCTGTCAAGACTCCGCCATAGCCCTGTAATGTTGATCAATCCCCTTCTAAACTGGCATCCTCAGTTCAACAAGCCCCAAAGCCACCGAGCTGAATGAACAAAGAACCCACCACTCATGTCTGAGCCCATATGTCTGGGGCAGTTTATAGCATTTCTTCTTATAATGCTCTATTCCTGTATTCTTGCTGTATTCTTTTTCTGTTTCCTCATCTTGAAGATCGTGCTGTACATAATCGAGAACTAAATGTATTCAAAAACACATAGGTAATTACATATAAGACCTTTAACTGCTTTAATCAACATATGGAATTTAAATATATACTGCTATTCCCCTGTGGATTAGTAGCACTTTCAAATCTGACTCAAAATCAATATTTTGCATCAGTGACTAAAGAAAATTAGCAGTGGGCTGGGACTGAAATTGAAACCTGCAGCTATCTGCATCACATCCACACAGCTCCATCCCTCTAGGAGACTGTGCCATCTGGTACATTGTGATCAGTACACTTGTCAGGCAACCAAATTGGGCTGATAAGCTTTGGGGACTAAGAGCTCTTCAGACTTTTACTAATATTGGGAATAGACCGTACATTTCAGTAATTACTGCGAACTATAAGTACTAAACCTTTCATGCATGCCCTTTCCAACATCAGAACTTCTCAGAAAATCAGAATTGCCTGTGTACCCTGTTTCTGAGTTTGCCTCTCAAAAATGAATTTTACCACTGAAAGTATTTCTTCCGTGGTGGCTGCTAGTCTCAAATGAAGTAGTACTCGAAATAAATTTCCCCAATGTGATCTTTCTGTAAGACAGAAGTCACAGAGCACGGGCCCCAGAAGCATTTTAATTCTCAGTCAGTGAGATGCTGTGCACATCCTTGTTTTCCTGCATTTTCATTTGATACGCTGCAAACCATGTGTAGCTGTGAGCTTACTTCACTCTGCAGGAAAATGCATACTTTTCAGTGAAACAACAATCCACCACTCCAGCAATTACTCTATCTGCTAATCATTTCCATCCTCTTTTGTCTTTGCAGCTCCTGAACTTAGAAGAATTTTTTTCCCCAATTTTCTCCTTCTAGTATCTTACCTTCCTGCTCTTGGTTTGCTATTCGTAAACCTCTCTTTTTAAGTGTTTGAAATTTACATATTCCTGAGCAGTTTCGCAGGCAAAAGCTGACTCCAGTCCAGCAAATTTTGAACTTCAGATTGTCATTAGTTCTTCTCGATGGTCTCTTGTCAGTGCATCAGTAACCACAATATGAAAACCACTGCTTTTAGGGTGATCAGTATTCCACACTTCTCTCTCTAGATAAACAACGGTCCTTGAAGCCTGTTACTTCAAGGCAGCATTTTCAGACCTTGAACCACTTATATATCTTTTTTCTGAACCCTCCACTTTCCCATCCTTTTGCCTGCTCCATCATCCTCTCGATAGCAGTGACACCAAGCAGAACAGAACAATGTAGGGATGGTGTCACCACAGCTAGAACTCCTGTACAGGAGGGTTAACCTTTTTAGCTGCAGCCTTTCATTTAAAATGCACATTAAGTGACCCTTCCAGAGGCACTGATTTCCAAAACTGTCCTTCCCCTCATCACAGACTGTTTCTTACTTTAACCATTAGCCAAACACAAAAGTATACATATTGGGCTGCACACATCTTAGTAATCTGGAATTCCCTGAGGAACCCTTCCTTAATCATTCCTGTTTCTTCTGCAAATTTTATCAGCAATGATTTTCCTGCTTCCTTCCAGAATATTGATTAAAATATTGAACAGCCCTTGGACTGAAATCCATCCTTTAGGGATTCAACTAAAATCATCTGCATTCACACACTGGTCCACTTGAACAATTACCTTTTGAGATCTATTTTTTGGTCCATTTTTAATCCATTTAACAGACCTTATTGATTTCTAGGCCATGCTTATTTTAAGGAAGAAGTACTTTAGAACACAATGGAAAACTTATTCATTTGGGAAAGTGCATTCATTCTGGTCCTCATAGCCTGGGGAATTGATGTCGTTCCTTACAACATAGCATTTATTTGTGGGGTTTTACCCTACTGTTTCTTACCACAGTTGTTGGCTGTCCAACAAGACAGAAGTATGAAAAATGCCACTGCTATTTCAGAGACGCTGTGCTTTACGCTCTTCTCCACCCTGTTCTACACAGAGACTTGCCTTCTTAGTGGTAGTAGTTGTTGATTACCACTAGGGAGCAGCCTTTTATGCCTGGAGTCCCAAATAACTGCCGGGAGTTCCAGGGCTCTTCCCCAAACTTTGTTTTAAAAACGGTGCAAGGAGGAAAATGTGTTACACTCCAGTTTAATGCTTTTGAGATCATGCAGTCTTCCTTCACTGACAGAATCTTCATGAACACCATGTATGAAACAGCAGGCCGGTGGACCTCTTACCAATAAATTATTTGTCCTTAGCTGCACCTAACTCTCGGATTCTGTTCATACATGCAGAATTTGCTTGGTTATGCTCTGAAAGGGTCCTTTTCAGATACATGGCAGTTGAAACTGAACCTTTGAAGTGTGCTGAGGATCCAGGCAAGGCTTTCAGTCAAAAATTCAGCTGAAGAGTCCTGAAAAATTATAATCTGGAGAAGGACTACTTTTAAGACTCAAAGCATGCAGATGTCATGTGTACAGGGTTTTGTAGTATGCATAAGAAAAACAAGCCCAACACTTTGTGTAACAAAGAGTCTGTCCTGACTCCCACAGAGAAATCAACCCCACGTGGAAACCAAATAACCTGTCTAAACTGAGGAATAAATTAATGCAAACACCCCAAACAATCGTAGAAAGGAAATTTCAGTCTTCTCTCCAAGAAAGCTTGCAAGGCACAGGAGAACAGGAGATGAACCTGTTCATGGCACCCTGTCATTGCTTGCCCAGCAGATGGATCACTGCCCAGCAGCTCCCATGCACAGAGCGGTTATCCCAGAGAGTGGTCTAGAAAAGCTCAGTGAGAAAGAGGAGTTTATTGTGACATTTCTTGTTGGGGAAGAGCAGTCCAACTCAGCTTTAGCAGTGCAGTGCTGCTGAGAAAAGGATAAATTCAACAGCCAGCTAACCAGAAAAGGTGAAAAATAAACCTCACAGTGGTCAAATATATATTTGTATACATATTGGTATATTGAACAACAAAGAGGAAGGCGCAGGCTATTACAGTGCCTGCATATGAATAGCCTGTGTATAAGTGTCTGCTCAAGATTTTGGGGAAGACTACATGGAGACTTGCTTGGCAGATGATGCAAAGGTAGTAAATCCCTCGATGTGTCCAGACAGGATTTTAGGGACTGCTGGAAAGAAGGTGGTAGTGATGGACAACCAGTTATGTCTGAAAAAGAGGTGGGTAAGAAAGAAGATTATTTATGCCGAATTTATGGCTTTAGACAGTATCATCTTTGGAATTCCTTCTAGAAGCATGCTCAGGGCCAATCAGAGATGTGGAAAAACAAAGCCTTAATGTACTGCTGAGTAGATGAGGTAGGGAAGGTGGTGGTGGTAGGGAAAAGGATCAGTTTTATCAAGAACACCCAGCCAACTGACTTTTGGAGTGAAAGGGCTTCAGCATAGAAGTGAGCTGCAGCTAAAACTGTCAAATAGCAAATCAGAAAATAGAAAAGTAGAAAAAGCAATAGAGTATAGGAAAGATACTGTTTGGAATGTTGCACCCGTAAGGCTGAAGTGAGAGAAACTGCACCCTCAAATAAAAAGGATGAGTAGAAGCTCATTAAAAAGAAAAGGAAACAAGCATTTTGAAGTGATATCATTTAAGCAGAACACAGGCAATGGGAAATCAAATCGTAATATATAGGTGTATACACACACACACATAATTATACACATGTATTTATTGGAAAATATTGGTTGTCCTAGAAATAATGAATGGGAACCAATGGCATAGTTTTAAATGAAACTACTAATAAACTGTCTGTAGCAGAAACTTGGTGAAAGAGTGATAATTAATAGAGCACTGAAATGTCACAGCAGGTGACTACTTGGCTCCAAGCAGTGTGCAAGACTGTTCAAAAGAGAAAGGCTGATAGGATTAAACAGCAGGGTAAGAGATGCTGCCAGGAGGAGGAAACATGTTCCAAATGAGACCAAGTGAGGACAACAAGCATTCTTCTGGTTAGTCAGAATTATGAACATGCAGGTCAAAAACCTTGGAGAAGCAACTTGCCAAGAGCGTATCTTTTTATCCCACTCATCAGAAGGATGCTCTTCACAGGCTGTGTAAAAGGTGTAGATGGTTGTAAAGGTCAAGGTGAAAAGATAAGGCCATAGCAGAAAACTACACACATTCTTCATGTATGTATTCACTGGAAAGGAGCAATCTGAGGTTCACAGTTCTTTCTTTTGGGATATGCTGAAGGATCTGTGTCTGAATAAACCTATGGAACAACTTTTTAAAACAAAGAGGGAAAAAGTCACCATGAACAATGACATTCATCCAAAACTTCAAAAGGATCCCAAGTATGAAATTCCCACATCATTCACAGTGGTGTGAGAGCTATCACTTAGAACCATCCCAGCACAGGAACAGTGGGTGGCCTATAAGGTATGTTTTAAAAAACTGTGGAGGGTTGTTCTGGCAGTGCAGGGTAGGAATTCTGATATCCATGCGGAGCAATACAGGATAGAACTTATGGATACAATAAATATGATCAAGAAGAGTGCTCAGGTTTCGTAGAAGTAAGTTATGTTTCAGTAATCTACGAGAGTAATTTAGGAGATCCACTGAATGTGTTTGTGAGGAAGATTCAGATTTTTTTAGTATCTAAGGACTCTTCTTGATTGTATTTGTTGTATCCATAAATTCTATATGACTCCCTATAGGAGTTTTGGAGAAGCTAAGCTCTGATGAGATACAAGGAAAAAAATATAGCATAGTTGAAGAACAGGTTAAAATAGATGAATTGGTAAATGACTAAAAAGTAAGAATTTACAACAAAAAGGTTGCAAATAAAGAGGATCTATTCAGAACTGCATGCTGCACAGCCTGTTTACAAATGATGGAAAGAAGCTGGGGGTAGTAGAAAAAGTGGTGCTTAGAAGGGTTGTCAGAAAATCTCAAGATGCAAAATAATAAGAAAAGTTTGTAGATGAAACTCTGCTATTTAATGCAAAGCAGTCTCTATGTGGCAACAGTGGTGTTGACAATGCATATAAAGTGGTGAATTGTGAATTTCACAGTTTCACTAAAAAAGAGATTGTTGTATTACTGTAAGTATTAGGTCTTCAGAAACAGTCATTCGGTAAACAGTAACAGTACAAAAAGCAACTAATGTTAAAAGTGAGTAAATGGGAAGACAACAGAACAGGGTATATTACTATGTTAATACACACATGCCTAGGATATCTATGTCTTGACTACCAGCTCCAATTCATTCATCACAGAAGAATTTTGTGCAGCCTCAGGAGCACCATGGGAATTATTGGTGTGGAGAGGCTGCAGCACGTACAGTGATTAAATATAAGCAGCACACTTCTTCCTGAAGAGAGGTGGCTAAGGAGGAATACTCTAGAGCTCATGCTAACCATGAAGTGTGGTGTCCAAAACCCAGGGAAGCTTGGTTTATAGAGTTGAAGCAGTGGGAATGGGTCCCATGAGACAGAAATGTTTTTGGGATTTGAGCTGCCAGAATTCACTTTGAATTTGAATTTCTTTTTTTGCTGAAGTTATTTGGCTCTATTTGAAGAACAGAGGTGAGGGCAAAGAAAGATGAGTGAAACAGGTTTATAATGAACCTGCCTCCAGCTGCTGAGGACACACTATTCCCTGAAAGGCAACATGCACTATTGTAGGGACACACTTGTTTCTCCAGAGGCACACTTCTGAGACTGTCATCTTCTTCAACAGTTTTCTTATAAATCTTTCCTTCCTTCTGAACAAACACCAGGACTGACATAAAAACCCCCTAAACCAAGTATGCTGAACTGGCAGATCTCGTATTCATTATCATCTGATCAGCAGCCTTTGGAAATGGCCTCCTGCTGTGCCAGATGCTGTACAAACATAGCAGACAAGAGCAGTCTTGCATTGCTTTACAGTAACTTTTCCTTGTTGTGGGCACTAAGGGGGCCAAGGTGCTAAGCATGAGTGACATTAAGGACCTCATTTATTGAAGTTATGGAAATGTTTAACAATAAAAGATGTTAATGAAGCCCACAAATAACTTTTTTTTTATATGTCTCTTCCCCTGCCCCAATTCTTTCTTTTTGAATGGTCCAGAACAACTGAATGATCTTTTCTCTTTGCAGCAGGGTAGTCCACATCCACACCACCCTAACTCCTCTGCACAACCTGTCTTCTACATTGTCTATCTCAGTTCCATGGTGTTTTGTCTATGCTATCAAGTCTCCTGGACTGCCAGCTATCCTATCTGAAGAACACTCTATTCAGGGATGCCTGAAATTCATGACTTGATGTTATTACTTCTGGATTTTCTGTCTTAGCATTCCTCAGTTTCACATGTTTTTAACTAGATTTCTTTACCTGTGCACTTCTTTCCCATCATTAAAGCATCATGCCCATCACATGAATCAATTCAGCTTTTGAAAGCAGAAGCAGCATTTCTACCTGTGATTTACCATGTGAAAAATCCATAATGTGAAATAGGAAAGCCCCTCTTTCTCATCATGTGAGCAAAAACCAAAAGTGCAAAGGTAGGGGCAGAAAGAAGTTGTAGAAAAGTAGGGAATTCCCAAAAATTTCTAAATTCCAGAATAAACCCCCTAAATATAAAACTCAACAACTTGCCCAAAACAGCTTTTTGCTAGCACAGGCTGGAGCTAGTGATGTTTGTGGTTTCATTGATGGACATGGAAAACGCTGTTAGGAGGGTGTTCCTGTGTCTCACATAAACCTGAAAGTTTTTCAGTGTTAGGCTGGAGCTGGCCTGTATTTATAACTGATGCTAATTGTCAGCAGATGGGCCATGGAACTATAGTACCATTGTAGTATACTATCATTTATACAAACATACACACACACATAAATATTCAGTATAATATAATTTTAGAATAATAATACCATTGTAGTCCTTATTAAAAAAAGTTTAGGAAGGCTGAACACACTTTTGGAAGGAAATCTTAAAGGCACAGGAGCAGGCTGTCCCTGTGTGCTCAAAGATGAGCAGTCAGGGAAGAAGATCATCCTCACTGAAGAAGGACCTTTTACAGGAACTCAGAAAAAAAAAGAGAGTTTATGACCTTTGGAAGAAAGAGCAGGCATTATGGGAGGAGTCCAAGGATGTCACTAGATCACATAGAGAGAAAATTAGAAATGCAAAAGTTCAGCTAGAACTCAATATGGCCACTGCTGTGAAGGATAATAAAAAGTGTTTTTATAGCACATCATTAACAAAAGGAGGGCCAAGGAAGATCTCCATCTTTTGCTGGACACAGGGAGGGGCATATTGTAACCAAGGATGAAGAAAAGGCTGAGGCACTTAATGCCTTCTTTGCCTCAGTCTTAGAAAGACTGGTTATCCTTGGGCAACCAGCCCCCTAAACTGGTAGACAGGAGCAGGGAGCAGAATAGACCCTCTGTAGCCCAGAAGGAAGTAATTAATGACCTGCTCTTCAGGTTGGAGAAATGTCTTCATGGAAAGAGTTGTTAAGCATTGGAATGGGCTGACCAGGGAGGTGGTGGGAGTCACCATTCCTGGAGGTGTTCAAGCAATGACTGGATGTGGCACTTAGTGCTTTGGTGATTATTGGCCAAAGCTTGGACTTGTTGACCTTAGAGGTCTTTTCCAACCTAAATGATTCTGTGATTCTGAAGTACCATTAAGGCTGGAAAAGACCTTTAAGATCATGAGGTCTAACTATTAACACAACACTGCCAAGTACACCACTAAACCATGTGCCACATCTAAATATCTAAATATCTCCAGGGGCTATGACTCCTCCATAGCCTGTTCCAATATTTGTCAATCTTTTTGGTGAAGAAATTTCTCTTAATACCAAATCTAAACCTTCCCTAGTGCAGCTTGAGTTCACTTCTTCTTATCTTTTCTGACTTGAGAGAAGAGATTGACCCTCACCTCACTACAATCTCTTTTCAGGTAGTTGTAGAGAGCTATAAGGTCCCTCCTGAGCTTCCTTTTCTCCAGGCTAAACAACCCCAGCTCCCTCAGCTTTTCCTCATAAGACTTGTGCTCCATAACCCTTCACCAGCTTCACTTCCCTTCTCTTCTCACCATCCCTTCAATAGCACCTTGTTTTGACTTTAAATGGCCATGTCTTGTACTTCGTTCAATCTGAAAAATGGAGAGAGGCAATGCACAAACTGTGGCAGGGGAAGTTTAACCATCAGGACAATCTCAGTAAACTGGAGGTCCTGTTCAGTGAGTACAAGTCCAAGGAAACAATACTTGAGCTGAACAGAGGTGATGGACATATACTGCATCAAGGCCAGTTCTGCAGAAGGGATCTGCAACTAAATTCAGGTTGTATTGCAAAGACTGATAGCCTAGCAAACATTAATTCACTTTAAAAAGGAGTCTCTAAGACTGAAGGTCTTAAAAAGCTGCTTAGGTTGGCACCTGATAGGGTACAAAAGGCTACAGCTGCACTTGGTCTGGGATATCTGGTGACCATTCTGGGTGGACCTGCTGCATGACCATGGTCTCTGAGGGGCCAGACCTCCTGGTAACATAAGTTCTTAGGGCATAACTGCTAAGATTCAGGATAGAAATGGCTGCAAAAGTCCTCATCTGGGGCCTCAGGCTGGTGTTTTCTGAGTACTTACAACCAGAAAGTAGAATAGTGACTGAAGACTAAGTTGGAATCAATACTGTTTCCCAAATGCCTTCTCTCTATGCACAAACAGACTGCAATAAAGAAGGTATCAGAGGAAACCCGGAGAGATAAGAGCTATTTTCCCTGTACTCCAGTTGTTTTCATCAAACTTCATAAAACTAGCCATTTGGTGTTGATGTTTTTCTCTTAGTTTGGTCTTCTTCTGTGCTGTGGCTCCTGCAAATGCAGGACATCATCTTTCCCCCCTTGGAAGCCAAAATCATTGCTCTTCTTTTAGAACTGCAACTCCCAATGTCTTCAGTCTTCTCACAGACCTATTTTGATGGCCAGCACCCCATCCAGCCTGTGATCTCCCTTGCCACAGGGTGGGGAAGAGTGTAGGACACAAAAGTCTCCATGGACGAAGAGATAAAGCAGAAATGTGTGGTCAGGTATGTGGTGCTTTGGAGAGGAGGAAGGAGAAGAAAGGCATGGGACTGAGTCAGTCTTCTTGCTGTAACTGTCTCAGCTATTAGACATGTAGGATAGGCCAGGTCTCTTATAAACAAGATACACAAAGAGTTCAATCTGCAGAGAAACCTGTGTTCTCATAAATTACTTTCCAATAGTTTGTTAGTATGTACAACTAAATTCATGAAGTCTGAATATCCATCTTTCTAGACGGATTGGTGGGAAGGGTGTGCCATAGGGAAAAGGTACTGAATGTCTGAGAGAAACACAGCAAAACAAATTCATGAAGTTAAAAGAAGTTTGACATATATAAGAGTTTGTCTGTATTACCCAAATGAAGACATTTAATTCCTCCAACGGTAAACTGGAAGTGCAAGTATAGCATAAATTCCAAGGGTTGAAGGCTCTGTAGTTTCTTTATGGAAAACTCTTTTTATTTAGAGTGTAATCATTGTAAATTAGTTGAATGAGAAACGGCTCCCACACCAGTCTCAGAATGGAGTTTGGAAAGGAAAAATAAGATGAGAAATCCTTTGTATTTGAACAAAGTGGGGTTAACTATAATCTAGCAACAAATTCACTTCATAAATATGAATGTTATCACCTCCTCTGATAGCTTAGATTTTACATACACCTCTAGTTTAGAAGGATATGCATGGTAGACAATCATCTCATTAAATGCACAACAACAACAAAAGCCAGATGATGGCCATCATGTCTACCAGTTAATATTCTGAGTATAGTAAATATAACTGAGAAGTTCAACCAGAAAAATCCAATATCTAGTCATTGCAGTGGCTGCTTTGGAGGACACCCAATGGGCAGACTAAAGTTCTGTGTTGTGACTGTAGAAGACAAATAGTACTATAGTGGCCTTTTCTTGAGTCTGATCTGAAGTGGTCCATGACACTAAACACACCCTAGGAAAGGAGTAGGCAGCCTTTGACTCTTCGTATCAGATGGGAGAGCCTTTAAGGTTACCTCAATTTTCCCTCACCCCTACATCCAATAGGTTGTTAAGTTGGCACAGCCAGTCTTATAGTGGAGACCTAGCCCAGATATGCCTTGTCTGTTTTTGGCCCATGAAACACTGCCTGCAGAAATGGATATTTTCTGGAAAGGTGCTATGTATAGGCTAAGATCATGCCTGAGACAGGCTGCCTGATAAAAGACCACCAGGCATTCTTTTAATAAAATCTGGATGGTGGATTAATGTTCAAGGACTTTAGCATCTTCAGCAAGCCCTTTGCCATGCTGAGAAGCAAACTTGAAAACATGAACTTGTTGGAATACCTGTTCAAATGGCACCAAGTCTGCTGACATTTTCAGGCTGATTCATGTCACTAGGCTGCTAAGTAAGCTGTATCAAGACAATACAGATTTATGTAAGGCCAAAAGTGTGGACCAGTGGATGTTCTTCCAGCACTGTGGCATCCATTTGACTGTTGCAGTCTCTGCATAGACTCTGTTAAGATACCTGCGTAGGATTTCATACAAATGAAGGCAGGATGAAGAACTTGGCTAATCCCATACTTAACTCTTTCAAAGTTGCTTGTCCAGCTTAACCCTTTCAAAAGCAGATTTGCACATGAAGACTTCATACATATAGAGCATGAAGTGCCTCCTATGCCTCACTGGACTGTATACCCCAGACAATCTCAGGAAACCTTTTCTTTTACTCCAGCTGCCAGGAGTTGCTGCCATTAAGTGACAGACATGGCACTGGAGATTTTTTCAATCAGCTTTTGGAAGTCAGCACCAATAATAATTTTTTCTTTGTTTATTTGTTGGTTTTTTGCACACAGCCTAGCACAGCAGATTGCACCTCTGCAGAAAGACAACTGCTATTGACCAAGATACGCATAGACAAATAAAAGTGAATCTTTGAAGGCACAGCTGTGCCAAGCCATAAAGGCAATTTAGATAGTAAATCTGAAAGCAACACTTCAGGGAGTGCCCGTGCCTTGGCTCATGTCATTGTGCAAGGTCCTGCACAGCATGGTAACTCGCAGTCTGTTAGCAGCAGGGACTGCTGAGGTAAGGGGCTACCTACAGCTCAGCTTATGCTGCTTATAACCCATCTCACCTGCACTTCAAGGGAACCAAGGTGGTTACTGCTATTGTGACAGTAGCAAAGACCAGGATCAAGAAAGATCTTTCAGATCCTTAAACTGCTGTAGCTGAGTCACTCTAGTTCACCTGTCAGAGCCCTAAAAGTATGTTTAAAAGCTCCCTCTGAGAAAATGGCTTATCTTGGGTTAACTTTCATCAAATTGTTTAGATATGCAAACCACAGCATTCAGTTAAATCATTGAAAGTGTTTGTACATCAGGGCTTGCAAAAAGGGTCCATTTTAGTTAAATTAGCATAATGGCTGTATATAGAAAAGGTCAAAGAACTAAACAAGAAAAGTGTCCCAAATACCTAATTCAAGGTGACACTTCCACTACCACTCAAGAGAGTTGCAGCTGTGTTCTTCATCGTGTGACCATAGATGCAATGGAACAGCTTGATTTCTGCATTTGTTTGCTGAGAGTAGTATTGAATTAGAGGAAAAGGCAGTTTGTCCACTTGTTTCTCTCATTTTGAAGCAGTGAATTAAGAGAGGGGGGAAATTTATTCATCTCAGAAAATTTACCAAACTAGCAGAAACACTAATGAAGATAATTTTCTTATAACTACAGCTAACTCTCCAAAGAAGTTTTTGCAGAAATTCACTTTACACTGCACCACTACTATTTCCCTTTGTCCCACACAGTGTTTTGCTCCTCGAATTAGTCCTTAACTGCTGGCTGGACAAGTGACATAAGTTAATGAGGCCACCCACAAGGCACTTGGTGAACTTAAACTGCAGTCCCTTTTACAATGGTTCTCCTATCCAAGTTTTAGCCTCCACAAATCATGTAGAAATTTAATCCTCTGAGATACCGGTGAATACTTTCAATGACTTTATAGGACAGTGTGACTGATGGCAAGCAAATTGCATATTTACATACACTGATTTCTGATGAAAATCAGACCAGAAATTTTTTTTGAGAAGGCAGTTCCTTTTTGAAAGACTAATTTTCTGATATTTAGGGATTTTGACAAGTGAAAATATTTAAGAAAAGAGAAGAAATAAGCAAAAGTATATTTCTGTGCCCTCAAAGGGCTCATGTCCACATTCCACCAAATGCTGTAAGTATGGATAATGAATGCACAAATTTTTAACTAAGGGTTTCTATTTTTATTCTCACCCATACTACTCGGTGGTTGGAACAAATCAATTTTTCAACTCACTCTGCAAATAACCTCTCTTGCCTGCTGTCATCTTCATTTGCCTTCCAAACTTCAAAACTAACTAGAAGTCTGCAGTTTTCCCAACAGCAAGAATGCATTACTTCTTAGTAACTGCTTGGTTATTGCAAAGGTGAGCTGATTAGAAATATCTCTGCTCCAGGTGACATTTGTCATTGTCAACCTATTGCGGGTCCAAAGCATTAGGACAGTCACCTAGTTGCTGATGAGAAAGGCTCCTGGATGCTGTTGGAGGCCAGTCAGGATGTCATTCTTCATGCAACGTCCTTGCTACATCTTCACTCCTAGTTTAGGAAAGTTGATACTGGATGGGCAGACTGGGATACTAGAAAACCACGTAAAATTGCAGAAAATGGAGTTCCTTTACAGAGGAAATGGCTTTCTTCACCACCAGCTGAGTTTCTTAGAGGACTCCAAGGCTTTAACAACCAGAGAGCCCCACAGCAAACCTTCTTTTACTTTGCAAGTGGATATATACCACACACTCTTGCAATATCCATGCTCTTAGATGGAAGCCAGCCTGCCCACGCTGGGGAGCAGCATTGAGTTACTGCTCTGCTTTTTTCTCCCTGAGAAAGCCTGTGCCTATCCATGTATACTATTATTAATAATATCTCACCCTGGGACTGAAATCTACTCCTGAAAAAAAACCATGTACACTGTAATTTCTGATAGCCAATGGCAATGTGTTTTTTCTACAAGCTAGTTTATGCTGCAGTCTTTACCTAGCACTGTGGAACAGGTCAGGCCTTCACTTTGACATAAGGAAATCAATCATCCCAGACATGGCCAGTATGTCTCATTACATAATCTCCACCAGATGGTTTAATAAGTTTTCCTGGGACCTTGACTGCCCAAGCAATAACTAATGGGGGCAATCGTCCACCACAAAAATTCTTAATGTTCCAAGGTTTTAAAACACATTACAACCCCTCTCAGTTCCTTCCCATCTCCATTACAACTGGCCGAATCAACAGAGGAGGGGGAGAGTGGCCCCTGACACAGGATGCAAAGAAGACATGATAAAAAAATTTATGAAGACAGCAGCATGTGTAGAAGATAGCAGTAGTCTGAAAAGATCAAACCCTTTTCTAATTTTCCTTGAGTTTCTACCAGCATGTTCAGTCGCCAGTTTAGAAGAGGACTGTGGTATACCAGAGAAAGTTCCCCAAACTATCCTGGCAGATTTCAGACACAGAAGGCCATCAGGACCAACCTGTCCATGGATGCTGATTTTGTTCCAAAGACATCTGAAGTACACATAAAACTCATTTCTACTGTCCTGGCTAGGGTAATATCTCTGTCACACTTGGCTGTCCATAGAACTCTTAGGGCACCAGTTATGAAGGACAGTTTCCTCTGGCTACTGGAATGGCAACAAAACTTCACTGAGTTTCTAGTGCCAGTCCTCTAAAGAATGTCCAGCAACAAGTGAGCTCATATGACTTGAAAATCAGGATGAAATACCTCATCAATTTGAAATCCATTCTTTCAGAGTGCTTGTCTGGATTTAATTAAAAAAAACCATAACAAAACAAAACATAAAAAAACCCTTTGTTTTTTTAAATCATTGACCTCAGACAAACCAGTGGATAAATTATACTTTTTCCTATGTCAACTGTTTGTTATCAGAGGAAATGTCCTCAGAGTCAGGACTTGGTGTTTTTTGTGTTTTATCTGTGCAGAAAATTCCATTAAGTGAAATTTAATGCCAGAGCTCTAAGATCTGCATTCCTGGGTAATGACTGTTTGGGGGGCATTGTCTTTGAATCAGGAGCAAACACAAGCTGATAAAACACTTGTTGGATTATTTAGTCATGCCATCTTTTGCTGGATAGCTAACACACACATACAAATCACTAGAGGCAAAAATATTTCCTAAGTGGAACATTGATGATTCCTGACAGATAAAGCAATGGTCTCAGGCAAGTAAGCAACCTTACTGGTGATTAAGCTGTTCCTGACATACATAACAGCCTGAACAAGATCCCTCTCTGCCCCCTCAGAGTGAAAAACCTTGTTTGTATATGGCAATGTTGTGCAGCAACGCACACAGAGAAAGAAAACATCACCCTATTCCGTCTTCTTAAAAACCTAACTGTGGTTGATTCCTCATTGCTATGCACCATACAATTTAGTAGCAGCTAGATGAAGCCTAAAAGTCATCTCTCATCCCCATCTGAAGAAAGAGGGGGCAGATCAAGTTGAGATAGAATAGCTTTTTGGTCTGTTCAGGGACTAAGGATTCAACAGCATTGTCAAGCATCCCAAGAGACTGTTGTTTCATTAGGAAGGCACTGCACTGCTTTCCCCACTAAGACACCATATCTTGCCATGCTTCTCCAACTGGAAACTCACCTATGGCACATTAGTTACCAGAGATGGACTTGTCTCTTTCTTCCCACTTCTCCCTCCTGTATCCTGTTATTTTCAGGACATGAGAGAATACACAGACTTAAGTACAGAATCTACTACTAGCCTGGTAGCAAAACTCTATCAAGACCCTCCTACAGCACTGCTGTTTATAGCAAAGGTTTTGGTTTCTTTAACTTAAGGATTATGGACTTACAAAAATCAGTATCTAACCTGCTAGGTTGCTGAATATGGCTTATACACATGACTTGCTTGCCCAAATAGCAAGAACTGCTGGATTTGTTCAGACCTAGACGTTTGGCCATTACGATTTTTAGAGAAAACTCACAAGCAGATGCAAGGTCCAGGGCTGTCTAATAATTGTTGAAATGCTATAGCAGCTCAACTGTCTTGATGATCCCAGGCCTAATGTTGTTCAGATTACATTACTGATACCTACATGGTCTAGATCCAATTTTGAGACTAAAAGCAGGCTTTTAAATTGTGCTAGTCACTAGAGAGTTGACTAAAGCTCATGCACAGACACAGCAGGACTTCTTACTGAATAGGGAAATTTTATACTTCTCAGTCCAAGATTAGGCCAAGCCCAGTCTTCTTCATCAGTCTGCCTTACTAAGGTACATGAGGTAACAGCAACAAAAAACTGCCCTTTGGTATCTTTTACAAAGAAACTATGCTTTCACAAACTACCTTCTCAGAGCTGCCAGTGCTAAACCTGATTTGTATAAGGGAAGACAGAAAACTGCAGGTTGCAGAAAAAATTTTAGTTTGCAATATCCATTAATTGACCACTTTTTCCTGAAGGTCCCAATTTTCATTGAACAATGGCTCAAGTGCTATCAGGTGACT
This sequence comes from Xenops minutus, assembly GCA_035221455.1. Classification (NCBI taxonomy): domain Eukaryota; kingdom Metazoa; phylum Chordata; class Aves; order Passeriformes; family Furnariidae; genus Xenops; species Xenops minutus. The sequence goes on from JAWWEE010000085.1 coordinate 29,528,564, forward strand.
GAGAATATCCCTGCATGGTGGAGTGGCCACTTAGCTCTGCAGAAACAACTAAGGAATGTGCCTCTGACTCTCCTCTGTCTTCAGATCAGGTGCAGAACCTTTTCAAGGCAATGCATAGAAAGATTCTAGTGCCTGAAGAAAGAGGACAAGCCTACACCTGTTTAAGCCTGACACAAGCAAACTGCAGAGGACTAGAGCAGACCAGGAAGTTAAGCTGTCTCTGGATCCCCACCATAAGCACTTGTTTAGCTCCTAAACAGAGCGGTCCTAACTCTGTGTAAGAAAGCACAGTCTTGTCCAGAGCAGCCACAGACATGATAGTGATGGATTGCTGGGATGAGGGAGAGACCACTTGCACTGAAGGGTCCATATAAGGTATGGGGTACAAACTTTAGCCTTTCTCTCTCAAAGTGAAAAATAGCACTTCATGCACTAGTTTACTGATTACCCTAATCCTGCACTCTTTCCTGCTGGAGCTGCTTGTTGGAGGGTACTGTAGGTGCCACAGCTTTTGTAAGGTGGAAGGCTTTTGCAAACAGACTTGCTGCAAGTTGGAACTTGCAACTCTGCAACCTGCCTTCTACTGAAGCTCAGTACTTTTTCACCCAAGATACTGTGGTTGTGTTTTGCCAGTCCTCTGCTGGAGTGGTCTCATTTTGTTGTTTTGCTGCTGTTCTCATAGCCTTGCAACTTTGACTCTGCTAGTGTTGCTGTGATGGGCTCCCACACAAAGCAAGTGCCAGCAATCCGAGAATTCTGCCTGCTTTTCCCCTTTCTCCCTGCCTTTTGTTGCTTTTGTTTGTATTTGGGAGCCTGTAATATGTATACACAAAGCTTAACCACCAGACAGTGTGTAGTAGTTGCATCTGAGCAAGGCGTGCATTAGTATGTACAGCTTCTGATAAGCAGGGAGAACCAGGAAGGAGTCTGTGTGCTTAGAGAAAAACTTTATGATTACTATGGGGAAGTATTATGAGGGATTGTCTGCTGCCCTGGAGATAAAATCAGGAAGAGGACACTTGTCTGGGGAACCTCTGCTGCTTCTCTCTCAACTTGCTGCCAGATAAGTTTTTTTCCCTTTTCCTTTCTCTTTGTCTCATTCAAATACTGTTTTCCCCCAAAAGTAACATCCACAATAACAGTTAACGCATGTCCAGAGCTGCAGATGCTTCTAATAAATAGTTGTGCCTCTGTCTCAGTATGCTTTGTGTAGCATGTTCTATGCCGTATAAATGACAAAACCAGAGAAATTACTGTCCTTTGGTAAGGCCTTCTCAGGAGCCCCTACACTCATTGTTGAACATGGGTATGAGTTCAGTTTCAGCTCTAAGTCCTCTGTGCTGCCTGCAGGGTAGCAGGTGTAGTCTATGGGTAGCTAGGGATCTCAATGAGGGCTCTTTGGGTTCCCACTTTGTGAACAGTCATGCTGGAAAACTCAGTGCCTAGATCAGTGAGATTTGTGTGCCTGAATGTCCTTAGGAAATAATATGTGTAAGCAACGTAAGCTGAGAGTGCTAGGTTCCTAGCCCAGCTGAAGGAGTACTGGCAAGCAGCCGGCTAGCAGCCGGCTAGCCAGGAGTTCTGAGGAGAATTCTCATGCACATGATATGGTGGTAGCTGATGTGGGTTACTACAGTAGAAGCAGTAACACAAACCAGTTGTGATTGCTTTTAAACCATGGCCTGGTAAATCTGCTAGAAAATCATTGATCAGCTTGACAAAGTTCATTAACTACAACGGGTCCACAAAACACTGCTGATCCCTCTGCTGTGTAGGAGCATCACTTGCCCCAGTGTAATGAAAGTTCATGTTTGGGAATGTGAGTGTCCAGCTGGAAAGAGTGAGTTGCTGGGCAGCAGCTACTTCAACTGATTGAATGAATACAACTGTTTTGCTGAGCTCTGTTCCCAGTGTTACTGTAATTATGATTTGGTTGTTCATATTTTGTCATAGGCATTTTTCATGGATTAGGCATTTGATTTCCACACTGTCATTAAACCCATGCTCTGCCTCCAGAGCATTCTACTCTTCTTTTGACCCATTGGCTTGCTGAGCCTACAGGGTTAAGGTACTTAAAGAGACAGGCTTTTGGAAAAAAAATAGGCAGCTCATTCCACAGTGGGTAGGAACCATCTGAGCTTCATAGCTGTCAGACAAACATAGCAAACCGATGACGTCAGCCTCAAGATAACAAGACAAAAAGGACTCACATCTGCTAAGAAATGCTCAGGGCAAGCTTCTGACATCCTCTGACTCTCCTCACTGCTTTACCTATGTATGTGTGGCCCTGGAGAAGACACTGGCAGTATTTTCATAAGGACGTACTCCTGTGAGGAGGGAGTAGAGTGATCTCAACTGCTACTAAAGTGCTAATGTTCTGGAAATCCCGGGAACTGGCACTGTCTAAAGGATTAGTACAGTAATTAACAGGCTCTCTAAACACCTCTGAGTTTCCAAAAGTTCAGTTTTAATGAACTCACCCAGAGGTCGAGGTTTCCTGGCTAGATTACAGCCAGTTAGGGTTATTTGAACTTTATGATGTTCAGCTAGGTAGTATAATGATTTCAAAAACAGGAGTTTCTCCCATCAAAGCATTACAGCACAGGATATGTCAATATGTTCCCGTGTGTATCTGCACTTTGTTACTGAGGCCACGCTGGATTTCGAAGGATCCAGAAAAGCACCAGGTTAGCTTTGGGAATCATTATAATGACACTGCCACTGGAACATGCAGCTGGGCTTCAGGAAGATCCAGGGTTATGCAATGTGTGCAACTTTTCCTAACTGCACAAATCTTGGCTCTTTCTTCTACACCGCAGCTCTCCCTTTCATTGCTGTGGCCCATTCTGGGAGGGCCTTTTACAGCCCAGAAAATTGTCCAAGCAGCAGTGTGGCAATGAGGCCACCTCAGTGTTACTGCTGGGTGACTCCAGATCTCCTGGACTGGGTGGTGGATGTCAGCTGAAGCATGGCTCAGGACCAGGGCATCCTGAAACCTGCCGCTGAGCATCCCTTACCAGCTCTCCAGGACAAGCAGTAGCTGGGCTGTTATCATCCTGTGCTCCCCTGGCTTTCATGAGGGGATGCTGGACCTACTGGAGCAGAACCCACTCTTGGGAAGAAAACCGTGTAATCATAGGTCAGACACCACCTGGTTTTGGTCTTAGAGAAGTTGCCCCTGTTCTGAGCCTGAAAGGTAGCATTGCTAATGTTTCTGCAGGGCTCAGGGCAGGCCCCTGCTTGTTGCCTGAGGGAATCCTGCTGCCCTCCCCAGCAATGGTCCCCATCTTCCTCCTACTGTCTTACTCTTTAATTGGTGGCTGTTTGTCCTAGACTATAATAACCAGGTAGGTAATTTTTTGTTTCATTCTTCCTGGCCTTTTTTCTGTCCCCTCCCCAAAATGGATGGTTCACAGCAAGCAATGTGCAGAATGACACTCAGAGTTGGGGCAGCAGGTAAAGTCCATCCCAGCTTTCTGGCTGTTAACTGGGGGTTCATGGGCAGAAGGGCTGTCCCATGCTGCTGCTTAGTTTCCATCCTGTCCTGTCCTGCCCCGTTCCAGGTGCCATCTCTGCTTCTAACTATCCACAGGCAACAGTGCACAGGAAAAGTGTGACTGGTCTAGAGGTAAAGCAGCCTTTCATTCCCCCTCTATCTAACTCCATAGTCTTCTCCTCTCTGCCTTTTCTCTCTTCCTCTCTCTCTCCTGCTTTCCTCCAGCTCATCTCTCTGGGTTGCCCTTTCTGTGCTTTCCCCACCTACATGGCTCTGGAGTAGGCTGGAGGAGCCCACTGGGAGAGGCAAGGAGCTTGCCAGCTCCTCCAGGTGCTGCCCTTCTGTCACGCTGTTAGGGTCTGCCAGAAGGACAGCTGGTACCCTCAGCTGTACAAAGCAGCCTGAGACAGTTAGTACAGAATCTGTCATCTTGTGCCTGAGGGTGAATGCAAGAAGAGTGAAGAGGAGGGAAATACCTCTCCCCACTGTGCACCTCTCAGAAAGAAACACATTCTGTTATGATGCCAGAGCACCAGCCATGTTATTGCTTAATTTGCCTTTTGCAAGGCTTACATCATAGCCTTTCAGCTCAGACCCATATGTTATCAGCTGCTAAAAGAACTAATCTGAAAAATATCTGACTCCGTAACTCTATGAGCTGCTGAAACAGTTTAAACAGATAAACTGTGCTTCTGTTAACACTCTTAGACACCCATAAAAATGCTAGTCACACAAGTGGATAATTTCCTACCCATAAACCCAAAGATTATGCTCAGTTTTTTGAGAGATCTCATCCTAAAACAAGGGATTAAATATGGGTTTGTTGAAGAATAGGAACACACAAAAATTACCTGTGCAACTGTAGGTCAAATTTGTCTCCTCCTACCTGATCACATACCCATCTGATACTCTAGGCTGTAGAAAATGGCCAATGTTTGATTGATATCTTGCATGTGAGTGCAAGTCCAGCCTTTCAGTGTGCAAGGTATTCACAGCTAATCCCAAAGACAGGGTAAAACTGTCTTGAATTTGTGACCCTGTCAGACTCCATTCCCACCAAGTCTGGCATTGTGGTGGATGTCTGCACCTTTCATGTTTCTTTGCCCTTCTGGTTTGTCAGCATCACAAGAGACTTTTTGGTCTTTATATACGGGGTTTTGCCTTTTATGTGGTCAGTACACCTGCATTTTAATTCCTTTAGTGTATACTTTCCATTCCAGAGCCCCATTTGGGTGGTGCCACCAGGCTTACCCGCTGTAGTTGTCTCCCAGGCATCAGCTCAGGAAATTAGTGTGACTAATGCAAAGCTTGAATCTAGCCCTCTGATGTTAAAAGGTACCCCTATACTGGCAATCCTGAATAAAATATGACAGCCTGGGAGCCAGATGACATAGCATGTTCACCTATAAACTGGTAGCCTAGTCCTGGAAGCGAAGAGCAGTGTAGCTGCCTATAGTTAGTCTGCCTTGAATTAGACCTGGTTCTGTTCAAGGCTGGAAGGGAATATTCCCATTGAGTTGAAATGCCTCATGCTGAAGTCCCTCAGTGAGAGATCAAATATGGGCAGATGCAAGACAGAATAGTGCATGTTGGATAAAGCAGATGCATCACTCCTTATATGAGGTGCTTGAGGGATGTCTAACAAGGAATTGCATATTTGAAGAAGAGAACTGAATCCAACCCTTCCAGGAGGCTTGCAGAGGAGATGCCTTGGCCGAAGCTGAGTCACTGTCCTTAAAACAATTTTTTCTTGCCTCCTATAGAACAGCCTGGGAAAGCTGATGAGACTAAACAGACTGGCAGCTACTTTCAGTCTCATTGCCTCCTTTTAGCATGTTATTTTTTTTATAAGAATTTGCAGCATGCAGACCTTTGATAGCTGTCTCAGCATTACTGCGTTGAGGACTGAACCAGTTGCCCAGCCTGTATGTGTGCTGTCTGCATTTATGCAGTCAGGACAATGATGCTTGAAGAATACACACAAGAAAACATTTATTATAGCTGGTAACTAGGTTAAACATCGGAGATGTCACAGATTTTTTTCTAGAGATCTCATTAATTTCATAATTAATTATCTGACACTGTTCAAAGACTGACTACCTCCCTGCGTAAGACAGAATCAAGGGAATACAGGGATTTAGTTGCAACTGAGACTATACCCTGGTTTCCCATTTATTTTATCCATAACTTCTGAAAACCCTTTCCTACTGCATTCATTTAGCCTTCAGCACTCTTAATCTGAAATTGACTTTGCCTGCTCCCTACCAGAGGATTTTCAATGCACAAATAGCACTGGATAGGATAGATCAGCATCAAAGTGAGACCAGCAATCTGATCAAATTTCTGGCCTTCTCTTGTTGCCTACAGCAGTACGGTCTACACATTGAGAAAATGATTTTCCAAGGGGCTGCACTTCAATGCACAGTATGACTGAAAAAAAATAAAATTAATTAACCTTCTTGACTTTTACCTTGCTTAGGCTATTTCCCACTTCCACAATTGTCCTTAATTTCTCTTCCAATTGCATAGAAATCAGAATGTAACTCAGCTCCATCAACTAAAAAAGAAGCCAGACAATACATTTCAATGTGCTTAAGGCCTTTATATTTTCTTTTTCTAAGTGCAGTTTCAAGTGACAAACTTTTAGAATTGCAGGTATATCTTCAAGAGATGTTTTTAATCAAAAAGTTATAACATCTAGAGAAAAAGGGACTTTCGGCTTCATTTGGTGCAAACAAAGGTAGGAAGGCAACAGATTGTCAGTGCTGTAGGATAGTCTACCCCAGCATGTGACCTCGTGTGGGTCAGCTTGTCAATGGAGATAAGAGTTTTTAGTAATTATAGCTACAACAACTAGTATCAGGCATAAGTGCTGCTGGGCTCCTTCTTGTGAGGAGAACTGGTTCAGTAACTGGAGGGACATAGCTTGTTAACTGTGAAAACAACAGAGATGGCCAAGGAGCAAGGAGCGCCACTGAAGAATCTGTCTACCTTGGTCTAGCTTCACCTTTCACAGTGCCTGTCCCTGAAGCACACAGGTCCTGTTCAGGTGGATCATGCCTTTCCTTGTAGCTAACATAAGAGAACTTCTTTGGCAGTATACAGTAATTTGTTTTCCACACATGAATAGCTGCAGGGAGGTGTTGGTCTGTGAGAGCCTAGCATGGCCCATCCTACAGGCTGTAGCAACTGAAGAAGTAACTACACTGGCAATGTCAAAGTGCAACCTCATAATCACTGTCAATCCTTGAAAGAATTTCACAGTACACCTCAGATAAACCCAGTTTACCAGCTCCTGGGGTCCTGCGGGGCAGCAAGAAAATGTTACCTAATCTGCCACTAATCCCATTGCAGAAACAAATATTTCAGTCCTCCACAAGTGAAAAGCTGCATCGTCTGGATGAAGCGTGACAAGACCAGAACAATGCTTTTATGCGGAAGTGACCTGGCTCCAGCAACCCTGGAGTTAAGCTGTAATCTTGGAGTAAAAGAATTACATGGGCACAAGACCAAACAACAAAACCTTGTCCCCACCTGAGCGTAAAAAACAGTGTCTTGTTTACTATCAGTTTGCGGGTTTTTTTCTCTGAGGTCAAGGTAGACTTAGACACAGGGTAACCAGGACAAACATCAGACTGGGGATTAGGCTCAGCATTTATGTGGTGGTTTGTAAAATGTGTGTGTTTCTATCCAGAAGGTGGAGAAGTCAGAGCAGCAAGGATGAAAGAATGCTCTAATGAGCATAATTCAGACATTGCAGGCCTGCTGATTGGCACCATGACTGAGAGTTGTCAGTGTATGGCCATTATAAACATGTCCCAGTGTCAATCAGTTAAGTCACTCTTCCTCCATTCTTAGAGGAAATGAGGAAAGCCTTCATTTCTGGACGTGCACTACCATTAATTGCAGAAATCCACTGTCATTTTGTTTCTACTGTGGAGGGTCTCAGTGTCAGGAGGGAAGCAGATCTCTCCCTGATGTGCAGCAGACTCTCTTGCTGACTGAATGGCACTTTTTGTTTCACATTTATTTTCCTCCAGTCCTTATTGCACAGGGATAACTTCTTTTGTGCAGTTTCTAGCCACTGTGTATGATTGTTTGCAATGGAGAAGAAAACTGCCTGCTTCTTCAACAGCAACCTACTCTCTTTTGAAGCTGGATAATTCACTAGTCGCATTGGTTTTCTTCCTCCTCTTAGTACTTGCCCTTGATGACCAGGCAAATGTTCCTGTTAACATAGGAGACATGAGAGATGACTGCTGTGCACAGCCTCACTCGACTACAATTAGCTGTTTGTGAACTAATCAAAGTGTTGGTCCTGTCCCTTGTCATTGCTGTATATATAGGTGTTAGGTGAAGGGGAACCACATATGGGATGAAAACAGAGCTCCAAGTCCCAGATATTCAGTTCAAAGGTGCTGTGTTCACTCTGTGGTGCTGTCCCTAACAGGGCTGGGACATTCCTAAGTGTTAGAAATATCCTGAATTGTTACTCCCTCCTATCAGCCAGAAATTTATGTCACTTCTTTCCAGTTATGTCTTCTGAACGGTTCCTGTCTTTCTTTCCCAAAGGTCCTAAATACTCACTGCTGGCCAACTTCTTGCCCTATTCCACATGGAAATAGACTTAGTAGGCAGTCAATGGAAAATGGGAGCAGCAGAGAGATGATATTTGCTTCACTCTCTTTGAATCTGGTCATGGCCTATTTCACATGCACCCTAGAAGTCATCTTCTGAGGACCAGCCATCATGAACAAGACCAAACCATATTACTGAGCACTCCAAGCAGCTTTGTTGTACTTCAGCTGCCAGCAGATGTTTTCCTCTCCCTTTCTATTAATGGCACCAGGCACCTATTTTTAACCCCAGGTATCGAATTAGTGATTACTATTAGCAAAGCCATTATTCAGGAGCTGCCTAACCTTTGCAGCTTCGTGAATGAAGGCAGGAGCATTCGTTATCTTTCCAGAGGGTTCAGAGTGCTCGTCTGCACAACAAAACTGTGGTGAGACTGAGTCTAATCAGCAAATGCAAATCAGGGCTACAATCCTCGTAGATTTTCTCCTGCAGGGCAAGTCATCACTCTTTAAAGACCAAGAAAAGTAGCAACGTTTCTCCTGGGAAGGGCAGGGGTGAAGACTCCACGCATTTAACAAAATTCTCTTAATTTCTGTGGTAAAGTGAACAACCTGTTTTTCTTTATGGAGGTACAAAAGCATTAATGATTTGCAAGTAGGATTCTTTCCCCACAATTTCTTGAGAGTTTTTGCACTTCTCCAAGCCCCTCTTCCTGAATCTGACTTCAGGCATTTTGCCTGTTTAATGCAATAATGCAAAAGGCTGCTCCAGGAAGGCACAATTCAGCATACACAAATGGGTAGTTTTGTACTTGGACTGAGTCAGATACCTCAGGGAGAGGAACAGTGTGTCATTTACTAGTCTCAATACAAGAGTGAGAGTTAGGACTGCCATGATTAGCCTTAGAGATAGTTCATCAATTTCTGGAAATATAATTTGTTAAACAGAAGCCTAGCTAAGTAGCCATGTGGCCAGTGCATGCTTGGCTCTCCGCTGTCACTAGTATTTTGCTGCAAGCAGCAAAGGGGACATCCTGTCCCCTTAGAGGGATTCCAGCTTGCAGAGTCTTGGGGACTCTCATAGAGAGATCAGACATTTTGGATTTACTAAGTCCTCTAGGAGAGTGTATTTGGATGAGTGCAGTTAGTTTAGGCAAAATAAACAACTTGCATGGGCAGTTGATAATATCCAGCAAGTTCTTGCCACATAATACAATGTTTATCTACAGGTGGATGGGACAGCTGGTTGCAGAACTGTAATAACTGGACACTCATGTCACTGCTTGTATGTACAAGGATGGTTGTGATCTCATCTCAATGTCAACCACATAGCAACAGCATCACTTAAACCAGCCACCATCCTCTTCTGAAGAACCTTCAATGCCCATATTGCCAGTTGAGGTTCCATGTCAGTAGTGGCTGAAACCATCTGCTGTTGAGTGCTATCTGTATACCCAGGCTTTGAAGGGTGCTAACCCACCCCTCCAGGCTGCAAGTTTCCATTGCACTTCATTATCTTAGCTCTCACCCACCACCCCTCCAAGAAATCAGGGAAAACATTTGCTCTTTGGTGCAAGAGATTGTTCAGCTTCTAAGTCACAGGATGCCTCTGTTCTGAAGTATTTCTCACTACCATAACTGTCATAGCAGAGTATTGACACAGTGTCTGGTTTCAGGCCAACACACAGAAAGTCAAGCTGTGCATTTGTTTCCTCCCCTGGGCTGGAAGGAGCACTGCTCATACCCAGTAGTTTCCTAACTGGCTTCAGGAAAAAAAGCTCTGGCTAGGTATCTTCAAGCCAAGTGGCTTCCCTGCCAGAGTGGGAGCACTTAACACCCCTGAAAGCAAGTTGCAGCCAATAACAGCTGACCTTTGGAACCTTCATAAATGCCGGAGGCATAATGCACTACAATGTACTCAGCTGCTTTTTTAGAGCAATTCTCTGAAATACTTTTGCATCTTCCAGGGCAGCCAGGTGTCTGGGTGACAGTTTTTAACTGCAAGGGCTTTTGAGCTTCTGCTCTAAAGTTCAGCATCAACAAATTCCACAGGCAGCATGGCACATTTCCCATCACCTCATTTGAGATGAAAAAATACCTTGCTCAGTGTTTGTGACAAAGCTAAATATGGGCTCTTTTGCAAAGCTGTTTACCTTTACTCCCTTTACTCCTGAGACAGAACCTCAAAAGTTCTTTTAATTTCCTTAAATCTGAAAAATGTGATGCATGCATGTGGGAAACAAGAGAAACTCAGCTCTTTCAGACCTTCAGCCAAAAAACTTTGCAAAGAACAGCCTGGAACCATGTGCTGACATCAATGATGTGGTCCTGGTGAAATACCAAAGAAGGAGCAGCTGAGGACCTAGTGCAGTCACCTCAAGCTGCTAGCTGTTCTGCTGCTCAGCCAGTACAGCTCTTGTCAGTCAAATGAAGTCGTAAGACAGCAAGTGACGTTTACTAGAAATAGTATGGTTGCCACATCAGAAGTCTTAGAATGGCAATTTTTACTAATTATGGGAAGCACAGAAAAACTCAGATAAGCTTTGGACTGTATTGGGCAATCAAATATAAAGCTGAGGGTACAATCACTGCAAATACAATCATATTACCTGGACTTTATGTTAACTGAACTTTTAATCTGTTACCTGGACTTCAGTAATCAGAGTTTGTGACAGGCCATGTAACTTCTATTTGAAGGAAGGTGAAACTTGGAAATGAAAGTAACAGAGTGTAAAGCATATTAGTTCCTTTTCTGTTATTTCATTGATATGACCTGGAAGGTGTAAATTAGTGCCATGAAAACTGAAAACTTGATTATAACCTAGAAACAAGATAGCTGTAGTCTGTCAGTTCTTATCTGGAGTTGTATTACTTTGATCTTTATTTCATAATAATTAGCCATCATATAAATAATTTATGTTTTAGTTGGATATGGTAAAATGGTATGTGCAGATGCTAAGTTGGCCGATTTACAGGGCTTTTTTTTTTCCAAAAAAATTATGAAAATGGTTAATGTATTGCTAGGATGGCATAATTTTGTTTTCTAGGCTTTGACTAGGGGATGATTTTAAAACTGGATGCTGAATTACAGGTTTCTGGATTTATATTGTTATATTGTGGCATTAATTTAAGTGGCTTTTATTTCCTAATTTCTGGATTACTGCTTTCATAGCCCTGGTAGTTCCCACTGCTTTTTCTAGGAATGGTGCTGTAGGTGCAGGTATCTGAGTCTTCTAATGTACATTGACCAAATTACTGCCCATTTCTTTGGAGGATCTGACTCAACTCACCTTCACCTTTTGGGCCTTTAGGGTGAGAAAGAGGAGCACAAGACAGGAACCTCTTGAGAACCAGAACTTGGGACAAGAATTTCACTTTGGAGATTGTCTCTCTTTGCCACATATAGAGGGCCCAGGACTCACCACTTGGGCACCTTTAGTGACTCTTTTTCTATTTCAGATTGAATCCATTGTGTCTAGGGTTATTTCAATTAAGGGAGAGGCACATGGCCATCCTTCACCCTGGACTGAGTCTCCTTACTCTTCCATGTTGCCAATTCCTTCTGAGCTGTGGCCCTGTGAAGGCTCCTCTGCAATCTGTTACCCAGCCTGTCCAACTGGGGAAGAAAAGGCATTCCCTTTCCATCTCTTCACAGCTGTACAGGACAAATACTACCCTCAATTTTTCCTCTCTGAGATGCAAAAGGTGTTTCCTCCTGGATGCACACAGTTTTGCAGCTGCTGAATGGCCTTGTTGTGGCATTTTTACTTTCCTGTCACTGAGCATGCACTGAACATCAGGAAATCATTACAGAAAATTGATAGACTGTATGAGCGTGTATACACATAGAGAATGCATAACCAAACTGATGCAGTAATGTGCAGTGTAAGTTAAAATACCTCCCACACAATATCTGGCTTCTGAAGCCCAGCTCCAAATTGGCCATCAACAGAGTAATGACTTAATCAGTTGTTAACAAACACTGTACTCCCTACCAACCAATGAGCATATAACCTTGCAAAGACTCCCTTGATACCTCCTCTGTTGCTGTCATCAAAGGAGCTGGCCTTATTTCAGGTGTTTTCTATGCACTGCTGCCAGGGATCCTCTCTCCTGAGTTTCTAAGGCATCACTTCCAGTGCAGGGAACTCTCTTGCTATCCCTAAGGAGAAGAAACTAAGTGGAAACTTAGCAGCTGCCATTTACGTTAGAAATCCAGCTTCCAGCTAAAGTGGGTGCTTGGTTACCTTCTGGATTTAATACCTTAGAGAGTAAGGTCTAGCTTTCAAGGAAATTCAGTCTGTTCACAGTGATAGCTAATGTATCTGACAGGCCTTGCAATGCTTAGAAAGTGCAGTGCTACAAATAACCTCTGGTGGAGAGCACCATACTGCCCCAACCTCAGTGACATGACAGCTTTCCTAGATGTGCATGGGCTTGATCTTGTTCCACCTCTTCCTTCTTGGGAGATGTAAAACTTCCCTTTAGCCCTTGTCTTGATGGGTGGTAATGGGGACATCAGGAACATACCAGTGATTTGTGAGTTTTGTCCTGGCACACTTAATCTGGAGACAAGGGGAATAATTTTGCATCAGTAGAACTTTTGTAATGAGGGCTACTCTGAAACAACTCCAACAAAAGGACATACCATGTAGAAAAAACACTCCAGGATCAGAAATCCCCAAGGCTTTGTGTCTTTTTTATGTATTTATTTATTTAATATTTTTTTTAAAGGTAAAATTAGATTTAGCCCTGAAGGGTTCCCAGTGCCATTCTTAAAGGTCTGTTGTCACGAAAGAAGAATTATCAGGCTCATAACCTGAGCAGAGCCCATGTTGCTTTGCTTAGGCTACACAGGTTAATCATCTCTGACTAGCCACAACATCTCAAGATGTGTGATATAGTTTTCTTCTCATCAATTGTAACTGAGACAGAGAGAATTAATTTGGGGAATGCATTATCCAAATAATGTGCTCGTAACTGGGTGGAGTTGGCATAGTAAGAGCATACCCAGCTGTGGGCTGCAGGAATGAGAAATGTTTGCTTGATTTTCCTGACGCCATCTGCTTCCAGACCTTGTGGGGAAGAGCAGGGACAGAAGATTGGCAAGAAAGCCAATAGGATAAAGACAGTATGGAGAGACAAACAATTTTTGCATTTCGGACACACAAGGATGTGTTCTCTAAAGCTCTCTGGTCTGTATCAAATGTGACATCAGGTCCTTAGTCCTGCTGTCTCTGAGTGGTTCTTATGCTATTTAATTGCTTCAGGTGTCCTCTACCTCCACTGCAACCCATGAACATCCAGTGGAGATGCCTGAGAAGGAGCATGCTTTCTCAGAGCAGTCCATTTCAACAGCCTGCAATGAAAATAAGACCATCCTTTCTTCAAGAGTAGCGCTCTGCCATAGGATGCTGCCTTGTGCTTGCTCTGAGGTGACAAGACCCTACCTACAGCTATGACATTCAGCTGAGGCAAATGGCCTAACCATCCAGAGTCATGGCTACAAGATCCTTCTATATGAAACAGAAAGACATGGAAGTTGTTGGAGGGAAACTGAACCTGTCCTGAGATCTGATTGGCCCACTAGGTCTTTACTCTCTGTGTTGGGAACTGGGGATGGAGAGTGACAGAAATCCCTTGTCCATCTGTCCCTCAGTCCCTCACTTGGTCCGTGCTCCGGGCCCTCCCTTTCTCCCTCCCTTTCTCCCTCCCTCCCTCCCTCCCTTGCTTCCCTTTGTTCCTTTATTCCTCCCTCCCTTCCCTCTGTTCCTTTATTCCTCCATCCCTCTGTTCTTCTGCCCTTCCACTTTTCCAACCATTCTCAGTTTGGCATCTCATTCAGTACCAACAGGTGGGTGAAAGGAATCTGACATACAAATTTCCACCAGCCCCGGGAACAAATGAATGTGAAGCACATCCAAGATGTCTTTACTGCATTACTCCCTCCTCTGCTCACTTCTAGCTTTCCTTGTCTTATGTAATATTTCTTAACAGCAAATGACTTTACATACTTGCATCATTTAAGAAAAGCCAGATCAGATAACTGCTCTCCTTTGTTCCAAGTGTGGCAGACAGTTGGAGAAGGGTAAGAGCAGGGCAAGAATATTTCCGCCTTATACAACCTCCATCTGTTTTTAGTTATTTCTCACATCTCATGTGGTTTCCATGGATTTAGTAATTGTCATTGGATTAATGCCTAAGATCTGGCCCCCTCCATGAATCCCTGGAAACTTTTACAATCCACAACCTCTTGCAGCAAGCAGTTCTCCCTACACCTTACAGGAAGAGTCACATTTCTGAATATGGTGCTCAGTAGTTTCGATTGATAACTCCATTCTTTTTCTGGAAGTGGTACTAAACATTAAGTCCTTTCCTACCTTCTACAAGATAATTAGCTTCCCACAGAGCTTTGTGGTATTTTCTCCTGCCTGTCCTTCCAGACTAATGAGATTTATCCTACCCAGTGTTCCCCAGACCTCACCAGCTTCAGATATCTGTTCACCTTGTTTGCCCTCCAAATCCTTCCCTATTTTACTATTTCTATTCTGAGACAAGACCAGGACCATTCATTGTACTCGAGACATGCACAAATCATGAATTTTTATAGTGGCATGGTGATGCTACCTGAAAATTCCTAGTATGTGATTTGCTTTGTTGACTTTTGCTGAAAAGTGAGGTGATATTTTTGTAGAGCAGGCTCCCACAGTCCCAAGACTGTTGTTTCTGCCTCCCACACCCCACCCCACCCCAAGCCCATCCAACAAGTGGTAATGGTCAGGGCAGAGATAATAATTCTAACCTCAGAAACTAAAAATATCATACACAGGAACAAGAGTGTCTGCCAGAGACCTCCACAGTGATGAGTCAGAAATCTCGAGGAACAGTGTCCCACAGTAACAGAACAAGACCTTTACAACAATGTTTGGATACAGAAAGATGGTAGCTAGTGACCTGACACAGTCTGCTGAGCAGCTAGGCCAGGACCACACATAACAATTTAATCCAGCACCTCTTTTACTGAAAATGAATAACAAAACCTTAATAAATCAACAATTACTTATTGCTGTATTTGGGGTAATAAATTCTTTAGTTTATCAGTAGCTTGTGGCTTCCATAGCATGTTCTTTGAACAGTTTGCCTTTCAGTTACATCCCCTTTCTCTCCTGAACAATAAATTAGCATTCTTTTTTTTTTAAAGGAAAAGAGGGGAAAAAGAGGATATATTACAATTTTTTCAAAGCAAAAGGAAAAATGCAACATATTTTTGACATATATCTTAAAATAATACGAGGATAACTTTCTCTGCGTGTTAGATGCCTATGCATAAATAATAAAGGACGTTATGTTATTTACAGTGTTACACAATAAACTAAGAGCATCTCATTTAACATATAATCCATAAAGACAGTAAATAATGAAAACATCCATGTATGTACAAGATGTATTTACAATAGAATAGAGAATTACAAATTATGGTAATTGGCCATGTTCTTTGTCTGCCCTTCTCTGCAGCATTTCATAGGTGCTTTTTTTGTTTCTTACTAGAAGTAAGTCCCAGTTGATGGTAAGTAGCGACACTGCAGGGCCAAGAAGTACTCAACAAGCTGAGAAGTGTGTCTTTTGAGAAGACATAAGTTTGGTATCCTGGATGCTCAGGAAACCACTTGCAATGTGTGTGAGAGAAGTAGGGAGATGCAGCATTGTTGTTTTGGAGGATTGGAAAGAAGGAGCTTTCCTGTTTCCCTGATAAAGGCAGTGATTGATCACTTAAAACCTGGTGGCTCAAGTGAGGAAGAGAATAACTGGGCCAAGAGGAGGAAGTAGGCTTTTCTCTGTTATATGAGAACCTCTACAGAGCTGTAATGATTTACACCCCCCTAAACAGGCAGGCCATACCCAGGTTGTGCACAATATATTCCAGCTATACACCCCTTAAAGAAGCCTTTTATCCTGGAATAATTCCTGCATATAAAGACATACACAGGGAAAACTCATGACCCGAATTAAATGACATGGTAATAAACTAGGACAATCTCAACAACGCTGCCACCACTGGAATATTTCCCCCGTCTTCAAAGAATGTTTCCTCTTGCCATGACTTTCAGCCAAAATGCTGACAAGAATTACACACGGATGGTTCAAGGGTGTTGGTACTGCCTAGCTCAGAGGTCTGGGTACTGAAGCAAATATCCCCAACAGGGGAGCTGGCCTTTCCTGTAGGCACTTGCTGGCTCTGTTCCATGCTGCTGCAGCCTCCAGCCCCTTGGCCAGCAGGAGATGGCTGCAGCCTACCAGAAGCACCTGTGGCCAGGTAGACTTGCTAAGTTCTGGGTGTGGACTTGACTGACATGAAATACCCTCACAGCGTATAAATACAAGTTGAGAGGCGGGGCTATGTGCCCTTCTCCCAATTCTGTGAGTGTCAAGCCAGGGCAATTCCTGTAACCCACTGCTACATGAATTGTGCTGTAAGGCTGGGTTCTCCACAAAGACCTAAGGGCTTAGGCAGCCATATCCCCAATTGTATTTTCTTGTTCTTAGGTCCATGTGAAGTCCCCAGCCTAATTTCATTCTTACCCTATAACACACTGTGTATGTCCCGGGGTGGGGGAGGAAGAGTGGGAACTGCACACCACTTTGACTTGGAGGCATTGCAACAGAAGAGGTGTGACATTTTTCCCTAGACCTGCACGAAATAAATCTCACAGGCACAGCTCCCAAATAGGGAATTGCTCCTTTATTTTGTACTGGCCATCTAAAATAACAGTGCTAGTAGTCAAATAATCTACTCCAAGACATGTTCCCTTTCCATCCTGATTAATCTGTCTGGGCTATTACAGACACTTCAGTGAAGTTGGGCTTATGGGTGATCTGTACTGGAAGAATTTACAAAAGACCTGTGTTATAATTTCTATTCTGTCACTAAAATGGGCAATTCTGGGGGAAATCTCTTGTTTTTCTGCCATTCTTTTTCTGTCTCATCTGTCCTGAAGGTCTTTGCAGTATCAGAGGCCTTTCTGAAAGGACAGATCTTCAAGTGCCTCTGTAAACTCAACAGTTCAAATCCTTTGAAAACTCATGGCCTTCATCAGGAAAGCCTACTTGGCCCTCTGAACTGAGTTGCAGTTACTGGGGAAGTGGATGTTCTTGCTGCATGGTGTTGCAGATAAACAGACATGACTAAATGGATGAAAATGAGAGTATGCTGTCTAGAATTTGTAGAGAGAGCTTTTGTTTCAGTCTGCAAAGGCAAAGTGTATTCAAATACATGCCATGCCAGCTAAGGAAAAATGGCAAAGGGGACTTAAGTCCAGACAATATGCATTTGCCATCTCCCATGGACTTCTCAAATAAGCAGGGCCATTTTAGCCACCACATAGCCCAAAGCCGTGCTAGTTTCATAGCCTACCAACATCCTACAAATTTGTTATCATCTTATTCATATATTATGGGGGGTTTTTTTGTTCTTTTTCTGCTGAATCTGGTATTCAGGTAGACTCATCCATGTTCTTACTAATGTGATACAGTTATTTATGCAGTGAGCTACTCACTGATTTTTGTCATCCTGGCAAAGAGCTTGTTTTACTATATTTTGCTTTCAGATCTCCAATCAATAGAACACCTTGTTCATCAAAACTCTTAAGCACATGCTTAACTTTGTAAATGGGGGTCTAGTACATGCTGAAGATAACTTCTGCTGGGATTATCATAAGCATATGCTTGAACAATTTACTGAGTTGGGACTTCAGTTCCTCAGGTTTGCATCTCACAAAATTTATTTGACATATTTCTCTTCATTTAACTGGGACCAGAATGTGACCCAAAGGATGAGTGTAGTTTGGCTGAAATTCTGTTTCTCTTGACATGGCTCTTATTTAGAGCTCAGTAATACCTGTAAAACATATGTTCTCATTTTCAGAATCCCCAGAGTCTAGGAAAAACATTTGTTTTCCACATCAATCCTGAGTCAATGCTGTGCCAACTGAACACACAACAAAAATCAAAAGAATAGAAGAGGCAGAGTGACCCTGACTAAACTGATAGGAATTCAGTGCAAAAGAAGCCATTTGCTTCTGTCTGTCTGGATGCAACTGCTCCAGCACTGACAGCATCCTTGTTCATTACTAGTCAAAGACTTCAAGACTGTCACTGGCTATATAAACACTGATATCAAATAGTCACACATGGGTTACTATGACTGTGACCCACACAGTGTGCTTGCCTTCATAAGTAGGCTATGCATCAGCCTTGCCTCTCTCTACCCAAGTAATGGAGTCAATAAAGGCATACAGAAATAAACTCCATACGTCTGCTATGTCCTTCCTATGTGCCTATACTTTCTAACCATTCAGCAAATCAAGTTCTTCCCTGACAGACATTTCTGTGTCTAAGCGTAAGCCTTACTCCAACAGCAGCTCTAACAAGGTATTGCTAGAAGCTTGTCAGGGTTCCTTCCGAGGAGCAGAAAAAAAAAGGAGAAAAATTCAAGGGGAACAGAAGAATAAATCATGTATTAGAAAGCAACATTAAAAAATAGAGGTGAAAACTGATTGCACTTTTATTAGTGGCATTTGTTTTCCAGCTAGATCTCTTCCTTGCTTGGTTACAGATATCTGCTATTATATTTGCCCCATTAACATAAACTATTTTTTTTTTTTTTAAAGTAGAAGTATGGGTTCAAAGCCTCAGCTAACTTAAACCCATTTCCTAAGGGATAACTAGAACAATTAATATCTGGAAAATAATGAAATGGCAGCTCCTAGTGATTACAAGCTGACCTTTGATTAATAATATATTTGGTTTAAAATCACAGTATTACTTTCTATAAGTAACATTATTTAATGCAGGTTGTTGCTTTTTTTTTTTTTTTTGTTTGTATGTTTTTTGTTATCCTGCCGTAATTTATAGTAGCATGCTGTTGGATCTACTACTATCCCAGTGCTCAAAGAAGCAAACCTTTTGGCTGGCAGAGAGCAGACAAAACTCATCTCATACACAGAAAGCAAATAAAAGTTCTCATAGTTTTTTTTTCCCAGCTTTTTATCTTTTTTTTTTTTTTTTTTGGTTTTGTTTGTTTTTTTTTTTTTTTTTTTTTT
>JAWWEE010000085.1:29547835-29571183 GCA_035221455.1 Xenops minutus
AAATAATTATACAAAACATGCTATTGTTAAAAAAAAAAAAAAAAAAAAAAGAAGGAATAAGTAGAAGATATATCACTGACCACTTATAGTATATCCACAGTTATGGCTTTTTATTTTCTAAGGAGCGTGTTCAGTCACTAATCTTACAGAAATTATGTAAACAAGATTTCAGTACTCTAAGTATTTCTGTTCTGAAAGGTCAGCAAACCCTGAAAACGAAAAGAGAAACGTGCTTATGGATCCCAAGACTTGTAAGTCTTTATATCCTTTGTGTATGACTGCTATTTTTGTCCCTCGGAGTGCTTAAACTAAAATGTTTGGTTTCCTGCTTACTAAATATAACGTTTGCAAAACTTTTCTTAAATGAAAGATTGCACTTCCAGGTGGACATTTAACCACATGAAATCATATATCACATGCAATTCCCAATTCCCTACTCATGAGTCTGAATCAATCCCCTCATTCCTTACAATCAGTACACTACCACATTAAAAAAAAAATAAATTTGGCAAGCTTTTGTAGAGTGTATTTCCGAATTCAACTCTGCCATTGACTCTGTCTGCACTTAAATATTTCTTCAATTAAACAATTAATTATTTCATACAGTACATTTTTTCATACTGCTGAGTATGAACAGCTCTCACTGAAATCAAAGGCACTGGCAGTTGTTTATTACTTCTGTTTAATTTATCATCTCTGTTTTTTTCAGACATTCATACACAACAGAGCTCTCTTATGGTAGTAGGAGTAGGTGGCAGCTTTCAGTGAAAGACCAATGACCTATGACATGGACAGCATAATACCAAAGGCTTGCAAGCCCTTGATGTCAAGAACTGGTTTTGGATATCAGGGCTGATCAATGAATTTGGACAAATGAATTTCACAACAATATTAACCTACTGGACTGAGACTATCCTCATCAGTCCTTATGAAAATCAGGCTGCACTAAAAGTTGCAGTGAGAAGCATCTTAACAGTGCTTTTATTTTTCTCTTGTTCTTCTGGTTTACATGCAGTTTCCCTCTCACAGTGGTGACACTGAAGGTGCAGAGAGGTAAAGAGACAAGGGACACTTTGCAGCATCAGTACATCCAGACCGTCTAAAACACTGGAAAAGAGAACCTTTCCTACGGTTCCTGTGAGGATTGAAAAGCTTAGGCTGTGATTGCTATCAAGATTTCTTCTTCCAACATGTTAACAAGCCCACAAAAAGCCCTCCTTGTAACTGCATGCGCTTATTTCAGATTACCTGAAATCTAGGCTTGATCTTGTCTACTGCACAAATCTCTGGGCTGTGTGCTCTCTTTGAAGGTACTGGGGTCTTAAGGGACAGAGAAAGTTTTCCTGTCACATGACACATGTGGTATTGGTAAAACTAGATGAAAAAGTGGCTAGGAAGAGACAACCTCCTTTCTCTTGGGAATAGCAGAAGCAGATGATACCATACCTTTCTTCCACCTGCCTTCTTATTTTCATATGACTCTGTGGAGAAACCCTCAAAGTGCTGAACAAGAGTGGATGTGGATGTGATGGAAAGGAAATTCAAACAGAGCAAAATATATTATTTCACACACAAAGAACAGCCACTGATGTTCCCAGGCCCTGTTGGGAGGGAATCTGACATACAGAATAGCTCTGGAGCCTTCCTCCTCCTTATTCTTCCTCTTACTGACCTGTTCTTCCAGTCTTGCTAGACCTCTCAACCTCACTGACCAAGACCACCAAAGAATAAGACACATGTGACAGGCACATGCACTTGCCATGGGTATCTTTGCATAATTTGCCAAGGCCCTCATCAGAAGAAAGATGTAAAGGACAGCAAGTTTCGGTACGCACCACAGTAGACCTTTGTGCAAGGATGCTGCCACAGAAGCACGTATGGGTCTCACCTGATACTGTTTTGTCAAAAATGGGTTAACAGGCACAGCAGCAATGGATAGCTCATGCAGACAGGGCCATACACAGGCAAGGTTGAGTAGCACTCTCGTGTGCTCTCCATTCACCCCATAAATCATATTCTGGGAATATCTCCACCAGCTACAAGCAGTGCTGAAAACAACTGGCTTCTTCATTAGCATAATGGGAGTTAAGGTTGAATAAACACATGCTCTTCTGTCCTTTCACCTCTAAACCAGGAAAATAACTTTTCAGGCTGCCTATAAAGGGCTATTAAGAGAACAAATTGTCTTATTTCAGGGGCTTCACTCTGCCCGAAATGGGATGTACAAAACAGCTTACAGAGAGAGAGCTGTTTAACATCAGTTGGGCAGGAGCCCTGCGCCCAACTCTTCAGGCTTCTCTAAGAATCCCAGCCCTATTGAGCAGAAATATAGGCAAAATTTAACACATTCCAAAACCTTGCAGGCTCAAATATCTTTAGTTCCTGAGATCACAACAAACCCAGTTCAGCAGCCCATAACCATCAGCTCATGGACAGTTGGACTTCACTCTCCTGTTGCCAAGCAAGAGGAAGACTTCAGCATGGGCAGCATCACACCAACTAACAGGGAACTCAATCACTACCAGAGAACACATGAGGAAAACTGTTGGCCTCTGGTATCAATCCCAAAACACTGAAGAAAATAGTTGCCCTAGGTCTTATTTTCTGATTGTTTTGTTCTTCCAAGGCTCTGAACAGCAAAAATCTAGAGAAGCTGAAAACCTGGGGAGAAGGTCAGGGTGGATGAAGAAAGAAAAGACTTTGCTTGCCTTCACATGTGAACTCTGCTGCTGATATGGTGTGTCACACACTGGCACCAGGGTGATTTGAGTGTCCTTGTTCCTCTGGCTGCTGGAGGCAGAAACTATCTCCTTCAGCACACATTTGTCTGTGCAATGACTATTTTGTTTTGGGTTTGTTTGTTTGTTGTTTTGTTTTGGTTTTGTTTATTGCTTGTTTCCCCTCCCCCCCAATAGTACAGATGTATCATTAAAGGAAAAAAAAACTCTGGAAAGGACAATGAACTACAAGGTGATAGAGAAATAAATCACAAATGTACATTGGGATTGCTCTTGGGGGGTTTGTCATACCCCAACAAGAATTAAAATGTTACTGACTTCATTGTGAGATTTACTCTATTTTTATTAGTATTGAGAAAAGTAAAAAATGCAATTGATTTTGTTTTGCAGCTGCGGTTTGTAAGTGAAAAGATGTTTCAGCTTCTATGTTTTTGCTTATGTTTCTGTCTCACTCTTTTTCACTGTCTTTAGCCTGTTTACTTCAGAAAATTCAACCTATTTAGTGAGAAGACTTTCTGTATCATGTTTAATTTGTCCTTCAGAGTCTCTCCGCTTTACTTTTTGGGATCATACATCCTCTGTGATAACAAACATATAGGATCTTTTCTCCACTGATATGACGAATTATTTAAAAAACACAAGCAAGAAGAGCATGATACTGAAAGAAAAGAAATCCCTTGTTACAGCATCCAAAATGGGTTGTTTGATATGGGCTACAGATGGTCTTAGTCTGCTAGTGTGGACAAACAGTGAGCGTTTTTAATTCAAATCCACCTGTAAAGAATCAGGTTTCAAGTTTTAACATGCTGTGTGTTTTTCTTTTTTTGTTTCTTCCTTTTTTTTTTTTTTATTTTTTTCATAAGGACAGAAAAAGTCTAGGTACATCTGTTCTTAGCCTGGATCCACACAGAACCTGTTGATGGGACCAAATCCATTTATTTTTACCAGTCTGAGGCCTGGATGTAATCTTCTAAAGAGAACTGTGTTTCCTGCAGAGAAGATCTATGAAAAGAGAGTGGAGTGACCAAAACTGAACGCCTGAGCTGTTCTCTGGAAGCCATGGGATGTTCATCAGCCATGATACAGCTCCCACAGCCTGCAGCAAGTTATCAGCTCAGCCCATGCACTAGCCACAGTCCTACTGCTCACCCCTAGCTGTGTTGTCCCTGCTCCTTTACTTGGGGTATGCCCTTGCAAGGTGGTGGGCTGCAAACAGAGGAAGGCAAGTCTGTGAGGCTCAAGCATCACTTGGCAGCAAAAGATGCACCCAGGAGAAAGGCGTGTAGGGAGGACTGGTGCTACATCTGCTGTTGTTACCCACCTCTGCAGCATTGCTCTCCTGTTCAGTGAGTAGTCCTACAAGTTTCAGAAGACCCTCTCCTCTGTGGCAGTAAGACAAACGTGGCACCAACCAAAGCTAGAATGTCCTCCTGTCTGTGTGCTTTGGGACTGAAGGTGAGAAAAAGGTCTGCATTACTACAGTGCTGCATTCCTGTCTGCCTGGAAGCAGCTGGCTGGCTGCCATTGGAAAGCTGCCATTTTTGTCTTGTGATGCTGTCAAGTGGCCTGAAGGACCCCAGAAAGCTTGGTTTCTGATAACCAGATAGATTAGACAGAAACTTCATCCGTTCCTTAGCTAAAGCGTTTCCTTCTGCTGACCACTCTCAACTACACTGTTTCCTCGACTGAGCCAGTGCAATCTCCCTCTTCACCTATCCATCACCTTGTCCTGTATTCCTGTTTTGGTGCAGGATTTGAAGTTAGCCAGATACTGCCACTTGTACCATTACCACACAAATAGTTTCGAGAACAAAAATCAGTCTCTGACAGTTTCCACTGAGCAGTTCCAGCGCTTTTCTGACAATCCCATGCTCAGAAACCTAATCCAACAAAACATTGTTCTGGTTTCAAGCTATAAGTTTTTGTGGCAAAAAGCTCCACATTTTAACTACAGTAATATAAAGTAACATTGACTTTGATCAGCTTTTTAGTCCATCAAGCAATGTGACTGAGCATAACCTTGCTTTTGTACCAGCTGACAAAGAGAGCAGAACCTCATGTCTATCCTCTTAAGGCAATTTTTAAAATCACCCAGCCTTCCCATTATGTCCCCCAAATATTTCAGTTCCAAACTTCTCACACAGGAAAAGCCCTGAGTTATTCCAAGTTCTCTGATATTCCTTTAAATCTTTGCTGATTCCCTTTCTACTCTGCTTTATCTGTGAAATGAATCAGCAGGCAGTGTTCCAGAGTACTGGAGTACATCGCCACATGAAGACATCACGACATTTTCCCTATAGTCTTTCTATTCCAATTTATATGTTTCCTAACATGCACTTGGGTTTTTCAGAGCAGTAGTATGTGCAGAAGAGCTCTTCTTAAAAAATTTACTGAACTACAGCCATGCTGAGGTAGCAGAATAAACTCCATTTCAGAAATAGCTGTAACACAACCCAAAGTCAGCAGACAGATAAAAGATAAGAGGTGATCTGATAAACAGAGGGTCAGCAGCAGAGACAGGGAAAACACTTTGTTATCCTGGGCAAAGACCAAGAGAGTGGCTGAGCAGCTTAGTTCTGGCCTTCCTGTTAGAAAAATGGATAGTTGGGCTAATTACACGTATGTCCTTTGTCATCTCAAGCAATCTAAAAAAAATGGCAAGGGAACCATCACAAAGGAATAGGCCTTTCCTAAAGTCTGTTTTCCTGTATACAGAGGCCTACCTCTCCCACTGTCACCTGAGAGACTCTCTTCTTCCTCTTTCCCCCCTGTATCATGAATTATTTGCCAGGTCTGTTTAATATGAATCAGGAGAAATAATTCTGTTCCATGGCTCTGCTATAACAGATCTGCACAGA
Source organism: Xenops minutus (assembly GCA_035221455.1). NCBI lineage: Eukaryota > Metazoa > Chordata > Aves > Passeriformes > Furnariidae > Xenops > Xenops minutus. The sequence goes on from JAWWEE010000085.1 coordinate 29,553,432, forward strand.
TATGGTCACCCAAGAGACAACAAAACTTAACTGACCTACTTGTAGCCAAAGTTTAACTTTCAGCAAGGAAATAAGCAACGACTTTGATCCAGAGTATTCAAGGAAGAAAAAAGGAGAAAACCAAAGATAAAAGACAGACAGTTATCCCTGAAAGACATAATACACTGCACAGTATATTTTTCAGGGTAAAAAGAAAGGAGGAAATGGGGAGCTCTTAACTCATGTGCCTCATTCCACTGGTCTCAGGGGTTCTTTGAGTCTTACAGCTGGTCTGATTCATAAATAAGTATACATCTCACTTTTTATTTCTTGCTTCTTTGTCATTTTCTTACTGGCACATCTGGTCCAAAAATGGCCACTAGACAGGAAACTATTGCAGATTCTTTAATGAACTTTCTTATTGAAGTGACAATTCCAGTAACCACTCACGTTGTTGAGCCCGTATGATGCTAAATGAAGAAGAAATCTTCCATTTCCTCCTTCACACATTTCCAAAATTGATTTTCTAACCTATTTTCCACTCTATGTCTCATTTCAGAATAGAAAAATTTCCAGTACTGATATCATCCTCTCTCTAGATTTAACAAGAGATTCCTTTGCAGTTTGGAAGGAGAAAATTAGCTCAATTTTGATATCCAGAGAATGACAAATTTTGCAGCAGTAAAGAATAACCTAATAAAATGATGGCAGACTTTTCCAAAGACTTAAAAACTGCCTGCTTCCACTACCACAACCCGATTTTCTCTGACTGTGGCTTTCTCTGGGGACTATTTTCTGTCAGAGGTGACACCATGCAGGGAAGTTTTCAAAACCGATTAGTGGTGCTTTTGCTAGCTCCTTCAAGCAAGATTTCTGCCAACAGGTTTACATGGGTGAGTGGGAGCTGTTTTTTTAAACACACATGCAATTTTTTGTACATGCCTATTCAATAGAAAAAGATGCATCTGAACAATTGGTTGAACTCCATCTTCTTTTTGGGCCAGTATCCTCTTTGCCTATCTTAGTATCTCCTCCCAGTTCTTTTGCCCTCTCCCTATCCTGCCCATTGCATCACTCCAATCTTACTCTCCCTGTACATCTGAAACAGAATCACAGAATCATTTAGGTTGGAAAAGACCTTCATGATCATGGAGTCCAACCTTTGACTGATCACCGTGCAGTCAACTAGACCACAACACTAAGAGCCACTTGCAATTGTTCCTTGAACACCTCCAGGGATGGTGACTCCACCACCTCCCTGGGCAGTCCATTCCAATGCTTAACCCTTTCTGCAAAGAAGTTTCTTCTGATGTCCAGCCTGAACCTCCCCTGGTGCAGCTTGAGGCTCTGACCTCTTGTACTGTCCCTGTTTGCCTGGGAGGAGAGGCTGACCCTCACCTGGCTACAATCTCTTTACAGGTATTTGTAGAGAGTGATAAGGTCTTTCAGGAGACTCCTTTTCTCCAAGCTAAACAACCCCAGCTCCCTCAGCTGCTCCTCACAAGACTTGTGCTCCAAACCCTTCACCAGGTCCTCTTCTCCTCTCTGGACACTCCCCAGCACCTCAATGCCTTTCTTGCACTGAAGGGTCCAGAACTGGACACAGGACTCAAGGTGTGGCCTCACCAGTGCTGAGTACAGGGGGACAATCCCTGACCTGGTCCTGCTTGCCACAATAGTGCTGATATAGACCAGGACGCCATTGGCCTTCTTGGCCACCTGGCCACACTGCTGGCTCATGTTTAGCCGACTGTTGATCACCACCCCCAGGTCATTTTCTGCTGGGCAGCTTTTCAGCTACTCTTTGCCCAGCCTGTAGTGCTGCATGGGGTTGTGGCTGAAGTGTTGGACCTGACACTTGGCCTTGTTGAACCTCATACCATTGGCCTTGGCCCATCAATCCAGCCTCTCCATATCCCTCTGCAGAGTCTTCTTACGCTACATGGGAACCCTTCTCTAACTCTCCACTAGGAACAATTGATGACAACTGTGTTTACATGCTGTCCTCTTATTGCAGCTCAATGAGATTTTTCTGGAAGGTCCTGGAAGAAACCTAGTATTGGCAAAATCCTTGCTGTGTTAGCAAAACCAATACACCTCCTGTCCTGCACAGAAGGTCCCATCAAGATTATTTTAAAAATTAAAAAGCTGCATTAACGATAGAAAAGGTTTTTGATTTGCCCCAGTGTTACATTGGAAGAGGATGATGTGGCCTCTCCACTCATACCGATGTTCAGACTTGAAGCTATGTGTAGTTAGGTCTCACTGAACTCAAAAGATTGCATCAACATATGAGAGTAAGTATTAGGTTTCCTGCTTTTGACATGGGATAGGCTAAGTTCTGCTTTTTGCTCCCAGAATCTGAAGTGAGAAAACTTGTTCTGCTTTCCCAAAACTTCAGTGTTTTTTCTGTTTTAATTCTGGATCTGTCTTTAACTAAAGAGAATTGTTTTTGCCAGACAATATCTGGCTGAGGGCCTAGTCTGCTAGTGTTCCCTCTCCGACAGTGGCCAGCATCAGATGCTTCAGAGGAAGGTGCAAGATACTCTGTTAATGTTCAGCTATGGAAGAAGCAGGCCACAGGGAAAATTTCTTCCCAAGCCCTTTTAGCTAGAGCTTGGCTTCTGTCCTGATGCCCAAGGATTTATAGTCCTTCCAAAATCTCTTGTTTATTTTTAAGTATTAACTGTTATGAATATGGCTACCATTGCTTTTCATGTTATGCCCAATCCTGTTTTGAACAAGTCTGCAGTCTTTGGCTTCAGCTGTATCCTTTGGCAGTGAGGTCCACAAGCTAATTGTGTAAAAAAGTATTTCCTTCTATTAATTTTCACTTTTTTGTCTGACTAAAAATTATTTTGCTTTTTTATCCTTCCCCTTTTCCTGTTTTCCTCACAAATAGATATCCAGCCCAGAGCTGGAGAAGAAGGGAGAGATGTGTACTGTTGATCTAAGTTGTGCCTATGATTCAAAGACAAGCGATGAGTTGGAACACATCACCTAGCCAATCCCCCATACCTAGCCAACCTCAAGTAATCTGCGCTGTGATACACCACTACCCCAAAAACAGAGCTTCAGTAAACAGCTTTGAAGACTCACAGATGTCTCTAGAATAATTATTTTGTTTTTCACTTTATTTTAACAAGTTCTAATTTTTGGTATTTTAGTTCAAATATTGATTGATTGATTGATTGATTGATCGATGTCATATGCTCACTGCTTTGCTACAGACCAGTGCTCTTTATGGTTAGGAGTAGCAAATGCAATGGTAAAATTTGCTATCAGTTGCCAGCCAGCATTCCTTTTCATTCACTAGACACAGCTCCCTGGAAAAGAGATAGAAGGCAGTGCCAGTGACACACTTCCTTGGAGATTTTCCAGCAAGGAAAACTTCCTTGGAGATTTTCCAGCAAGGAAAACTTCCTTAAATTTCCTTAAGTTTTCTGAGGAACCAAGCAGAAAAGTCTGCATAAGTAACTTAGGACTTCTTCTTGCAATGTTCTTCACATCACTTAATATATGGCAAGTAAAAATTACTTTCCAACACTGCCTGCCACCATGAGGATTCTCTGCTGAAGGTGCAAAACTGCTGGTTTACCAGTGGCCATCACTCACATGATCTCAGGCTGAATGGGCTCAGATGGCCTGCATCGAGTTATAAAGGTCTATAACCCAGAGACATGAGTTTGCATTTACTCAAAAATGCATCATTCATGGATGACTCTGCAGCAATACAAGACTGCTTCTCATGCTCTTTGTGGCATTAACTCCATCTTTTGATTTAAAAAAAAAAACAAAACAATCCTGCATTACACTTAAAATTAGCTCTGGTCACCCTTCTGATAATTAGATGTGTGCCACAGCCTGTACTTCACAGGGGTTATCTTCTATGTCTTCTAGAAAAAAAGCAGATTTCAATCCTGCAGGTACATTAATCACTAGCCAAGCAAGCAGTTTAACTAATCAAAATCTCAGTCTTACAACTGATGAAATTTAATGAATCAATTTTGGTGCCATTGTGGGCATACCAGGCCACTCCATCATTGTCACTGATGTAACTGAGAGGAAGTGAAACTGCTCCATTTTCAGTAACTACTTACTTAAAGGCAGAGTAGAAGTGGTATGGCAGTTTTATTCATGGATAGCCACTGGTCAGGGAACTTGAGGAAGCCAAGTGAACAGAAAGTGGGGGTGATTGCTAGGCTAGGTATTCTACCTCATGAATGTGTTCTTGGGAAGTCTGGGAGAACATTTAAGCCAAGGTACAGCCAAGGTACAGTGCTGACCTCAAGATTACCACAGTTCCTCAATGAACAGGATGCTCACTAAATAACTACATAAACACCTCAGTGAAGGACTGAATGGAAAAAGGAAACACCCAGTAAACAGCTTGCCACACTGAACTTTTCCTTTGCAGTTGCTCTGCATACTTGGACATTGTTTTGCATCAAAGAACCATTGCCTCACAGCCCTTTGTCTTAAATGGTCTCACAATAAATTGGTCTCACAATAAAGTGATTGCTCAAAATGTCTGGAGTCACGGTGCCATGACAATGGGTGAACAGATGTATGATCTCATTGCAAGACTGGGTGAAATAGTGGCAGATGTTTACCCAGTAGTGGGTGTTGCAAAGCAGTAGAGATGAAAAACAACTTAAGCACAAGTAAAAGGAAATGAAGAAAATGGATCTTGCAGAGATCCTTAGTCAAGGTCAAGGGAGGTCATGAGCTGTAGACCAGGAAGAACCTCTTCCATACAACTCTACTTTCTCAAAGGGTGTATATGAGAAATAGAGGTCTCCTTATGAAGCATGTAGAACTATCTACATTTAGGATCCTGTACCATCATAATGCTTTTTATTTAGAGGAGAAGTCAAGGTGGTTCTCATGAGCTGGCCAAAGACTGCAAATAACATCCTGTAGAACCCATATGACCTAGACATTTGCAATACCTATGAGGAAGCTACGCATAGCTCTGTGGCCCCAAAGTATGGCACCTAGCCATAGCTAGGGAACCTGCCTACCTGTGTGATGCTGCCTCACTCTCTGCATTACCAGCTGTTACATTGTGCAAAAGTTGAGTCCAAACACTCTGAACATATTCTGCCTCTTCAGCTTTTCCATTCATACAAGTGCCTCCTGAACGGGGGGCAAGGACATGGAGTGGACGGGAGGTGGTAGTGAGAAAGGCACTGTGCAACAGTCTCCGAGTGATAACAACATGAATGATGGAAGCAAAATCTGCAGAGGACATAAAAAGTTCCATGACTGCAACCATATACAGATGAGCAAACTACTATCTGCCTGCTGCAGCTCCCTAATGAGTCATGCTGTACAGGTGTGACAACTTAGCAGGAACAGGGAAACTACATGCCTGTTCCTCTAGAATGCCTCTTCTGAACATTACTTTAACGTTGTCTGAGCAACTCTCAGCTACTGGCTCCAAAAGGACAATGAGGGACTGCATCTGTGTATGGCAAAGTGCAGGACAAACAGTTCCTGTATCTCTTCCATTCACAGCCAAACTTCATTAATTACAGGACAGGTTTTCATCTACTGCTATGTCAAGAGATCCAAGACATCCAAAAAATTCCATGGGGAAAATGCATCAAGGAAGACTGCTCCTGGGGCATCAGAAAGACCTACTTTTGGAAAACCTTCCAACTACTTGTAATTTCCTGAGTGCATGTACCGTGTTGTGGGCAGCCTGGGGACACAACTGGATACAGAATAATCTTGCCTGTACAGTACTTAGTATGTGATCATGAACCACAGGAATGATCTGGAGAGAAAACCTACTGCCAGCTGATTTGAGCAGGAAGAAGTAACAAGATGGAACAGTGCTGTAAGTGTAGCCAAGGTTTTTGAATTGAAAATGAACTGGGAACTCATTCCAAAGAGGTAAGACTTAGCAATTGGCATAGCAAATCTCCCTAGCAGGTCTGAAGGCAGGCCCTTGCAACACACCCAAGCAACTCTCTCAGGGCCTCACACTGCCCAACATTTTTTGCATATTGAGCAGAGAGAGAAAGAGGATGATTGGGCTTTTGAATTAACAGATTAAATGCTGCGTGTTATTAAAAGAGGCTGCGCTTTGATACGGCTTGATGCCTACTTGTGCTTAAGTGCTTGTGAAGGTAAAAATGGATGAATCACCCAAGTTCCATCACTGCCTGGACTAGAAACAAAATAAGAAGTTTGAAGCTGTAAGCAGTCACATTTTGCCAGTGATACAACACAGGATACCAAAAATGAAGGAATGTTAAGACAATTGTAAGACTGTAAATCAACTTCTATTAATATGAAGCAAGATTGCTGCAAATTTTCATTCTCCTGACTTAGAGAAGATCTATTTTCATGTAGTTACAAAACCCAAGCCAGAAATTTTTAAGGGTTTATTTGGTTTATTCATTCCTCTAAGGCTACTAAGCTTCACACTTTATGCAGACCAGTACACTGACTTGCAATTAAGACATCAGAAAAACATAAAGCATAAAAACATAACACTCTTGCTGGAGTTGTTTCTGCAAATCATTTTCCCCCTCTATCCCATCTAGTAGTCACCAGGGACATGCACAAATGGCAATATTGAATTTTTATGTTGACAACCTTTCTCCTCTTTCTCGCTCAGTTATCCTTGACTTTCTGAAGCTGTAAGTACCTAGCAAGAGTTACATGTACATCACAGATTAACTGCAATATGAGAGAATAGTTACAGGCTTAACAACAAAAGCTAATCACAGCCTTAGCCACAGAGAGACCACCAGGTCTTTGTTTTGATATAGCAAAGTCTGCTTTTTACAGTGGCAGTGTCTACAGCTTACAGATTTTAAAGCCATGGTGGTGAAGAAAATAACCAGTTGCATGAGTGTACTGTTAAAATGTGGTTTTGACAGAGCTGGCATTTCTGAGACTCTACTTCTTTCAGTGCTCGTACACTTGCTCTGTACCATGGTAGAATATGTTGAAGGCTGTTGCTGTCATGTTGTGTAATGCTGAAAAGGAAGTAAGGAGAGGGAAACACAGAAAATGAGGGATCTGGGGAAAGAGCACTACAGTTTTTTTTATTGGAAGGTAAAATGTAAAAGTATTACAATAAATCATGGTACTATGACTTAATGAGGTGTCCCTAACAGCACCAGGTACAAAGAAAATCATCACCTTTTCCCTGTGAATTCTAAACTGTACTTAGAGATAACAGTTTTTGACTATATAAGAAACTGAAATTACAGCAAGAATTCAATGTGGAAACATGAGACTATCATTTACAATCTTCTTCCTGGTATGCTGCAGGGTTACCAAAACCTAACCACCATCTTATACCATGTTTCTGCGCTCTCTCTTTCTTACGATCAGCAAGTGCAAAAACTCACAAATAGCAAGAATAACAAGAAGTTTAGCTATTCTGGACAGGATTTCCCAAGAGCAATCCAGGACCAAGGTCCAGGGTCATGTGAGACTCCATTTCATACCAGAAGATGCTGGTACATCTCAGCACCTTGGTGAATAGGAATGCTACTCTCATCCATGGACTGTCAACGGGATACTTCATTCCTCCTTCCTGCCTGTGAAAAATCCATTCTCAGCTGATGATCATTCACAAAGTGTGTAAGATTACAAAAGGTCTTTTCAAATCTGTGACTGTTCGATATCAACAGCTTTGCACTATTTGTTCCCAAAGACATTACTTCTGCATGGGCCTATCACCCCTGGCATGAGCCTGCTGCTAACTCCTGCTTGCACTGAGATTCTAGTGGTAGACAAATTGGACAGCCTCCTGCACTGCAAAACCCTGATACTCTTTTCTCCATCATTTATAGGCTCGTGATGATGCCTCACAGCATTGCAGCCAGTTCCTGACCAGGGCAGGAGGGCAAAGCTGCTCTGCCAAGGCACCTGTGTGTTTGTTTAGAGGCTCTGTAAGGCCAATAGAGTTGAGTTTTCCAGGACAACAGTGGAAAAGTTACCATCTCACAGGTCCACAGAGGTTGCAAGTAACAATACAGGCCCTTTCCTACTGACAGGTCTACACAGGGAGCTCCCTGACATAGGGCTCAAGCTCCATGCAGCTGGGGACTGACAAAGGGAGGAAGATGCAGGATACACAGACATCCTGTGATGGACCCCACAAGCTGGCTAAGCCCTGCACAAGGCCCTAGAAGCTGCCTCAGAGCAGTTACAGAGATGCTAGCAAATGGTCGGTTTGACTTTTCATGCACCCTTACATGTCATACTGTTATTTTCAATGCAACTTCACACAACAGCCACAATTGAAGTAATGAATCAAACACAAGCCAGATCAGATGGAATGTAAATTCATGCTGCTATGCACAGCCCAACAGGAGTAATTCTTATATGACAGGTAAAAGGAGTAACAAAGAGAATTAGCCAACTAATGACCAAAACCACACACACCCATGCACATAAACAATGTTGCATGCAGTCACACTTGCTCTTGGATGCAAAGGGCTAAGCAACAGAACCCAATGCTAGACATATTGTATGCTTGTTAAAATACTGGACAGAATTCTTTATGATTACTATTCCAGGACTTTAAATGATGTCTGAGTTTGAAATGAGCTTTTCAGAATAAAAACTGCTGATGAATAGAGGAGGGAAATGCAGACAAAGAGAGTGAAAGGGAGTTAGACATACAGGAGAGATTTTTCTCCTAGAGCAGCCAAAATTAGTTTGACAAGTAGCCACTGTTTCTAAGCCAATGCTTGCTCTTTCTGTCTGTTGGGGCATTACCTTAGATGATCAAGAAATTATGGAAATGAATGGGAGAAGCATAGCAGCAAAAGCTACTTAACATTTCACAGTCACTCATAGCAAATCAAAGGGGAAAATAGAAATGTGGGCTGTGCAACATCCTCTCAATGCAATTGGAAGGATCACTGCTCATGGCAGCTCTTATCCTTGACTGTTTGGGTTTTTTTTGCAGTTGTTAATTTTTAATTTGCTCTCCATTTGCAGTTTAAGACTGCATCAAGTGAATGAGCTAGTCTGTATCTTTCAGCTAAATGTAAAACAGATCATTCATAAAATGAAAGAAAAAAATGTAAGGAGATGAATAATATTAAAACAAAAAAATCATGCCTCGGGGCACTGTGGTCTTCAGTCATAATCCTAGATAGTTATTATTCCAGAAGATGAGTAACACCCTGCAAACTCTTCTCAACATAGCATACAATGCTGACTCATTCTGGGAGGCAAATTACCTTTATTTTCCCTTAATGGTCAATTTGTCAGCTGTGCCAAAAGTGAAGTAAGAGCTTCTACTCTCTTCTCAGGGATCCTGCAGCTAGAAGGTATACACTTTTTTTCTGAATTGTCCTCTTCTCCTTTCTTCACCCATGTCTTTTGGGGAAAGCAAGGTTACCATGGTAAGCATAATATCTATAATTTCCTAGCAGGAATACAGTAAATCAAATCAATCTGCTGTTGACATCTCTGTCCTCCCATTACTTCCCTGTTGTCTCCCTTTTATGGCATTTGTGATCCACAGACGCAGAGATATTTTAGACACCTTGGTCTCAACAGCAACAAGTTAACATCCCACAAGGATGCTAGGGTGTCACTAGAAAAGAATGGTTACTTGAAGAGGCTGATTGAAGCTGAGGAGCCTCAAGGGAGCTGGTAGGAATCCAGAGGGCTGGTAAATCCCTGCCCAGAGAAGACCTTCAGTCCTACCAGAAATGACCAAGCCTATAACGCAGACTGCGTGGGCAGTTTTGTGCCTTGTGTAGGTCTCACTCAATTCAGACAACTTTCAAAACAAATAGGCAGAAAAGTAAAAAAGAGAGACAGATATGAGTTATTGCTCACACTGAGGTATGAAAAGGAGCAGCTTGTACATGGCTAAACAAAATACAAGATGCTGACTACTACCAGCCGTCAATATACTCTGTTTCTCCCAGAGGTTAACAAGGCTGATTTACCTTTCTGACAAATGCACCAACAATGTAAGTGAAACATAACATTACATATGTGTGCTCTACAGTATCGTTCCTGCAGCCACACGGCTCCATATCTAAAGAGCCACTTGCATGTGTGATTGCATGAGCTCATCCATTAGGTACTCACACGCTATTCTTTTGCATAGCGAAATCTCCTCTGCAAAAACTTTCCTAATCTGCCTCTCTGAAGAAATTTTCTTTTCAGTGAAATTTTCCAAGCAATATTCTGCCTACATCATGAGGAAGGGAACATTTCCATTTGAAGAGTCTGTCAAAGTTGCAAACAACCAACAAAATGGACTTATCATGACAAATGCCACAGAAACTTAGCTACAAGACATTGGACATTAAAATTTCAATATTTAAAAGAAAGTAATTTATTTGTTATGCAAGATTTCTAGGTAGTTGTTTTCTGTTTCTGCCCAGGACTGGATGGCCTCCATGCTTAACACAGCGTAAGAGAGTGGCAATGATGTCATTCATTGCTGCAGAGGAAATAAAAAGCTCTGAGCTTAGACTTTGGCAGAAAAAAATAGTTTTGCACTTAATTTCTAAAAGAGTGTTTATTTTAAAAAGTTTATCATACTTGAATGCTAGTCAGGATCTGACAGGAAGCTGGCAAACTTTCCCCAGACACCCACTCTCTGGACATGAGATGAAAAGTCAAGGCAGAGCAGAGGGACTGAAAGCACCCAGGTGCTCTCAGCCCCACAATCACATTACGACCAGACCTCTCTCTGACACCTTTACCTCCTCTCCAGCACTTGTGCCTGTGCATGCTAAAAGAGGTAAATTTCTCTACAGCAGTGGCTCCTCGATTTTTGAATTATGTCCATTTAGCCGAACTGCTGTGCACTTAACTTCTGATCAGCCTCCTCCTCTGACCCTCAGCACCACTGGTAGTGCTCCAAAACACTCACTTTGGAAAATTTGAGCCAGAAACCCTATTTGTAACAGGCAAGGTCTGTGACAGAGCTGAAGGCCACAGCTGTAGTATGCAAAAGGACAAGTCAGGGTAGTCTGTGCCTGGCCATGAGCTGTCTGAGATCTGAAACTAAAACATCACCTCATGGGTATGTGGCTGTGTTTCTTCACACCTGAGACAGTGACAGCACTAAGCTTATGTAAAAAAGGCTTATGTAAAGGACGCCTCTGGAGGCAATATTGGAACCACGACATGCGGGAATAATTTGCATGACTGTGGCATAGCTAAAGCAAACAAAAAGCAGCACAAAAGCCTGATTTCTTTTTTAGGGCTGTATTTCTTTTCTGGTAAATGACATAGTTAACCAAGACCCATAATGTAATTAATCTTACATCTAGAGAGTCACAGAAATGAAAGAAGGGCACATCTCACTGTGATCACAATTCAACCTTATTCTATGCTCTAATACCATTAGGTAATGTGATGAAAGCTCATTTGCCCACCAGCAAGGGAGTGCACAGAGAAAAGAGCAGACATGGGGTCCCCAAATCATGGCCTGCCTGTCCCCTTCCCAGCCCATCACAGGAGCCATCTGCCACACGTTATGGGATGAAACCTAACAGCATGATCTGACTGGAAATGCTTTCTGGTGCAGCTTTCAAACAGAGGGGTATTACTGCCTGTGGGCATCTGGGACCCCTCATGGGATGCAGGAGAAGTACATTTGGCATCGTACAAGTCTCATGATAATAGGTTCAGGGAAGGAAGCAAAGGCAGGGAAAGAGAGGGAGGGATCTGAGAGATTTGAGGGAGAACAAGCATGGGGAAACAGAGATAAAAGGACAAGAAGGGGCTGTTCATGTGCAAACAGGCTGCTGATCATTGTGCTTCTGTGGCTGTGCTTTGCACCTGATCAGTGTGGTCTGTTCAATCTTCTCATTAAACTCCATTTCTAACTTTTTTAATGGATGAGTGGTGTACATGTGTCTGCACATCATGTGCATACATGTGTCTGTATGCCGTTTTAATGTGTGCCCAGCATTGCTTCTTCCTGGACCTGGGGCACGGATCTGCTGCAGCCTCACCTCAGCTGGGCAACCAGATTTGCCCTCTTCCTAGCAAATATAATGTATTGTCTTCAAGAGTTTGAGCCATGGTCAGCATGGGGCAGGACAGTACTAAATAATTACAAAACATATGCTGCTTTGTATCACACACAACAACAACAACAAAAAATTCTGCTTCCAGTTCCACACAGCTCATGCATATCATGACTATTTCTCACTGTAGGTGCAGATAAATGCAATGTCCTTGGACTGAGGTGATTAAGGCAAAAAGATGAACGTGCTCATCCTTTTTTCTACCTACAAAAAATTTTCCAGTCAAAAATGAAAACAATACCTGTTTGAGAAAGGGAGATTTTTAAACAATTTGAGGAGTTAAAAGATCTTGTCAAATAGAGAAATATTCTTGAGACTAGATGGTTTGGTGGAAAACACACCACCATCATCTTCAAAACAAAATGTTCAGTTTTTCTGATCTATTGTAAGGCTGACTTTGCAGATGTTTTTAGTAATATCAGGCCTCTCAGTGCATACAAGATGCTATCCCTTTTTTTTTAAACTATTTTTTGGCTGCAAAATGCTTTCTTTGGAACACATCAGGGACACAAAGCACATGTGTTTCAGACTGTGATATTATAACTTGGGGATGTTGACTGCAACTTGAAGGCAATAAAGGAGTGAAATAAAAAGTAACAGAGTTTTCCTTTGGAGATGCTCAGCTGACAAATAGCCTGTGATCATGATGGGTGATCACACCTCAGGTTAGGTCAAGAGTGAAGAAAAGAACCATTGCAACACAAGGGGTTAAAAGTCATTTTCAGGGGACCAAAATTCTGGGAAACATAGCAACAGGTCACTCAACACAGCATCTTGTTACAGAAAAGCCTGGATAATGCCCCAGGTGGCTATAACTCAAGTTACCTCTGGCAAATTCTTCACATTCTGCCCTCTAACTTGAGTTTCCAGTGTTTCTCTAGAGCTCTGAGATATGGCTGTGATGCTGGAAGCTGAGGGTGCCTTGGTGACAGGCTGTCCAGCACGCAGCTGGACCCTTGCCCACAGCCTCCATGGCTAGAGTGTGCAAATGCTACTCACTACTGCTGTGGGCTAGCCTCTGGAGAAACAGGGCAAGGAAAGACTGATGTGGGCATCATCAAGGCCATGAAAAGGAAATCCCACTGCACCATTGGAGCTGCATCTTTTGCCTTCCCACTCCATGTTGCCCTGCACATGGGTGTCTTGGCAAACGTCCACAGGGTTTTTGAGACTGTCCTACATCCTCAGGTGAGAGATGATTCTGGGGATATCCTACACCTGAAGAAGGAAAGGTTCTGCCCATCTGGCTACTCTTCACTGGCAGACAAAGCTAGACACCTTGCAGACCTCCACTAACCACTTGCCTGACTAGGGAAGGGTTACTGTTCTTATCCTTTCCTCCCGTTTTTAATGACTCATAGTCATTTGGCTTTTGCTAAATATGTGCCAGGTATAGGCAGGGTCTCTCCTTCAATAGGTTTTGTGGTACTTTGGTTTCTTTTTGCTCCATGACTGTCTATAAACAATCAGTGACTTCTGGAAAGGATGTCCTCCACCTCTGTTTTCTGTCTCACAAGATCTTCAGTGCTCTGACGTTGTTGCCATTAACACAGACTACCATCACACTGATGGACATCTATGCTGTATCAACAAGGTGTTCAGCAAAGGATAAAATGTTGAACCCGATTTTCCTCTACACCAATCTGCTTTCAATTAAACTTGCCTTTGACTAAACATGAGATATCCAGCTTCTTGTAAAGAGCATTAGTAACTAAAATGTGTCTGTGCTTCCTCACCATTCCTGGCTCTATGCATTCTTTTGTTGTTCCTTATAGTTTGTCCTGTTGTTGAGATTATCTGTCTCATGAAAACAAAGTACTGTACACCTTGCTTCACAGGAGCTTTCAGATTGGTCACAAAACAGCAGACATATTCTCTGGTCTGGGTTTTTTTTATATTGTATGATGGCTACTGCTGAGATCTCCATGTAGATCCTAGGCATACATCTTCCTCATCTGAAGGTTTGTGATTGTCTTCCAGGGCTCTTTGTTACTCTATACTTTGGAAATCTCTAGAATAGTACTCAAGTGATTGTTTGCAACCATGTCTTCCATTGAGAGGAAAGATTTGATCCTTTCATCAGCATCTTAAAACACAGGAGGATTTTTTCTTTTTGTAACCTATTGATGGACATAAAATCTTTTTTGCTGATCTGTTTTAACCATGCTCTGCTAAATATAGAGACTGCTTGCAATGCTTTTGCTGAGGGTAGGAAATTTCTACGTACAACAACTGAAGATTTAATTGTATTTTTTGCAGTAATATAGGTAAGCAAGTGGCAGAACCCTCTTTATAACGGGTACACACTAGTACACCTGAAGTTTTATGTGAGCTAAGTTCTCTATTGGGAGGCAGTGCCTTTTCATAAACTGGTGGATTGAGTTGGAAAAAGGTGAGCTTTTGAGCCCACCAGTGGATCTTCAGGCCTCTACAGCTTCACCAAATTAATCTAATCCCCCAGTGCTCTTACACTGCACAAATATAGCTTTCTCCCGGTGTTCTGGGGGCTTAACTTCACAGAGGTCACTGTGGCTCTCTACATGTGTGGTGGATAGGGCTTGATGTGTGCATGTACTGTATATATATGTGAGCATCTCTTAGATTGACTGAGCTGACTGAACTTAGGTGTGGTCCCAAAGTTATGGCTGCTGGGTTAGTAGTTACAGGTATTGTCCTTGAACACAATAACATGTCTAAGGTTGCTAAACTTGTGGTACCTCTTGCCGTCAAACATGGTCTAGACTACTTGCCATCTGTCCTAATTTCTTCATGCTGCAACCAAAATAAGAATATTTTTGAAGGCCTTACTGTTCCACCCCATATATCACTGCTCATCAGCCCAGCAATTTTGCTGCCAGTCTTCAGCAAACTGGGAACACTGAGGTTTTTGAATTGCCAGCCTGTCTCATAAATAACCTTGTTTCCCACAGTCTTCAGACAACGCAGTTCATACTATTCAGAGGCATTTATGCAGTCAACATCAGCCTACTGCCTGCAATGTGGATAATAATGAACAGCTTCTAAGATGCTTGTAGGTAAGAGAGATCTCAGTTCAGTAACGCTAACAGCTCTGCTCCATACTTCAAGCTCTTTGCAGGCAGTCTTTCTTCCTTCTCTCCATTACTGCCAAGGATCACAGCAGTTGGTAGAAACAAGACACCCTGGGAAACCATGTCATATTTTCACTTTCTGGACTCTTTCTGTGTGCTGGAATGGGAGGAAATACAACTGCAGTAAATTTAGACACTGTCCTGGGTCTCTGTGTGGGTCTCACAGCCCAGAAATCTACCCTGGGGCAGTCAGGATAAGGAGCAAATGGCTTTCCCAGTGAGTCTAGCATAATGAGTTCTAAAGTCTAGCTGAGGCTTCCAGAGCTGGATCCCATCTGGGCTCAGCAATGCGATTGTACATCACTGGCATTTCTTGCTGGCTGACCTGAGCAGTGGGGCTCTGCTGGGTCACCCCAGCTTTTCTGATATGGTTTCTCTGTGTAGTGACTTTCCTGTGTAGTGCCTGCCACAGTACCCCTCCATGCCCTACATAGCTTGTGTTGGCTTGAAAATACAGACAGGTACAGTGCTTAGGAGTATACCTAAATGTCCTTAACCAGCATATTTCAGCTGTAAAGTAACTGAAGTCATATTCTTCAGTTCTTGTAGTCTGACCTCTTCTCATTTCCTGATGCTTTCCCTAAACAATTCCATGCAGAAACAGCTCTCAGTCCCTCAGGGATCCCTGCAGAAAGCTTCGTGTATATGCCTGCTGGGGCCTGCACAGCAAGGCTGTGCTCATAAAGGAGGTGTCAGAGAAATTCCTTGAATGACAAACAATACGAGCAAGTAAGAACAAAACCAAACACAGTATGTGGACCTTCCCTTCAGCCTGGGTTGCCTCTTATCCATCCTGCAGTGTCTGCAGTCCCCTGTTGATGTGATTTTTCCTGGGAAGCTGCTCAGAAAGCCCTGAGCAAAAGGTCTGCCTAGCTTTGCCTGGTCGCGCTATCAAAAGCAGCTGCCCATACCAAGCATACTCTATATGTAACGTTTCTCTTAGGAAGATGCTCATGATACATGTCTGCTGACAATAAGAAAGGATTTTCCTTTTCCTTAACTAGCACTTGCATTGGCAGAAGAGGAAAATTTGCATACACTTCAGAAGTGAACTGCTTACTCTTGTCTGTGTGGAGCTAGGCCACAGGACTGGATACAGAAGAGGGCAGAACTCTCAGGAAGGCATTGCCTCTGGGCATTGGGAAGAAGTACAGCTAGGGGCACTACAGGGAATAGGCAGCATTGGCTGTGCCGGGAGTCACACGAGGCCTGGGAACAGCCTGGCTCTTGGCTTCAATTACTGAGCAGCAGAACTGCACTTCAGAGACCACTTATCACTGCAATAAATCTTGCTTCTCACTGAGCGCATGAGGAAGCTGAGACATCTGACAGTGAGGAGGGCTCCGGGTAGGCAGGAGTTTGGCAGCACAGGCAGGCAGTAGTTTCTGCAGAACTACACACTACTGCCAGTAATGTGACAGAAGCAATACTCTGTGACTAAAGCTGCTGTTTACAAGTACTTTCTTGGGGACTGGTGTGGGCAGTGAGAAGAAGGGGATTTAGATGAAGAAATCTCTATTTAAGCAAAGAACTGAAAACAAAATTTAAAACAAATCCACAGCCTTACAGCTTCTGTACAACATGTTGTGTGCTATTCCCCTGCCATTCACCCCTGAATGCCCCTCTGAGCTTCTGCAGAAAGCTGCTGGCAAGGTGAGCCTTTCCTTTACTGTGAGGAGCAGGTCCTGCCATGCTCCCATTTTTAATGCTGCATTTGCAGCAGAAAGCGTGAGATGTCAGACCTTCTCACACCATATCCACACCTGGCTGCTGCACCCAGCAGTGAGTCAGCACCAGATGCTTGCAGGCTTGGGAGTCTCAGCTTCATCAAACTGTAAATCCCTGCAGCTCCACTGGCTACAAGAGCTCTTCAGAGCAACACCAGCTGGAAACCTGCCCCTGTAAATCTCTGGGGATGAGGTGCCTGAGCAGCTCTGCCTCAAACTGGCCCTCCACTAGGGTCTCATACTCCAAACTTCCTGAGTCCATTCCACTCATTCTGAAGCATAAAGGGGTGGAAGCATATGGAAGTGGAAGCCATAGCCCTTTATTTAGATGAAATACATAGAGTTTGTTTCATCCCTTGTCTAAACAAAAGTGTAAATGAGTGTAAACAAGAGTCAGGAGCTTGTGTGCCTGTGTGTACCAAAGTGGTAGACCTGCAGCCTGCTTCTGTCTTTCTGGGAAGAGAATGGACATTTGTAAAGCCTGCACACAGTTTGGAGACAGACTGAATACCCATTATGTACACACTAGCAAGAGCCTATTTTTAGTCACTGGGATGACAGGGTATCTGCCAGTGCAGTGTTCAAAACTCATCTGGTGCCTGTCATTTTCTTTCCCCCTCTCTTCATGTCTTCACCATCCCTCCCTTTCCCCTTCTGATGGAAACTGGGAGACATTTCATGAAGTTGGTAAGAAGAGTCCATCTCCACATAGACAATGAATCATCCAAGGAGTTTTCACCTTCTTTCTCCATGACTTTTCACAACAAACACATCAGCTGACAATTCTAAGATCACATAACACCAAAGTCCTATGACCTTTCCTTTTTCCTTTCCTTTCCTTTCCTTTCCTTTCCTTTCCTTTCCTTTCCTTTCCTTTCCTTTCCTTTCCTTT
>JAWWEE010000085.1:29571283-29743845 GCA_035221455.1 Xenops minutus
CCCCCTTCCCCTTCCCTTTCCCTTTCCTTTTCTGCTTTCTTCCCCTTGTTTGCATTGCTGGCCTGTGTATTGAGATAAGCAGGATTTGAAGAATAACCTTAAAAGAACAGTCCTCTGCAATCATACACAGCAATCAAAATCTGAAACACCATTTATTACCATAAGGATTTTGTAAGTCCATGTGCCTCATGGTATCACAAGTCAAAACAAGATCATGGAACAAGAGGGGTTAACAAGAGCGACTGAGCCCGCACAGGCATTGCTAGAGCCATGGATGACAGAAGCAGTACACAATCTGCTAAGTGAAGGGGCTCTGCTAAGGGCCTTAGCAGCACACAGTGCCTGAAGTGTTGACATATAGGCACAGACACAATAAATTTTTATTCTGCTATGTTTTATGGTATGTCATATCCAAAGACATACCTCAAATGGTCTGAGGCACCAGAAAGCAATGATAAGATCAGCAACCCAATACAAAAAAGGGATAGCATTGCATTTACAAACAAAAATTAGGTAAACTCAAGCATTCCAAACAACTGCAGAAAATAGGACAGCTCTAACAGGGCTACTGCCCAGAAATGCTCAACTAGCAGAGCTATTATTAACAGCCTTATACACAGCCTCTAAATAAGAGCTGATTTTTCATAACAAATTCTCTAGAACTAATAGCTAAAAGAATTCCCCTCACTTCAGAATTCCCTTACTTCCCCTTATATTAGGGTAGAGTCAGCAGGACTACTTCTAACATGACTACATTATAACAAAGGTATTTTGCCACTGATCTATATAGTTACTCCACCTTAGTGCTGTACTTTCAAAAGCATAACTCAACTGTGACTCCAGAAGACTGGCAATAAAGAACAGTCAGGGCCAGTAATTTCCTTATCTGCTCCAGCTCTGTCCTCAAAATATACAAGGCTGCACTGTCCCTGTGACTTAGGAATAGGCAGATCCCAGCAGGCAAAAGTTGTTCTTGCTATACTGATGGAGAACTGAAAATATGCAACAGCTGGGAGTCTCCCCAGTCATTTATCTCTGAATTTCAATAAATGTCTGAACACTAAATCATGTTCTTCCAAAGCTAATGTACAACCTCTTTTTGTCTCTGCTCTGGAAACTTGTGGGTAGGGTAGTAGTTTTCCAAGGCTAACTCACATGTTGTCATGTAAAAAATTACAAATAACCATCCTACTCTTGGCTAGCAAGAAACATGCAAAAGCTCTGGTGATGCAGCAGTCCTTCAGGGAGCACATGCAGCAGTCCGCTGAACACAGTGATCAGAGGTACCTACTGGCCCATGGGGAATGGAAAACTAGGGTGTTAAAACAGTCTCTGAAGCCCATTAGAAGAAGGAAGGTTACACCACAAAGCATTCAAATGAGACTGCTGCTTCTCACTCCCTGAGAATGCAGATTCTCTAATTCTGCTGCATCGTGAGTGAGCAGAAACTGAGGTGTTAACTGAGAAATGTCTTATAAATCACAGGCTGGAGATGCTACTGACTAAAAGTATGCTGGATGTGGTGCTGGTGTACTGCCTGCCTATTTGCCTGCTGTTATAGTCTGTGCGGAAACAGAGATTTTCTCTCATTTTATTTTGCAGATCTCACAATAGGAGTTGTGTGCACCCAGAGGGCACCACCTGCCACCCCGCACCATCCACCCCCTCCCCCTTCAGACAGCTGTCTTTGGCAATGTCCACGTGGCATTCCTCATGTCTGGGGTAGGTATTTCTGCAATGGATCAGTTTTCTTCCAAAAACTCAAGACCCTAAAACCAAAGACAACCCCAACAGCAGATTTGTACTCCAGGATGAGAACATGAGACAGCTAATGCGGTGTTACAAAGTCTATTTCACTCATGACTAAGCTGGTTTTGACTTGCTAAGTCTTTTAATATTCATGCAATACTATTTTCCTTCACATTGTACTGTTTTTACTGTTTTTCAAAGCACAATACCAAAGATTCTGCCCAAGGGAGGGAAGTACAAGAAAATTTGCGTTTGTCTGTGTAGCATTATATTTGTTTGTTTGCTTATTCAATGAGAGCTTTGCTGTTTACATCTCCTCCTTGATTTCTAGGACATCTAGCCAGCTGTGATGAAGAATGCTAGCACCTTCCTAAAACAGATGCTTTCCAGCAAAGGCTTTGAGGCTGTCCATGACAGATCCACTGGGCCACTGGGATCAGGAACAGCCCTTCGCAGAGCAGCCTAAAGCCTTGCAACATACAGAGAGGAACAAACCACAGTACAATCATTTGTATTCTGGTATGCAAACTGGTATTTCAAGGCAGATGTCCCCAGTACAGAGCTGGGTGATGCTCTTTCTTGATGATACTCTATTTTGGTGATACTCCCTACCAACTTGACACCAAGGGGCAGCATCTTGAAAAACTCAGAAAGGAGGGAACTTAACAGCTCAGCACTATGCTCAAGCAATGAAACAGGACCTGACTCCTTCTGAATGACTGCAGTTCAGTTAGCTCACTCATACTGTTGTCCTACCCTTGTAATAGAAAGAAACACACTGCAGAACTGTTCAAAATCAGTTCTTGCCAGACTACCTGCTAGAGTCAGAGCAGGCTGCTTATTTCTAAAACAATATCCTTTGCTGCATTGGTTTTGATGCAGGGTATTGCCCATGTATTCACATCACCTCCTGAGATGACACAAACTCATCCTTGCTTGTTAGTCCTGCTTCGACCCACTGCCAGGAAACATTATACATAATGCATAATTTGCATAAAACCACAAGCCTTGAGATAAGGCACAAAAGAAGATAAAAAATACGTATCTATATTGCTTTGCTTGAAAGAGATGGCCACAAATGAAGCTTAAAAACTAAAGAAACAAAAAACCCATGGAGAACAAGAGAATTGGGATCCCATCCTTTCCAGTGTGGGAGTCAGGCACATGTGCTGGGGAGGTTTGAATGGGAGGAGAGGGTGCCAGATCTCTGCTGCTGGCACAGCTACAAAGAAAGCTCTTTCCTCCTTTCTGCCTCACCTTCCTTTTTCAGAGTACAAGTTTTTAGGAATCACAGTACTTGTTATTCCTTCCTCTCAAATCCTGTTCCTGCTTTACTTACCACTTTTCTTGCAGCTATCCTTATTTCTCTCTGTAAGTCTCTGGAGCACCTTTGTTTCTTGCATCCCCCTCTGGGTGCCTTCCACCCTGGCCTGGAAGTTAGCCCCGGTGTTTCCCATGCGTTTACTGCTCAGATTTGTTCACCCCTCATTCACTTCCTCAGATTGTGTGTAGAGCTTGCCGCACCTGAGCTTCAGTTTTGGCCTGAAGGCCCTGTGTGGGGAAGGAGGATCAGCCTCAGCCTCAGAGAAAGCAAGACACCAACAAGGCACAGGTCTCAGTGAGAGTGAGGTGCAACTGTGCACATCCAGCTGGCTGTCAATGTCATCTGCTCAGCTGAAAAATCCCAGAGGGTGCAGATTACCATGCATGAGAGCTGAGATGGGGTACTCTTTGCAGTGGAAAGTCCTTCAGGGAGCAATAACTTGTTGCAAACAGAGCATTTCTGTAGAAGTATCTAAATATGCTATGAAGTTTTAAGTTGGGCTTGGGGCAGCAGTCTTTGGAATAAGGGAAGGCTGATGTGCTTAGCCAGGGTGTAAAACACCTGAAGTGGAACCAATCTGCATCCCATGTAGTGAAATGGATTATGTTCACTTTTGAGCTGGCAGTACTCAGAGCAGGGAAGAACTGGAAAAGGCTGGGTTTCCACAGGGTGCCCCACTGAAACACCTCAGCCAGAGTCCTAAGCAACCCAACAGCACATCAGTATCTTATGGCTTATATTCACAAGTACTGCCTGTGCCCGCAGACAGTGGAGGTCCAAAGGCTGCCCTCCCCAGAGGGTGAGTCTACGAGACCTGCAGAAACATAGGAAGCCCATTTCTAACCTATGACCAGGGCACCTGGTGACTAACAACCTCCTTTCTCAATCATCCTCCAAGTTTCATTCTCCACCACTTGATTCCTGAGAGACACATTCTTGATCCCAGGGCTGGCCAACCTGCTGAGTGATGCTGTACCAAGACCAATCCCGGATTATTTTTCTCACATGCAGAACCACCACAACTGCTCCTGCAAAACTGCTGGGGAGTCTTTGTAGATGCAGCACACGACTTCTCAGAGGACAAGCTAAATCTAACTGTGTAGAGCTGCTCTACAAAAGCATTTTAATTGCTTTTGACGCTGCAGACTAACTTCATTAAGCCCCAGGCAGATGAGTCACAGTAGCAGGCTGTACTGGTAAAGGAAACACAGTGGGACACTGGGAGGAAAACAGCCTTTTCACAGTAATTAGACAGTTTCTCTGTTGTGAGTGGAACTGCCTGATGTCTTGGCTTCAGATGGACTTTAACAGTAGGTGATAAGACATGTCCTTAAGGACCAAAAGATGCTTATCAGTGCCCAGCATATCTGGCTTCTCTTGGAATGAATAAAGTAACGGCTCTTCTCAAAGAGCCTAAGTGCTAACATTCACCTTGCTTCTTTCCAACAAAGAGAAAACCAGCACTCCACCACCTACTTCCACTGCCTTCACTCCATTAGATCTTGTTAATCTGGCAGAACCTCACCAGTATGTGTAGGGGAAGGGGATGTCTGTGCCGCATGACTGAACCTGGAAGGCAAAACCTGAAACACTGACAACTCATCTGTCTGCAAAAAGGACAGCACACTTTCCCACCATGATTCTGTAGACTGTGGTCCAAGCTACCTTTCTGCGGATACTGTCATGCACAGTAACTAATGCAGGTGTTGGTCCTGTTCATGAGAAGTTGGTGTTACTCCCACTCGCAAGTCCAGAAGTGCAACTCAGACAGACTCTTAGCAGAAGTAGTCACCATGAAGAGCTCAGGCCTTTCTAAAGCCATGTTGACAAGACAATTTGGAAGCAACCCTGTGTGAAGGCTTGCTTATGATTTTGGGAATTTCCAGCCCCTGCATATCTGAAACTATTACTCTTACCTGTAAAATGACAAAGCTGTGATGGAGATCCTCCTGATGAGACCACACCAGGAGAGCTACTTCACCAATCACAGGCACATGGGCAATATGAGCTGATGGAAAGGGTCCCTTTGACTCCTCCAGATACTGTGGTCAGTGTGAGTTCAGCACTGTATAGACTCTGACTGCAAGAGGCAGTGAACAGAGAAGGACACATATGCTGCCTTACAAAACGGGCAGCTAATTACAGGAACTCCAAGGTTTTGTCGTTTTTTTTTTTTTTTTTTTTTTTAACATAATATCTAACTCTCAGGTGAGACCAAATAAGTTCTAAACATACTTGTGCTACAAAACATTCAAACTCATCAGGCAATCTTCTAGGACTCCGTTATTTACAATTTCATATAGCAAAAAAAACCACTGAAGGCAAGAGTAAAAAAATCAACTAGTGCAGCTGAATTAGGAAAGATTTATCCCTAGCATAGTAATTTGTCTTAATGATATTGCAACAATGAACACTAATGAGAACGTCTTGTTTCTTGTACCCTCACTGCGAAATAAGTAGCTATGTCCTGAAAATTATCAGGCTCTGAAAAAGTTATCAAATATCTGTTTGAATGACAGAAATTTCATGACAGAACATCGTCCTGAGAAGAGTTATTCTGCAATATGTTTACAGAAAACTTTTCCAACAAACTGTAAAAACTTTTTAATTTAGTTCTCATCATTAATTGCCAATGATTATAAAAGAATCTTGAGCAGCTTGGTCATGGCACTTTTCACTTTCCTACATCTTTAAGCACTTCATTAAAATAACTATAATAACTAATGAACGCAAAGCAATCTATAGCGGTTGTTGCTGTGCAGATCTAGTGGTAACTGCAGAAGTGAGCAGGTTTTTCATAACCTGATTTTTATTAGTTTTTTGTTGCAGAGGCTATGCAGGAGCAGCTGCAGCTCTCCACATTTGAGATATGTTTGTGCAAAGTTATTTCTGAAGGACTAAAATATGCTTTTCATCCTTTATCTTCTGGTGTGGGGCAGTGGAGTGGGGGTGGACTTTCAGTTAGCTGTGTGTTTTATGTCTTACTGCTCCTGGTGAAGGCTAGGTCAGAACCCCAACCTGGACAACCCCTGCATGTCTAACCATAACAAATAACAACTCCCTTCATAAACCTGAGAAAGAAGGCAAACATCAAATTTTGCTGAGTCCATCTGAGCTATCTATTCTCCCCCATCCATAGCCTATTACCACTATAATATTTGATTCTTGATGTTGGTGCAAATGAGGATTACAAGAACCAATATAGTAAGGGATTTATTTCCAGGTAGCCAAAGAGATAACTTTGTGCTTCTTCAAAAGCTTTTTACATTTCTCTCTCCCATTCTCACTGGTAGTTTATGCTCATAATCAATACATTTAAGGAATGAAGTCACTGTGGTAACAGCTTTCTAAAAAATATGGAAAAAACCCCACTGGTTTTTTATGGCATCCCATGAAGAGCAGTGTTCACCAAGGCTCCTTCATTTCAATTGCAAATCTGAAATGTGGCAAGTTTTTAGAATGGGTGTGAGATTGCACATTTAAATGTGATCTGGGGTAAAGCTGCTATAAAACTGGTACTATTACCCTCCCAACACATTCACCGGATTTGTGTTGGCATGGCGGGGGAGGGTGAAAGACTCCTTTTTGTGACGGTCCCAGATTCCATTGTCACATTTATAACTGCAGGACTCCCAGGCTATCAGTACCAATGGTCTCTTGTCCCTCTGCATCAGAGATGCTGTCTCTCTCCCTGTCACAGGATACACACATTGTTTTCTGGTACCGTGCTGTTTTCTACCAGTTAACTACACAGCTGCCCCTGAAGAAGCAGTACGGATGGAGGAAGTGGTTATATCCAATTAAGGTTTTGTGCTATGCCGGAAGGAGACTTGAGCTTTATTCCTGGCTCTGCTATATGCTTCCACTGCACTGTTAGTGATCAAGGACATTCTCAGATATGGCCACTAATCTCATTTCACTCATTTTTCTGACAGCTGGGGCCTGATCTTTCCAAAACATTGTGCCTTCTGACATCCTGCCGGCAAGGACGGAACGGGTAGGAGGAGCCTCAATGTTCCAGGCCTGGGAGAGTTAAGAGAGAGGCTTTATAGGCTGCTAGCACAATTGCAAGTGGTTATACCTGGTCCAATTTCTCTGGTGAGGGGTAGGCACACCTGCAGAGTTACAGAAGAGGATACGTGTAGAAATTAAGTCAGTGGGATGATTCCCTTTTAGCGGAAATTCCCAACTGAGGTTCTCTGACTCAGCCATCTGAACATTTGGCCACAGCCACCCCATAACTCGGCCAAAGAACCCATTTTGCAATCACATGTAAATGAGTGACACAAACTGTTTTATGTGACTCACTCTCTCTGAAAAGGCATTCTGTAAACAGTTTATACAGCTAAAACCTATTACAATCTGTCAATTACAGGATGCTACGCAACAGGGCACAAGTGTTCCATGTTTCTGTCATTTGTCACACATTGCTGCAGCCTGTGTCACACACTGGCAAAACTCTAAAGGTTGAGAAGTTTGGTTATGGTCTTGAGAGTATGAGTGCATAGCAGGCAGTCTCTTCATGAGAAAAGATTTTGAACAGGAGAAGGATGCTGGTTAGCGGAAAGGAACAAATAGAATGAGTCAACTACAAACACATAGGTAGGAATGAATGATTCTACAAAAGGACATTTGGAGCACTATGGATCACAAACAGTGGAAAACAACAAAGCCTGAGAAAAGGCACATCCCATGGCTGCATCAGTAAGCTCCCCTGCAAGACTCCAGTCCACTCTTTGAAGAAGGACAAATCAGGGAGAGTCCAAATACAGCAATATTCACCTCAAACATGAGCATGAACATATGAAAGCATGAACATAAAGGAGTCAACAACTTCAACATCAGAAATGCTTAAATGATACTGTATACATTTAAACTGTAGATCATTACTTTCGCTTTAGCAGTGTAACAATGTAATGCCACTGCTGACACACATCATTGCCAGCCAAAATCTGACTTTGCAGGGATATAGAGTTTCCTCACTGATGTCAGACACATGCTGTTTGGATTTACCCTTTCAGAGTTCAAAATTCTAATGTAGTTCAGTGTATGGGAGAGCCTAGTCCCACAGCAGGCCATTCCTTGTAATTTTCAAGGAAGGTTTTTCAGACAGACAACCTGCTTCTTCTGGTAGAAGGATATTAATTAATTTTGAGTCAATTGCTGTCTGCAACCTTTAAACTCGAGTTAAGAGCACTAGCACTAAACAATAGATCAGAAAGAGTTTTTAGAGTGGGCTTATAATGAAAGTTTTTAGCAAAAATTCCCAGTCTGCTTGGGGCAGCTGATAAAACCATTTGGTTGGCTCAGATCTACTTTTCATATTCAGAAGAAGGAGGATTGTTACAGTTCATGAATATGACTTTCTGTTCAACACAGGACATGCAACTCTTGAGGTGGTAGAGGAATTAATGAGGAGCAAAAATGATGCTGTGTTTGGCAAAACATTCTGTGTATGGATTATGGTGTGTTTGTGTGCATGTACACATACATATGAGCACATGAAATTTTACATGGGGCTGAGGAGAAAGCAATATTCACAATTCATCAGCTTAGTGTCATTTGGAGGATGTTGGCTATTTATTACTAGGGATATAATAGTCACTTCCTGTGGGAAATGACTATTAGTGGAAAAGTTCCAGAAAGTTTAAAAAATTACCCTAAGTGTTTCTGAAACATTCTAGAGGATTTCAGAAATTTGTAACCTCATGCAGATCTTCTATCAATAACGCATATGGGCCTGTTTACATTTTATTCAGCCAAATTGGAGATTTTCTAGAACAAGAAAAAGTAAAACAGAAATCTGTCCTGAAGGATCCTGAAGGACTTATCCTAAAGCAAAATGAATTAAAATATATTCAACTTTAACTCAGGGGAAAAAAAAAAAAAGTTCTACTAAAATCCAAATTCCAGAAGATTCCAAAGCTTCTCAGTAAAAGGTTATACAGTGCTCAAAAGTCATGAAATTGGCATGAAAATCTCACTTAAAATGACACACTAGATTCTGGCCTCTTGATTTTTGAACTTTAGCAGCACATATTTTCAAACTCCTTTTTTGCAATCATCACAATTAGAAATTATTAAAAAATAACATTGTAGAAGAAAAAAGTGCAGATGCTCATGTAGTATCAGAACTGAGCAGGTCTGATAGTTGGTCAAGAAAGCTTTGAGAACTAAGAGCTTTGTGTTTGTATCTGGATGGATTTTACAAGCCATGCTCCATTGCTTATCTTTTAAGTGCTATATTGGTGGAATATATCACTTGGTTACAAACGACTTCTAAGTTAACTGTTCTGACTGTCAACTATTCTGAGGTGCTTTCTATTACAAAACGAGTATCTCTAAAGAATAGTTATCTTAATTAATGTTTGCAGATCTGTAGTCAATACTCATTAGTAATTTTTTAAAACAGCTGACCAAATCACAGCCACAATCCAAGTGACAGCTGACACCATCTATACTGGTTGATTTCACAAAAGCAGGAGCTGTTATTGACAATCTAGGTAAATAATGGCAGAACAGATGCTGTGGGGAAAGTGTGCTACTGCTGCAAGAGCTGTGGCCCTTATCACCTCCCTTTTGCAGGCAGAAAGCCAGCAGAAAGCAATGCTGAACTTAAATTTTTTACTCACCATTCTTTCTGAACATGAAAAGATTTATTGGGAAGCAGTAGACCAAGGCTACAGCTGCAGAATTTGTTTTTCATGGGGTGGTCCAATCTTTCTGTAATGCACGGGCACATCTTCAGTGGCATTTAAATACCTAATAATGTGGTTGACACCTAAGGAGATTTGCTAAAAGCATCTAACTCTACCCCTGGAGTAAACTGCATCCACTCTTCTTTGCCTGCCTCTATCTTGTACAGTTTTTAGGCGGAAAACGAGCGACGAGAAGTGAGCACATTTGTCAGCCACAATTCCTTCTGGGTAGGGTAATTTCTACAACTTCATCCACTACTAGTGGGCCCCAGCAATTTGCCACAGAAGAAACATCCATCAACAATAGCTGAACATGTATCTTCCACAGCTTTGAATGTCACTCTCACTGCCATTCCCCCAGTGCCTTTCACTGCTCTTTGGGAGAAAGGAGGGGTTGTTTGCTTGGGTGTTGAGTGCGAATTGTCCCCGAGGAGGGGATTTCACACCAGAGTATAGAGAGGTTAATTTGCTATAGTCCTCTGGAAGAGTTGCTGTGGGTCTGGAGTGTAATATGTGAACTTGCACAATCAAAGAAGGAGATAGCAGTCGTCCTGACCATTTCCAGGTGGGTATTATGTAACAGACTAAGGCCTGAGCCGTGAGGGATTTTGCTTCTGTCCGTTCATGCAAAGTCTGCCCTGATGTGTTCCTTATCTGGGGAAGGAGGGGCAGGTTTTGAGCTTGGAGATGGGCCTGGTGGTTGAGAGGGAGGCTGGACAAAGGAGGGACATCGTGGTCTTGGCACGGAGCAGTTCTCACATTACACAGCATTAACTAAGGGCTGCCACACAAAATGAACCAGCAGCTGCGACTTTGTTTTTGCAGGGCTTTTGCATACAATTACAGACCAAACCAGCAGGCAATGCAAACTAAGCCAGGCTATTGAAGCTATGGGATAGCATTCTGCTCTCCCTTCTCACATACCCATAAGGAGTAGTCACAAACTCTGCCCTTAGCTGGGCAGCACAAGGGTCATCCAGCCTGCTTGGGAAGTGGTTTATTATTGGCCAGGCATCAGGGCTGGCACACACTGCGTTTGCTGAGGCTCAAACCTGCAGCTTTCTACCCTGCTGCTCTTAATTCCTCTGGCCTTTGGTGCAAAGCAACGCCAAGCCTTGCCACATGCATTATGCCAAAAGGGTGAACACGAAGAGATGCTGCCATGCTAGCCCTGAGAAAACAGATCCTTGCTGCCTATGTTGCACAGCACAGTGTGCCTCTCAAAAGAAGCACACCTATGCTTGTGAGGAGAGCTAACTAGTTCTGCCCTCCATTCAGATCACAGTCAGCCCCTGTGGCAGCACATATGCCTTTTGTGGAACCTAAGTATCTTGGTTGGTATAGGGTTTGGATGAATCCTGCCCCAGGCAACTACTGCGCAGTGTGATAATCCAGGCCCTGATGGGATTTCAGAAGCCTTCCCTGTTGCCACATGCTCCTGAGCTTGAAAGACTGTTTGTTAGCACTAGGAAGACCCTGCACTGTAGGAATGACAAAGCAGGAGTTATGCAGACAAATGCATTTTATGAGAAGCAGTTACAGAGCCGAGCACATCTGTGTGAGAGGAACTGAGTAAAACATTACTAGGAAAGGTCTGGTATAACTGTCATTCCTAAAATTGGCAACACACTGGATAGGGGAGTGGGAGGCTGTACGAGAATCCTCATTTACTAGAGAGCTCTCTATCTGTCTCTGGAGATTTATGAACCTTGTAGCTTGTTCACTGTTAATGTCTTATACTCCTGAGAATCCCTTTTCGGTCAGAATAAATTATGGCCTCCCCCACCATGGCAAGAACAGATTGTTTTATCATTCTCCAAAAGGACCTGACTGCACCATGGAAGATGAAACAGCATGGCATTTCTTTTGAAGCAACAGTAAAACTAGTTATGCTCTGTGTCTGAGGTCTTTCTTTTAGCAAAAGAGAGATGAATAATAGATGGTCCCCTGGAAATATTGTTCCAGCAGCTCTTACTTAGAATCAGGCAAAGCTAATACTCTAGGAGCTTTCAAGATTATTCTGTTTAATCTCTGTAACAATATATAGCAATTTTAGCCCAGTGAGAAGCCATTGCAACACTCCCCCCTATAAAGACCTTGAATCTGTAAGTGAAAGGAGGTCTTAGCCATGTCCCAAGGCAATAGATAAAGAGCCTTTCACTTCCCTGTCATTCTCTAGAAGTGTCAGATAACCAGGACATGATATAAGGCATTTCGATTAGGAAACAATATACCACTGAAATGTTTCAGGATGTGAGGAACCTCTTTAGAGAAGATGGTAGTTGAGAGACAGACAGTTAATCACAAATATCAGTGACAGCAATAGGACAATAAACCTTGTTTCCAACAGATGTTTTTGGTTTTGAGTTGTCAAATCTCTAAGAAAGGGTGAGAAGACAGGGCCATAGCATTTAAGGCCACCACCTGCAATATCTTGAATCCATGTTTCTCAATTATCTTTCAGATACTAAGATTTAATACCTGTAAAAGTCCACACCAGCCTCAGAGATCTTCCAAAAAAAGTAAATAAAAAGAGGTGCTTGGATGTTCCAGTGTGTTTGGTAAAAGCTTAGCAGTCAGGCCTAAAGTTACAGCTTCATTAATCAGGCTCCAACTCTAAGGCTCACACATGCACTCTGCTGTAGGAGTAGCTGTGAAAAAATAAGTATGTTTCCTCCTAATGATTTTGACTCTTGTGACAGATCAGCTCCCTGTCATACCCACGAATTCTTCTGAATTGACAAAAACAGCCTACAGTATGTTTCCTTTCTGCCCAATCTGAACGCAAAATGGATGTATCATGTGGCAGAGCATCTCACTTCGGTTGCTGGTAGTTTGTGAGCCAAACAGTTCTTTACTGTTTGGTGTCGAAGAGGTGTGCAGTATTTTGTCTCATGCCTTGCAGACTGCAGCAATCCACAAACTATGCAACCTTGCCCAGTAACAGAAGATACTGAGAAGTCTCAGTGTTGCTGTTTCCCCACCTTACAGTAGGCTACTCCTCTTGTGTTTACCAAAAAGGGTGTAGGACAGTATAGGTTGTAACCTGAGAAGGTGCTAAGGCCAGGAAAACACGTAAAAGAAGTAGCAGATCCTGACCCAGAAAATTTCACTGTGTTGGCATAATCAGACTCTGAAGAAGGATTAGGACCTCTTCACAGCCTGCAATCCTGAACAGCAACCAACCAAGTACACAGCCCTGTACTGGTACCGTAGCATCAGTCTTCACCTGAGGGACAGGACGCCATTTGCTGTTCAGGCAATTCCACATTACTGATCAAATCCACTATCTTCCCCTTGAAATGCCTGCTCCAGAAGATGAATTAAGAGAAAGGACTGTCACAAATGATACGCTGTGTAGCACATGGCAACTGGAGACATGGGAGCACGACATGAGGCTCTGTGCAGCACTGATCATGGGACTGATCATGGACCAGAAGCACTCTCCCCCTCCTGGGGCATACTTTCACTCGAGCTCTGTGCAAATCTCCATTCTGACTGAAAGTAGCCCTGTTCCAGCCACAGCATTTCTAAGCGTGAGCCGATACAGTTCATACAGTAACACTTGTAAGCTGAACTTTAAAGAGCTCTTGGACATAAGACAACCAAAAAAGACACTTGTCCATTCATTTACACATCCAGCCCCAGAAAGTCAATCACCACAGCCTCAGCTAGGCACTACACTGGCTTCATATGGCTGGTAAACTCAGTTTCCTCTCTGCTCAGTGGATCACTGGACAAGAGGATCACAAAGCAAGGGCAAAGCAGAACTTGATCTCCTAGCTCTAAAGCTATGCCAAAATCCCTTAACCTCTCAACCTCTCCATCATCAATGATGTTGGAGCAGAGGCCTGCTGCCTTTTGCTTATCATGTGTTGTACCAAAAAAATTATGATCCCTCTGTTGCAGTGCACAGGACCACACAGAGGCTTTTGTCCCTGCAGTAGGCTTCATGTCCTCTGCTCTGCTTCCGGT
Organism: Xenops minutus; assembly: GCA_035221455.1. Lineage (NCBI taxonomy): Eukaryota > Metazoa > Chordata > Aves > Passeriformes > Furnariidae > Xenops > Xenops minutus. The sequence continues at coordinate 29,585,030 of JAWWEE010000085.1, forward strand.
AATTTCCCTGCAGTTTCAAACTATGTGCTTTTCAAAAGACTTGTTTCATTTTAAAGTGGGATTTAAAGTGTTATCATGGTGTTCCATCCTAATCGTGATGCAGCAGAGCAATTTGGACCATGGCTGAAAATACGTTTGAGTCTTGTGCACGTAGAACCATAGGAGAGCTGAGCTCAGACATAAAGAGGATATAGCTCCCTGGGGTATCCCAGCAACTGGTCACATGCTGAGTTTGGTACAGGAGATATCACATGCAAACCTTCATTTGACCTCTCTCCTCAAATACAATCTGGCAACGACCCAATCCCATGCATTTGTGCTCTGCACCAAGCTGTCTATCTGTAGCAAACCCTATATTAACATTGGCATTTTCCACTCTGAAGCAACAGTATCAACCTATTTTGGAACTGATTTCATGCAGGACACTGGGAATAAAGCACATCTAATGTAATCAATCTTGCATTTCTAGCTGAGGCAGTGCTTAGGTTGCTTTTTACTAACAGCAGCATCTATACAGAACCAGTATGTATCCCTAATGCAGAGAAAAGCAAACTGGCAGGAGAAAAAAGGATTGTTCCTGGCATCATTTCCCCACCTACACAGCAGACGGCAGAGCTGTTTCAAGCCAAGCAATTATCCTCAATTTATTATAGTAATGACAAAAGTGAAGGGCAAGGCTAAAAAATCTTTCTGGACAGGGCTGACAAGCAAGGAGGGGGTTTCTGCCAAAGGGATTATGCTCAAGTATGTGAGTGCCCCATGAGTGTTCAGAGTGCTTATGCCCCTTCTTCTCCTGTCCAAAGGGTCTGCCTTTTTTGCCCACTGAGCTGGAGCTATCGTTGTACTGTATCCATTGGATGCCTGCAGTGTCCCTAAGCAGTGCTGTGGGGACTGACTGCTCTCACTTCTGGCCACAGGGCTGGCATTCTGACATCGCCACTGTGATGGGGCAGCAGACCTTTCAGAGATTTTCTTCCTCCCCAGAGCTGTGCTTCTCCATCTGTCAGAATGTGGGCTCCTTCCCCTCCAACCCAAGGAGAAAGACATGGTGACTGCTATACACTGGACAGTGAAAAAAAAAGACATTGGGGCAGACAGTGCTCAATCAAGGATCATCTGATTTTGCATATTTATGTACAAAAATTGAAACTAGCCAAGATTGGAAAGAAGCAATCTATTCCAGTTCTATTAAAATTAAACAAACCAACAAACCAAAACAAAAACAGAAGCCAGAAACAAACACAAACAAATAAACAGGCCCTGCAGCTGGTTGAGGTTCAGTCAAAGAGTGAACAACTACTCTACAACACTCAAGGCTCTCAACGTAGGGAAATGTGATCTCCAGACACTGGAGACACATTGGTTAACATGTCAATTGTCAAAGTGAAACACTGCCTTGTTTTTTTTTTTTTTTTTCCTAGGGAAAAGCTAAGGAAGCCATTAGCTAATAGTCTATTACATTCAATGACAATGACAGAAAACCAGTCTGACTTGAAATGTCAGGATTTGATTTTGTTTACAATTTCTTTCATCCATTTTTAGCAATAAATGGCAGAAAGGAATGTCTTTTAACAGTGAAGATATATCATCTTTGTATGTATTTAAACAATATTTCATTTCACAAACTGGAAAAAAAGAAACCCCAACAAACAAAAACCATGTTTCAAAGAGAAGGATTCTGGAATGATTTTTGCTTTGCTGTGTCTTTATGCACATATGTCTGTAAGTGTATGTCTACACTTACTACCTTTGTGAATTTTCTACCCTTTCTTTTCATTAGTACATGCTATCACTTAGAGGGAGGACAGCTACCTCTCAAGCTGTGGGACTTCATTCTTGGTGCTGCCAGAGGTCTCCTCTGTGACATAGGCTAAATTACAGAGACATCTGTAAGAGGGGCTGTTGACACTTACAGACTCTGAATTCACCCAAGCAAGGCAAAACATTTGTAAACAGTCACCTACAATGTTACTGTTGGCTCATGCAGTGTAAAATGGAACTGATGAGTATATTTCCTAAGTTATCTCCCAGGCTTGTAATGGATATGAGTGTAGGCTGCTGTCAAAATGTGTGTTGGATGGTGTTAAGTGGAAAGTCACTCTACTGCAGTTCTCCTTGTTTCATGCCATGCAAACTGAGGTCCTAGATGGTCCTGCAGCACACTTTGCTGATGACAGCAGTGATATTGCAAAGCTTACAGCACCAGGCAATGGCAGGCTATGGCAATGCAGGCTAATAGTGTGAATAAAGTCATGGTTACATCTGCAGCAACACCATTCTATACTTGCAGGTCTAGATATTCCTATACATGCTGCCCTGACATTTTCAGAGGAGAAGGTGATGTGTCTCCCACAGCACAGTTTTCTGTAGTCCAGATTAGGAGTATCTCCCCACATCTTGAAACCCAAACAGCCTCTGAGCATCTCAGTACTGCTCAGTATGCAGTCCAAAGAGCTGGCGTGCACTGCAGTGACATTTCAATCACAGTCGCCATTTTCACATCAGACTGAAGCCCATTAGCTGCTAAACCGGCTACTTCCCAGTGCTCAGCTGAAGGAAGCACTTTGTTGGGAGTATAATCAATCTTACCACAAAACTCTGGCTGGTACTCTCTCAGGTGATTAAACAGTCACATGGGAGAAAAATGACACAATTCAAGGCTTGCTCTTAACTGAGCCAGGACATGAAAAATGAACAGTGTCACTACATTACTTAGACTTCCTTATATCACCACTCCCAGAAAGGAACCATGAAGTGCAGCCCCTCTGAGATGGACTTATGCATAATTCAAAACATGAGTTGCCTTAAGGAGCACAACTCTGGATCCAAATCTGCTGAGAATTACAAGCAGCATAAGCTTGAAGGCTTCTCAAGCAATCAGAAGGGCAGATCACTAACAGTGCAAGAAAATGCAGCACAGGAAAGACTGAGGTTGAGATCACACATGTGAAGACACAATTTGACAACTTTAAAAGCTCTGTTAACAAGTAAACATCCCCAGAAGCTCTCATAGTTTTACAAATATCACTAGATTTGTGGTCCTTCTGCTACACAGTCTTCTTATGCTTTATGAATATGCACTGTATTGGGTCTCCACAAGGATATAATAGAATGCTTTTTAAAAAAGAAGAATTTAAAGTAGATTAAATGTTAGATTTCAAAGTATCAACCCAAGATTTCAAATTATCATCCCAACATTTCTTCTATTTTTACATTCAAGCAAGAGAGGTTGAGATGCAACTGGAAAAGTAGAGAGTATTTCCAATCCTGAATTCACCACAAGGTAAAATAAAGGCTGGTACAGCTGAACCGTCCATTAGTTTTCACTGAAGACTAAAGTCGGTGTGCAGGCAAAGAGTTGTTTCAAGTAATTGTTGTGAACATAAACTGCCCCGAAGTCACTAGAGGGAGGGATTTGTATTTGATAAAGTTTTTCTCTTGATGAGATTGGGATATGAATGATTCACCGTGGAGTAGCAAATTACTGTGGTACAATTGGTAACATTACGGGTTAGGACACATGTTCCTCTCCTGCAGTTCACGGAGGCTATATAACCCCCAAAGGGACAATTCCAGCATTTTATGCTTAAAAGAACTGTAGTTAATTTCTAGCTTGAATAATCTATTTTCAGCTCAGTCTTGCATGATGCAGATTTCCTTGACAGTTCTGAAACCTCCAAATATTCTCTTATGTGACCTGTCATTACACAAAAGTTGTGAGCAAGTTATTTGTCTGATCTTTCTCTACTGACTGACATTTTTAAGTCCTCCTTTGAAGGGACAGTATTTATGACTTGAACAACATAAGTCATCATTTTGGATTAATTATCAGGAAAAAAAACCCCTTGTCATTATGTCATCATCCATAAAACAGAGTAACTTATGAAAATTAAGATATGAATTAAACCCAAGTTAACCCAAGTTAATCAGGCAGTAGTGCTGGTACACCCATTTGTTAAAAATCAATGTGTATTAGCATCTGAAAGCATCAGTAACAGCCCTGAGAAGACATTACAGATAATGTGCAAAAGCAAAGCATAACCATATATTACTCTGCAACTTGGGGAACCTGCTAGATAGATTAGGGGTAAGCGAATTTAGATACCAAATTCTTCTTTGAATGCTGGCATATTTACATGCAATGCCCTCTGGATCTCAGTCCTGTCCAGGAAATAACAGAATCTTTTTCTGTCTTCTCTTTCTTCAGCCCTCTCCTCTGCCAGCTCTGCCCAGCTAAGTGGCTTCAGGGAACTGATATTTTACTCTGATTCACAGTTAGTAAATCTGCTCCCTGGGCTTGCAGCAGTTATCTGAATACACTTACAGAACATGTCTTTTTAATTCTTCCTCCAAATTTGAAAAGGAAAAACTGCACACATTAAAAAATAATTAAGAACAATTAGGAAAATTACAGGATTTCTTGAAAAGCTCCTTATGTGAGAGGCCTCCGTTAATCTCTACAGCATGGCAAATTCAAACACTTGGAGCTAGCAAGCAAGAGAAAGGTTGCTAGCCACGTTCTTAAACACATGTTCAAATCCCCTTTTGATGGCTTTACTGGTCAGATGCTATTTTTTAAACCAAAAGAAGAACTTTAAAGGTATCATTCTGTTAACTGACTGAAGAAAAGACTGTGTCCTAATGCATTCACTGGCTTTTTCATCCAGAAACACAGCCTCTCTTTGATCACAAAGAGAACACATACATAGTCGTATGTCCCAAAAATTATGGAGCTAAAGGAATTCTCAAAAGTTCTTACCAGTAATGTTCAAAATCTACTAACAGTAATCACTAAAAATCTCTAAAAAGTAGAATGGGCTGACTAACCTCCATGAGACAACTGCTGGAGTGCACTGAAGGGTCTTGAACCAAGTGATGGGAGGGAATTCAGTAACAGAGAGACACTTTGCAGGGCCTGCTGCACAGGCAGAGCAGGGGGACTACAGCTCTTGGGTGGCTCGAGAAAGGAGGTTATGAAGGACACTTCTTTGGATCTTTGTATCAGTGAGGAAGGAAGGAGTCCATATGCAGCATGGATGGATGGGAAGAGGATCTGCTCTACAGAGGATGCATTAGAAACATATAATGGACAGAGTGGACGATTGCATTCCCAGTCCAGAACCTCAGCAGGGGAAAGAGCAGCTTTGGGATCTGCTGCACATCGCAGGCAGACTGCAGGTATCTGTGGCATTGGGGAACAGATTCTTGCTGCTTTCTTCCAGTCAAGAAAGTTCCTGCTCTACTGTGTGTGACAGATATAATCACTTCTTCCCAGCTTCCTGGCCCTTTCTTGTCTAGTTAATAATGGTCCTTTCTTGCAAGTAAGAGCTCAAGCTTCTCCAAGTCCCTGCACCAACACAGACAGGAAGTCTTTTGTCTTTCTTCCTATCATGTACTCTTTAATTCCTGAAACCATAACAACACGCTCCCTACTTTGTTCCCTGACCAGCTCAGACAAGATACGTAAATGACCATTCTTCCTTCCCCTGTAGTTCTCGCTCTCATCCTGATACACTTCATTTCCCTTGCTAAAGCAGTATTACTGTCACACTGCTAACCGTCCTGCTGAGCACACACACAGCCCAAGGAAAGCTATCTTGAAAATATAACGTCTTGAAAATCCCAGCTATCTTGCAATTATTAAACATTGTGACTTTCTTGATATGATCATGCCCCATTTTTCTCATGTCCTATGATGATAAAAGATGCTTAGGTATAATGAAACCCTATCAAACCAAGTCCATCCAGTAGACTCACTGTAGGACAGAAATGCAATGGAATCCATTACACAATGAAAGTGTCTTTAAGCTGAGTAGGCAGGAGCAATGTAGACAATAAAATCCTTTCCTCTCACTAATCCATGCACTAGGGCAGTTTCCACTTTTAAAAGGAAAAACCAGATGTAGGAGGAGTTGAGATAACAAACTGAATGAAGAGTAAAGGGATGCAATGGTCCTTGGGCCAACTGGATGGGCAGTGCCAGCAGGGCACAGCGGGAGGAATCTTTGAAAGCATGAGCAGAACTCAAGAGAATAAGGAAACTTTGCACAGTTAAAACCATTGACTGCACCTTCGGTTCACCCAAGAAGCCTTGCTGAAGGCATTCTTCAGAGTGGGACAGAATCAGATGGGAATGAGGGAGCTAAAACTCCTCCAATAATGCACACAGTGTCATTTGTCTTTTCTTTCCTTGACTGGCCCTTAGACTTTTGTTTCACCCCCGTAAGAAGCAGCATACAAACCTGAGGGTCAAAGAAACAAGTTAGTGAGGGGCCCTGCATGTGTAAGTCATAGATCTTCTGCTCTGACTGGACATTATTACTATTTTACTGCTTAAAATATTGAAGAGCCACTGATTCACACTTGCTACAGTAGCCACATGCTACTTCATGCATCTTGAGGACTTCTGAACTGTGACTAAGACACTGAAAAGATTTTTTTTTGTCCTTCACTAGAATTTTGGACTAGTCTGTGTATAAGTATTGTATCAAAATTATGGCTTTATTTATCTGAAAAATAAGAAAGCATGAAGAGAATGAAATAATTCAAAGACTGAAAACAATTCCCTCCATGGGGAGAATTGTGGAGCTCAGCCTGCCTGTCCTGTCAAAAAGGCTTATCCAAAACTGAGCTGATTACAGTGTATATGCACCTCTGTGAGTGGAAAATACATGGCACAAAAGGGTTTTTTAATCTAGGAGAAAAAGGTGTAAATGAACAAATGACCAGAATACAAACATATTTTCAAAGTTAAAGTAGGTGGTTTTGTTTGAAAGAGATACTAGAATAAGGGATAAGGAAGACAACGTCTTGCTCTCAGGCTTCACACCACAACCTGTGGGAGTCTGGAAGAATCCTTAGTCAGGATGATATCGTGTTGTGTAGGTCATGGACCAGTGCATTCCAGTCCTCTGCTAGGTTTTACAGGGCTACAGACCTGAGAACCTTTATGACAGTGAAAATTAGGGCCATTTCATTCAAGTTGAAAATTAATTATTTGGATTAATCTAGTATAGAGAAAAACCCAAGTTTCTCTTCTTGAGATGCTGTTCCAGCAGCTTTACACTGGCTTCCAGTTACCCTCTGAGACGATTCAAGTCATTTTTATGAACTCAGAGACTTTTTTTTAAATAAGAGAAAGGCTTTGAATGAGCTTGACATTCTTTTTTTTGTACTTTGATCTAATCACACAAATTAATTGACTGTTAAATATTGTAAAATTCAAACATCTTTCCACAGAAATACTGAACTATGTCATGAATCATGCTTAAGATCATGGCTTCATATTCTCCCCTCAGTACCATGTGACTACCAACCCAGTATTGATTTCCTTTCATCTCAAAAATGAGGTGATATTCACTGCCAAAATAAAGAGCTGTCTGAGTTCGGAGAATGCACTGCCAGCAAGTTCCAGGATGAAGCAGAGATATAAGAGTGGGGAAGGGAGTAGTGAAAGCATATGTGAAAAAGCTGAATAAATTCTTGAGAGAAGATATATATTGAAGTGTCTTGTAACAAAACAATACAGGAGCAAAGGCAATAGATGGATGCTACAATACCACCAATCTTGTCCAGAGCTGAATGGACCCTGCCTCTGCTTTAGCTTAGAGAATCCTTGAGCAGTGTCCAGATATGTCCCGCTGGATTTGTGCCTGCCCATTTTTCCTCAGCTAAAACCTTTTATTTTGTCTCAGTGACTAAGACTCTACTAAGGAAGGGGAGAATGAGAGATTGGATGAGACAGGTCAGGGTGTAAATAAGCAGACTTTACCCTGCCCCAAAACAATGCATTTCTCCCCTGCTGGTTCCTAACTGCCAAACAGTGATCATGCTCAGGCTCTTGAGTTTAATGTGTACCTCCTACTGAGTCTGGTACTTCACATAATGTTATAAAGTGAGAGACCAAGATGTGATTCACAGCGCTCACTCTCCAGGAAACAGGGCTCCCTGCAGTAAAAATAGTTAAGGTAGCCAGTGTGCCCACAGCTCACAAAAGGCAGTGCCTGCTAGTCTCTGTGGTCTACCTGGGGAACAAAAGGGCCTTTAGCAGAAGATACTCCAAAACCATCTATCCATCTCTGAAGTTACACACCATGACTCAGTCCTTCCTTGATTTCATGTGGCTTGAACAAGACCTGAAGCACAAAGACTTCTGTCTTTGTTTAACTTAGTACTTTGTAACAAAAAAAGACAACTTTGAGTCCAAAGAGATCTGAATTCCTCAAAGAAAATTATTCTTTTCCCTCAGTCAGAAAAAGCCCTGTCTCTTAACTAGATAGAACAGGGATTTTCCTTTCGGAATTTTTTTATCACCTGCCAGGGCATCTTTTAGGGCTGTCTGCCTGCTCCTGAAAAAAAGACAGTGCAATCTCTGCCCAGGTACTGTCTGTAGCAGATTGGCATCACATGTACTCTCCCTGAACCAACTGCCTCATTGCATTGCTATTGATTCTGAGTTGGATTTCTGCAGCAAATCTATTGCATTTCCATTAGCAAGACTGCAAATGATGAAAATGCTTGTCTGTATCATTCCAGCTCTGCACCACAATTAACCTGCTACTTAGCCTCTAGCAAGCCAAATTCTGCTTTCTCATCTGATGCAGAGAACGGCTTCTCTGTAATGAAAAGTTAGGCACAGCCAATCTGAGTGCATTTATTTGCAGTGCATTGGAAATAAAACAGCGCAATAAGTAAAAAATACAGCAGATACAGAATAAGGATATTTTCAGTCCCTTGCAGTTGAAATCCAAAGCCTGAGTTTTGTAATGATATCAATTATTAATCAGTTTTGCTTAGAAACTTACAATGCAGTACAGTCTCACATGTAATTTTTAATAAAGAAATAATGACCATATACTGTGTATACCTACTGTATTTTCTACAGTCACATATGCATCTGTATATAAATGAGGAAGGAGAACATGCAGAAGCTCCACGTAAGCACAAATACATGACATTCTCAGTGAAATTTACAAAGCAAAATGAAGTTTTAAAGAATAAATGCAAGTGCAAACTACTGTTTTGTACCAAGAAATTCTGACTGTTATTAAGAAAAAATACTTCAGAAAATACTGCTTTTTCTCCACCATGTTCTGCATATGACATGTGGTGCATGAAAGGAAAACCACAAAGATGGGGTAAACTTGAAAGCCATGAATTTGGAGTGCTTGTCCAAGAGAAAGAAACATGGGACAGATCACTACACTTTTTCGCATGTTAAACAGAAAAACTGTTTCCATGCAGTCAGTGAATGCTAAAAAGGGGGATAGTAGAGACATAGAAATAAAAGAATAAATTTGTCTGAACAAACTGTGATTGCTGAAGACATTTTAAAGACAATGTGAACCAACAGGACTGGGGAGAGGAAGCATCAGTTATCACTTTGGAAGTCTTGATGGACCTGAACTCCCTAAATATTGCTGCATTGCATGTATCTCACCTCATCAGTCCCCAGTACAAGTATATCAAAAGTATATACATCTGTCACAAGTATATTCATCTGTCACAAGTATATACATCTATGAGCCACCCTGACTTCTGGAACAGCACAGAAATACAGACTGGTGGGCTCAGTACAGTGGCACTTGCTTTATTGCTACTTATTAATGGAGGCCCACTTGTGCCTCCTGGGCCTACTGAGATCAGCATCTCTTTACTACCCTTCTGAGTTAGGCTCAGAACTTGTTTGGTATCTTAACTGTGATTAATTGTAACTTTCCTTTGACTAATGTTGTTAATCCACAGGACACATCAAAGAAAAGTCATGGCTTTCAAAATGAGTCCCCATATTATGTAGGAGATATTTAATGCAGAACCTGAATTGCAAAAATAGTCTCCCTGTAGACTCATTGGAGAAACAGGGTTAGTCCTGCTACAGTCAGTCTGGTAATCTCCCTGGGAAAGTCTCTCCCTTTACATTGGATGCAAAGCTGAAGGCTAACTAGCTTCCTGATGTCAGTGCTTAAGTCAGGTGTCTGAAGCCGATCAACATCAATATTGTATCAGAAATGGAGCAGCATCTGCTTTAAGGTGCTCTCCCCCTGCAGCTTCAAGCTTTGGGGAAAAAACAACCTCTCCTGTGGCCCTGCCATGCACAAAATACTGAACATATTAAAAGCTGGTATATATAGCCTGTGCTGTATCATCTCCTCTCCTCTCCTGTGAGTACGGTCCCTGGTGGCGCTCTGAGATGTCCCTGACCTTGATATATTCAGAGGTTGCCAGGCATGAATTCCACCCTGTGGTATTGTGATGGGTCAGAATTAGACTGTTTCAAGAAAAAGAACAAACATTGCATGAAGCTGCTATGAACAAACTCTCTCTCCATAAACTGAAGTGTTCAGTTATAGGGTTGCAGCACTTATAATTGGAAGGAGAAGCTCCCTCTAGCCTGCCATCAAGCTACAATACAGACCTTCCCAAATCACTGCATATAGAAGAAAGGACATCAAATGCAGACCTGAGAAAGAACAAGGGGAAGTGAAAGACAGAGAAAAATTGCAAGGAATACTTACAGTATGATACCAAAAAAAAGGTACAGAATAGTTTTCATTCAGTTTTTCTCATCTCTAGCTCAAAAAAGATGTAAGACATTCAGCCATTGTGCCTGAATAACTTTGGAGAGGAGCTGCGACCATTTCCTAGGTAAAAAACCACTACCAACCCTCAGAGGCAACCTTTCAACACCTTTTCCTACTGAGGATGAGAAAGCAGCATCGTTTGCTGATGCTGACCCAGCATATCTGAAGTGGCAGTAGAAATCAGAAATGTGAGAAGGGAGCTGTCCTAGTCAGGGGTAATTGACAGCAATGCAAATCCCTTTCTCCACTTGGCCACATTTTTCAAGTAAGGGACAGCACAAATGAGATAGGGACAAGCCCTCTGTGTCTCCCAAGCTGCGTGCACAGGTTCAGTGCTGCACCGATGCACCCATCTCTGCATGTTATAATCAGCACAGGACACAGAGATTGGGAGATGGAGACATGCTTGTTGATCATCTGCTGGCCACCAGCAGGGTATAACATGTGCAGCTGGCCATCAGCACATGGTACCTGAGGTGTCCAGGGAAAGCAAAAGTGAAAAGGATGCAAGGGCAGTGTGGATATGCTGCCAGGGACATGCACCCTCTGGACCCTCCACTGCTTTTGCTCTGCTCACAGGGAAACCCACTCCAGCAAAGTCATACTGTGATCCATTTCCTGCTCTGCCTCTTGTGTGTCCAGTGCCACTTCACCAAGTGACAAGAGTTGTGGTCCCAAAGTCAAGGGCTGCTTGGGTACCTCTGCCTAGGGGCAGAGCCAATGCGCAGGAGCGCTGTGCTAGTGTGGCAGAGTTGTCACCACTGAAAGGGAAGTGCCACATGGGCCTTACTGGGTGTTTTGGGAGGAAATCTGCTTAAATGGAAAGAGAAAGCAGTGAGAAGACCTTTAAAGCGGGGGGCGGGGAGGGTGGGAGGTAGGGTGGTGGTTGGTTTGCGGGTGTATAAAAGCAGTTTTTACAGAGCTACAGAGCTGAGTCTATTACCAGCCTGGGTAAAAGGTGGAATTGTATTTAAATTTTATAGCATAAGAAGAAGTAAAAAGTAGCTCCTAAACCGAGTTAGCACTAGTACAATCTGCATGTCTTCTCAGAAGAAGGGAGATTGTAGGTTAGTGTGTCTTATTATAATTTTCTGCTTGCAACAAAATCTTCTCTTGTGTAATTATGACAAGATTAGGCAAGCTTCCTAAGTATGGGAATTCTTTAAAACATTTAGTTTTCCTTTCTGTTTCAGCAAAGGAAAAATTATATTAAAATACAAAATGTAAACTAAATGGAAAGGAATACTGATAAAGAGTGAAGTATAATTATAGGAGTGAGGCCGGTCTTGAATCTAGTACACCAGACACTATTACGAGGATTGTCTCTCTTCTCCTTTCTCTTTCAGGCTCCAGGAGAAAGAGGAATCAATTAGCTCTCAGCAGACTATGACCTTGAAGGATACAGCTTTAAGGGGAATATGCTGAGTAAGACAGAAAAGAGAAGAGAAAAGGATTTGGAAACTCATGGAAGGGCTAGATTCAGAAACAGTACATCAACTACAGAATATGAAATGTGTCAGTTCTTTTTTATTTCTGCACTGGAAAAAAAATTCCAGAACATAAGGGACTTTCTGGGAACAAGTTACCTCAGTCTGCCTGAAAAGGAAAAAAGGACACTGAGAAGCAAAATAAGGGACAATCCAATTTGCAGATGCTACTTTTCAAGCCATGTCACTGAGAATTTTATAGCTGTCAAAGGCATTAAAAAAAGTTAGCACTGATGCAATCTGTCAACCTCTCCAACAAATCTTGCTCTACATAAAACACAATGATGTGTTTGAAATGCAGCTGTTTCAAAAACCCCAAGACAGTGCTTTTAGAGCTGTCCAAAAAGTTCTTTTTATGCCTCTTGGAATTCTTAGGCAGACTTTCAGCCGGATATTTTTTCCAGCTATATTTTCTTATTTGTCTTTGCAGAGAATTACAGCTGCTTGCCATAGTCAGAATTATGTGCCACAGTTAGAATAAATTCTGTCTACGCAACCTTCTCTCTCAGAGCAACCCAAACTTGACCTGCTGCCAATTCTCTCTCTCCTTTCAGTCTGTAGCTATCTGGAAGACTATGATGCCTTAAAACACTTTTCTCTTTAGAAAATTAAAGCACTAACTAACCAAAACCCCTCAAAAAACCAAACCAAACCCAACAAACAAACCCCCAAACCCAAACAAAACACATGCATGCACACACACACACACACATTAAACCCTCCCTCCCACCACAAACTTAAAAAACCCCTTCAACCCAGTCACCTAACTTCTGGACAACCATTTATTTCCCAGATGTGAGGAGACCTGAGCACAGATAATGGCTTTTTGTCAGTGACTGCTTCAAAGAATCTCTCCTCCTCCCAACTCCTCCTTCCTTTACTTCAGAGATGAAGTTAGCATGTTATCGATAGAGGTTTGCCTCATACGTGGAAATTCAAGAGGAATTTTTGAGGCCATTTTTTCTACCTTATGAAGTAAAAAGTGCTGTCATATATTTAATGTCAGAATATTTTCACTACAAAAAAGATTTTATGCATCAACAATATTAAAACCCCCCCACAAAATATTTTGAATAGTTCTATATAATTACTAAAGTTGTTAATTCAAGTAATATTACAGACAAAGCCCCTTGTCATTTAACAGTACAGCAGTATTTCCCTATTAGAACTGTTTCCATCAGACAAATTACTTCTAATCCAAAGGATGGTCATCACCATTATCTCAGTAAAAGGCAGCGGGGTTTCTGTGGGAATATTAAGGTCTTTCAGTGATTTTGGAACTGCTGTTTAAGATTGGCTCCCGTCTGAGCAGACAGTTTCTGAAATCACTGTAGTTACACCCATTGTCATTGGCAAGGTAGCTGGCCCAAAATGTTAGATGTAATCCAAATGCGACATATTTATACTAGGACCAGTGTTAGTGGGGCTAAACAGTAGTGACCTGCTAACTTCAGGGCTCCAGGGTGAGGTCCAGTATGTATCATCTATAAGGTGGCCAACTTGCAGCATTACAGGGAAGGCATAAGGGAAAATAAATGACATGGGTTCCTGCAAGGAAATTTGTGAAGAATGCAATTATTCAGTCTAATCACTGCAGCTTTCCAAAGGAAACCTCAGCTCTGTGCTCCCAGCACAACGGTATGCTGCCTTCTCTTTTACTAGAGTTGCACAATTGTACGCAACTCAGGAATTGCTGGCTTTTGGTGGGTTAAAATTATGAATGTCAAAGAAATGACACTTCAGCAATGCAGCATTTTGATGCTTTATGATCACTACTGAGAAAATAATACAAGTACCCTGGATGATTTTTGCTTTTAGGATGAGCAAAGACTAATTTGGAAATTGACTCCTCCTGCATCAGCAAGAATGCTTTCATGTTCATGAAATGCCCTAGAAAAAGCAATATATGAGAAACAGTATCAACAAGAATCAGCTCCTAGAGATGAAGAAAGACACAGAGAAATGTGTGCTTTGGTCCTGAGAGAAAGGAAAAGATCATAAGCTAGATATTAAATTAATAATTCCCAGTTTCTAACTGCTTCAAATATACTGTCGCTTTTTCTCACTATTCTGAGTGTTTCAAGAGGATGATGGGGATATTTGCCAGCAATAGATTTCAGGAAGGATGTACCAGATGTGCTCTGTGGGCAAGGCAACATATATGGAAGATCCAGCACAGGACACAAATCAAATTTATAAGAAAAATAGAACATGTGGAATAGCTATCAGATAAACAGTACATCACATATTTCCCTAGAAGTGGATACAGAAAAAAGGGTGGTACTAGCCCTTTACAAAAGTCCCACACAAAGCCCTTTTTACCCTGCACACTTCAGAACTAAGTTCAGAGGACTCTAGATGGTCTCCTCAGCAGCTAACCCACTGTCTTAGCAGACTTAAGCTTTGCATGCCAATCACATGCTCTTCTTGTGGACAGTCATAGAACAGTTAAGTATCTTTTTTTTTTTTCTTTTCTTTTTTTCTTTTTTGGTGTAAGGGCTAAAAATCAAAGAAACACATGGCTTTTACTTACAAACTTTTGGAGCAGTTTGGAGATTGGTTTCTGTTGCTTGTGCCTGAGACGCTGTGGTAGGCTCCAGGGCAGATGGTGACAGCGAAGGTGCAGCAGAGGACAACAACCCAACATCTAGGATGCGGTTATATAGAGAAGGCTGGAGGAATGGTTTGGAGGGCACAAGTGAGGTGTCACTTTGCACTGTCACTTCAGCCTTGCTCTTGGGGCTAGGTACGAGGAATGGTGAGGCATACACCTCTGAAGGCACCCAGGCAGACAGAGCTGTAGGATCCACAGCGCTCTTTGGGTCTTGTCCTATCCTCCCAGGGTCAAGGTGGGTAGGAGAGTCATACTCAAAAATCTTGTCCACAAAGACCCACTTGAGGCCAGCAATGCAGAGGCAGAGGCTAAGCAGGCAAGCCAGGATAGGGGCGATGCAGATTTTTTCAGAGTTGAGGCACCCCTTCAGTCGCTCTGCCTCCAGGCACGCACAGCAGGTTGTGGCAAGGCCTGCTATCCCCTGGACCCTCCTGTCCTCTCTTTGGGTCCCCGGCATGTTCTCCTCATCTGGGAGCCCGCTGAGGGATGCATCAGGGCTCAGCTGGGCTGAGGGGCTGGGGAAAGTGTCGGCAGCTACTTCAGACATGTTTAAGCATCAGCTCTCAAACAGCTCACCTCCAAAAGGCCTTAACTCTATCACAGTCCATTACTGTGAGACACAGACAAAAAGAGATGGTAGTAATAGTCACAGTGCTCTGCAAAAATCAGAGTGGGAGTCAATAAAAGGTCCAAGCTCAGTAACGTCATCCAAACCGGGAGAGGAGTAATGCACAGGAAAAATTAGATCCCCCCGATTCCCCTGCCCCCAAACCCTCTGTTCTCTCTGCTTCTTTGAAGCAAGAATATCTTTGCAATTACTGAGTTCCTGTTTGTTAGCCACTTTTATAATTCCTTAAATGCTTTTCAAGCAATTTCAGTTCTTCTGAAGGAGGAAAGAAACATTCCTCCAAAAGCAAGCACAACAAAACAAAACAGGGGGAAGGAGGGTGCCGAGATAAAGAAAATCACAAACACTGAACAAACTGACCGGATTAAGTGAACCAGTAGCCCAGAGCGAAAGGCAAGACTCTCACCTTGAGCATCTGAGGCTGGTATCTGCTTAGACGAGGAAAACAATTGTCATGCGGTAGAAGGAGCAAAAGCAAATTCTGTAACAACAGCGGCAGCGGCAGAAGTGACAGTAGCAGCAGCAGCATCCTGTCGTGTTACAGCGGCGGCTGAAAGAGGCTGAATCATTACAGAGCAGCAGGTGCTCGCTGTCTGAGCATCACTGCAAACAATATCATTACACAGAGGTTTGAAAGGAAGAGCGCTGCCAAGACGGTGGTAACTCCCTTTCTCTCCCCTCCCTCTTTGTCCTTCTTAAGCGCTCATTCACTTTCCTCCGTTCCCCCACGCCCCGCTCCCCCAGCCCCCTCGCAGCCTGTTTCCCTGCTGTACAGACTCGCTTCTGCCTCCCCTACCCCACCCCCCGCCCTCTGCAGGGCTGCTCTGAGAGAAATCAGTACACTCAGCAACGCAGGATTGTCAGTGACTTCCTATTTTATCCAATTAGAAGGAATAAAGGCCATCAAATCAAAGGGAGGGAGCGAGCAGGAGTTGCGCACCCATCCGCTCCCTCTCTCCAGGCAAAGCGTGGCCAAAGGCGGCGGCGGCCATCGATGGCAAAGTCCTCCGGCAAGGACCGGGTGTCGGTGGGAGCATCTTGGGCTGGACTGGGCTCGCTCAGTCTGATATTCGATCTCTCCCATGGGGAAGACCTCTTTCCATAAGCAATTTCTCTCTCCCTGATACCTAGAGACAGCTTTTCTTTCCAAGCTCCTGAGTAAGTTTTGTTCCCTAGGAACAGGGCTGGGATGCATCTTAGGTCAAGGAGAGGGAATAAAAAACTCCATTCCTGCCACCTCTGACAAAATTGCATTTAAGTTATAACGATGTCTGCATAATTTTTTTTTGAAATTCAATTTTCCAACCTTCTTTCCAAATCCCTCCTCCAAAACAAAACCAACAAAGACTTCAAAATAAAGTCAGCTCCTGAATGAACTTTTCAAGAGCTTGCATGTTCCTCACATGTATCATCATTCCACTTCAGACTAAAGCAAAAAAAAAAAAGGAAAAATAAAAGCATTTTATCATTTATTACTACTTATTAAAGACTTACACATTCTTCTTAAATTTGGATGTCATTTCTCACCTCTACCAATACCTAGGACAACCATTTCCACCAGTGCAGTGTAATACACTGGTAAATCAGAAGTCCAGTTAACATAATGAAAGGAAGATTAGAATCAGATCTATTCCCAGTCTCTTTTGTCTTCCACAGAAAGTACACCTGTGTAACAATACAGACATTTGAAAGGTGAGGGGCTTATAACACAAGTTCCAGTTCCTTGGACTAAATGAAAACATTTGCATTGAAGATTTGCTGACATGAATCCTCGTTTCTCCTTAGTAAAAATGGCTGCAGGATGCATAAGGAAACAAAGAATTAAGTGCTACAAATTGCTCTGAACTCATTTTTGCAGGTACATTAGTCAGGTGAATTCCTTTGTAATTGCACACTTTTGGTAGTGTTAAAAGACTCATCTGGCTCTACCTATATTCCCTCTCTTCCCTACCATTCCAGCCGCCCCTTCCATGGGAACACTAGTAACATTCACCTGAAAAAGGTTTATCAGAAGCTCAGTGAATCCCACAGTGTTTTTACAGACTGCCATGTCAAGGACTAATTGATGGATGTCTGATCTCAAAGCTTCCTGTGAGGCTTTAGTAGTCAAATGAAGTAATTGCAATGCTACTACAATCAAGTGCCTAGAGCATTTACCTCAGAGCACAGCCAGTGATAATACTCTCTGGAAGAATGTAAAAAGATAAATCATCATACAATCCAGCCTACATTGCCACTAAAGTGTCTGGTCCTTAGGTTAATGATGTGATCAGTAACCTCAGACAGAACGAACAGCTTGCACCGCCTATTTACATACATGGCTTCTCTTATTACAAAGCACATGTTCTCTTTAGTTGGTAATACCTTGCATGAGTGCAGTCTCTATTGAGTATCTCAATACCTATTTCAAATAGCAGTAACAACACAGCCACTGTAGAAAGTGTAACATTCCAACAGCATTACTGTGACAGCTGTAGTGGTCTGCAGGTACGAGTAAACAAGGCTTCTAGAGAAAGGATGTATTTTTTATCATATTAACTGACAAATCTGGGAAACCCAGACATACTTGTGCCCACACAAACTGCTCCTCAGGTGTGAAGCTACAGAATCATTCTTCAAAGTAGAGTGCAAGTTGAGAACCAGCTGGCACAGACGAGATACTATAGGATCCGAGTGCTTGGCGGATATTTTTTTGAAATGTCTTTCCTTCTTTATCTATGTCTAATTTTTCAACCTTCCTATTTTCAGTATGACAATCTTCCCCTCTGACACTTCTCTGAGCTTGTCTTTAATCCACTGCCCTGTCCACATCCTTCCTGCATTGGTCTTCCTGGTAAACTACCTGTGTTCAACCTTCCTTAATCTTTGCCACCTTCCATCCTATTCACATTTACCTGCTCTCCTTTAAACTATATTTCTGCTTTGCTCACATCTTTCTGGTGCTGCGATAAACAGAAATGCACGTGGAGACCTTGCGCCTCTCTTAGAAGGGTGGTCACGAAGTTAAACCGAACACACACAGTGCTGCAGAGCTGGACAGAGGGACGGGGTGCTGCCTACACGGGGACACGTCCACGGGCTTCTCTGCCCGTGAGTGTTCCGCCCCACTCCTCACCCCGCTGCCGGGGGGGCCGTCAGCTCCCACGGACCGACAAACGGCTCTTCCAAAGGGCTCCTCCTCCAGCTCGCCCGGCTAAAACTGAGCCTGGACAGCATCTCTCCCTGCCTTTTTCACGCCCTCCTCCAGCCGCAGGGCCCAACCTGCTCGCCCCAGCTACTCCCGACATGCAGGCAGGCAGCAGGCAGGCAGGCAGCAGGCAGGCAAGCAGCAGGCAGGCAGGCAGCAGGCAGGCAGGCAGCAGGCAGGCACACCCCCGTGGGCTCGGCGGCCGCAGCGTGTCCGTGGTGTCTGGCTGCCGGCCAGGCTGCAGTGCCCTATTCCGCTGCGGGTCCCTTCCCCCGCCGCACCTCCAGACCTGGCGCGCAGGCTGCCTGCCTCAGTATCACGCAGCTAGCTCTGACCAGACCTCCTCCTCCCCCCTCGTCCTCCTCCCCAGGGAAGTCCGCAGAGCTGATTTAGCCCCCCAGGAGCTCCGGGGCTTTGCAGCGAGGAGAGCGGGGCGGCACTCGGCACCTGCCCCCGCCTTCGGAGGTGCCCGGCTGCTCCTCTTCTTCGCCAGCCAAGAAGGGAGAGAGCCAGTGCTGAATCATCGGCCAGGCAGCTTCCCTGGCCCGGTTCCACAGGTGGCCAAAGCGAGGGCCAGGACGCAGCCTGAGCGCAGTGCTGCAGTCCGATATGGCACGGGCCGCCTCCCCTAGGGACCTCGGGGCCAAAATGCAACCCCGTGCTCTTTTTACTGCGTCGGGGTGGGTACGGGAGCAGCACACCACCTTCCGTGACAGCTCTCGGGGCTGCACTAAAGACTGGTTGATGATGCTCTCTCCCTTTGGGTCTGAACATAGTTTGCTGACTTTGGGGTCCTTTCTGCTCCTCTTATCCCCAAAGCAATGCAGAAATACTTTATCCTGCACCTTCAGTTTTGAGCATTGCACGTTTCTGTAGTGACATGGTAGCACTGGCTTAAACATGGTTTCTGGCCCTGGGAAAAGTCAGCAATTGGTTCATTGAAAGGGAGACCCTGGAAGAAAACAAGAGGAAGTATGACCTTGAAGGCAACCAAGTTTTATTAGGGTAGCCCATTGGTGGTAGATACAGGAAGATAAGGAAGGAAATTACTTGCCTGTTTATAATTAAGTTAGCTGCTTTTGCAAAGATTTATTTCTGATTACCATGCGGCTTGGGCCTCTTAGTTTGAGTCTGTGCTAATGAAGCTAATCTATGACTAAGTTTTGGACTCCTGCCATATGTAAATGATTGGTTGAAACTCAGAGCCTTAGAAAACTGTAATTTTGTTTAGTGGAGTGTTTTTGTAAAGAATCAAGTAATTTTTTGCAAATTTTCACTCCAAAAAGACTCAAAGAGATACGCAAAACCAAAGACAGCATTAACCTCCATCTGTGATGAGAAGGAACGTATTCTATCCATTTACCAGCTTTACAGGTGCTAAAAGGAGGCTGACTTCATATTACCAAACTGTAGAGGAGCATTCTCTCTGCTCAACCACAAATATGTGAATAAATATGTGACCATGACTAACATCATCCTGAAGACTAGAGCAGCTGACCCTTCAGTCATAACCTAATCAGACCTAAACCTTAAACTTTTGGAAAGCAGGCTTGGTGAATCACTCAAAAGGAAGCCATTGGATTTCAAATATTTATCTGCTTTAAATAAAGACTCAGTAGTTCACAAGAGGATTGCCTAAGAATTGATTATTTGCTTGCAACTACTGGGACATTAGGAAATTAAAATACGTCTTCACAGGCTCACACGGCTCCACTGGACCACAGCTTAAGAAAGGAGGCTTAGGGGACCATACATCAGTGCAGGACAAGTGATCCCCACACCTCCCCAGACCACTGCTTTCCTTTAAGAACATGCCAATGCTCCAGAAAGGAGTAAGCAGCAATATGTGGCATCAACTGTTCCATCCTGTGTTTGATTGCACCCCTTTTCTACCACATATTGAGAAATTAAAAGCATTGTAACCAGGAATCTAATAAGAAAAAAGTGCATGTTCATTAAAAAGAGATTGATGAGGAAGATAAAAGGATCTCTTTTTATTGATTGCACTTTCTTCAAATTAAATAAGTGCATTATTTAAAGATGGAGGAGTGACCCAAAGCAAGTGATCAGGCCCAATGAGTGACATCACTGCCAGCAGTCATGGTGTGGGAAGAATGGGCTATCACACATGGTACAAAATGATTCATTTATTCATTCTTCCAGTGTTTCACCAACCTCCCTTCCATAATCCATCTCCCTTGGACAGATGCCAGCACTCTGAGTCCTTCCAAAAGCCCTTACTAGGAAGCTCATAGCTCAAATGGCACAAAGAGAAAACTTCATTTTGCTTTTATCCTGGTTCTGTCACTGGGACTCTAAATGTTAAAGTGGGACGGGCTGTCACCTGCACACACACATCTCATTTTTCACCTCATGGAAAGCAAACAGGATAAATGTGATAGTGCTGTTTCTATGCCTCTTCCCCTTCCCACCACTTTTTTCCCTTCATTTTTTTTTTTTTTTATCTCTGGCCATTGGCAGTCATATGTGATTGAGAAGATGGAAATCAAGCCCATAGAAACCCATACGAGCAATAAAAGTATGGACCTTTAAGCACATATTCAGCCATAGACATGAGGGTACATATGTCAGTGTCAACAGAATAATTAGTGTGCTTGATTCATTTGGTATAAAGACTGCTGTGGGAAGGCCCCCTACCCTCAGACAGCAGAGGAGATAGGGACATGAAGAATCTGTATTCTAACCCTCTCTGTACCCTCAGGCCAAACCAACTAGATTGGAATGCTGGTGTATCAGAAGCAAGTCCTCACACCAGTGTATTTTTTCAAAATGTCTGAAAGTGAGTATACAAACTGCAATGCTTCTGAAAACAGCTGGGAGAGCCCATATTGTCTTTGTGGCAGTATTTTCTGTATTGTCATCACATGTGCACATTTACACCAAGCATTTACACCAGGAACAAGCTTTCTGTTAGTCAAATAACTATGGCTTGCAGAAACAGTGATTTAAAAAAAAAATGAAACAAAACACAAAAACAACACAACTACAATGGCTATTCTAAGAGTTGTATATAGTCAAGTAGCTACAGCCAGTAACTGAAACCTGCCATAAAACAGGCTGTTATTTTAGAGCAACTAAAAGGTATTCTGAGTCTTTTGATCTTCAAGTGAAATGTGAGACACTGAGTTTCTTTCATCCTATTCAAAAGCAGAGTGTAGTGGCACTACACGAGACACAGAAATAGGACATCAAACCACAAATGTCAGGGTTTTTCATCAATGGCATTGACTCACTCCCCTGCTCAGATCGGCCTTGCCACTGTTCAGGCTAATAATATCTAGCTCTGCCATGTAGTAAAGGAACATTTAAGAGATGCAAAGACATGTAATGTGGTCATTTAGGCTCTTCTGCCTGAGGGCAGTAGCAGATGCAGACGGACAAAGTCCATATGCAGTTTTCAGGTGGTTTTTGGAGGGTTTTTGTTTGGTTGGTTTTGTCTTTTGTTGTTGTTGTTGTTTTGTTTGTTGTTGTTGTTGTTGTTTTGGTTTTTTGGGTTTTGGTGTATTTTATGTGTATATTTTTGGGTTTTGTATGTTTTTTTGGCAGGGTCTGGGTTTTTAGGGGGGCTTTTTTTTGTTTTTGTTTTTGTTTGTTTTGTTTGTCTGGAGGCTTGTTTTTTTCTACAGATCTGGCACCCCCTTCACCCTGTCACTGGAGTCTCCAGCAAACCTGCTGGGGTGGTTGCAACTGCTTATTTTCATAGTGCGGCACTGAGCTGGAGTAGCACTATAATCATAGGGTCAGGCTTGATCACGAATTTCCACCCACCTTAGCGCTCAACTGTATCTGCATGCCTGCATTTGAACCACTTTATTCAGATGGAACAAATTCCCCATGAGTATTAATGGAACAGTGGCAATACTACTACTTTGCACAGGCTCAGCTGTGCAGGATTTTGGACTGGTCAGCCTTTGTAGTCACAGTGCCACGGCTGGTGGGAGAGTCAGTGGATGTTGATAATTTGAGTAAAGGTCCTGAAAACCTTAAATCAAGGGATTATCTCTCCCTCATTGACACTTGGTTAATAAAATACTAAAATGTACATGGAGTTAAACAAGTGGTGAAATGCCTTCCTGATTAGAGATGGGCTACATCATGTGTCTAAGTGCCTTTTTGAATCATAGCCTAAACCAGGAACTGAGAAGGCATTTTGAAGCATAATGCTGTGGTTTCATGATGAACAGTTTGGGCAGCAGCATTATCCTTTTCCCTGTCTCTCCTCTCTTTGTGTTCTCTCCTCCTTTTGTTCTGTCACCTGCACTTAATGAAGTAACATTGTTCATGTGGCCAGGCTCTCCACTGGGTCAGAGAACTGACATTTGATTTTAAAATAATTTATTTGTTTTAACAGATAAGCTTACCAACTAATTCCAAGTCTGGCCCTGTAAATACATATAGACTGAAAGAAAGAGGCTATGACTATGCTCCAGAGGCCCAAAGTTCCTTGACCTTGTTTTCTTACCAAAGACTTTGCATAGTAAAACCATGACTCAAAGCCCTTCCTGGGCTTAGCTGAGGCAGAGGCTCCTAGAAGATCTCAAACAGATACTCATTACTCTGAAAAATCTTTACTTACTGTGCCTTTCTTTTTTTGTATAGACAAATATTTTTGTACCTGCACACATTCCCAAATGCTGCTGTTTAAAACTTAAGGCATCATATTTTACTTAATTTTGAAGGGTCATTTCCAATATTCTAACAGCACGTGGTTTTTCATAGAGTAAGTCTTTAGTATATGCATATTCAATAGTTTTGCTATTAGAAAACCAGAAAGAATGAAGTCAAAGATGTGGAATCAGCCTACAGCATAGAAGAATTTCTGTATCATTTAATAAATGGGTACTAATGATAGGACACTGACATGTTCATGGCTCAGACTTTTTAAGTATATCTTACAGTACAGTTATACATTCAGAATGTGCAAACTTCAAAATTTTGCTTGTAGAAAATGTTAAGCTTTCACTTCAAGAGCTGGTTTGCCTAGCAGCTTTCTACAAATACCTCAAAAAAATTAAATTAATCCACCTTATCCTAAATCAAGATATTCATTTAATTACACTGGTTGGTTTGGCTCTGGTCATGTCTATATATAGCCTGATTATGCTCAAACTAGCAGAACTGAGATGTTCTCTGTTTAAAACAGATAGGCAACATGATATTTTTGAGTGCAAAAATTCAACATTAACAAAAGCAATAGCTCTCATTGTACCTCAGAATCCTTGCACCATCGAGAACATTTAATATTTAATGTTTAATATTCTTTCTTAGTGCATTCAGAAACCATAGATGGTATGAATCACTCCTTTGGCATTGGCTGGGAAACTTTGTGAATTTCCAGCAAATAATTAAGAAGAATTCAAATAAGTATGACAAAGGAGATTTTACATCTAGTAATGAGGTTTCAGTAGTCTAATCAAATGTGCTTTTATTACATAGCCATATTTTGAATGCAAACCCTCGTCTGTCATGCCTTTCTCACGTCTGCATCCAGGCTCTCTTTTGTGTTTTGTTTTGGTCTAGCACAAAAGCATAACTCTCACCTTCTAGAAATCAAAATTTGAATTAGGGTAGTTAACTCTTCTCATACACATTAATGTTTGTGCATCTTGTTAAGAGCAAGAGAGGAAGATGGGAAAGAGGAAACTGAAACCTTCAAGAAATCAATCTGCTGTACTCTCATTTCATCAGTGCAGTTCAAAGCTACAGAGCAGATTCTCCAGACACTATGCAGACCCTTCCATCAGGATAAAACAGGTTTGTTACAACTGTTCGCATTTAACACATGGGCATACAGTAGTACAGGGCATACGGGCCACTGCTACTGGATGATCTAAGTCCTGTAATGTCGCTTTGGAAATATCCCCTTCTGCAAGACATTGAAAAACCTTGAAATGCAACATCAGAGGCAGTGACAGAACTGACACATATATATCAGAATGAGTTTATAATTAAAATTTCATTTGATTGATTAATTATTTCTGAAGCATTTCCTGCATTCAAACTGCATGTCATGTCCACTGAGGGTACATTATGCCTACCTGTGTTTCACCACAGAGGCTGTGGAGTGCAAGCAGGACTACAAAAAGACGATGGAGAAGACAGCCTGTCTTTTTCCTTCTTCTTGAGTGTGTCTAAGGAATAAATACATTTACTCTGAAAGACTATTTGAAAAGGTGGGCCAGTCAGGCAAGGCTGAGGTCACCGTTTAGTCTGTGTTCCCAGCCAAGCTAATTCAAATTATCATCCAAAGAAAAAGTAAAATAAAATAGAGCTGCCCTCATGTACACGACTCTAGGTATGCTATGTCTGTGGTGGAAATGATGGCTGTGAAGGTGAGGAATGGAAATGAGCACCTACAGACTGCAAGAAAAAGGCACATTGTCTCTTTGGCTTGTACACACATAGGTGAGATGAATAGTGTCCCTAACCCCCTTCTGATCAGGGCTACAGTTTCAAACCAGATCCTATAAAATTTTACCATTCCTTCAGACATTTGCTTCTGCAAAGATGGGGTCAAGTATCTTGCCAGTGTACGTAAGATTTGAACCTGCTTAGCCACAACAATAGTGAAGATCTGATACCTGCTTTCACTTGAGGGATGCTTCGCTCTTGTTCAAATCCTGCATATTGCTTAACTGCTGCTTAACTCCAATTAAATTACACGCTGTCAAAGGGCAACAAAACCTCTCAATGTTTCTAAGTTCACACTAAACACTGTGCCCTTCCTTCAGGGTTTTCAGCAAAGGAACAGTGTTTTAACAACTTTGCATATGCTAGAGGAGAAAACAAGGAAGTGACCAAAATAGATTCCATTCTAAAGACACAAGGCAGGGTGTCTTGAATTTTGAACTTTTTTTCCAAAGAGTGGAGACTGTACTCCTGCCTCACGGATCAATTTGAAATGATTCTCTGGAGGCCTTGTTGATAACACTTGAAAAATACATGAAATTTGGTATATTGCATTCTTTCCCTTTGTTAAGCATCACTTCATGGTTTCATCAGGAAAGCAGCCCTGCGCAGCTGCACAGAACTCACTCTTTGATACTGCCTTGAAGGACACAATATGACTAAAATTTAACCAAGTGAACTGAAAAAAATTATGACATTTTGGCCTGCATTGCCGAGTATGTGCTAGTAACACTACACAGTGCAGGTGTGAGCAGACAATACACTTCCTTTGCTAAACTACCCCGCTTAAGAAGTGCTGGTATTATCCCAACAGTGACTATTAGGGTTAGACGTGGGCTAATTAAAACCCCATGCAGCTGGGACCTAGTCAGCACTAATAATTAGTTGTATCTGTTTCCAAGAACTTCCATCCCCCACCTCTATCTTCTTTCCTTCTCTTAAAAAAAAAAATCTGTGCATGTATGTAATTAGAGGAAACATAATGCATTATTAATGTATTAATGTGGCTGCAGCAGACAGAAAGTTCAGGTTTACTGCTTACCAGTGTAGAGGTAAGTTGTAGCTACTGGCAACAGTCAGCCTGCTGGTGCATTAGATAATGAGAGAGTTTCTAAGAGTGACAACTGAAGTGGTTAAATAATACCAGCTATTTGGAAAAGGCACAGAAGCTGGAAGGAATGATGGGTCTGAGTATATCACTGACAGACAACTATGGATAAACTGTAAGAATTATTCCAGGAACAATTAACTTGTGACAATAAGGTTGTGCATTTTCTTTGGTCCATGAATGTGATTATGTTCAAAAGCAATTGCACAAGTTGGAAGTCTCCAGAGAACAGGCAGAGAGGAAATAGATACAGATACAGTACCATGAGACAAAGCTCCCCAAATAAAGATCTTTACCAAGCTCTTTTCCTATCAAAATAACAGGGTTCACAGTGAGCTGGAAAAAGGGCACACATGTCCTGTGATTTTAAGGAGTATCAGATAGGTCAGGCCAGAAGGGCTCATTTCCTGGCACACCGAACAATGATCTATGATTACAGACATGTATTTGTCAAGCTTGTATATCTACATTACCACTTAAGAAACGCCTTTCAAATTTAATTTTTAGTTACTTTGGACAATATATTATGCTGCACAGAAATACGGATACAGAGCCAGAACTCCTGAAAAGTTACAACAGCAGAAAAATATGGTGTGACTTGAATAAGTAATAAAGTTACAGATTAGATACATGAAGTCAGAGAAATTAATTTTGACATGCTTCCACAGCAGGATGCCTTTGTGTAGTCACAATTTCTTTTTTCCTCTCCACAAAATTTTCTTTTTTCCTTTGTTTTGTATAAAATTTTTTAGTGTTCAATAAAGTGCCTCAATGTAAAAATTGTAAAAAGCAGCAAGGTGCTGTCCTAAAGCTGTAGAGTCAGAAGCTTCTCCCAACAGACTGCTGATGTATCTCAGAGATTTCAGGGATCCACAAAAGAACCTCTGTAAGTAGACTCCCTTCCTAATATGTCAGAGGAGAGGACCCTGGTCTGCACCCAGAACCATAGGGCTAGCATAAAATACAGCACATGCAGTGCTAAATCTTTGCTATCCCAGATCACTTGCAAGTTACTGAGCAAGTGCTGCAAGAGGATTGTCACGACACCCACCATTTGGGTTGTGGTCCCTCATTTCACCCTGTTGTCCATCAGAGCCTCCCTAGCAGCTTCTTGCCAACAAGGAGCTACTGTTTACTCTTTCCACAAGTTGGGCACAATCGAGATTAGGGTAAAACCCACTGCAGTCCTGCCTCTGTAGGTGACTTTCTATGATTTGAGTGGCAACAGTTAACTAGAACCTTTTCAGCTACCCATGGTCATTGACTATTTCTACACTAAAGACAGGCTTTTTAATACTGCTTTGGGGAACTGTACTTAGATGACACGGAGAAATCCTTTGGTAATTATTTGGGCTAATTCTATTAGGAAAGAAAGGCCTTCAACTGCTAAAGCAACAAGAAGAAAGAAAAAAAAACACAAAAAAACCCCCAACCCTTTCAAGAGAAGGAGCCCATAACATCAAATTAAATCAACACCGCCTTCCAGTCCAGGATAACCTGATTATTATTGTACATCAGAAAAGTTGTGTTAACTGAAATGAAAGAATGTTTAAAATTTGAAGAAGTATGTTTAAAATTTTCAAAATGCATTTGAAATGCCTAAAAATTCAAAAGATACCACTCCGCTTCCCTGCATGTATTTTATTTGCACTTTAATAGTCCACAGCTCTATTTGTATATTTTCCAAGTAGGAGATTTTACAGAAGGGCATTGTTTTACAAGGATTTTGCCTATGCTCCAAATTCACTCTACAATAGAGGACAATTTATGGTCCCAAATTTCCCATTATTTTAATGCTGTGGTACTGTGACAATGGTAGAGTTAACTCTTTCATGTGCTCATCAGAAATTCAGCTAGAGTGTTTAAAATGACAGTAACTTGATTTATTGACCAATAAGAAGAATTATTCCTCTATGGCTACCAGCCAAACAAGCAATCTTTTAATAAGGCATGTGCTGTCATGGCATTTCCTTTATGAGGGAGGAAAAATATAGCAGCCAGTTAAAAAAAAAAAAAAAAAAAAAAAGAAGTACCCAGGCACTTAAAATGGGCCTCATTTGGTATATGGGCACACCCTACCATGTGGCCTTGGGCACCTCAGTTCCCTTCTCACACTTGGATCTGTGCATGTCTGAAGGCATTCTTCCATTCATTAACCTAGAGAGCGCTGGATGAATCAGGATGGCTCCTCAGATCCTTTTACCATGACAGATTTAACCCAAGGTGTTAATAGCAACTTTTGGGTGTATTTTAAAATAAACTAACATGGCTACTCCTTTTCTACCCACTGGGAGTTTTCCTTCTCTCCTGAGAGCACACTTTCAATACACACACAGCAGACTTTTAGGAAGAACTTCCAAGTTCCTCTTGCTGAAGGAAGTCTGGCTTTGCAAAAAGTGATGATTAATTTTCTACACCACAAAGATTAATGTCACTGATGCTTTTTTTTGAAGACTTTGTGGACAGAGGAGAGGTATGGTATATATCATATCTTCACAGAAAAAGAGTAGGTGTGGTTAGGTGATGATGGTTTAAATTTTATTTACCTTTTTTTTTGGCTTCTTTATAACTTTGAGGAAGTGATGAGGATTAGGAAGTGGACAGAACTGGAGACAACTTCTCATGCCCATCTTAGTCATCTACAGCATGCTGGCTGGTGGGCTGGCTTTCCACTCAGCTAATGATCACAGAACAACCTTTGGTAACTGTTTGGACTAACCCTTGTAGGAAATAATTTTTATTTTGAGGCCATCAAAAGTCTTTCCAGGCATTCACTGGGGTGTCTGCACAGGCATTTCAAAATTAATGGGTTGTTCCTTCAGGAGCAAAGTGTCGGTCCGAGATTCCCAGCCTGTAATGCACATTCACACTAATCCTAAGGCATGTGATTAGGGTTGCTCAGGAAATCTTTCCTCTGATCAGTCTTGCTAACATTCAATTGGTAGATTATCTGTCTTTTTTAAGCACAAGACTGTGTCTTTGAGACTGCTGCCCTTGTGATACATTTTTGCATTTGCAACTGTATGTCTCTCAAGTAAAGGATTTAGCAAAATCTAAGCAGGATTCAATACCTGTTAAAGACTCTCTGAAAGAGAAAGTCAGTGTTTGATGCCTTACCATCAGCAACCAGTTGTATTTACCCTGAGCAAAATACAGGAGAAAGAGGCAGATGTATTGTGGGACTTCTTTCCATTTATTTATCAAATATACACGCACCTGCAAGACT
Organism: Xenops minutus; assembly: GCA_035221455.1. Taxonomy (NCBI): domain Eukaryota; kingdom Metazoa; phylum Chordata; class Aves; order Passeriformes; family Furnariidae; genus Xenops; species Xenops minutus. Next base: position 29,614,289 of record JAWWEE010000085.1, read on the forward strand.
CCTTTACAGCCTCTCACATAAAGAAAACATAGCAAATATTTTCATAAGTGTAGGGAAATATGTTCCTAAGTGGTAAAAGAATGTGAGAATATCTCTTAAAAACTATGGTCATCTCAGAAATACATTGCTACTGTGAGAAATTAATGCATGATTTATAAAAGTCAAGTGACTAACTTTGAACTGTCTTCTTTTGTACAGCTGTCTTTCTAGTTGAGATCATAGAATTGTAGGATCAAGTGGGTTGGAAGAGATCTCCGAGATCAAGTCCAACCCTTGATCCAACACCACTATGATTACTAGACCACGGCACTACGTGTCACATCCAGTCTTATCTTAAAAACCTCTAGGGATGGTGAATCCACCACCTCTCTGGGCAGGCCATTCCAATGCCTGATTAATCTCTCTGTAAAAAATTTCTTCCTAATATCCAACCTAAACCTCCCCTGGCAGAGCTTAAGACCATGCCCTCTTGTCCTATTGCTTGTTGCCTGGGAGAAGAGACCAACCCCCACCTGGCTACAACCTCCTTTTAGGTAGCTGTAGAGAGTGATGAGGTCACCCCTGAGCCTCCTCTTTTCCAGACTAAACAACGCCAGCTCCCTCAGCATCTCCTCATAAACATTGTTTAGTGAATTGATCCCTTTCCCCTTCCTCACAAGCATTCCTATTTAAACATCTATATTTTCTCATAGTAACATTATGCATTGCGTCTGAAATTGACATGATCATGGAAATTCCCAAAGGAACCTGGAGCAGGGCTCATGTTACTCTTGCTCCACAGGAAATGCAATGGTTCTGACTCATCTTTCCTCTGTAATGAAGAGTCAGATTCATTGCCTTGCTCTGCTGAGGAGGAAATTGCTGCATAATCTCCTTTCACAGCTAGACAATTCCTTCTTTCCAAAGCAGGCTAAGAATGCAAATTCTCCAGACATATTTGATGAATTTCTAATCATAGTGGGTGAAACGACAGGGCAAGGGTGAATGCCAGTAACAGAAGCCTTGTGTTGGCTCCCTGATGAAGACATTGTTTTTCTTGTATGTTCACCCACATATTAATTGTGGATGATACATAATTGATCTGCTCTGGGACAGACTGTGGCCAGTCTTAAGATCAGTTACAAGACTTGGAAGGATTGACACACGGATCCTTCTTAGCACTTCACATGGACTGCAAAATGAGACCCCCAGTGTCTCCCAGTTCACAATCTTTCATCACCAGCATGGTGATGGGAGTGCCTTTGGCCAGTCAAGATGTTCCCCTCCAACTCTTAAGCAAAGAGAAGAACCTCTCTGGATGTGAAGAGCAGCCCAAGTTATGCCTTTACAGCCTGTTAGGTGATTTTATAGCCGTCTATGATTACATTTTCCTATATGGGGAATAGAAACATTTCCTTTTTCCATGTGGAAACAGAAAAGAAAAAAAAAATCTGCCGTCAAGAAGCACCTATTTTCTTAGGTCCCATTCTCGTCAAATTCTTAAGGAAATTTTGAGAAAAGATTTGATAGTTGCATGGAAAATAGGAATATGCATCCCCTTCCTGCGCCAACAAAACCGAATGCTTCTTATGCCAGGGCTAGTAAGCCTCATACATCAGCACATATGTCAATAGTTAATCAGAAGAGGGTATGGATGGCATTTGCTAGGTATGACAAGTTCACAGTTTTCCGTGAGGACTGGTTTTGCACCTTTCTGTCCCTTTTTTGCCGTGCCCACATTTAGTGGATAGTAATCAGTAAAGCACTGACATACAATCTGGAGATGTGGATTTGATAGGTGGACCACTTGCTGGATAGGGGATTGGCTGGATGGTCACACTCAAAGAGTTGCAGTCAAAGGCTTGATGTCCAAGTGGCGACCAGTGACAAGCTGTGTCCCCCAGGGGTCAACACTGGAACCAGTGCTGTTTAACATCTTTGTTGGTGACATGGACAGTGGGATCGAGGGCACCCCCAGCAAGGTCACTGACAACACTGAGCTGTGGGGTTTGGTTGATACAACAGAGAAAAGGAATGCCATGTGGAGAACCTGGACAGATTTTAGAGGTGGGCCTATGTGAAGAAGTTCAGCAAGGCCAAGTACAAGTTCCTGCACCTAGGTTGGTGCAGTCCCAAGCACAAGTACAGACTAAGAGAAGAACAGATTGAGACTAGCACTGAGGAGAAGGAGTTGAGGGTGCTTATGGACTAAAACCTAATATGCACATTTGCAGCCCAAAAAGTCAACTGCATCCTGGACTGTATCAGAAGAGGTGTGACCAGCAGGTCAAGGGAGGCAATTCTCTCCCTCTACTCTGCTCTCGTAAGACACCACCTGGAGTACTGCAGTACACCTCCAGGGCCCCAGCACAAGAAAGACGCAGACCTGTTAGAGTAAGTCCAAAGAGACACTGAGTCGATCACAGGACTGGAGCAGCATTCCTATGAAGACAGGCTGAGAGAGCTGGGGCTATTCAGCCTGGAGAAGAGAACACTCCAGGGACACCTTACACCAGCCTTCCAGTAGGTAAAGGGGATTTACAAGAAGGCTGGAGAGGAACTCCTTACAAGCGTATGCTGTGAAAGGACAAGGGGGAATGGCCTTAAAGTGAAAAAGGGAAGGTTTTGTTTATGAGGAAGAAATTCTTTATTATGAGAGTGGTGAGGTACTGCCACACGTTGTCCAGAGAAGCTATGGATGCCCCCTCTTTGCTCAGATGGAGAGATTGGATGGGGTCCTGAGCAACCTGGTTTAGTGGAAAGTGTCCCTGCCCATGGAAGGTGGTTGGAACTAGATGAACTTTAAGGTTCCTTCCAACTCAAACCATTCTAATATTCTATTATTCTGGTGGTCACTATTCCCACATCAGTCATATGCGACACTATTCAAGATGTCTGAAATATGTGGGGTTTTAAATTTTTTTTTCTCCGTCCAGACAAAATTCTTCATACAGTACTTCATACATGATGCTTTTGGGTTGTTGTGAATGGCAATCTCATAATTTACAGGATATTTACAGATAATAAAAGCTATTCCTCGGGATGAAACATCATCCAGAGAAACAGATTCTTATCAAACTAAAAGAAAAAAATCCCTCTTCTGTACACAGCCTTCCTTACTGACCATCTGCTAATAGTGCCCATATGTGTATGAAACTCATTTGCACATTTAAATTGAAAAGCTCCATTTGCTCAGCCTGCCTATAAACTGTGCCCTCTTGCTGGGGTGAATATTTTGTCTCTGATGCATGCATATTATCCACTGAACATATAATTGCAAATGCAATCCACATCCAATTATCTAGAGTTTTACTGCATATTTTCTACACATAACTCAAGTAGTAAGTACAACAATGTATTAGCTCTCCAGCTGTCCATTTGGCTGGAAGAATTAGTAAGGTGCTGGCATTTAACTCTTGACCTCAAAAGTGTAATTCACTCACAGTGTTATTGCCAGCATGAGAGGTCACTTACACATGTGATGCAGGATACTGATGTGGATAAGACACTGGGAATCCTGTGCATCTAACAGAAACGTGTAGCTGGACAGGTTAAGGTAAACAGTCCCTAAGCCATGCCTAATTTCCTCTCCCCTAACTCCAGGAAGGCATGTCACCAATGCACAGCCCACATGTGCTGGCTGAACATACATGAAGAAGATTTCAGACTTGTATTACCTCCTGTGAAGCTTGGGATTGATCTGCTGGTGTTAGTGATCACAGCTACACTGGCATGACTACTAGTCTACCAAAAAACATATGAGATCTATGTTCACACCATTCCTTCCCTGGACCTATCTTAACCCTCTCACTCCAAAGTGACAAATATTTAAAGGAGTTACCAGCATCTAGTCTGCAGATGCAGCTTGCCTAGGAGCCAGGAACACCATCTGATTCAGACTTATTACACCAGAGAACTGAAGCACCAGTTCCTCATCAAGACAGATCGACACACATTTGAATGAGTAGCGTCACTGCCCAAGGCATTTCTTCATCCTTCCTGCAACATTAGTGTTCAAGATTCTTCTGGCCTCTCACCATCTGAGACAACTGTTATCCTATTGTCTGTCAAGTATTAGCTGTCACTGTGTCAGCTAATGGGTTTTGTGTAGATCATTAAAATATTCAAGAACTATGCATAGCCTGCAGCTTGTTTTAAGCCAAATATTTCCCCAGTGGGAAATGGAAGGAAAGAGCCATTCCAGGGAAATAGTAAAAGCCATACTAACAGTATAAAAAGTAAAGTGCAAAATTAGACTCCAAACCTATTTCACTGTGTGTCCTGTGGAATCACTCCGTGTTTGTATTACCTTAAACAGTAAAAAAAGAAAAGTATTAAGGAATTCAAAACAATCAAGGTTAATTTTGGACTTTTTTAGAATGGAAAAAAGCAGTGTGTGTGTGTGGGTGGCATTTAATCAGGTGAAAGCATCAGACATTTAAACCTATTGTTCTCTCAGAACAATAACTACACTGTTGAACTAATGCTCCACAGCACTGGAAGCCAGTGCTTGAAAGCTTACAATAGAATTTTAGTTACAACTGAAAGATCATTCTCTGTCTTTAAAAACACAAACATTTAAAGCAAATAAAGCACATGTGATTAGCTCACTTCTAATTTGAGAAGACTGGAAAAAACTTTCTGACATTGGCAAAATATGCCACAACTGGCAGGAGCAGAACTAGTGAGTAGCATTCTGCAATGTAGGTAGCTGTGGCTTTCACAAATAGGTATCTCCAGGCAAAATAGATGTTATTGAAAAAATACTCTTGTATCCCTTTCCTGGAGTATGGCTTACCCTTTTCTTTTATAAACCAACTATTGCAGTAATATTCCTCATCAAACTTGCTGACATTTTGGAAAGCTCATCTAAATACCTGTCACATGCTTGACTGTATTATTAAGAATCATGTTTTGGATCATTGTGAATACTACCAGAAAGGTATCAGTAGTAAAGTTCAGATTCCACTTTATAAACCTCAGAAAAATAATGACTGCATTAAATTCTGAGGGGCTATTACCACCCATGTATAAATGATACACTTTTAGATAAGCTAGCTCAGTGGCACATGGCATTTGTAAAAGCTCCAGGCTGCAAAGCTGTTGCAGTCAAATCCTTCCTCATTCAACATCAATTCTGAACATTTATAGCTCTGCAGCAAGGACCTTTTCTGTGCTGAATAAACGAAACAGAAACAAGTGGACAAACAAATCAGCCAAATGCTCAAGGCTGAGAAAACAGTTGTCTCATCTCTTGTCTTGGTCCAGAGTGTAGTAGGTGTTGTCTCATCTCTCTGTTCATGAGTAGTGGCCGTGGTTGCTAAACCTGGAAAAGCTGGGGTGTAGTGCCAGCTGCTCTTTGCCCCACAAGTACACTGGCGTCAGGAAGGCTGGGGTAGGATAGACAGCCTGGCTGCTCAGATGTTCCAACATTGCTCAGTAGTAAAGGGGATGGAGCATGCTCTAAATCCAAGGACAAGTGTGGCTCGGCTACATCTACATCACATACCACTTCACTGTGGCTCTGCCCTTCATTAAAAATCATTTATATGTGTCTTTTTCCAGTTCTTGGTGTGTAAATTGTGTAAGGGCTGTGTCTTAGCCCACCCAAGTGGTGTTTTTATGGCATTCATACGACTTTCCTATTAAATCCCTCTGGTATAGTTAAAGGCACCTGGGAGTGTTTCCAGGTTGCAGTGTTGGGATGATATGGGAGAATTCCTTAGAGTGAAGGAAGCTGGGCTGGGATGGTACTACCTATACCGCTTCCTGGTAAAGGTCTCAATACACTTAATCCTTCATATTGTACTTAGGTGTCTTGAAAATCAGTAGCTGGCATGACCCAAAATGACACAACAAAGCATGTTAATGATGAAATGGGCAAACACTGCTCTAGCACTTCATCTCATTCCTCTAGCCTCACTCTACTTAGCACCCTAGATTTAGCCTGTATGATCATCCATCATAAATTAGAAATGCCCCATGCTATTTGAGCCTGCAACAAAATTGATGCAGTTTGAAAACTGGATGGCTGGGAAAAGTTTCCTCCCTTGTAAAAAGCAGATCTATGTAGAAGGGAAAACTTGGAATTACTTTCCCAAAGGATCTCAGACAGCTGGATGCTGAGATTAGTATAAATTAACAAGGCCTATGAGCTTTGTATATCTATAACATAGTTGAAATGCCTAGCATGAAGAGTGGGCAGTCAGGAAAAGAAAACCTTGTGAAGAAATGCAAAAGCCTTTATATACATATATGGTAATTAAAAGTAAATACCGATATCCATCAGACACAATTCATAAAGGACAATTGCTCCAGGGCATAGCTATCTTTTAAAAAAACCAGAGTGGGTGTTTTGTGGTACCTGCCATGCATTTCCATGCTACGGCAGATGCAACTCAAAATGACTGATTAGCTGGCTACTGCTGAATATTTGGGATGATGCAAACCTGGAAGGAAGATCACACTGTAAAAGGCTGCTTTTTAATTGCTGCAGTGACTACAGTGATTCCTTCTCCTTGCTGTACAGGGGGAGAGTGTGAAGAATAGCAAAAACCATTAAGAACCTGTGGGAGCATTTTGATAATGAAAGTCACAGAAGATACAACTTTCCCATTTTGCATCCAATTAGAAGAGGTTACCAAAAGGCAATTTAGAAGAGATGTGGACATGAAAGATAGGATAATAATTTCTTCCCAAGGGTTTAGCTTGGCTCTCACTGCACTTTTACAATACTGCTAGAATAGGAGTGTGAAAAAAGAGTATTACTTTTAATTTACTTGATAGGAACTGCTATAGTCTAAACTGAGTCTCAGCTGTAGAGTGCCACTGTGTTTGTGGAGAAGCTAATAAGTGGACACAGTGATGACTTTTCAAAGCCATGCATCTATGAAAAGATCACATTTGTGTGTACAGTACTCTGCCTATAGCTTTTGAAATATCACTTCTCTGATGCAGTTTACATTTTTTAAGAACTAGATACTAACTTATCAAAGTGTTATTCTTAAGAAAATGGAAACATTCAAAGCCATAGCTTTGCAAGTTATTCTGAAAATAGTAGTGTCCTTTTCTGTTCATCTTTTATCTGTTGCTGTGTTACCCTCTGCTTTCATCTTCTAGAACTGATCCAATTGAATGCCGCAGTGCTTCCAGTTATTAAAGTGGTACTGATTTTGCACAGCTTTTGTACAGCTACCGTGTTGCGAGAGGCTCCTCCACTCCACCAGTGAGAACACAGGCAGACTCCCTGGATTTTTAACAGACTCCCTGCGTTCTTGCTCAAGAATCAAAAGAACCAGGAGACTAGGCAGATAGAAGGGTATCTTCCCTTCCTCTATTGCTCTCTAAGGAACTTTGTTCCCTCTTCATAGACAACAGCAACTGCCTTTATGATTGACCAGAACTGCCCAGATTGGAAACTCAGCATGAAAACACAGCACTGGACCTAGACTCTTGACTCCTTTGTATTTCATTGATTTTGTGTTTCTGCTTCATCATAGACCTCAACTGCCAGACCACAAACTTGAAACAACCTTTATGGACCAGGGCCCTGCTATGCCACAGGGTGTCTCAGTTTACATCCCATGCAGCCTAAGATCTCCTCTGGGAGAGTGTGAACTAGAAAGCCCAGAACACCCCATCTAAGAAAGCCTGCTATGTGTGCCTCTGTGTTGAAGAGAGCCCAGCAAGCCTTCAAGCATGATGGGGTAATGTTATTCTGTACCCATGCACACATTTGTACCTATTCACTTTGAGCTCTTTGGCCCCTTCATGTCTTCCTATGAAGCACTGACATTCTTGATTTAAGCATGGATAATGGCATTAAATAGATGCATGTTTCTGTCAAGGTCACATATTCTATTTTGTTCACAGACCTCTGCCCAGTTGGTATGACTGCCTGTTGTGTACCTTTATTCAGTAAGAACTACCTCCATGACTGGGAATAGAGATTTTGAGAAGGCTGATCCATTACCACAAAGTATGTTTATAATTGCTATCCAGAAAAGGTATAGCCAGGAGGGAACAGGAGTCCTTGAGCATCCGTTTCTGTCACAGTGACAGTACCAGGACCTTCCTCCCCTGGAAGGCACAGAGACCAAATCACTGAAGTCAAAACACTAACACATCCCTGTATTACAAGCTCATGTCCTCCAGCACAGGTTATGCTGGCAAATCAGAAGATGCTAATTTTGGTCTCAGGTGGGCAGTTAGTACATGTCACTTCAGCATAGTATCAAGAAGATGTCAGAAAGGTACAAACTAATGCTCTCTTATGAAATAATTTGCCATGATTTGACCCTCTGGAAGAACTTCAAAGAAACCTGGCCTTACCAGCAGCCCCCTGAAGACAAATTCCCATGACTTGCAAGGTCTCAGAAACCTGTCCTGACATAGCCAGGGTTCCTGAGGAAAGCTAGAGATGGATTTGAAACCCACCTGAAGCAGCAATTAACATTGTGGCTTTTGTACAGCTACCATGTTGTGAGAGGCTCCCCCACACCACCAGTGAGGACACAGGCAGTTTTTAAAAATCCCTTTTTCCTGGAATATGGGAAGAGTTTCCGTTAGAACTTTGGAGAAAAGGAGATTATCCACAACATGTTAAAGGCAATGAGAGATGAGTTTGTGAAATTCCTTTAGAAATATTACAAACAACAGAAACATGTGAAGTAGATTTTGTGATTTGTATTCCATCAGACTAGACTGCACCATTTGGTAGTCGTTTTATGGTGTAATCCCTGACTTGAGGAAAGCACATCTTGAAATAAACAGATGCAAACCATTGCCTTCACACTTACATGCATATACTTTATAAACCTATACATATATGTATATTTATACATAAAACACTATTGCCTCATCATATACAAATGCTGAGAAAAGTGTTAACTTTACAGATTTATTCTTACATGCACAAATATACAGATTGTCCTTTAAACTCTTCCACTCTGGCAGCTGTACTTAAGCTATATAAACTTTTGCACTTACTCCTTTGTGACTGTTATGTCAGCTTCTTCCAATTTTAGATCTGCTTATAGCCATCATTGCCTTTTACCTCTCTGACCTCCTTGAAGGGAAAAAAAGAAGAAAACCCAGCATAAAAGAGAACTGACTCTATTTGAGTGGTGTTATTGCAGAAGTTTGACATACGTATTTCTCGGTAGAATGCCCTAAACCAGCAGAGGTTCTCAATAACAGCCCAAGTTATCTCCTTCAGAGGAAGAGTGGGGGACCAAGAGGGCAACTACAGAAAACCCTGTGAGATTGAGTGGATTGAAAGCAGACATTTAATGTCACACCAGCTTTACATTGGGGAATCATGCAGAAGATTGAAAGCTGTGTCTCTGGGAAATATTACTGTTACCTATCCACATGAATTTGCCCTATTTGTGAAATTTAACTACAGGAAACAGGATTTGCCATGCCAGATTAAATCATAAAAGTTCTATATTACCACTGCATTGCCCACTGCCATTAGTGTCCACCATGGAGAATGAAACTGGAACATACTGCAACTGTGGTAGGTTATAACAAGGGATTGACACATCTTCGCTGCTGCTCTTTCAGTAGCTTTTCACTGACTAGAAGGTTTAAACTCATTTTACCTTAAACAAGAACTAATTATCTGACCCTGCCCTTACTCACTCACTGTGTCCTTAAAACAAAGGAAAGTGTTCTCTACAAAGATGATTATGCAGAAAAATAAACCCACTGAAACAATAAAGCAAAACACATCAGCTGGCATAGTGTTTTCCTTTGACCCACTGTCCCACCAAGGCATCAGGTACATGGCTTTTCTGGGGAAGCAGCCCTTCAATCCATAGAAGGGATGAGATAAATCCTGACAGTTGAAGATGTCAGACTAACTTAATACCAGAGCAGGAGCTGGGAGTCCTGCTGTGCTAGCATAACTGCAGCCTGAGTAATTGCCTTCACCGTTTGAATTCCTTTAGCTTTATCAGCCAGTTACTCTATTTTCCTCTTTCCATCCTGCCCCAGGTGACTCTACCCAGTCACTATCTCGTAAAAAAGTTCTGCTTTTTCACCCCAAAATAGCTGCATTTCAGAAATTGTTGAGCTACTACCAGTGTATTTAGATTTCACGACAAAGCAACAGAGCCTTTTTGAAATAAAAGAAGTTGAGCACATGCTCAATGGTTAGGCAGTATCCCCTAATTTTTTCTGACTCTTACATTCTGTGGCAACACTGTCTATCATAATATCACCTTTGTCTCTCAGATGCAGAGGGAATATTAGAAATCAATACCTGTTAAATCAGAATAAAATGAAGCCACACAAAACAGAGTACACTGAATTAATGCAGGAAATCCATATATTCCACTATAGTGCAAGATCATCAAGTCACATTGTAAAGGAACTGCAATTCACATGAAGCTTAGTAAATAGGAAAGACTTTCTGTTTGTCTTTTCTTGCTTCCACAAGTTTTGGCCACACACCAAAGACAAATGCCTACAAACTCCTGTAGGCAGATAGGTATCAGTGCATCAGCAGCACTAAAAAAAAGGAATAAATCTAACCAAAAGTCAAAAAATCAGATAGCAGGACAACTCATGTAGTCTAAGGACTTGTTATAAATTAAGATTACCCTTTAAAACCAGCTTGAAATACCAACAAAATCAGAAAGTCTTAAGAGGTTTGGATAAGTATCCTGAAGGCAGAAGAAAAAGTCACATAAAAATATATATAATTGGAAGCTCAAGCTCTGTGTCTTCCAGAAGCACTGATTCAAGTTTGTATGATTCTGAAAACAATTAATGTTTTTTTCAAGTGGACTTCTGTCAGTTATAAATAAATATAGGCAAGGAGGATTAGGTTCACTTTAGGAGATAAAGGAAGGCAGAATTTAGGAGAAACTTAACTTGCTTGTTAAGATTTTAGGACACAGATGATTTACTGGCCATGCTGCTTGCTTCATATATGCAAAAATTTTCCTGTTAAGAATATTCTGTAAACCAATGACCCTAACATCAAGTCATAGAAGGTTTTATTGTTCAGCATGGAATATTATAATCAAAGCAGTCCAGCACTGTACTTGAGAAAATGTGATAAGGAAAAAGTCTTTGCATGCTTCATTTCTGTGTTCTGTACCTGGTCTCCATTTAATATACAGGTTGAAATCTGTTACTGCACGATGAGAAGATGAAGCATTAGGAAAATGTCTTGCTGTGGCAGGCCTGGAGAGCCAGAGAGGAGATATGAGCCGTCCAAACTGGCACATTTCTTATCCACCTAATCATTCTTTTAAAAATTTCTGAGCAGGGTTTAGAGGCCAGAATGAAAAACGTTGGGAAAATGAGCCTAAAAGAATCTGTCGGATGGATGAGTCTAAAAGAACCTGTGGGACAGATGAGCAACACTGGGTCTTTCTCTCCAGCCAAAAGCTAAACAAACTTGCTCTGTACTCCTCTGAAAAGAGAAGACATAGGCAAGGTGGAATCAGTCTTCTACCTGTTCTTTACCCATATTCTTGACTCCAGCTGGGCATCGTATCAACCTGCTAGATAGTGGACAGCAGGAAGCACGCTGCAGAGAATATGCTCTGAGCACATCCAGTGATATGGTTGGTGGATCACCATCTTGCACAAGCAAACAAATCTGAACTGAGAATCCTGATATAAGACAATCAGATCTGAAACATAAGGAGTACATGATTATGCTCTGTCTCTTTTCTGAAGGAAGTGCCTCCACAGACATTTTAGGGAGCTCCCCTTGGTGGGCAGCACAAACATGAGGGTAATGCTGCAAGGTGCAACTAAGCAAATGATTCCATCTGTGATGAAGAGTTTGACACATACTCCCACAGGCTCTGTCTCTGTGCAACTTCTTCATTTCTTGCTCCTAAAAGTGCTCAGCTTTTGATCCCTCAAGTTTTGAGCCCTCAAGTTTCCAAATTGTTGTTGTTCATAAAACCACTAAGCCAAAGTGTAGAATCCCTCTTAGTTTCTACATCCATACTATGCTGTTGGTGGCTCCCACACAACAGAAATTGTGTTTATTGTAAGCAGCCTGTATCCCATCACTTCCCTTCTCCAGTCTTACTAGGGGCAGCATGAGCAATCAGTGCCACAAGTCTTACACTATGAAACAGGACACAAAAGTGTGAATGTCCTTCCTTTTCCCTTGGATTACTGACCCCTCAACCAGATCACTGGTGTTTTATGTCTAACTTGAAATCCATCACAGCTTTTCCTTTCTCTTTTATTTAAGAATGGAGGTCCACACTCTCATAATGGGCTGGATTTTGAGGAGTGTAGGTATATGTGCACGTAAAAGGGTAGGCACCTTCAGTTTTGGAATGTCAGTTGTGGAATGTCTTACAAAGATGGGATTTTTTTTAAACTTTTGTATCTCTCAGTAGCTGTCTGTCACTGGAACTCCTAAAAAAGCAAAGCATCACACATGCCTGTTCTGTTGTGAAAACCCTAGGGAAGAGAGCCTACTGAATCACTCTGCAGTTCTCAGGTCTTTCCCAGTGTCTGGCCAACAGTGACAGTGCTGGCATATTCTGTAAACATCTGCTATTGTCTGAGAAGTGAAAGGAAACAGTTTATTTTATCCCCAGTGGCTGTTACAAGATTGACAGTGACAAGTGTGAAATGGACATGTCCTACTGAAAATCAGAAAAAAAAGCCCCAAGGAACTTTAAAATAAGTAAATGGAACCAATTCCCTCATTGCTCTATAGCATGGGTAGACATTCACATCTGTTAGCAATAAACATTGGCTCCCTCCTGCCTTTCTTACCCAGAATAGGCAGCAATATCTAATATGGCCCCCTCTCTTACATTACTTATTTTAGTGACTTGAATAGTATTAATCTTCCTGTACATCACTGCTACTGAGAACAGACCAGAGAGAAATTACTGTTTGAAATTGCTCCAGGAATTATTACTCCTGCTATTAGGCATCAAAGCGAAAAAGGCCAAAATCTAGCTTTTCTCACCTTACTGGCAGAAAGATTTTTAAATAAGATATCAAATTTCTATTATTCTTTCAACACACACTTAAAACTAATCAGACTAATAGCTGAGAAGAAAATCCACAAAAATCCAGAGATACAGCTTTGACCATCCCTAATGGTGGTGCCACAGTAGCTATCAGATGTGAGTTAAGGGCAATCATGTATAGTTTGCTATAAAGCACACACCATATTTTATAACATCATTAGAACTGCCAGGGTATTTTGGACCACTAGTCTATCTCACCTGCTATCCTATTCCTAGCAGCTGGCAATAGTTAATGCGTTAGGGAAAGGTTAATACCTTACCTCCCACAACCCTGCTGACTTTGTGTGAAGTGACTTTCCCGACTGCTCAAAACCAGGCTCGGTAGATGGTGTATTTGATTCTAGTAAAGAGATGGAAGGATCTTCCTGATGGTTCTCAAAAGTGAAAGTGTATAGGATTATGGCTATAATGCATAATTTCCTAAGAAGCATCACTATAGAGGAAGAAAGATACTTTCCTCACTGGTACCCCTGCAACTCCTGAGATAAGCAGAGAGACAAGCTCTCTTTCCCAGGAAGAGGAACTATTTCTGGTTCTCTCTCTCAGCTGAGGGAAGACACACCAAAAGATGTTCTCACTTTTTAAATTTTTTTCTTTAGGGTAGTGGGCACAGGAGAAAAAACCCAAGGTACTCTAACATCCACCAGCTGGCATGCAGATGAAGAGAAATGCACTGCAGCTGAGTATGGCTGGGCCTGAGGGTGTTCCAGCTACCCCAGGACCAGGAGCTTTGGAGTCCAAGGAGACAGTGTTTGAACCCATACATGGTCTGGGGAGGGCAAGGAAGGAAATTCTAGGTAGGAAACACCGGTGAAGTTTTCTCCTTCTTTGCCCTGCCCAAATGTACACTTCGACCTTTCTGAAGGAAAGTGTTTAGATCTCAACACAAAGAAGAATATGTCTCTGAGAGTTCTAATAATATATAACAAATAACAATTGCCCCTGTAATGCAGCAATCCCACCCAGTCACTCCTGATCTCTTAATACAGGTTTAGATAGAAACACATTTCTTTTTTTTTTTTTTTTTTTGTGAGCTAGGAATTGAGACATGTACCTTAGGGTCTTGCCAGCAATAATTTAAATAACTTGTATATACTTACAGGAGGAAGTGTTTGTTCCTTCTGTTGAAGCTTGTATCCTAAGCATGGGTTCTGCAACACACATAAGTAACAATAAAGTTGTAAGAATACAGCCACAGCTATAGCATTCTACTGGAGGAGCCCAAACACCTTCCCCAGTAGAATTTCTTTTTTTTTTCCCCTTTTTTTCCTCAGGAGTCAGAAACCCAGCAAAAGCAGAGGAAAAAATGAGATAGCTTGAGAAAGCAAAGAACTTCAAAGTTGGTTCAGCATGTCCTAGGCACACTGTGAATAATCAATTACAGCAAAAATGCTCCATAGTCTTGGGAGGGAAGGCCAGGAGAAAACTGGCAAAGAGAGAGTAAAATATTCAGCTGTTTGTGACAGCATCAGAGGAAAGTGGAAAGCAGTAGGTCTTGAAGCTCCACATGCTGACCCAGAAAGCACTAGCTTCTTATCTTCTTCTCACATAACTTCAAATGAACAGTCAGGCATTTGGGTCTACCACAACTGCAGTTAAAGACCTCTGTGGCTTGAAAGAGAGGAGGGTCCATGAGCTCTTTGCAGAGAGCTGTAGATTGGATGAGAGCAGCACACATTTCAGACCAAAATGGGAGACAGCGTTAGCCCCAAAGTGATAAAGGAAGCACTCAGAAAAGTTTACAGAAGAAGCAGGGAGCCTGAAGCTACGTCTGAACCTCCCAAACTGTAGGAACCTGAACCACACAGCAAATCAGAGACGTGCACTTGGATGGCTTCATGTGCTTTCACTACCCATCAAATCATTCTTTATTCTTGAGTAAAGAATTCAAGAGTAGGCTTGAGAAGTACTATGAGCTGGAAGGAAGAGTTTGAAGAAAGAGCGTTTTGCCTAAGGTGACAGTGTGACATGCCAGCATGGAGAGGGATGAAGGAAGTACAGGTGGCTAACAGCTAGCCTGTGGATCGTAGGGAGCAGGTCAGGCATACTGCATGCTCTGTAGTGAAACATTTCATATGTCATGCAGAAAAGATGAAATTGTTGCCTAATAACGTCTGGTTTTAGCCAGAGTAAAACCACTCTTAGAAACTAAGACTGCAGCAATAATTCAGGAGACCTATCTTCTGGCAGTTTAAACACTAGCATTTCACAACAGTCTATTTTCAATTAAAGAAGCAATAAACTAATAATTTATTTTCATTTGCAAGAACTGGAAAAAAAATCAGCAGTGTCCAAAAAAAACCCCAGACACTTTTGGTCAGCAGGAAACTCATGTAGTGGTTTAGAGAAGGGTGACATGGTCTGGACTCAGGGCTGGGATGGAACAGTGGGAAAAACAGCACCTGGCTAGTTGTGGGACTAAGCAGGTCTCTGCTCCAGCCACGTATCAAAGACCTGCTCAGAGGCCCATGAAAAGACCTCAACAGGCAGCCACCGAATATACTGCTTTCTTCTCTCCTTAAGGACAACAGTGTGATGTGTCACTTGGCATGAAATCTGCCAGTCCAGTGATTCATCAGGATTGCAGCCAGCCTTTTCAATATCCCAGCTTCCTCCTCTCCAGAGGTACAATAGCAGTAAAGAGGAGGACAGTACTGTAACAGCAGGTACTGGAAGGGAAAGAAGCAAAGAGACCACTCAAGAACAAGAACTTTAGTTCATGGGAAAGAAGGCAGCAAAGTGCAGGGACTGCATTCTTGCTGCACAAGGGAGAAGGCAAGGCGAGCCCAGTGGAGTCAGTGACCAGCATGTCACCTTTTTTGAACAAAAATGGTTCCAATGGTTACAGGACACTTGCTATTAACTATGTAGTCTCATACATACACAGTGAAGCACCAGTGACAGGCCCCACTGAGAACATGAAAGAATATGGGCACATCCAATGTCTCTTCTGTCAGGCAGCAGTGCCAAGATTTCAGAAGTAGGTCGCCACACACACAGATGCATCAAAGGAAAGACTGCAGGCATGCTAAATGCAAAATCTGGCAATCACACTGTTTTCCTTGATCTAGCCTACAAACACTGTCATTTCACACTCAAACCTGTCTCTGCCAGACATAGCTTTCCCAAAAAAGCTAGCAGGACCCCAGCCTCTTTGCCAAGCAGGGTATGTGCATCTTGTAAATCCTTGGGTTGCTTGGCTTACACACATCTATCTATAGCTCCCTCAGCCAAACTCAGCAGTAGAGACAACTGCTTGTTTTGTGGCCATATATAAGGTAACTCTTCACAATTAAAATAATGAAAGTGGTTTCTCAATGGGGTCAGTTGCGAGAGTAATTCTGGATGTATGTAATCCATTACTGCAGGCAGGATGCAGAAAGCAAATTCCACTATTCTGAAAAGAAACCATCTGGAGAAGGTTCCTACTATGCCAAGGCAGCTTCAAAAGTCGTTAAACTACTGTCCTTGTGTTCCCTGTCTACATATGCAGACCCTGCAGAAATGTCAGGAATTGTACGCAGAGCCCTGAGGAACAGAGCAGTCTAGGCAACAGTCTTTCTTGAGGACACATCAATACATCTGTACACCCTGCAAACTCATATACAGCTGCTAGGATTTATGAGAGCATGAGCAGCAACTGCTTTTTTGAAACACGGATCTTAACAGCACAAATACTTTTTAACTTGAGTTGCTGCAGCCTGACAATTGTAGGCCAAATTATCTTCCTCAATACAGTCCCAGGATATGAAAAGTATGATTTACCCTTCATTCATTTCTCAGTCCCTGAAGTAGCTCAAGTATGCGAGGTGATATGCAGACACTGAGCTGCTGGATGTAGATGAATTGTTTTCTACCAAGAAGGAGCAGTTTCAGAGCTGTAGAAGCAGTTTCAAGAAGAAATAAAGAGAAAGAGATAGAAAGACTCTGTTAATTCAACTTACGTGAAGAAGTTTTTGTCCCTTCTGTTGATACTGGTATCTTGCTGGCGCTCTCTGGAAAAGACAAGAGGCAACAAGAAGTTATAACGTGGTGTCAGATGATCTTCAAACAGCACTCAGCTCCAAGAATGGACAAGGTAACGAACTAAAAAGGTTTTCAAGGAAGCAAGCTTAAATTCTGCTTCAGTGGGCAGAGGCTTCAATCAGACACCAACTTGCAAGTTTCCTTTTGGGAAAAAAACCAAAAAATGATGATGCCTACTAGCAGAACTGAAGAAAAAAGCCTGTTTCTTCTAAAGGAAGCCAGTTGTTCAATCGCTCATTTTCCCCTGGGAATAACTGATCACTGGCAACAGAAGAAATCATGCAGATGGCTCTGTTTCTGGAAGACGTCAGTGTGAGTATTCACTCCTTATGCTTCTAGGCAGTTAAATTTTGCAAAGACGTGTTCCTGTTCATATCACTTGAACTGCTGGTAAGTACATCCAATTATGTTACTTGCCACTTCAGTGAAATCTTCTAAGTCACACATGCAAACCCCATTCCTCTGGACTGCTGGTGGCTCTGCAATGGAAATCAAACTGTTGCTTTGCTGAAGAGATGAGAAAAGTTGCTCTTCCATACTGGTCCTGTGTATTTCTCCACACAGTATTGCTAGTTACATACTGGCATGGACTTCTTACACACACTTGTTGAACTGGCTGAAGGGGGTGATATTGCCATGCTTATATCCTTGCTAATGCAAAATGCAGATGGGAGAAAGCAGAATCTAGAAAGCGTTTGTTTAGGCTTCACAGATTTGTACAGAGACCTTGTTCCAGTTACAGCATCAAAATACACGTGCTCTGCTGTCCCTGCAAGCCACAACTGTGTGCAATTTCTTAGATGTGAGCAAGTCACTCTTCAGTTGTATTCATCAATAATCTCAAACTTCTCCAAGTTCTCAAAACGCATTTTAGACTTTCATTGGTGCAGTTCAATGCAGGTGCAAAAGTTTCAACTCTACAGCTGGAGAAAGGCCCTGAATGCCAAGAAAAAAGTCTTGCCCTGAATCCTCGAAGTACACCAAGAATCCTCTGGTAGTCCAGACAAGCAGAATTTATAAAAAGCCTTGTAAGAGATTTAGCAAAAGGAAACTCAGGAATGTTTTAACTCTGTTTTTTGAATCTGGATTCCAGTGGTTCTCTGCTCACTGTCTCCAGAGTCTACAGAAACCTGACTAGAGACAAAACTCAGTCCAACTGTCTTCCCTTCAGCATCCCTCTCATTAAACCTTAATGCTGACCCTGTATTTCAATGTCTTACTTGATAGGTCTTCTTTTGTACTTTTTTTCCACATTTGGTCCAGCTTTCTTTGGCAAATATATAGTTTACCTTTTCAGTATATCCCAGTTTCACCTCACTAATGTATGAGAATGTGCTATACAGCATTTCATTGTCAGCCAGTGATGCATGGCATGGAAGTGAGTACTGCAAGTAAAATTTTTAAGAGCAAAACCTTTGCATTAGGTCTTGCAACACCATGGCCTGTAGCCAGACAGCTTTCAGGACCACTTTTTGGGTATAGAGGCAGTTTGCTGTTGTGCAGCTGAGCTGTCTGAGCAATTAACCTTTCTTAGTCACAACAGGAGACAGGAACAGGTCTGAGAGTTGTGTAACTCAGTATCTGGCACAATTGGAGCAAAGTTTTCCTTCAAGAAACCATGTTCCATTTAGTGCCTGTGCTGAGCTTGAAGGAGTATTTCTTACTGGCAACTCCCCAACCCAGCTGAGTTAGTATGAACCCTGACGGAAAGCTTCCCTGCCAGTGGAAAATACAGCCAGAGCCTCCTACACCTGAAACGTGCTGAGAAATACATTTGGAAAACATGTGGCAAAGTCACACATTACCAAGCCCCGACAGTAACATTCATGTTAGTAACATTAACAGTGGATGCTAACATTTGGAAGACACAATATTTGTGTGTATTGCTTACCGCAGACAGTACACCACAACAGTAAGAAAAGCATTTAACACTACCTGAGAAGGTTATCACATAGCCTTCTGAACAAGCTAGCTGAACAGAAGAAGCAGAGCAAAAAAGAGGCTTCTCACAGGGGGCTGTCAGTGCTTGCCTGAGATGAAAGAACTGGAAGCATTTTTCAATCACGATACTTTTGCTGCTGAACTCTGATAAGGTATGGAGACGACAGCCTGCAGTCCTGTCCTCATCATCATGTTTAAGACTCCATGAGGAGCAGCTACCTCAGAGGCTATGTCCAGTTCTGTCCCCTGGCACTTCTAGGAACATTTAGTCTTGGTGAAGTGCTGTTTCCTGAAACTGGATATGTTTGTTCTGGGGCTTTATGTAAAAATATTGAAGGATAGAGGAGAGATCCTTGTTTGGGAATGCTTTAAAGGACAGGTCCCTGCAGCTTCTCAGTCCTATTTCCTTAGTTCTCTGGCCAGCAGTATTTTCTGCTGTGTCCTCTGACATAACAAGAGCTCCTTCAACTCCCAGAGGACTCACAGCAACTCCATCACCTTGCTGACCTTGATATCTTGATCCATCCCTGAAGACAGGGAGCTTTGTTTGGGATGCTGAGAGAAGACAACTCAGTGCCTGAGCAGTAAGCTCTGCTGTATTGTTCTGAGGGAGGCAAGAGGCCTTTCTTCTCAGAAAAGACCTTTTCTCTAAGGATAACCAAATATTTAACAGCCCTACAGGACTGCTGTTGTGAACAGTCCTGTCTCCCCAACCCCCACCTCAGTTAGTTTATCAAAGACCTAATGCAAAAAGGCCTGCTTGAGCAAACTCAAGGGATTTGGTTGATCTTGTAGGTTTTAATTCAGGCCTTGAAGGTGGTGGCTTTGAGAACCCTGAAAGGGACAACAACTTGGGCTCTGAGGGGGATTCAAACACCATGAACACCACTGGTAGTTAGAGCTGCAAACAAGATTTCTGTCATCCTGTGGTGGGTGTACTTTCTGGCAGTGACACAAGTTTTAAGCCTTTTGCCCTGGCTGTGCTGTTCAGGTGACACCATATGAATTATAGAAAGATTGACACAAGCTAGCACACACCTTGAGGAAAGGGGAGCAATTGAGATCTTCGTTACTCAGTCTACAGATGCTTAGTTGGGACTAGATTTGTGTAGAAGGTTGGTAAGACCATAGTCTGAGGCATGCAGGCACATGTGGTCAAAGACATAGGGTAATCCGATGTCTAAACTAACCATCTTTTCCCTTAAAATTACCATACTTCTTACCTTTGTCCTCCCTGTAACTACTGAGTCAAATCAGATTAAAAGAACACCACCCTCAATCCAAATATGTTGATTTGCAAAGAAAGGTTCAAGGGTACTTTTAGGGGAATTGCTCTACCAACTGAGTGATGGCCACAT
Organism: Xenops minutus; assembly: GCA_035221455.1. NCBI lineage: Eukaryota > Metazoa > Chordata > Aves > Passeriformes > Furnariidae > Xenops > Xenops minutus. The sequence continues at coordinate 29,634,621 of JAWWEE010000085.1, forward strand.
TTCTTTCTGTGTGAAGGACCAAATTAGTGACGTCGGTCCAGGCATGCTGATTTACACCAGTTGAGAATCTGACCCATTATAGCCAGTTCAAAACAAACTATGGCCCCAGGTCACCTGTACCTATGCTAGATAGAAAAGATACTCTGATCTACTTCTTTAATCAAATCTTGGACAGAAGATGGGGGTCTTTTCTTGCATTTGAAGTACTTAATAGATCACAAGCCCTATGGGTACTAGACATTGAATGTTGTTTTTATTTACTTCTTTCTCGGCCATCTTCTTGAAGTTAAGCTACTGGCTATCTTCAGAAGATGAAGAGCAAATTAAAACTTAATGAATGCTGAATATCAGATTCTTATTCATTACTGTACAACCTGGAACTGTTACTACTACTTCAAGCCCTATGGATGCAACCAGAAGCTCGCACAGGCCACTGACTGTGTAGCTAATGAAGCTTTTACCAAGGCTTACTTCTGCTGACAGTTGAGATACATGAATAGATGACCTGAGTACTTCTTGTACCCACCAGTTCAGGCAAAGTGATCCTAACCACCCCCACTGATAAATAAAACTACATCAACTCACTTTGCACATAGAAGAATAGCACTCACACAAAACCCTGCACACAACCCAGAAGTTATCCAGCACTGCAGATTCCTAACTTCTTAACTATTTCTGTATGAATCCACCCTTTTTCACCCTGAGACATGCTGCACAGCAAACATCCTTAGAGAGGCAAAGGAATCATGTCAACAGGTTTTAATGGAAAAGACACCACATTCAGCCAGAGCACATTTGACACTTTAGAAAAAAGGTTGCTTAGCTCACTGTCTAAAATAAGGGGTTTGTGAGCAAGGTTTAAAAGATGAAATTGAAAGCTTTGGCTGTGGTGTGAAGTATTCTGTCAGTGTTATTTATTAAGCATAGTAAGGTCTTATGTTCACGAGAAAGTCCATGAAAAAATTCACTACAAGAATTTTACCTAGATAAAGTAACAAATTAGGATGAAAAAAAAAAAGAAAAAAAAAGAAGAAAGGCAGTTACTATTGCATTAGCAAACCCATGTACTATTTATACAAAATCAAGAGAACTTCATGCCTCTATTCTGACCTCAATTACAGTCCTTCTTCAGGGAGCATATGTAACTATGAGTGAATGAAAATAAGAAGGCAGCTCATATCCTGTGGGCAAGTTATACTCATTATAAATTTAAAAGAGAACAGAATTGCTCCCATCTCTTCCTATTAGGACTGGTAAAAATTGTGTTTATCGAGCTATTTTTATATTTGTTGCATTTTTAACCCACACATATGGCTCTATAGACAAGGCTTTATATTTCTTTCAGTAGAACTGTGAAAATTTAGAAGTCTATGAAGGTTAATACAGTTTGTGTGTGGGTGTGTGTGGGTGTTAATGCATAGCAAAAACTTGCATAAGAGCAAATTTGGCAGTTTTAAGTAACAGCAATGTTTATAATAGCAGTAACAGCAAGAAGGACAGGAGTTACTGTTGCATTTACTATTACAGTTTTAGACAGAAAAATTTACCATTTCTGGAAATGAGATTGGGGAAAATTAAGATCTTTACTCACTGAAAACAAAAAAGAAATTTTTACAACTGTTTTATTGAGAAATACTAATTTTTCTGTGTTTGAAGCAGGGAATTGAAATCAGCAACTTTCAGACGTGATCTTAGTGGTTAAAGGTGTGGCTTTTCCTATTCTTGGAGAAAAAACACAACAATATGCCTTGTTCTTTGTATGTTTTTTCCTAATGCTCATTGGTATTTGATGTTAGAGACAAGGCACCATGTTAGATACACCTTTGGGCTGGCCCTGGAGTTCTCTTTTGTGGCATACACCGGCAAAGAAAACTTCCACTAGAATAGTTAAAGTTGGACAAATTCTAGGGAATTTAAACCAGGGTTTTTATATTGAAAAACGCTAATCTTTTAGTGGAAATAAAAATAACCGCATTTCCAGAAATGTCATCAGCTCATCTACCCTCAGTTTTAAAGTACTCAACACAAAAGATAAGGAGGATCTAGTTTGCAGATAACAGAGTATAATAAACATGACCAGGTGAGGACACTAAATAAAAGGTCATAATTGAAGTTATGGTTTGTTCAGCAGACCAGTATGACCATAAGAAAGGAATGCCCTCTGATGCATTTTTCTTCACCTCACTGTCACCCTGTCTGCTGGAGGTGTAAGAAAGCAATCTCTCTGCCTACCTTAAGAGATTCAGCCCCCTCAGATATCCACACTTTAGTCTTCTGCAGGGACTCCTGGAGTGCTTCTTCAAAAGCCCATTAACAGGCAATAACAAGTAAGGATTAAATATGATTGGTTTTGTTTGTTGCTCTGTTTTTTCCTTTTAATTTTAAACTCTTTCTTGTGAATAGTGTAGGACCTCCCAGACATACAGGACCTGAGTAACAACTGCCCCCTTCAGTGCTCATTACCGAGTTTGGAGTTCAAATCTGTCATTAAGCTAGCAAGGGTAAGAGGTCAGGGAATGCAGGGGAAGGAAGGGTGAGGAGGTCACCCATGCAGGGGGTCTATCTCCGTTTGCAAAGCAGATGTTGCCTTTTGAGGTCTTAGGGATCTATTGCTCTTAAATCACCAGATGTTGCCCATACTGTTCCTTAAATCCAGTTGGAAAATTCCATCATTAGCAGGAAAATTATGAACAATTTTACTGGTAATTTATAAGCAACAATAAGCACAGGGGGCTCAGATGTATGTGTAGCAAACAAATATGCACGATTGATTTATTCAACCAGTGAATGCTGCCATGCCTGAGTCTTGATTATCAAATATCACTGCGATGTCCCAGTTCAGATATCATTGAGTTTCCAGTTCAGATCTTTACAGACAAGAGCCAGCTGCCCTGTTTAGACTGGATTCAAGTTTGCTCTGCATTCAAGGGAGTTTGCATGCATGTCTGTGTTTTAAAGAACTTACATTTCATAACACAATTAGACAAATTCTAACATATCTGTTGGAAATGCACACAACTGAGGTTGCCCACAAACATTTTCAATTAAGACCAAGCTTCTGTCTCCCTGCAGCAGGAGTGTTTTACAGTCATTCAGCATAGCCCAAAAGGAAGTTGAAAAATCCATGCCACGAAGCACAGGAATGAGGTCCCACATGCACTCCCCAGCCATGACACCATTACTTGTCTGAGAAAGTAATAGAGGACAGTCAAGTATTTTTTTACATTTATCTGTATCACTGCCCAGACACTGTGCCTACAGCTGAGTTTTGGAAACTCCAGTATCTTGGAAACAGTATTGGAGCTTTCTATGTAAACAGCTAATGAGCAATCAAAATTTGTATTCATGGAAATAAAGAGCATGTACAAAGCTACACAGAAACACCTACCCATTTTGCCTCTCAATAACATTCCAGTAAATAACACTTGATCTTTTATATCAGTCTCCTGACATCTGCTCATGATGATAATACCATACACCTAGTATGAAATCTTAGCACTTGAGATTCTTCAGTTGATGAAACAGAATAGCAAATACACAAAGTGAATACAAAGTCAGGCAATTGCTGTGTGATTACAAAACAGCAGATAGCCAAAGACAAATCCCACTGGAAAAGATCTACATTTGTTTTTCTCTTTATTTAAATGCCTATCTCCCACTTCAGAGCACAACGTGAAACAGAAAAGCATGCTTGGTAAACTTACATTTCTACAACATCTTTAAACCCATCCAAGATATGCATGGAACTTCAGCTTTGTTTGCTAATGAGAGCACGTTTGTTTGATACTGCACAACCAGCCGGACACTGGAGTTTGAATTATTTGAGCTGAATTAGTCAAAGCCACTCTTGAAAAAACAGATTTCAGCTGAACGGCTGACTCCAGTGCCTCTCCAAATGAGAAACAGTACTGACATTTGTGTAGAATGGAACGCTCACAAAATTTTATCAAAAGTAACTGGAACTTCCTGTAAATGAAATGGCGGCCTTGCAAAACCAGCAATCTATAATAGTTGCAAATTTTTTGGGTAAATCTGAGTGCTATCTGCCTCATGACATTCTCTACTCCTCAAGAAATAATTTTAAGTTACAATACCTGAATAAAAGTACTTGAATTACATTCATGCCTTTGAATAATACGACTTCAGTACATTTATGCCTTTGTCTTTATTATTTTAGAAATCAAAAGAAAAACCTATCAGCAATATGCAAAGTAAAAACAGTTGCAGTCAGAGCCATATAATTATTACTTAAAGAAGGGAATGCTGGTTTGGCAGTTCAGAGAATGACATGTTTTAGCTTAAATAAAAACTTCCCCATATGCCTGTAATGCTCCCTCTGTATATTTTGGGAATTAGAATAATATTTCCTTCTCTTCATTTTCTTCTTAACTGTTTATACTGTCTTAGACTTGGTGTTACACAGAAAATGCTGATCTGTCCTGAGACATCTGTAGGAGACATCCTATTTGTCAGCATAAGGAAAATCGAACATCTCAATTACATAACAGACAAGTCAGGCCCGATTACTTTTCTTAGGACACCTAATAGATTTCAGTGCTTCTACTTTCACTTCACTTGCAAAACCTTCCCCTTCTCCAAACCTTTTGGTCCGGTTGGCAACTTTCATACCTTGTCTTTCTGAATGTGACAGTAAAATAAAGCGCCAAGCCTTACCATTGGTGTCTGTGATGATAACACTGGCTTTAGTACTGTCATTTCCTAGCTTGCTGCTCACTCTGCATACATATTCTCCAGCATCAGCCAGTGTGGCTCTGTAAATGTGAAGCTCAGAGTATTTCCTGTGAAATCAGAAAAAAAACCATATGAACATCCTGTACTGGAGTAACAGTCAGTGCATCAACTAACACACTTTTTTTCAACAGAGTTTTGTTTTCCATTCTTATAGACAGATCAACACTATTCAGGTTTGAAAGCAAGGAGGAGAATAAAAAAAAACATCTCTCTCAAAGGCTTCTGGAAAATAGGCATATTCATGAACTCAAATAAAGATATTTGTTTAAGCCTTTCTGTATGAGAGAAATCTTTGCTCTTAAAGGAAAGCTGAAAAACAACTGTCCAAACAACCATTCTCTCTCAGTGAAATTGTTGGTTATCCTGATGCCACAGAGATGGGCATAATACTAAAACAGATTACCCTTTCCTACAGGTTTGTATTATGAGCAGCAGAGTTCTGGGTAAGCACAGTAATTCCGAATATTTGACTAAATAATCATGAGATTAGGACACACCATACTCTTTAACAATCTCTGAAACTCCAATAATAAATCATTCTCCACTGCTAACAAAAATTCATGCGCAGGAACACAATTTGCATGAAGCTATCTTTTGTTCCTGGCTCAGAGACATAATTTAATCAGTTTCCAAGGTTTTAAGATTAGATTTTAAAATGCAGAACTCCTGTCTACACATTAATTTTGTAGGAGCACGTTCTGGTGCCATTCAAGGGGTCCCCAACTCATAAGATGGCAGTAATCCCATTATCTAAACTGCAGAGAATTACTAGGTTGGGGAAAATGCACACATTATGACTGTTTAAAAGAAGTGCTTTGGGGTATTTTCTGCCCGCAGTAAAGCCTGCTCATTTATCTATAGAATAGTCACCCAGAGTGCCTGAGCATTGCCTTCCCTAAATTGGCTTATCCTGACTTGAAGGACCGATTCCCAGAAGGCATGAATTGTTGGGTTGTTCACTCTAAAAGCTTGTAGTCACCATCATGTCTAACTATGACTGCTGAGCTAAACTATGTTTAGGGAGTTCTTTGTTGCAGCTTTACCATGTCTCTTAACTCTCCATGCAGAAATCACAAGTGGTTACCCCTTCTGGAAATCACTGAGCAGGGCTTAGTTCAGACTACAAAGAAGTCTGTTGTAGCAGTGGAGACTTCTGGAGCAACCAAAATGTTCAACATCCCTTTTCAACCCATCCTTGTAAGACACCCCTCCCTCCAGTAGAGGAAACTATCCCATCTGCTACCAAACATCTGTTTATTGGCAGGTCAAGCTTCCCTGTCTCTATGTGAAGGTTCTACTGCTGAGGAGTCAGCACTGTAGCCCTTCTCTAAAGAGAGGAGTATGCTAGGTGGACCACTCTGTGCTAGAAACCCACATCACAAGAATTTTCCCTCATGTCATGAAAGAGGACTGCTTTCTTGAGGCCACTGGGCTTGCAAGAAGGAGGAGCAGTCAAGGCAGGAGTAGCAATTTACTCAGGTTTATTCAGATGGTGAAGAAATGTATAGCTGCGTATTCAGGTTCGCTTCTCAGGAAATGTCAGGAGCCCAGTTCCCAGTGCTGAATTAATCAACTGGGCTGCATTTTAGGTGGCATACAAGAACACACTTGCTCTGGTGGCAGCCATGACTATATGACAAAAATGTGGCAAAGGCACTGACAGAAACATCCAGAAGTTGAATGCTACTGTATCTTTGAGTCGAAACTTTGAACCTGACTAACAGCTATTCTTACACAACACTAAAAATGGCCTCTTTAATCCTCATGCCAGTCATCTACATACCCACGTTTGCAACAGCCTGCTGAGTGCCTGGTCAGGAACATCTTGTGGTGCTCTGTAACACCTAACAGCTTGTGTGAACATGTGGTATTTCCTATATTACACAAGTTATCTTTCAGCCATGCTTGCAGCCACTTGTCTAGATGTAGCGCAAGTTATAGCCTCAAGAAACTTCAAAGGGCAACGTAAACAGGCTTAGTTTTTAAGAACTCACTTTAACTCAATGAGAAGGAAGAAGCAGAGCTGCAGCTATATCTTAATCTGGACACCTGCTGTATGTCTGCTGCAGTCTTCTCTATATATTAAGTAATTTAGATGCAATCCATTTTTGTGGCATTCTTGGGTTTGTGAAGAGACTCTGCCCTGCACCTTTATTTTTATTGGTTTTGTTTTATGTGATATCTATGGAAAAAGGTAAGGAATTGTGTCACCCTTTTATGATTTTATTACTACATTAAAATAGGTGAAGGAACCATATTTCTTACAAATTCATTTCTAACAAGCCAAATTTACTCTTGATTTTAGAAAAAACTACGCAGAGAGTTTTGTCTCTGAGAGCAGGAGAAATAATATGAATATTTATAGCCTGAAAAATACCATTGAGATATATCAAGACAGAATTCAAAACAGTCAGAGCAGAAGATGACTCATTAATGGCTGTAAATTAAGCAGTTCCCTAGCAATACTGTACTCAACAGTACTCACTTAAAACCCCTCAAAAGAGATTTTGTATTCAAAGGCTTGCCCTTTTTTCAAATTATACCATGCTACTCCAAAAAATGCCTCTTACTGTAAGATTTGCTTCTGCTTTAACTTTAGCTCATTGCCGCTATGACACTGCTGAGTTTGTATTCTTACATGAAAGAAATACATCTGCAGAATGTAGTCCCAGCCCACCTTATCTGACTGCTTGAATTCATTTTGCTTCCAGTCTCCATCTGTCATCCAGAATTGCCTGTCTGCAGGCAAATATCCAGGCTAAGCTTGGATGAAGCTCAAGGTACAGGGCATCTGCACATGAAGTTTTCTCATGCACTATTGCATTGAAAGCCAAGAGCTAGATGAAGTGGCAAACACCTTGCCTCTGCCAGAAAAAAAAACGAACAGACCCAACTCTGATAAAGGAGTGTCTCTTCATGTAATGAATAGCTCCTGACTCCGTGCAGCACATAAACCAAACCAACAATGTACAGGTCTCATCCGGGTTTGAAATAAGAGAAAGAAAATGAAATACTGTCAGTACCAGGGGACAGGCATGGTAAAGTTAGCTAGCAGGTGAAAAACCCTTGTCTGGTGCCTGATTTTTTTTGTAACTCCATTGTCACAATGAAATAGCTTAGAACTTGGACACACAAATCAATCAATCATGGCATCACGAATATCATGAATCAGCAGCAGAAACTCACTGACTCATGCTCTTATGCTGACAAATTCAAGGTGAAAAGTGAATGCTTTAAATGCCTTTCATTAAAATTTAAAGTTGCTCCGTTTCCCTTGACTTTCTAATATAATGAGAAGGAGCACAGCCATTTAGTGTGATTCACCTGCTGTACTGTCATAGAGGCATAAAATCAGAGTGGTTAGGGTTAAAGATCATATAGTTCCAACCCTCTCCCATGGGCAGAGATACCTTCCATTTGACCAAGTTACTGAGACAGCCCCATTCAGCCTGGTCTTGAACACTGCCAAGTATGGGGCACCCACGACCTTTCTGGGCCATCTGTGGCAGTGCCTCACCATGCTCACTGTAAAAAACTTCCTAATACCCAGTTTAAACCTACCCTCCTACAGTTTAAGGCCATTCCCTCTTGTCCTGTCACTACACACCCTTGTAAGAAGTCCCTCTCCTTCCTTCTTGTAAATCCCCTTTACCCACTGGAAGGCTGTTGTAAGGTGTCCCTGGAGTGTTCTCATCTTCAGGCTGACAGCCCCAACCCTCTCAGTTTGCCTACACAGGACTGGTGCCCCAGCCCTGTGATCAACTAGTGGCCTCCTCTGGACTTGCTCCAGAGCTGGATGCAGTACTCCAGGTGGGGTCATCACATGCTGGGGCTCTGCACCCTCTGAACTAATCCCCCCTGAAATGATCCTAAGAGTGAGTCCCAAAGTTCATTTGACGTGAAATGCAGTCTTCAGAAGCCTATGCTCTTAGGAAGCCTGCATTGCCACAGGGTCTAGTTCTAAATTCAAACACTAGAAAAAAAGTCAGCATCTGCTCCACTTTGGCAAATTCTTTGATCCAGTAGTATTCACATTGGCCATGGCACCCAATAAACATCAAGCTGCCATATTATCATTTCCTTGCCTACTCCAGGTTTCAAGCTTAGGTCTTCACTCTCAATTTCTGAGACAGACACTTCATCATACTGCCAGATATTTTCAGTTTGTTAAAAACCCTAAAGGTATTTAGCTTTAGTTCTGGCTATTTAGCTGGACCTCAGAAACATTTATTTTTCTCCCAACAAAAAACAGGTTTTATTCTGGCATCATACTATGAGAAAGGTGATTTCTTGCAAAATACCGCATTACTAAAAAGTCAGTGGCTATTGCGCACTACTTACAGATTTTGTGAGGTTTTTGTAAATATGCAGAAAGCGTTCTCAGTGTTTGGACTGAAGGCGTCAATAAGGTTGTGGTACTCTGCATGCTACTGGTTCTTCAGAAACATAGTTGACTTTTTATGTAGCCATTTGAACTTTAAAACAAACATTAATCCCAGACAGCTCAACAACTACTACAAATCTTCCTAGCTGATGTTTCCCACACTTGGTAATAGTAAAAGAAATCATGCTAAAATACTTGATGTAACAATACAGCAGCATATGAACATGATAAACATTTACCAGTGTGATACCATGAAAAAACCCACTAACACTAGCAGGGAAAAAAAAAAAATCATCACTTCATCACTGATACTCTGTTCATTTGCAACGGGATCTTTTTAACATGGCTTTTTTTACTGAAATCTGCATGTCTTCTTATGCATTCATTTGCACTGCATTTCCCCCCATTTTTCTTTAGCTTTGCAACACGTCTGTTCCACTTTTAATCAAAAACTATCTCCTCTTAAGCTCTTTATATCTACTCAGTGCTGGATGCACACATAAACAGCAAAAGAAGAAATAGTAAAGTACTGATGTGTCCCCAAACTAAAATCTCAAAGTAGGAAGACAAAAAAAATCCTTCAGATGTCACCAGACATCCTGTGTCTTTCCTCTCCTGTACTCTGAATCTAGTGCCTTTCACATCTCTAACTGGAAGTGTTTCTCCATTTCACACTGATATTTCTATAACAGAAAATAGAAGAGAGATATTCCAATAATGAGTGATATCCTCCTGACTGAGGTAGTGCACAAGTGTGAAGTACAGGTTAAAACCTCCACTCTGCCCAGTTATGGTGGGTGAATAGGACTTGGGATTTCAACTTTCCAGAAAAAGGCACAATTTTAATCTTTTCTTCATTATGTAGTTTTGGGGAAATTTAAAAAACTTTTTGGCACATCAAACTGAAAAATAGTCTCACATGTTCCACACATATCAATATCAAATTATTAGCTATCAGCTACTTTCCCTTCTGATAGCTCCTCAAAGTTTCTTGGGGGAAAAAAGAAAAGACAGAGAAGTGAGTTGGCAGAAGGCGCTAAATGATTCAATGCTGCACTGACAAAGTCCAGCCCATGAAGGTTAAGTTCTGGCCCCAGTGAGTTTGATCAATCAGCCAAAATGTAAGAGGAGAAAACACTATTTGCCCCTCACAGGCAGCACTGTGCTGCTGGGAAAGCTGAGGGCTAGGCTCTGATCTGAACGTTTTCTTTACAGAACAGACTGAAAATACAACTCTGACGGAGACATATGGCTCTGCAAATGAGTCCAGACAATTTGCCAGGCTATCTGCCACCTGGAACAGCTCCATTTCACAAATGCTGGAAGGAGACATCACAGGTTCGTTCTTGACATCTGTGCAACTGTGGCATGGGGACTGTGATGATGCAGCTCTGTCCCTCTCCATGTTTCACCTTGTGCCTCAGGCTAGGGTACAAGAAACTGTAAGGGAGGGCAGAATGTCTGGATTTAAACACGAATAACTCTAAAAAGTAAAATGTCTGTTTAATTATGGCTTCTGTTTTGCCTAATGAGATGAGCCCTGACAAAAAGCATGGGGTCACTGGACACCTTGGAAGAAAAGACCTCTTACAGAGCCCATCCTAAATTCTCTGTGTCTTGCATGAATGGAAGGCATAGCCCAGTGCAGCAGATAGCAGCTCTGCCTACTGAGAGAGAAGTAAGAGTTGTCAGGCTATATTCAAATAGGTTTTCATAGCTTCCTTTGATGGACAAGTGGCCATAATTCAAACTTTTTAACATAAACAACTGGGGAGAGACCAAACAGCAAAAGCCTTCTCCTGTCTCAGTGCAGTAAAAGGACTGTGTAGTTTCTCCCCCACAGAAACTAGGCACTGGTCCATCTTTTGGCACTGGTCATCAGTCATATGTAGGTGACACCTTCCACCAGAAAGGAGGGCAAGATTTACAGGCTCAGCTACTCATCTGACATCTGTGAATCAGGCCTTGTTCTGTATGCACAGGAATGTCTCTGATAAAGGACTACTGCATGCTTGCATAACGCATTCAAAACTAATATGGACAGCATTCAGGCCTTCTTAAAGACTAAAGGACTAAACTCCTTGCAAAGCAAATCTCAAAAATATTCCAAAATCTAAAATCCTTTGATAGTTTTAAGTGTTCTTTGATATTAGACAATGTAAGGTACCCCTGTTCTTGTCAGTAGTTTAAAAATGGCCTGTCTCCAAGGTTTACTGGTTAAAGTCACAGCCATTGGCTATGAAAAAGTAATTAGAAACTGAAAAGGAAAAATTAATTATGAAATATTTATACCATACTAACACTTTGTTCATACTTTGAAGAAAAATAACATTGGTGTCTGTTTTCTGAAGTTTTCTTCCTCTGTAATTCACAGCTTTGAGCTTTTTGTTACTGCAATTAACAAACTCAATGCTTATGTTCTGGTGAACAGCACTCCCCAGACCTCCCAGCCCCACTTGAGAGATATTACTCTGTACTTACTTTTGTTTTTTGGGGATCTTGATATTTTCTGGTTTGTTTTTTTTGGTTATTTCCTTTCCATTCTTTAACCATTTGAATCTGAGCGCAGGGTTCTCTGAAGTGGTTTCACACCTTAGCACTAGCTTCTGACCCACAGCAGCCTCTTGATTTTTCATTTCCTTCAATTTGGGAGGCACCACTAAAGAGATTAAAAAAGACATGCTGGTGATTAGGCCATCCTCAGAAGCAAAACCATTGCTAACTCAAGTTGAGCTAGGCAAGCCACAGAGAGCAAAACCCCAATCACACTAGCAATGCTTCTATACAAATCCCTGAAAAATAAGGATCATTTGTGGGTTACATGTATCATCCATGATAGCCTTGTTTGACCCTTTGGAGTTCTCCTACATTGATCTTACACATGTAAACCATATGCAGACTTAGTGAGAACTGCAGTGCTGCTTCTGAATACACAACAAGACACTAACAACACTTACTTGATTGTGTGTACCTAGACACAAGACAGCACACTGTGGCAGGTACTTCTGGTAAGTAATACAGAAATGGAAAGGGAAGATGTCTTGCTCTTTACTAATTTCAACTGCTATGAGTCAAGGGCTAATCAAAGGCTACAGGTGCAACTGATGTGACAGGGAGTTAAAAGCATAAATGTAAGCCCAACACCGTCCCTCATTTGAAGGAAAAGCTTTTGGTCCAGCCAAACATTATAACCCACATTATACATGTACCTCAAACCTCAGCTTGGCCATATCCTTTTCCTGAGGCAAGAGACAATGGGCGTGGGAACCCATCAAGAGAATCAATAACAATTAAGGGTATTTTGGGCCCAGAAGGGGACACTGAGCTGAAAAGGCTCAGCCAACACACTGTAGGGCTCCAGCTGATGCATCTGAATTTCTACTGCCTTGTAGTAATAACATTTCTTCTGCGTGTAAACCTCAAACCATTTCAGGTTTTCCAAGTTAAAGACCTCTAATATTCCATACTAGTACTGATCTTTCAGCACAGGCTTCACAAGAAGACACGTCCTCTGTGAGATGCTACTCTCCATTTGACCCCCCAAGTTAGCAGTAAGTGAGCCCCTGTTGTGCTCCAGTATGTAGGTAAAACACCTTGTTTAACCTTATTTCCTCCAAGGCATAAGATGACACCCCTACTACACCACCAGGGAGGGCTAATATGGGGGAACTACAGCTGGTCAGCTGATGGCTGATAGCCTGTAAGTCCATCATTGCTCAGCTGTGCCCCGCCTGAACCTCTAGGGAGTCAGCCTGCAGTACCTCCAGCTGCAGGGCATTTTCTTTCTTGAACAGCTGTAATATTTTCCAAGGAAATGAATGGCCAGTATGGCCAAATGATTTTCCATAGCATGCAGACTAGAAGCATCCACAGGAACACAAAGAGGTTTCCAACATGGTCCTGTAAAAGAAAATGTTCTCACAAATTGGACCATGCTTGACTAGGTTTTAATAGTTTTCCTTGTGTGTTTTAATTATTATTCCAATCAGACAAAAAAGAAGCAGCACCATCATGACCATAATTGTAAGAAGCTTAACTAAAGACCTAATATGCACATGACTGATAAGTTGAATGGTGAAGACAACAGCATGGCCTGTTGCACATGTGAGGCATCCTTCTGGACCCCAGGAAAGCCCAGGGAAACCCTGGAAGCTGAGCCTCGAGCAGAGCAGCATAAGCAGCTGTGGCTGGGAAAATTTGGTCTGCAGCAAGTGACCAAATGAGGTGATGCCTGATGTGACACCAGCAGAAGACAGGATAGAGATCAAGCAGCCTTCCATAATTAAAAACCTCCTAATTAAGAGGAAGGGGACAACTTTTTCTATGCATCTCTGCTGGTGTGGATAACAAGTCCCTGGCAGGAAGTCTTAGGCTAGACATCAGCAAATTGCCTGAGAGGAAGATGTCTCTGGGAATGGCATCCATGGAAGTTGTACACACAATGTAGATGCATGTGTCAGGGCAGCACTGGAATGGATCAGGTAAAGGCCCAACATTTCATAACCAGAAAGAAATATCCCCCAGAATGTCTTCTCATATGTTGGTTTCCATTTCCCCCCACTCCACTGGATAATTTTGGAAATTTCAGCATGTTCCCAAAATGCTATGAAAACAACTTTTGCTTTTGGAAAAACAAGTGCCCACACACCATTCTGAAACCAATATGTTTAAATAACTATACTTTTATGAGTGTGTGTTTATCTGTATATATACATACATTTATATAAGAACACCTGTAACTATTGCATGAATAAAATATATTTTTTACCTTTCTTTTTAAAATATTAATATTTAAAATTACCAACAAAAATAATTAGCATTAATTAACAACCTTACTACTGAGGCTTGTGCTGATAGTTTCATTTTGTCATTAGATAGTTAAGGTTATAGCTTTTTGTCACTGGGTAAGAAAAGGAGCTACAGAGGTGTGAAATAAAAAGGCAATATTCCCTAATTTACCACATTTCACTTATTATAGTTCTAGTCCACATCTTGCATAAATAAAAAGAATAACCACAACTGCAAGGAGGAAAATTTTTGTGCTTAAGACTTCAACTAGTTATTGATTTTTCTTTCAACACAGCAATGTAAAACTGGGAGTAAAAGAGAGATGCCATTTTGTTTCTGAAATTTATTTTAATTCAATATTATCTGCTTAAAATGACTTGCAGATTTTTTCCTCCATCAGAACTGTCAATGAAAAAGAGAAAAGTGTTAAATTAATATGCTCAGGTCTTGCCATAATTCAGGAGTTACCAGGAAACATAAAAGAGGATTTAATCAATGGCAGTGACCCTCACTAATTCATAGTAACTCGCTGTCCAAGCATGGAGGCTCTCCAGGGAAAGCGGTAAAAGCTATTCACAGACATGACAGAAAAGAAATTGTTTCTTTGTTGGTTTTTTTCTTTGTTGTTTTTTCTTTTCATTTATACTATGTTTCCTTTCATTTGCAGTTTTGCAAAAATTAATCAGACCTGCCAGGCATATGAGAAAGCTTGTGCTGATGAAACTACAGCATTGTGCACTTGGATCAAGATCAGCTACAGCTTCCACTGTTTCAAGAGGTAGCTGACTTTCATCACAGTCTGTGCCAATTCTGTGGTGCTGGTAAGACAGCAGGATGTCTGCAGAGTAAAAATGCTTTTGGAGGAGGCAAAAATGCCTATGATGATAACTAGACACTGCTCCTCTCGACAACTCCCTCCCCTTGCCTCGTTACCCCTTCCCCCTTTGTCTCCACTGCATCTCCTGCCAGCTTGGCTCCTTTCCATCTCTCCTTGCTGTGCCTGTCACGCAGGACTGCTCCTGCCACCAGCATGGCTTCTGCCCACCACACTATGTGAGGCTGGCCATAGCAAGCAGGAACAAGGGAGAAACGGCAAGGAAAACGCTGCATCTCCAGCGCATTGATGGAGGTGGAGGTACCATCTGGAACAGGATGAATGGGTCAAAATGAAAATGGAAGGGGACCTCACAGCATTTCCCATGGGTCACTTTTTGGGCAGTGCCGTTGTGAGCAGCTCTGGTATGGCAGCAGCAGAGCCCCTACACAACCATCCATCACAGAATAACACAGGCCAGGCACCAAAGAAAACAGACAAATCCCAAAGAGAAACAGCATAACCTAAGTGTCAAAGTACCTTAGAAGGGGCCTGCTTGAATGAAAGGTGTTGTGGCATCCACTTTATCTGTATTCTTTGTGCCAAAATGTGGGAGGGCCTCACATTTAAAAGCCAGTTAGACACACAGAAAGGCACATAGGCTTTCTGCACTCCCCAGTCAGGAGGTCTCCCTGTGACCCACAGACATCCCCTGCTTTGACAGACTTTCTAAGAAAGCAACAAGGGCGGTAACAGCAAGAGAACACAAAGCAGTGGAGCACTTGTGTCAGCAAAAGCCCCACACAGTTGGAAGGGTTTAACAGGCAAAAGCAAGGAAGGTGTTAGATCTTTCCTTATTAGATGGTTTAAATAGCTGTCATTTTGTTAACAATTTTTTTTCAGAAATGTATGTCTGCTGGCCTGTGTAATATCATTGCAGATAAGGAACATGCATTTCCATATTCTCTCTGCAAAAGACTCACTGATAACATATGACTGTAGATAACTTTTCTCTGGACTTGTTAGTTTGGCAAAGCACAGCAATCTCTTCACTCACAGTGTTTGATTGTATAGTTAATCTGCATGGAAGCTCAACACATTGAACAAATTAAACAGGAAACCTGCAAAATATTATCACACAACTACACTCTTGCAGCTGAAATTCCATGAGTGGTTGTTTTTATTTCCCTGTCTTTTCTTTTCTGTGAAAGGCGCAAAGCCTTTTGAGAGTCTGAGCACAGGAATGTATTAGGCATGCTTGACAGTAGGCACATGTGCAGTTTGCTGTGTGAAATTGTGACCAACAGCTTGGTGAGTAGCAATAGAACCCACAAGAATAACAGATTCTGGTGTTTCCGTGTTTTTTTTTTTTGTTTTGTTTTGGTTTTTTTTTGTTTGTTTGTTTTTTTGTCTGTCTGGGGGTTTTTTTGTTTGTTTGTTTGGGTTTTTTTGCATAATGCTCAAGGCAGGGCAATGATGCAAGACAAATTACATTAGTTCCAAAAGCCTTCTCCCCTTGCACATGAGGTTGCAATGAAAGTTAGATTTACCATCAGCAGACCAGACTTTCTAAAGCTGTTGGTATAAAACATAAAATGTATACCATTCCTGCTTAGACAACAAGCCCTGCTACCAAAGCCCCCAAAACCCTAGCCAAAGAAAGAAACAAAAAACACCATGATAAACAACAGCAACAATGACAAAACCCCACAAAGAATTTGATTACTTCTGTTGGTTTTAATCTTCCTATTATTTTCTAAGGCAGCATTTGAATTCTGAACACTTTTCAAAACCTGGCTATTTCCTGCAAGCGTGGGGAGTCTCCATGCAGATTACCTACATGATAAAACACTGCGGATACTTATAGCAGATAATCCCAAACAGGCAGTTCTCCAAAATACCAGAGTAACTGAACACTAGCTGAAGGATTGGAAAAACAAACAAATCATTTAACTACATAAATGGGAATTTCTGAACTCTTTTGAAAATACTGCCAGGTACATTTATATCAGCTTTGAGTCTTGGTATTTTAATACATGTGTCTGTGCAGAAGAGCAAAAAGAAAAATGCAAACCTGTCATTTGTCCTGAGTACTACACATAAAGCCAAGATCCACAGAATATCACTCATCCTAGAGATGTTGAAAGGAAATTTTTACAGAAATTTTAGGTGTTGTGAAGGCCAAAAGAAAGGAGATGCCAAAGGCATGGCTACCAACATGGTCAGGTGCCAAGAAAAAGAGCAAGAGAGAGAGAGATAGCACTACAGCCATGTTCTTCTAACACTGGAGCAGCATGGAACAAGCAAATGCCTCTATAAACCAGAATGACTACTTCCAAAAGCCCATCACAAAGCCACCTGCTGCTCTGATTACCCTTACTGGGAACTGCTCTTCTAAACACAGTGAGCTTGACAGCTTCAGGTATGATTGTGCTGAAGTCTCATTTGGTGCTTTCAAAGTAATACTGCACCAACAAATTCACAGATCTCTACCTAAAATATTTATTTGGGGTGAGATGCTTTTGAGTGCATGGTATGTCATGCCAGACAGAGTTCATGGATCTTTACCCCTAGCCATGATACTGTGGTCTGAGCTTGTGATAATTTTCTTTCTGTTCTTCCTATCAGAAGCCCAGTAAACCTTTCTGATGAGAGTACTGTGGGCCAACTCAATATAACCTTGACATGGCAGGATTTTCAACAGGATGCTGAAAATGGACATAAAGAAGAAGTACTGTGCAAATGGAGTAGATCTCAATACTGCCCCCTCCTCCACTCTAAAAGTAAAAAGCATCAGGGGCCAGAGAAAGTATGGTAGCAACAAAACAGCATGTCTAGAAGTATCATGTCCACAAGGGAAAGCCTGAGAACACCCATTTATTCAGTATAACATGACAATGACAGGCTGTCCAGCCTCCTGCAGACATGCAAGATCTCAGTTTATGAGCTCAGGCCTCCTCAGAAACAGGGAACTGTGTTCAAAGATAGCAAAATATAGGTTTTGCAAGAGAAGATGGGTGTGAGAAAGTGTCTAACCTAAAGATTACAATTTAGAGGTCAACACTTAATTTATTTACTGATGATCGTGTCTGCAGGAACACACTGCCTGATAGCATTAAATACTCTCCTCTGATTCACAATGCTTCAGCTGACTCTAACTGGCTGCATCCCTGATAAGCTTTGATGATCATTGTCAATACAATACCTGATCATACAGAATGAAAATGTGGGGATGGTGTAAAGTAATTACAGTTGATATCCTGTAAGTGATGCAGGAACAACTGCTCAGAGTCAAGGCAAGAATCTGCAGCTCCATATTTACATACCTAAATGAAAAAAGGTAGACTCCAGAACCTTTATTGAAACACTAAAGTTAAAGCAATCCAATAAACAGAAATGCTGTGCAGGATAAATCCCATGAAATTCAAGGGGACTTGAAAGTATTAAAGTATTCAGTAACTTTTTTTTTATTATTTTTACATGAAGGCACTTATGATTTTTTGATGTTTGTCTCAATTTGTGTACCTTGAAATCAGATGAAAGGAGGAAGTGCAGCTTGCTGCATCATGCATACATCTCTTTCTCTTGTTTGGTCTCCAATGTAGGAATGTTAAGGACTAATCTCTACTTTTTATTGAAAAAAAAAAAAGCGCCATTCAGTGAGTCACCAAACAGACCCTAGAGCAGCTGATAGAACCATCTAAAAGCAAAGGCTGCAGCTGCACTGTTAACTTAGCTGGATCTCAGACTATGCTTTGTGGCCAGAGTTTTAAGGCTCACCAGATCACTGGGCTGAGAGGCATGCAAAACTTAAACTTTTGGTCTCAGCTATGGTACACGTGTAGCCACAGCGATGTGCTCTAAGGTCATCTTGGAAAGAAAAAACCCCAAACAAACCGTATAAATTCAGAGGTTATTTCTCTGTATTACTGATGAAAACCCAGTTCTCGGGCAAGTTTCTTTTTACTGTTTTTGGTAGAATTAACTTTTTTAACAGCTTCCTTAGAGATATAACCTTTCAATCCAGGGCACACTCTTGTATTTGCCATCATCAGAAAAAAGACATTTTTGTATGTCAAACCCCATAAGCCTTTCAAATGCTATGCACTATCTTATATTTTGTAACTCTTGTTTCTCTCTCTGGTCTCAGTTGCTTCTCTACTCTCTCAGCATTTTTCCACCATGCTCCTTCCCTTCACACTGTCTCAGCAAAGTTGGGATGCTCACATGCAAAGGACATGAATCATTTCTTTCCCCTGATCCCAGTCAGTCCATTTTTCTTCCTGGCTTACACTGTTTTGTTTGCTTTGTAGCCTTTTCTGATTCTGCAGTAGTTTCATTTCAGACAAAGTGTACCATGCCTCAGCCAATAAATTGCCCAGTGCAGATCTATCCATGGCAGGTTTTCGTCAGAAACCTCAAAACCTTCCTCATCCTCCTGAGGCTGTAGAAGCCCTAAGAGAAAGAATAACAGTACGCATCCAGTAACACTGCCAGCACACTTCTGGGTGCCTGATCAGAGATATTCCTAATTAAGGATAGCACAGTGTCCCTACTCCCAGTGACAGTTCAGTCATATATGTAAAGGAGCAACAGCCTGACACATTAGTGCATCATGCAGAATTTAAACAACATCAGACAACATTATAGTCACAGGACTCAGAGGAACTTCCCCAATATAAAGAAAATTATCTTGCTGAACAAGAAAACCACAAGGACCTGCTGCCCACATGGATGTCTTATTAATAAATGATAAAAGACAGGGAATAGGGAGCACCATGACAGGTGACATTCAGTGGAAATGGTGATGAGAAAGCAATTCCCAGATTGTGGAATGAAAAGTATCTTAGTAGGTCACCACAAATAACCTCCTCCTGCATGGGTTCACAGAGACAGAGTCACTGCTACCGCCAGTAAGGATACATGACTAATCTGAGTTTGGGGATATTACCACTGGAAAGAATAATTAGTACACAGGAAAACTCAAAATGGAATTCATGAAAACAACTGCCTCCCCCAAGACCGAAACAGTCTCCCTATCACAAAGTTCACACAGACACCACCACTTTTGGCAAATTAGATGAGAAAATTTCTCATCCCTGGACACAACTGGAAGTTTAGGAGGTTCACTTGTCCACTAATGTTCCTCCCTGCAAAGAGCCACTCACACATGTTGAAATTTTAGGGTGGGAAGGTGGAAAACCTAAGCTGAAACCTGTCTGCTGGCTTGTTTGACATGCACAGAAAGAAAATCAAAACACAGACATGAATTTGGAAATAACAAGATTAATTGGAGTATCAAAATGAAGAAGTTGCTGTTGCATTATAGTCTGCATAAAATATTTACAACAGTGTGAGGAATTTTGAAACTTTCAGGACATTGATTTGCTAATGCACAAGTCAACACGGTGGGTACGGTTCCTCATTCTCCACTTTCCTTTATCTCCTCTTATTTAAATTCTTTGTGGTCAGCCCTCCTAGCAATACTCCCTTTCTAGGATTTGTGTGGGTATTCAGCACAGGTTGTGGAAAGATGTATGCCTACAAAGATCTGTGTACTCAAAGACTGCATGGACAAAACCTGTGAAGGGCAAGGACAGTTCTTCCACTGCAACCTCAAGGGTTTTCTTAGAAATTTTCTTTGGGTGCTGATCACAGACAGAGCAGAGCATGTACCACCCTCATCCCAGCCACATAACACCTGAAAATTCAATTTCCACTGCCTCTGCCTGCCTTCATCTCCACCAGATTGAAAACGTCACAGGTATTGAAGGTGCCTCCATTTCTAAGTCAATTTGAAAGATGAAAGATGACTGCTAAGGGAAAAATCATGTGATCTGATAATTCCAGAAGTGTGACACACCCACAATAAAAAGATGTGCTGTTCCCCAGGGACATGGCACAACTAGTTCAGGTCACTTCAGCTGACAGAAGTGGCTGTCACTTGGAAATGTCTGTTAGAAAAAATATTTTATTTTCCTTTTTTTTTTTTTTCTTTTCAGAATGAGTGCAAACACTTTAGCCAATGAGACAGAAAGCCTTTTGACTCCTTTCAGAACTGAGAATCTGGATGCACTTGGGCATTGCACAAAAACTATGAGCTCAAACCCAGTTTAGCAAAAATCTAAATATGGCTATTATGAACCTGCACAGTATGTGGAGTTCATCACGAATGTTTCAGTATAATTTACTTAAAACATGCATGAGCTCCACATTTGAACTCCACATTTATACTGTGCAGCTATGGCAAAACAGAAGTGGAAACTGCAGTGAAAAGGAAGCATTTATGTCACATCTGTTTGAAAATACATAGGCTATCTTCAGACAACAAAAACTTCAACAAAATTCTTATGAATAAATAGTACTAAATACTTGCAATCAGGAACAGCTGGAAGAAAGATATAATTAGAAGTATCTCTATTGTCTAAATTATTATAGAAGATTAGACATCCTTTTAAAGTCAACCTCCAAAAAATTCATAACAACATGATCAATAAAGCATGCAGAAACATGCTATGGCCCAGCAATCACTGGAGCACAGACAAGACAATTTATGCAACTCTGAAATGGTTTCTGGACTCTAGGCAAAAGTTAAAAAATTATGTAGGGAAAATTACATGGCTTTTAAAAAGTATATTATAGATCAACAGTAAGTGCTGGAATTGCATAGCAGGAAATGTGTGTGAATGGTAAATAGTGGTTCATACAGGAGTGGAATCATCATACAAATACAGAAAAACTGTGAAATAGACCTCCAGACTATCAAGTCCAGCCTGGAGCTTCTGGTCCACAACAATTTAGCCCATGCTGCTGGGTCAAACTTTTGTCAAAATCCCTCAATGATCTTAAAAGCTCTGACTATGTGAAAAAGACTAAAACTTGTACCAAGCAGTTAGTAAGTACTGAACAGTCTAACCCTTATGATTGTGGCCGCCAGTAGGTGCTCTCATTATAGGACATTCCTTACATACATTCCCTATGTAGAAGCCACAGGTGAACTTTGTAAAGCAGCTCAAAGATATGAAGGGTAGTAAGAAATATGCATAATTTACTGAATCTTACTCCCCAGTCTAGACTCCCTATTAACAGAACAGAAACTATATGGTAAATTTTAGCTAAAAAGAAGTTGGAGAATAAATTCAACATGACTTCTGAACAGTCTGCTAGTAAAAAGAATAAAGACATGGTAAAACAAGTAAATCTCCCTTCCCCCACTTCTTGTTTTAAACTTACAAATGTTTTTTTGTGCCACAGTTTTGGATAAAATCACAGCCTGAAAACTGATTATATCAATTTTCCAGTATCCAGGGCTTTATTTGCTATATGATAAAAACTGAAGGACCAGCACACTACTAAGGTAAAATTCAGGCCCCATGCGAAAATAAAATGCTTTGTCATTGATTCGTTACAGCTAGACTTTCAACCCCAGAATATGGAGAAATGCGCTATGGTCTTTCTGAGGGAAAAAAGCAGAGATCTATATCCAAGGCTGTAGATATTTAATTAAAAAATAAAGCAGTTTTATGTAAACCAATGCAAAGCTTCAGTGTGAATACATTTAAACTGTTTTAAAGCTGATTTATGTTTAAACTCACATTAAAATCAATTCCTTAACAAATTAAGTTGAATCAATAAACTTCTGGATTAAATTAGTCCTAACAGGTCTTTCTAGAGGCAATGTTCTGTCTGCTTCAATTCTGTTGACTTAAGAAACCTGACTTTAATGACAGTGACTTTGTGTGTTAACACTCATACATTGTTAATGTGCACTCATCATTCAGGGTAGAAAGACATCAATGGGGTTACAAAGTTCAGCACAAAAGGACTAATCAGACCACTGCCCCATCTTTTTCCTAACCTACATTTTATTTCATTCTCAAAGATAATACCCTTGTGCACTATAAATTCATTTTGCTACTATTGAGCTGGGGATTTTTGCATATCATCTGAGATTTATCTGTTCTATAAAATTTCTATTAAAAGTTTCAGTTTGTTGTTATTCCTGCAACAGGAAACTTTTCCTTTGCTTTTACTTTCTGTCCAAGACACTGACTTCAGTAACGAAGCACCTGCCTTTTATACATATAGCATCCAGCACAAAAAGTGCTTTTCTGCTGCTGAGAAGTTACTGAAGAGCACTAAAAGGACAACTGTAAGCCAATCTGCAACAAAGCTGTTTTCAACACAGAGTCTCACCAAACCTCAAACCAGCTTTGTTCAGGTTTGGACAGCTGAGCTACAAAGAAGGCAGCAATCTGCACAGTCCTTAGTATACCAAGAGGATAAAAAGTTTCACATAAGAGTACCCTGAGACAACTCCCCAGGAAAGAGTCCAGGTTAGGAAAAGCAAAGGAGGATCCCACCCACTGGTGCTGGTGTCAAGCTGCAGCAGTCCAGTGGATTTCTTATCTACTTCTAGCAGAATCAGAAATAAAATAGTCTCTAGCCTCATCACATATGGCCACTGTGCCTCTCTGAAGCTATCTGAAGTAAGTAACTGCAAAATCTGTGCTGCTGCTTGTCAGGAGTGAGATGATTGAAGAATGAAACCAGAATCAAATCTCCCTTAGAGACCATCTGCATAGTGTTCAGACTAATTCTTATATAGTGCCACATTCTTCTTTCTTTAACCTTGTCTTAGGAAAAAAAAAGAGAGAGAAAGAAAAAGAAAAAAACCCACAAACCAGTCTTTCATAAACCAAACAAAACCACATTATCCCAAAAAGGATGGTATCATGTCAAGTTCCAATCTGGATTTTCATTGAAAATAGCATGTAACAGGCAGAATGCATAACTTTCCTCCCAACTGTGCTGAACTCTAGGGGGTTGCCAGTCATTTCTTTTGTCCAGATTTTCTAGAAGACATGAGAAAGAAACTCATATTACACAAATAAATTAAAGATAAAAGCTTGATCCTAAAAGGGTTTGGGAAAACAGGGATTTACAATGGAAACTGTTATGCAATCCCAGCAGCAGAACTGGCAGGTGTATTAAGTTCCTGTAAGACTCAGTCCTGCAAGGTGGCATGACTACAGAGAAAAGGGCTGTCTCACAAGAAGCCCAGTGCCAGACAGGATTCGCTCCCTAGTGATGTACAAAAGCTGAGACTGCTGTCTACCTAAAATAATGTATCCATACAATTTGGCTTTTCTACAACTTTTTTTTTTTTTTTTTTTTTTTACTTCTGGCTATTTGGTAACAGATTGTTCAATTGCACATGAAACAGCATGCATATCTCTGCTTTGAAATGCCAATTTATTCTTTTTTGTTATGAGCTGGATGATGGTTCGAAGCTCATTGAGCAAACCAGGACTCTCTTGGGTCTCACAACACTTTCTTCTGTTTGGGTATCACAACCACCAAAATATTCCTGTATTAATTACAGTCTGGGATCCTACCTACACAATGAAGAGAAAATATACTCTGGGAAGATGCAGCATTACATGGGCTGAAAACCCCTGTGAGAAACAGACAAAGGAAGATACACTAAACCTCTTCCTGATGGAGATTGGACCCTGGTTTCAGATACAAGTCCAAGCGTTTTCTTCCACAAAATCTGTCCTACATTAAAAAGTAAATAATAACAAAAGCTATGACAATGAAAGCCATAAAAGATTGAGGGAGGAAGCCAAGAAGGAATCACAATAGTATCAGAAAGTAATGTTCAGAAGAAAGAACATAAGGGATGAGTTCACCGCATCTGCTGAAATTTAATATCCTGAGTCCCCCTTCTGGCTGCAAAGGGAATTTTATGTAGGAAGCAACCAAGCAGGACACCATTATTGCTAAGAGAAATGGAAACAATCAATACAGCAAAATGCCCTGTAGATGATAAGCACCCTGCTTTTGGACTATTAACTCCTTCTGAATCGCTCTCTGGTTACTGAGAGATGTCACAGAACCCAACATTGCTGAAAAACATAACAATAAAAAACAACAGGATAATTATTCTGAATGTCTACTGTATTTTTCCATTTTAATCATTGCTTCCTGAAAGAATTTAAGGCATACTTTTTCCATATATTATTTCCAGGTCTGATCTTTTCTCATGCTTTGTATACCATGAGCTCCATGAATTTCCAGTAATATATAAACAAATCAAGGATTAAGGAAAAGCAGTATCAAACCAGTGTTTTCTTGGAGCCTCCAGAACAATCAGGCTATTTGTGATGGAGGAAGTGAGAACACAGTGTGTGTTCAGAGATCCTCATGAAGAGCTCTGACATCAAGTTGGGAGTGCACAGAGGAGGCTCTAAATCTAGCAAATTACCAACAAAAGGATCATCTCTGCTGGCACTGCACGGCACCTCCACCTGTAACCTTTACAGACTTGTCTAGGGTTGACTGAATACACATCAAACCCAACATATAAATATGTAAGTCCACGTTTCCATAACAAGAAAGGCAAATAGCTCCCAGGCCCTCTTTCTTGCAATATCTTCATCCTAATCTTTCTGAGTAATTAAAAAAAAAAAAAAGTGAAGTTTATAATTTCTCAATATTTATCAGTACTTGTCAGATGGTATTGTTTCAATAGTACTAAGAGGTTTTACAGCTGTTAATCCCCATGGCTTGTTTCCCTTGTTTCAATCAAACACAATTTAACTAATCAGAGGGAGAACTGACTTAAACAGAAGTTTTTAACCAGCTTTTTCTTTTCTACAACCTATGCTTTCTCCAGAAAAGGGAAAAAAAGAAAAGAGAAGATTCTCACTGGTTGCTGACTCTTAGTTGCAACTTTTATTTTCTAACTCTTATTTGTAATTGAGCATAGCCCTTATTCTCAATTTGATAACTCAGTTTTCCAAGCTCTGAGGATATATTAACTCTATTTATCTAGACAGTTGCATAACTGAATATACCCATAAGCACGCTATAAATTCTTACATTTTTGATTTTATGCTGAAAAATAATGTATTACCTGATGTATTAGTTATTTTGCTGATTATTCTGCAGCAGGGTAGATAAAGATCAAAATACAGAAGAAGATAAGGACTTGGTGAATTAGCTGAATACGCTAGACACATAGGAGAGGAGAAAAGCAGAAATTCTATTAAAGCATGTTTTGCATTCACAATGGACTTGCTAAACAAATAAGGACAGAGCAAGTTTTTGAGTCACAATTGACTATAGTCATTCTGTCCTCAAAAAAGGTAGGCAACTCAGTTTAAAGCACAGATCAGGAGAGAAAAATAATTGTTTTTCCTGATCCAACTCATATTCAGTAGCTTCACTATGAAAAAAAATTCATCATCTCATTGAATTAAACGAAAAACATTTAAAAAATCCTCTTCTAAATCAGTAAAGCAGGTAAGTATAGCATTCAGGAAAGATATCAGGCAAATTACATTTTTATGCATTTAACCTTTCTTTGTGGGGAAGCTAGTTCATAGGATGGGATGTGAATTTTCAGAGCTTTGGTTATTTTACACTCAGTCATCTCATGCATTGAATTTAGACTGACTGGTGTGGCTTACTACATGTAAAACTGGAGTATCATGTTAGAAACCATTAATACAAATGATCCTTCGCCCATAGTAATGAGTCCAAGTGAATCAGAGAGAGGTACAGAGAGTCATTCACATCACACAGTCAGTCTGCCTAGCAGAATGCTTGTACTGGATCCCTTCTTATGAGGTGTGATGTGAAATACTGTAAAACTGGATGGCTAGGCAGGGAGTTGTCCATCAGGGCTAAAATTCAAGAAAATCACTCTAAGGCAGGCACATGGGATGTGGGAGGACAATAAAGCTCAGGAAGAAAAGACATTGACCTTAATAGAAGTCACAGTAGACATGTGATGGGAGAGCTGTACAGGGAGTGTTTGGAGTAGGAACAGAGAATAATGGAGAAAAACTCAATAAAAACTCAAAATCAGCATAGTTTTCTTCCCAAGCCCCAAGGTTCATTTCTATCCACACCCAAAACCCCTATCAAGACACGGCAAGTGCTGTGTAATGTGACTACTTAACTCTCCTAACATGTGCCAGTCTCCTAGACAGAAAAGGGTTCTCACCAGAAGTAAACTGGTGCATCCAGGCGAGGACTCAATTTTTGCCCATTTTCCTTGCAAACTGTTACTTGACCTTCAGCAATAGGGTCCAGACAAGTCCCTTTGTATCCCAAGTGCCCACATGATGTGTGAGCATGGCACAGTGCAGACTGACACACAGGGAAGCAAGGGTAGGCAGGGGACATGTGTGGGGAATTAATCAGGACTCATAGCAGGTGTGCGTTTTCCTTGGGTTAGTTAAATCCAATAAAACACTGAAGCAAGCATGTCCCTTCCAAAGTTGGGTGGCTTTGGTGAAATTCACTCAGAATGGTCCATCCCTGAACAGAAGCCTTTGCTCCAGGCCTTTCCACAGTGGAAATCATTAATTTTAAATGTTAATATTTTGAGTGCCTTGTCCGGACCATCTGTAGAACTGCTCACCTGGAGAGTCTGTGCAAAGCAACCATTTGGCTCAAAATTTACAGATTAGTTTACTCTCATAGACAAGTCATTACTTTGACATAAAAGCCTGATCAACTAAATCCTATCTCCCACTTAAATGCTTATTCAAAGTTCTGCTGTGGGCCATGACATACCACAAGGGTTCTGACTCCCAGCTCTAAAATAATTAGTCTGGGGAAATTAGCCAGCACTTTCTGCGCACCTGCAGCTGGCTGCACTCCCCTGCCTGACAGCCGTGCCTCTCCCACACCAAGGCAGGCTGGCTGTGAGCATGGCTCCCAGGGCTGCCGTGCCCAGGATGCAGCCTCCCAAAAACCTGTCAGAGGGGATGGTGCTGTTTCTCATGAAACTAAATGGAACCACTGGTTTGGCAAAGAAGCTGCTCATGAGGGTCTCTGCTTAGATTTATATTTTAAACAGGCAACAGCTAATATCAAGGGGAAAGAGATACATTACCAGCTAATCATTTCCAAGCAGCTAATAACCGTTTCCCTACCCACCAGATCCTAGGATGCATTTTCAGGTTTAAACATAACGTATACACTGTAAATAGCGGAAACATCTGGGGTTTATTATAACACCACTTTGCTAGCCTTGGGCATTGTACAACTCCCGCAGGCCACGGTTCACCCTTGACCTGCCAAACACGATTACTGTACTCAGGCAACTTCCCCTGCTCCGCAGCTGCTTGCTTTCCCCTCCCCTCCGTCAATTCTCACTACTGCTATCATTACGGCTACCATCCTAGAACAGCCAGTCAAAAACTTGGGTTGTCATGGTCACTGCATGGAAAGAGCATGGCTGAATAAGCTAAGAAAAGATGATAAGGATGGCCAGCAAAGTCACTTTGCATGTGAAGCCCAGAGGAAGTAGGGCTGCCTGACACCATCTGTATCAGCAACCTTTTTCCTCCCTGTGAAAGGCCACCTTCCTTCTCTGTTCCACTCATTCCACGCTTGTTGCAGGTCTGTCACATCTCAGTTTCCCCTCTTTTCCAACCTACAGTCTCCCACTAAGCCAAAACTGACCCTGTGTCTCCCCTACTCCTCCTGCAGCCTTCTCTCCTGAACACATCTTGCTTCTCAAGCTCTCTGCTCTCACACTCCTCTTTCCTTTTTTGCTCTCCACCAAGCACCTCTCTTCATTCACTCTTTTCCCACTGCTTAATGTCCAGTTCCACAAATCTCAGTCCTTTTCCTGCCCTGCCTTTCCACCAGTTCTCCCCTCTTCTTCAACATGATCCCAAGCTGACTTCTCCCTGCCTTTATGTAACATCTCCTGTGTAACACCACAGCAGCACAGCAGGCTCAATCTCTTTTTTTCCTGATGGGGTTTAGAGGCTTAGCCTGGGTTCATCAGCATGGGTAAGTCATTTTAGGGTTGTTGGAACAAGAGTAGACTGCAAAACTTCAGCTGAACTAACACAAAGTGTGAATCTAAAGTGCTGTAGTTACACTATGGTGGGGACACACCTTCAGAATAAAGTGATCTTAATTCTGTCTGGTTTAGAGCTAAGTTAAGATTTTTTTTTTTTTTAAGGAAAAAAAGAAAAAAAAAGAAAAAGGTAAATGGTGATCCAGTGGCTTAATGCATAAAAGCTCACCTGGATGAGCTTTCCAGGTGCCCCTGCATAAGCAGACCACTGACCACAGACTGTTCCTTTCCAAGTATGCACAAGCAGTTCTGTTTTTGTCTCCAGCTCATTTTTCCTGTTGAATGCCTGACAAAGTGTGCAGGGGAGCAGCAATAAACAGTGCTGTACAGAAACATAGCAAAAAGAACCTGTGTTTCCAACAGCATTTTCTGCTGAGGAGCAGACCCAACAGCCTCCCAGCCAAGTCACAACCAGTTGCTGCCCTGCTTACAGCTTACAGGAGTGTAACAACTTTCTTATAAACCTTCTGTTACAAGAAGACTCCCAGAGAGGTAACAACCATTTCAGCAACGGGACATACATTTGCAGATCGCTAGCAAAGCTTCTCTGCCACCTCTCCCTGAATAAAGCCTACTGACTGATGCTATATCCACTGTGGCCCTGAGATTTCAAGTCCTGATTACAGCACTTGGACATTACCTCTATTCTCTCCATTTTCTGGAAAGCAAAGGTAAATTTATGAAAACAAGTATCTGAAATGTATTGCCTTTTAAAAGTTTTATTACTCAGTAGCTTGGTAAATCCCTCTTAGGAAAAATGATATGTAGCATCGTCTTCTTATTTTTTATGTCTTAATTTGTTAAATTCAATCTGCCGATCAATTTAAACATCATCCTAGAATTATGCTATGGTAAAACAAATGCACATTTAGAGAATAAATGGAATTGATTCTTTTCTGGAGTAAAAGGCCTTACTAAATGAGGTATTTAAATATAACCTCCAATGCTTCTCTGAAGAGGCACCTGGTAATTCACTTTTTGGATCAAATTGCAACTCCAAAAAAACTTTATGACCTCATGTGGTCTTTCCACCCCCACATTCCTACCTATAAACGTTATATACAGCATGCTCCAGGCAAGAGTTGAGTTAGAATGCGGATGGTGTTTCTGGCGAAAGAGATGTAGCAGGCACAGCAAAGAAGCATAGCAGTGAAAACATAAGAAATAGGCAGCTGCTCAAGGAAGGATGCCCTGAAATGCTGATACCTTCATTCCTTGTCAAGTGCGTATTCTCCACTCCTGCTTGAAAAATCCCCCACACCCAACATTTTCCCTTGTCAAACATGACCACAAGCCCATTCTTCACTCCATCCTAAAGCATGTTTCAGCACACATAAAAATGACCATGCCAATCAGACAAAAAGCTGGACTAGTCTAGTATTCCATCTACAGCTGCAGTTGTTCACAGGTGACAGGGAAAAGAAATAAGAAAAAAAGTAACCAGAAATCATTGGCTGTGATACCCTTGGCCATAACAACGCCCTACAGGTCAGCCAGCTGCAGCGGAAGGAAGTACCACTGGGTTAGGTGAGATACTCAGGAGCCTTTGTGGTATGAACTAGATTTAAAAGCTGCCTCTTGCTTCTCTGATGGGGTTTGCAGGTGGCTGGGAACCTTGACAGGCTCCTGGAGGGACCTGGCCCTGGTGAGGTGGGGCTTTGCACTGCAACAGTGAGGACAACCCACATGTACCCTGTTGATGGTCAGGAGAAGGATGTACAAACGCTGGGAGAGTAATCCTGTCTTATGCTTTTTATCTTATCTACTCCCTGGTTTAGAGCCAGCAGTCACCATGGTTTTGTAAATGTAAACAGCCTCAAAACAAACTTCAGTTCTAAATATCTGAAGTTGTTCCTTACCCCTTAACTTCAAACTGATTTATAGTTCTTATTTGTGCCTAGGGTCTTTGTCATTGATCTGAAATGGACCAGATTTTGCCATGAAACTGATAGTGAGAAACATCATGAAATGCGCCATGAAGCAAGGCAATCCCAAGACCACTTGATAGTTCTTTAATCTGTCAAGGGAGTTGTTAACAGTTTTTTGCTTTCAACTTCTTTAAAAGAAAAAAAAAATAAAGTGAACTCGCTATTCTGGACATTTCTACAGTTCCCTGCTGAGCCATGGTGTGGAGATTTCTGCTTTTCCATGAAAACCTTGTTTCCTCACACTATCAGGATAATACGCATTTGTTCCCCCTATAACATTAATACAGAATTAAAAGGTTATTTGGGAAAATGCACTGCTTTCTCATAGCAGCTTTCAGCTCAGTTTTTTGAGGACACCAGTGCTTTCCAGATTTGTGCCATCCAGCTGTTGGCATATTTCACAGTACCATTCTCCAAGGAGGTCTCTCCAGGAGCACCAGCATTTTTATGGAACCACAAGTTTAAAATTACTTAGAAAAGAAGCCTTTTCTTTTCTTGACACTTCCTCAGTGGAGAAACTCTGATGTCATATAACTCTAGGAGGTCTAAAACACTTAAAATTAACTCCTCTCCTGCTGGATTGACTGGAACATACAAGTCTGCATATATGTTTGCACTAATATTGCTCTAGCATGACTCCAGGGGGAAAAAAATAATAGTTTGCTCCTTGCAAAAGCTAAGTAGTTGAGAGTAGAATGAGAAACAGGTATCACTTTGCTGATATAAAGAGGATAAGATGAAAAAGATACCAAAACATCTCCAAACATAAAAATACCTGATTTCACACATCAGCTGAGTTACCCATTAACCTCAACAGCAAACATTAGATATTTAGTTATCTTTCTCTGCCTGTCATCTCTAGATCAGCAGACATGACGCAGTGCATCATATCAATTTCTTCCAAACAGTTTTTGCAGAACAGAAGTCCACTTGTTAAGTCTCAGTTTAAATAATTTGCCGTGTAATCAACTGCATTTTTATTTGTCCCTTTTGGGACTTACCAAAGAACACCTGTTTAGACTTTAAAAGACATTGTTACCCATGTAGGGTGAGAGAAGGGGAATCCTAGCCCTAGACATGGTAACTTCTCTTCGCACACAGCCCCAGCAAGTTCCATTTACCAGAGTGATTAGGCAAGCGCTCAAGGTTAAGTCTGCAAATGCTCCCAGTGATGTTCAAGGAGTTTTGATGCACTCCTTACAGGTCAACTTGCTTGAAAGTAAGCTGGAGGATCATTTTCCTTTCAGGGCCTAACTGTTGACAGGACAGAGTGATACACAGACATGGTGACCCCAAAACTGCCTGTAATGGATGAGAGGAATGGGATAAAAGTTGCTGACGGTGATTTTGAGCCAAATGCCCAGAGGAAGAAGAGTTTTCATCACAGACTTGACAGGGCAAAAAGGCATGAGCAAGACAAAGACAGGATGCCATCTGTAGCAAAATCACCTGTGCAGCTGAGAGGGGACCTTAGCTCATAGACAGAATAGTGGACCTAATCCCTCCTATCCATTTTATGTCCTCCTGCCATTTCATCTCATTGTCATACTACTTCCTTCTTGCGTGTGCCATGGAGGATCTCCAGGGAAGCTCATTGTGGTAGCAAGCACTAAAGCAGCTTATCACTGGAGACAAGTCTAACTTGTTGGCAATCAAAAGGACACCACAGACTTAAACTACAGCCCCTGGATTGAATGAGAGTATACAGACCTAGCAGCTTACTTCAGCTTTGATGGCACTTGCATTCAAAGTCAACTGGATGGAAAATCAGAAGCCTAGAGTGAACATGAGAAGCATTTAAAAATCCACCCTGGAACTAAACCATCCTCAGCCATCTTTGGTGCCCTGGGAAACTCTTCAGCACCTCCCCTCAAGAGGAGGCAATGTCACTGGCAGCAGCTATGCAATTAATTCCATACATTTAAAACAAAATGCCTACATGAAGCTACTTCTCTCTGAACAGCTCTTAAAAATTATATCCCCTCCCTTGCCCTTTTTTTGTACAGCAGTGAAGATGGCTTAACACCAGGCTCTGCCTTCATCCTGCTGTTAGGTGCAACTCACACTCAGCCAAAGAACTGGCTCCCCTCATGCAATCTGCCTGGAAACTGGGCATAGCCTGATTACTGCCATCAGCCTCTAACAGTCAGGTGTGAGCTGGAGAAGGGATGAGAGCAGACAGCATTTTGGGAATGAAAGCCAGAACACAGGCTGCTGAGACCAGTGGGTTTTGACATTTATGGAAACTGAAGAGAGCCTCACAAGAGATTTTGTAGCTAGGATGGGCAAAGATCATTTCGTGGTAGGATGGTCCCTGCAAGGAGGCTCCTCAGCCAGGAGGTCTTCACTGTAAGAGTGAGGACAGAATGGGATGAGAGACATCCTCACTCACAGATGGGAGAAATAAACAAGGCATAGAAATGCCAAATAAACTAGGAATAGTCCTGACTTAAAAGGACAGTTATCTACTTTAAATCCTTCAGTCTGACTTTATTTCAAGGTCCCCCCTGCTCTCCTTTCAGATTATTGCTCTGAAATAGTTTCCCAATTTCTGACCCTGATGGCACTTCATACATCCAGGAAAGCCTGCGCTCAACACCAATTGCATGCTGGTTGACAATCAGTTTCTCTTTTCCATAGTTCATCATCCAGGATTTACACTTATCCTTTTGTACATTTGCAACACTTTCTTACATGCCATGAACAACATGCTTAAGTAAAAATTGCATTTAAATCAAAATGTACCAACATAAAAAAGATAAGGCCAGAACTCCTGGAATCTACAACATTAAGTCTGGCAATAATTTGCTCAGAACATTGGTCAGACTAGAAGCCTGTAACACAAAAAAATCCACATCCAGTAATTTCTGCATTCATCCCATATCTTTTTGAACTATAGTGTATCTTAAAAAAATTACAGCAATCCTTGTCTCAGATGCTGTGAGTGACAGAAATCTTGCACACATCCAGGCAAGTTCTTCCTCTGCCTAACTACCTTCACTTCTAAAAGCAGTGCATTTTAACCAACACCACAAGAGCACTGGCAGTTGCGTTCATCCTCTAGAGCTTGACAGAGAATACACTCCTTACAGCACACTTTATACCTCTGCATTTCCAGTCCACCCTTTCCAAGAACAAGTCCAACTAGCAACTTCCATATTTTCAGGTTAGCTCTTCAAAAGCTTAACTAACTTATTCTCCAGCAACTTCTCTTGAGATGATCAGGATACTACTATAAAGCTGGTGGGGGTCACTGCAGAAGTGCAGTAGAGGCCACAAACAAGGATGCACTGGCTGCCCTGGGACACCAGTTTTTACTGGTTATATTGTTCCCACTGGAAAGAAGCTCTGCATGGGAAGTTCCTTTTCTGTTCTTGTAATGGGACATGCTGCCCTTGGAAGCAGCCTGCTCAAAATTTTTTCTAATACAGCCTCCTCTGTCAGTCTCTCAAATCCTACCAGTGACTCCCTGAACATGCAGGTCTGGCACAGTGGCACAATTGACATCTTCTCTTATGCCCTTCATCCCTTTATCTTTCCTGTTGAAACAGCTCCTGCCATAGAGCTGGCTACATAGTACCAAGGGGACAGCAATGTTCATGGTAACTAAACTCTTGCCCCATCTTTCTGTCTCCCCTGCAGGAGACATATCAAGAATACACACTGCCCTCCAGGAAATCCATTTTCACAAAGGAAAGGAATCTTTTTGCACACCAAAACAAAAAACAAAGGGGTAAGTGACAGGTTTGTGATACATACATGTAATTCTTATCTCTAGAATGGCCACATGTCAGAAAACAGGGTGGTTTGAAGAAAGAGGTTACACTGAGAGTCAGGAGACTTTGGTTTCTGTCCTGGGATCAGACTGTTATCTGTTGTGTCCTTGGACACGCAAAGACTATATGCTCCTAGGCACTAAGAGCTTTCTGTCAGACTGAGCTTGTTCCACAGAGGGCAGTTAGAAGGATATAGATTTCAGCTAGAGCTCAAGGGCTGTGATGATACAAACAATATCAGTTTATTTGGCACAATTCAAGACTACATGCAAAAATGTATTCACTGAATAGCAGGACCTGTTTTATTTACTGGCATCCATTCCAAATATAATGCAATAATGCAGAGCAGTTTTCAGTGCTGTTTCAAATACAGGCACAATACATTGATAAAATATGCCCCTTTTTCTCCTTTTTTAAGCCCAGTGGACTTCCCCAAAGAAAAACTGAAGAGTCTGTCACTGTGGAAGCCAACAATCCCACTAAAACATCATATCTGCACACATATACACACACAGATTCACTCATTATTGAATTTAAAATTTAACTCTTCTGGCAGTAATGGCAGTGGTGGCAACCTCTATCACCTCTGCAACTGGATGTTACCAGAGACTCTGCTTAGTCATCTCAAATATGCATTCATGCTTCTGTAACTGTCTTCAAAGGGATTAACCATTAGCCATAGGACATGGCATGTGGCTGATTCAAGGGTGAAATGAAAGCTATTAATGCAGGAGAAAGGCACTGAGCAAGGCTCAGCCTGAGTCCATGTCTCAATGCCAAGCCCAAACTGACTGACCTGGATTCCCCCTGCTTACAGAGGTGGAAGGACCATCAGCTCATAAAACCTGAGAAAGAGACACACAGAGAGAATGAGGAAAGGCTCCCAAGTGAACTGTCACAAATGGATTAACATCTCTCTCTTCCTCCCTGACCTGCAAAGTCTGTGGACTTGGTTGTCAAGAGCTAGGAGTCAAATGGCCCATAGTGAACAAACTACATAACATGGTCAATTTCTCCCCAAATCTAATGCTCCCACAGAAAATTACACAACCAGAAATGCAAAACCAGACACAAACAGTAATCTGTGTGCAAATAAAAACCCAGCAGTTACTCCAGGCAGGAGGCTATGTTAAAGATCTCTATCAGTCCCTTATGAAATATCTCACTTTACTTTCTATTGTTTTGGGTTATTTTTGTTGTTTTGGGTTTTTTTTCCATTAACAAAAATAGAACAGATGGGATGGACAGGGAAGAGAGGAAAAAAATTAAGAAAAAGGATGGAGGGACAAAAGGGAAGAAAGAAGGATGGAGAAAAGAAGGGAGGAAGAAAAGGATGGAGGAAGAAAAGGACAAAAAGGCCCAAGAGGAGGATAATGGGACACATACTGGAAAGGAGGAAGTAAAGAAGGAAGAGACAAAATGAAGGAAAGGAGAAAGAAAGGGAAGAACAAAGGGGTGTAAAGAGTGTGAGAGGAAAGGAAGAAGTTAGAGAATGAAGGAAAAGAGAAGAAAAGCACGCTCATGAACATCTCTGTGACCTCACACTGGGTGATTTCACACTCGTATGTCATGAGGTCAGAGCAGAGTGTTTTCCAGGGCTTAAGTCTACCAATTTACCTACTCTGCTGATCTTCAACACCATAGCCTTAACAACCCCAACTGGATTTTCAGGAGACTTCCAAGCTGGCATCCTCACATCACCTTCTGATAAAGCTCCCACGGGACCCAAGGACTGAAAAACATCCTCATAAGCCTCCCACACGGCTCAGCAGAAAGCCCCGCGGCTCGGGGGCAGGGGCAGCTGGCACTCCACGGCGCTGTTCGGGGCCCGAGGAGGGAGGGAAGGAGCAGGGCTGCCCGTCCGCCGCGCTCCCGCCGCACCCCCTCGCGGCCGCCGCCGGCACCGGCATCCGCACCCCTCCCCAAGCCTCTCCTTCCCTTCAGGTCACCAGCGAGTATCTCTCCCCCTTTCACTCTTCGTTCGATTGCTTGCAATTATTTTAAAGCAGCACTTCCACAGACGCCTCCGCGAGCGGCGCACGCAGGCACCACAATCCGGCTCTCCTCTCCATCGCGCTGCTCCTGCAGCCCCGGCACCGTCACTCTTCGATGCACGCCTGTCACCGTAGATTTTCTAGGGCTGGAACAAGATCCCCTCCCCTCCCGCCGAACCCAGGACTGCGTGTACTTTAGGGAGCAACTGAGGGTTAACTGAAACACCTCAAGCACATTCAAGCAGCTCTTTGCACAACTAGCATGACTCATACAAAATACTGACAATTGGTTTGTTTTCTTGTATCATAACGGAACATGATAAACTATCAGTACTGTTAAAGACACATTCACTCTTGTTACTTTTGGAATGCTAGCAAAACACTGATTTGGTAAGAATTCATAGCATTTCCAGATCCTGACACCCTGTGACACAATTGTTCTTCACTGTTTTGCTTTTGGTTACAACTACCTGCCTCGAAGGACTATCAGATACTTATAAATAGGTTGGAAGAGGGGTGTAGGAGAAGGGAGATACTTGGAATAAAGTTTTCCACAGCTCTACATTTAGCTCACCTTATTTTAATAACAAATGGCCACTGAAGTGCCTAAAGTAGAATGTGTTGTCAAAGATGCTCAGTTGCTTCTTTTGCGATTTTTGTTACTAGACATTCACAAATTGAGCACTCAAAAAGTTTCTGTGAAAATTCAGCGACTTTGATTCACTAGAAGAGATAAAAAGTGAGCTGCCCCAAATAGTGGGAGCTGAAATATTATCTACATAGGATCTTTTTTTTTTTTTTAGTGCTGTTTCAAACTGTCTCGCTCAACTTTTTGTTTTTCCTTCTTTTTCAGTTACTGTCTTTCCAGAAATCCAAGAAGCCCACAATTACAAATAGACAAACTCAGATTTAAGTCAGTTCACAAGTTTTGCCAGAGATTAATGTTTTAAAATCTTTGTATAGTTTAGCAGATCTTGGCATTTCTATGGCAGAGAAATTTTGTTTGGCCTTCCCCTGCTTCAATATTTGCATAAAGTTCAGTACAGTTTCTGGATTTATTTCACAGGGGGAATGTCTTTCTGTACACATGCAGTATTTACTGGACAATTGTGCTGGTATGCCCTCACAATTCTGTTTGCATTCCCGTGGCTGCAGTCAAGTAGTACTTGTAGTGTTAAGTCAAAAAAGTTTGAATGGTGACTAATCTCATTTATTCAAAAAAAATTAACACACTTGCATGCTTTTTAAAGGATTCACTCTTAAAATTGCTCTTAAGATTGTGTGGAATGTTTGGAGTATTTAGGCATTGCACACAGGTAGCGAGGCTTTCCTCCCCAAAAAATGTACAGGCATACCAGCAGCACATAAATATTTTGGTCTGGAAAAAACAGAAGTTGTCACTCTTTCTAAGCAATAGTTTTCCTCTAGAAGTGGACAGATTTTACCAGAAATCACAGCTTTCATTCCATCTTCAAGGCTCTTGTCTTCAATTCATGCTAAAATATTGATTTGTCTTTTGATATCATTATGAATATTGATTATCAATTTAAACTTAACAAGCAACAGACTGAGCTCTAATCCTCCCAGCCAAGCCTTGCCCTGCAACTTGGTCCATAACACGATCAAAACAATTTCTTCCTCAGACAACCAAGCCTGCTACCAGGACACAGTCAAAGGTTCTGCTCAGTCACACTCATCTCATCTGAACTTTGTGCTGTTTATTCTGTCAAGTAGTCTCAAAGCTCTGTCATTTTATTGAATTCTAAATTAAACCTCTTACCAGGAGATATTAATTTTCTATGTCAATGACCACATCCTCCCTTCTCTGGGCTCTCAAAGTGCAGTTGTGTTCAGAACAATGCTGCTGAGGTTACCTCACTGAAATGATGACTGAGATCCAACTTTGGCATTCTTCCTTTTTGCCTCAGCACCTGTGTTTCTGCACTAGATTTTTGCAGAGCCTTGCCCTTCCTACCATTGCTACTGAACTAGAGTGGCTGATGTAACCCAAGGCCAGATTTCACTGCTCTGACAGCACTGTCAGTCTTTGCACATATCAAGGTGTTTTACTCAGAAATACTTGACATCTTCTCACACTTTGTCCTTTCAAGCCCAACAACCTCTCCCTCATCTTCTCTGCTAAACAGAATCATCTGAAAATTCACAGTCCCTGAGATGTCTGGAAGCAGTTGACACAGGGGCTGGGCAGCTGATGCGCAGGTAAACCACCTAACTTAAAAAGGCGGTGTTTTCTAAGAGGGGAAAAGAAAAAAAAAGAGGGTTTTTTCCAGGGCTAATTCCTTCCTCTCACTTTGCTAGCCCCACCTCACGCAGTGGGCCCAGTCTCAGCCTCCCTGCTCCCACTGTAACAGCACCGTAATTCAGGAGTAGTGCCTCTGTGAGGGGAAGGTCTGGAGAACTTGGCTCCCAACCTCAGCTTTCCTGCTTTAGGTTTCTCTACCCAGCCTGGACATATTTTCAGTGTGCTGGCAATGCCTTAGGAAGCCTTGCTGTCAGATTTGTTGAACCTGCCTGCATACTCAGCTGGCATAGCTGTTTGGTGATATAACTTGGAGAAAAACTGTAAGCTTCTGTCCATTTATAATACTCTCCCCTCAGTTTTCCTGCTAGAGTGCCCTGCTGAAGGAAGGTAGAATCACTCTGGACTTTGACACAA
The DNA here is from genome assembly GCA_035221455.1 of Xenops minutus. NCBI lineage: Eukaryota > Metazoa > Chordata > Aves > Passeriformes > Furnariidae > Xenops > Xenops minutus. Next base: position 29,673,625 of record JAWWEE010000085.1, read on the forward strand.
GCCAGAGAGAATTAATTTGTTCAAGACCACTTATAAAGAGGGGCAGCAAATGTTTTTCTACATAACTTAAAAGACAAAGAAACCATAACAATGTGGACCTCCCCAAATTTCGCAGTAGAGCGCAGACTTCACCTATCAGTGGAAAACATCAGGATTTTTTTCTGTTACCACTATGCAGGTGAGCTGAGAAGGCCAAACCCACTCAATCTTTTTTCCAATAACTAACTTTCTTTTTCAGTACTAATTCTGGGGTTCCCAGGTAAGTTATGACAGAATACTGTAAGGAAACTTTTTCTCATGCACTTTTTCCCCCCCAGATAATAAAGCTGATACTCAACCTGTTGACAAATTACCAATAAGACAATGATTTCAGACCCAGGATTGAAATGTGTACATTATACTTTGACAGCCAAACGCAAAACTAAGTTGTGAGAAGCTATGATCAGGGAAAACAGCACTAAGCAAAAAACCGAACACCTGCTAGAGATTTCTGTGCTAGTGCCAGATCTTAAAACTAAAGATTCTCAGCAAACCACTGCTTTTTGTGAGGAAAACCATAAGTAGATGCAAACTACTCACAGAGTAGAACACAACACAGAAGACTACAGATCCTGACATAATTCAACTGAAGAAAGCAGATAGCTAAAAGCAAAACTGTTTCATGATCTCTCACGCTACACATCCGAAACACACCAAGGGATCATTAGGTATGACTGCAAAACTGTATTAGCAAAAAGGAGAAATTGTGGTCTCATCAAAGTCAGAAGGCCTTCATATTGTCTCTACTAAGTACTCAATAAACATGAGCAGACTAGTATTTAATTCAAGCTCTACTATGACTGAACAGAGAGAATAAAAGTCCATGGCATGAAAAAAACTGCTTTCTTGCTACATTTTACATTAACCATTCTTTCTCCTACTTCTCTTCTAAAATACCTGTTTTAAATAACCCTCAAACCAGGAAATATCCTTAAGTAACAGATTAGATAAAATCTATGTTACATTGCCAGCATGATGGTATCTGATTGTGAGTCAAGTGTACAGTGATGTGTTACGCTGCATTTCATTCTCTCATTAGACAGACTACATGGATTAGCTACACATGTGAACTATCCTGCCACATACACTCATCTTGGAAGGAATGGGATTTTAATTACATAAGATAGAAGAATTCTCAGTTCTTGCCCACACAGGAAACTTTTGACTAGTAATGCCAGGTATGGATGAAGGCGGCACTCTTTCATACCTACAAAAACATACCAGTGCTTTGGAGAACTGAGGTAAGCACTTGCCAGAAAAGTGGATTATTTCTGTTTCAAACACTGACATATTTTGGCTTAGCCTTCTGGAGTTTTAGCAAAGCATTGGGAACTGGCATGATCTGAATCCTGCCTTGATGAACCTCAGTCTACACTTGCCACCTTTCAGTTTTCAGATAAAACACTCACCATGGCAGACATGAACAGACCACCAGAAGTGGGAATTAAACACACTTGGATACCTAAACTTTAGGTGATATTTACCCACGTGGATCCTCCTATCTGTTATTCTAGCTCCCCTCATCAGAGATAGAAGACCATCTTCCTCAAAATCTCTGCCTAGTTCAGAATCGACTTGATTGGATTACTCAAAAATGCCTTCAGTTTCAGAACTCCTTTCACTACTGCCTCAGCAGCCTGCTCTGCTGGAAAAAGAAGACTGTTTGCAGAGCAGGAGAAAGAAAGCTCTCCTACAAGAACGGGATGGGATGTTACAGGACTCTGAGGTGCACGGTGGGAATATGTGCGTCTCCTCGACAGCCTTTCCTGTCACAAACTAACTTCTCACTGTCTTCCCGTTTTCTGTCGGTCACAAAAACAAACAACAAAACCAACCCTGAACACTTCAAATAGCCCAGCTGTTACAGATAAGTTTGCCAGAGGTTTTAATGTTCCAAGAGATGGTTAGTTTTTGCAGGAGATGCTTGCAATGCTTGGATAGTGTAACAGCAAGCAGCGTTATAAAAGCCTGATGAAAGAAAAAGAAGGTTTTTGTCTACAGCTTGGTGTAAGAAGGGAAACCTCCCCTGCTGTACCTGAAACTCATTTACACCCACTGCTGAGCAGAAGCTTAGTGAACTGTTTCTCCCAAAGACATAAAAAAGAGGATGCATTGGGCAGTGCTAGTTTGCAAAGATTATTAGCCCAAAGGGATATCTGCTGCTAGTGAATCACACGCATCCTCCCTCAGGGCTGATGATTGAAATCTAGAGCAGCATAATGCTGGTCATGATGCATTAAGCAAAATTAATGTAAGTATATTTAGAAAGTTTTACCCTACTGGGCTTTCTGTTAATTTGGCTGTCTGGAGTAGTATAAAACCCAAAGGAAAACAAAAAGACAAACCAGGCAATTGACTGCTTTTCATATGCGTATTTTAAAATATTTTTCCCCAAACAACAAAATATTCAAAGAAATTGGTGAACCAAACAGAAACTGCAGCTATACATTGCTGTTGCAAAAAGCTAAAGTGTATCTGTAGATAGCCCTAGGCTTTCTGATAAAGTAGGTGGCATAACACAAGCTCTCTAGGAAAAGCATCATGAGCTCATGTGTTTGTACAGCACCAGAAGTCTTCATCTTGACTGAGGTGCTTGGCTGACAGAAATAAGTAACTATGATGAGTGGGACAGCGTGCTCAGCTGCGACCCTTCTTTTGGGTCGATCCACAGAGTCCTTCCCTGGACACTTACAGAAGATGAACATATTACTGGAATGAATCCTTGCACTTAATACTGGGGAGGCATAAGAGAAACAGCACATGCTGCTACGTGAGTGAAATGTCCTCTGTGATCATCCCTGAGTAAATAGCTGCAAGTTTAGACAAAATACCCCACATGAAAGTTTGCCGTGTGTTCAACTAAACCAAGTGATTTCTGGGGAAAGAAAGAGACAGAAAATGTGTTTTGTAACAGGAGAGATCGCCTCACTTCTTCCAAAAAATGGAGGGGGGGGCGGGTGGAGAAGAAGAGGAAAGCAACAGCTGATCGAGAGCCTCGCAGGGTTTCGGGGCCAGTGGGAGGGAAGCGGGGCAACAGACCGACGGGCGGCGGGACAGCCGCGGGTGTCCGGGCAGCGCCGCCGCCTCTGCGCTCCGCGGGGCCGGGAGCTGGGCGAGCAGCCGCCGCGGGGCGGGGAGGTTCGGCCTGGCCGGGCAGGCGGCGGCTGGCGTCGGGAATGTGCCCGCTAAGTGCGGTCCCGCGGGTGCGGGAAGGGCGCGGAGGGTCCGCTTGGGGCGGCCACCGCACCTGCCGACGGGCTTACCTGTGGCGGACCCGGGCGCCTCGCCCTCGTCCGACGGAGTGGGCTTCTTGCCGGGCCCTTTGCCTTTCCTCCCCTTCCTGCCATTGCCGACTTTTTTCTTCTCGGCCACCCCGGCTCCGGCCGGCACCGCGCTCCCCGTTGCCTCCGCCATCCCCGCGGCCGCCCCCTCCGCCGCCACCGCCGCCGCTGTCGGCTCCCGGAGCGCCCGAGGCTCCAGCATCGCCCTTGCCTGCCGCCTGAGACTTGGAGCAGCGAGTTCCTTGGAAGTTTTTGGAAACTCCTCTCAGGGCTTCTTTTTTTTTTTCCTTTAGCCCCTTACGCCCCCCTTCTCCACCCCTTTTTTTTTTTTTTCCCTTGTCCCTTTCCTTTCTTTCCTAATAATAATAATAAACTCCAGCCCACATACACACCCCCCTCGACACGCGCCTCACTAACGCCCGCCCCGGGCACCGCTCGCTTGCTCTCGGGAGGAGCCAGCACGGCCCCGAAGTGCGGGCCGGCCCCGGCCCCGGCCCCAGCCCCGGCCCCAGCCCCGGGGAGGGAGCAGGCACCGCGGCCCCAGCGGGCCGGGGCGGGGCAAGGGCCGGGCGGGGCAGGACGGGGCGGTGTTGCAGCCTGGGGCCGCCCCGCGCTCGGCAGGGTGCGGGTTGCGAGCGGCTGCGCTGGCGGGCAGCGTGCGGGAGCGCCGGGGCGCGGGGGCCGCTCCCGCGGGCCACGGGTGGCCCGAGCGAGGGGTCAGAAGCAGCGAGAGGCATGTGCGGGGCTCCGCAGGGTGCTTGCGTGCTGCCATTTAGGCACCTGCTTAAAGCTGCGGCTTCCGCTTAACCTGTGAGGTTACCGGCAGCGCCGCTGCCCCCGGCGGCGGGGGATGCTCAAGGGAAGGGGAATTTGCTCCCGCACCTGGTGCTTTGCAAATGAGTCCTGCCCACGGGGAGGTCGCACTCTTCTCAGTGTGGATCCATTTCTACTTTGGTATCTTCTGATCCCAGAACCACCAGTTCTCATAACCGAGAGTCGGTCAAGTAAAGCTTTGCTGTAGTCCATAGATAAAACTGCACCCAATACACCCCATACGTAGATGAAACTACGCCTAAGACAGCTGTAAAGTAATTGGGAGCAGTGTAAATACACCAAACTGAACACCACCATCATCTGGAAAACTTCAGGAATCTGTATGTAATTGCTCACCCAACCTGAGCCATATTCCCTGATGGTGCAGATAACTATTATCTGGACGAGTTGCACTTAACACCATGAGGTGGGAAACACGACACTCTGTAAAGTTACAGAAAAGATCTGTGCAAACTACTTGAAATCTCACAGTGTAAGGTTTTCTCTGTATACTGGGAAAGGTCGTGCAACATTGAAAAACAGATGGGATCAGAACCTAAAACAAGGATTGCTATTTTGAAGTTCTTAGTGATTCCTCCTTCTCTTGAGGAGACTGTTATGCATGTCCCTTAGACTGAAAAGAAACCCCAACCATTTCCACTGATCACCAGGCACAAAAGATGCTTTAGAGTGGTTTTACATTATTCTTGAATTGAAAACATTCAAAAAATCTTCCCAAATCAGACCCAAAAAAGACTAAACACTCCAAACTCAACATACACTGTGTTCCTCATGTTCTTGGATGAAAGTTTTGGGGCTCAGTTTTTTTCAAGATATTCTCTTGAAACAAGAAACTTTTGAGGAAGCAGTGGGTAAACAGCATTTTGAGTTCTCAGCATTTTGATTTTGAAACAAACAGAAAGAAACCCCCAATGTTATCTAAGTCTTACCTCTATGGTAAAACAAGAGAAGTGAACTACATCGACTGCAAAACATTAAGGCAAAAAAAATATACTTTCTACGTGTCCTGGTGATACAATGTTAGTGAACAAATCAAAGGTGGGGGGCGATCAAGTGAGGAAGGAAAGACAATTCTTAACAGGAAAAGTTACAGATGCAATGAGTCCCATTTTGGATTTCTTGAGAGACAAGGTTACGACATCGTTCCTCAAATGTGCTGAACCGAAATTGACGGAATAAGTTTCAGGCACGGTGGGGAGAAAAAGCAAGCCTCACGGAAGAACAGCTGGAGATACTACTGGCGGCAGTAACTCGGTTTTTCCTTACGGGGTCACTACTCAGCAACGAGGAAACCTACTCCGGCAGGATATAAGGGGCTCCGTTGGCTAACAAAGTGTACTTTTAAATAATCTCGATATGACCTGATTTCCTGTACTCTGCAAAAGCTAAATAATGAAAGTAAACATTACCTTCAGACCGTGTTCATCAGTATTAAACTGCCATTCCAGGGAGTTATCAGCACTGAGGCACCATCAGCAAGACACAGGATAGACCCCCACCAAAGGCTCTTTCTTTTTTGTGGGTGTGATACTGTGAGAAGACCCCAGCAGCCCGAGAATGCATTCAAAATGAAAGCCTAAAAATGATACTTTAGACTCCTGAACTCCTATACCTTGTCTGTTAGAAGTGGAAAATTTCTTGGAAAAACATACCAGAAATCTGCTCTGGAAATAAGCCTATTATTCCAAGAAGAAAGGTTAAAATTAATTTTAGACAATGTGTCATAGATCCACAGCAGAAGATTGTGATTTAGTTCTGTATACAACAATGCCAAAGAAGTAGGTATTGCTTGTAGCTACCTAAGACTGCCTGTCTTCCTTTGCTGTCAACAGCTGCGAGACACATAAACAGAGAGGGTAACACCTGATTTAACATCATATTAAAACAACCTTTTTACCTCCTGAGTTGCAGAATTATGGTAGAGAGCTGTCTTGCCAGAGATTCATGAGAAAATGCTCAACGTACAACAATCTTCTGAGCTTATAGTTCCTGCAACCAAAGGCCACTTCAGACTTCAGGAAATAGAGCGATGCAACCATTTACATGATTTCAGTGGAGTGGGAGCCATAGCTCACACGTTGCACAATCTCACAAAAATTACACAGCTACTTGGGGAACAGCAATCAAACTTTCATGTACATCAGTTCACCATAAGACAGGTAAAGGGATGCTGCCCACTTGTTACCAACACACAGGTAGAGACTGTGTATGGCGCTTTTACTCATTCATCTCCTTGCTCTCTCCATCCATGTCAACTTCTTCAGTATAAAAATTAAGCTCTGGCTATGCCCAAGCTGTCCTCTCACTGTTGGTAGTATGTGTATTCTGGACCTCTGCAGTTTGTGAAATTATTGACATCATGTGCAGTGAATGCAGAATGCTGCTAAGTCTAATTTTTCCCTCATATATACATCTCTGCAAAATGTAATGCAGGGCAAAAGAGACATATCATTAAACAAAAATTTTGAAAAAGGTGCTCCAGAGTAACAAAGAGTTGAATAAAATTTTAACAATCTGAATTTCATTTGCTTCTAATTTCATTTATATAAATACTTGCCCATAGAAAAGGGGCCTAATTACAAATACTTTGAAATTCCAATGCCTAACCAAGACAGCAAAAAAAAATGGTTTATGACTCTTCTTTTTTCCTTACAGAAAGTGTACTAATTTAATAAAATTGGTTCCTGAATTAAAAATTAGTTCATGACTTAACCCTATTCTCAGTCTTCTCTTAAACTGAAGACTACCATTTTCTTTTTTTTCCTTCATTTTGTTCTCCTTTAAAACTCATGAAGACAAGTGGGAAGACTATCTGCATAAACCTGAAAACTGCCCTTTGCCCCTCCATTACTAGTAAGAAAAAAGTAAGAAGTACCATCCTAAACGTAATTAAATGGTAAAGGTGTATTGTAACCATAACTGTGAATAAAACACATTCTCATCTTAAGTTGGACTTGAAATTTTGTCAGCAGCTAAGCACCAGGTCTTTGACATCAACTCAGCTGAGTCAGGACAACAGTACCTTTTGTTCTACTGACATTTTGAAGATGCAAATCTTGATTACACAAAAGTATCCTAACAGTGGTTTAAAGGTCAAGCCAACATCTTTGGCAACATCAGCAATTGTGACAGGTGATGACGTCCCATTAACGTCTCTTCAGGAAATGGCACATTTCGGAGTTGTTTGTACAAGTGTCTGTATATATGTTGCTACAAAACAAGACCTGATAGCCTCCAGTTTACCAACAGTTTTTACAGACTCAGTTTGTGAAACTTCAGGAAACTTTCACAACAAGATAAATGGGTACTTTAGCATTTAGTGTTTCAGAACTTTTTAGGTCATCCAGTCACAACTATAAATATATATATATATATATACATACAGTGCTAGCCCCATTAATGTGCAGGTCATTGATGCTGTTTGGTGTGGGCTGAATGAAAAAAATATTTTTGTGCAGTTAATGAGCATCTTCCCCGAAAGCACATCCTGCCAGAGTTTCAACAGATTACTATGCTCCTGAAAAACATCCATAGTAATAATCAAGAGTATGGCCTCTGAAAATAACTAAGAAAAAAGGCATGAAAGGTGAAAAACTATTAATAGGAATAATTTGGCAGTCCTTGTTTGAATCCAGCACTGTCAGTGAGGATTGCTTGAAGACTGACAAACTCCCTCACTTTACTGATGTGACTCCACTGACAAGTGTTCAGTCCAGACATTGTGCTCTCATGGAAATGAACCCAAATTAATTTTTTAAGTGTATATTAAAATGTCATTCAATTTCTGGGTGTATATTCTAATTCAGAACTAAAAAATTATCAAATTAAGTTCAGACCATTTTTTTTTGGTAAGGTAATGAAGTCTAATCACATTAAAAGCACCTTTTATTAAAAATGCTGAAACAGAGCTTTAATGAAGTTTAACAAATTCACATTAAATATATAGCTGTTTTGGATCCAGACTGATTTTTCTGTCTGTTGGCAAGAGTTTATTGGCCAAATGTGATAATCCCCATTGTCCTGAAGCACACATGAGAGATCAACAGTTCTTCCAGATTAGATCAGCACACTCTGTGCATAAATCCATGGTTTATTTGTACCCCATCACATTCAGCATACACTCCTTACCTCTGTAGTGACTCAGAATAGATGTTAGTCCCAGCCCCTTCCATACCTGTAGTAGCATGGTCAGCAGCCTCAAACTGTACTCTGCCCAGTGGGTTTGGTAATGCTATTTCTGTCTGTGGGCCATCATCTAGTACAGGTCTGTCTATATTTCGAGTAGTCTTAACATCATGAGCATGGTGGAGTTCTAGATTCTGTAAATCCCTGTGACCCCCCTATGCTGCAAAACCAAGCAGGCCTGTCCTGCAGTAAGCTGACTGACAGAGCACTGGCAGTAGTCTGCATCCCTGCCATATTGCAGGAGAAAAAATCATGCTCTTGGCAGGGTTCCATTAACTAAGGTCTCTTATTATCCCAGGGCCCCTGACTAAATCATTTGGCTATTCTGATGTGTCTCCAAAGTTCCACTTTGTGCTGCCGTTGTTCCATAGGCTCTGTGAAGAAAACAGCTTCCTTTTGCACAAGCACTCTGGAGTGTGCTCTGCATACAGTGCCGTCCAAGGTGTTTACAGCCCTCTCAATAAGATTATTTCAGTGGCATGTAATCTCCAAGATATATCATCTTCAAAACACCCCTGTGGCTGTGTGGCAGAACTATTAGCCTGTTTCCTTACAGAAGAAGTGAAGGAGTCAGAATTGAGAGGGGATTTAGACCATACAGCTCTCAGCTGTGGAGCTCCAAGCTTCATGATCTGGTTATCAAAACAATATCCTGAGTTAAGCACACAAGCTCCACATTCATTACCTGATGAGTGTTCAGTGCATGATGGGAATCACAACTGCTATGTCTGTCAAGCAAGAAACTAATAAAGTGTTAACAATAAAACAAGTTTTCTCATTGACGCTTAGGAGGCTTTCAAACACATGCTGCAAGGAGATGCATTCACATCCCCAAAGTGGAAAAAAAAAACACAAAAACAAACCATCAGAAGAAGAGAAAATGCTATTTGAAAAGGATTGTAGCAAGGGACTGTCTTTCTCCCACCTGTGCTTACAGTCCAGTGGTGGAAAATGTCCTCTCCCCAAGAGGGAGAAACCTGAGCTTAATTCCTTCATCTGTGTGAAGACATGTAAGTGCACATCTCTTATCTCTCAGGAGTTAGTCAGGCTCTTAGACACTTATGTAAAAAATTTTGGACTGATGGAATACTTAGGAGAGCAGGAACCATTCTTTCACATAAGTGCTCTGATGAGTACTGTGCTCTTTGCTTCAGTCCCAGTATGTGATGGGACAACTGGGACTAGATTGACTGAGGATTTTCATTCTTGTCTAAACATACCAACAGGCCTAGCCCCATGGACCACACATGCAGATATACATTTTTTCAGTGGATTTCAGCTAAATGTCCTGCTGTTTAGTGCAGAAATTGTTTGGATCCATTCTGTCATTAATACACAAAATGAAGGATGAGACTTCCCCTGTGTACATACCTCCTGACACACACATGTTCACAGCTAATTCAGAACTGCCCTGATTCAACTGGAGCTTCTGTTGCCCATGAAAGCCAGTTAGATGAGCACCAGTAACCAAAAATTGTGCATGTGGGGAGAGCAGACTCTCTGTGTGGGTTCTGTCTCCTCCATAACTCTTCTTATTTAAATCTCAAGCAAAAATGAACAAATAGTGTTAGGGAAAATGTACAGTTACTGCAGCTTTATTTTAAAGTCTTTCATCCAGTAAGAAAATTCAGATGTGTCTAATCAAAGCCTGAACCAGTGGTAAGATTCCCTGCTGTGTCTTATCTGTGTAAGAAATATTTATTGATAGATAGCAAGTCTTGACTGTTTAGCTCAGGTTGTAAAAATCTGTGTGATTAATTACAGTGTCCCTGCTTAAATTTGTGGTTTAGCAGGCATCATATTAAGCACAGGAGTATTTCTATGACAGCTACTTTGCTTAAAGCCAGGCACAGACTTAGGTACCTTTCACAAATGGGGCTCAGGAAAGATTGTTCTTTCAGAAAGTTTTCATGCTTTTTCCTTTCTAAGTAAGTGGAACTTTGGGTATAGTGTGTCTGATATACCATTCCTCATATCAAAGTTTCTCAGCTGCAACCTTCACTGAGAATTTTCTATGAGTAATATGTTGTTTTCCCTGAGTTGTTTCAGAAAGTTGCATGCATTTCCCATCACATCCAAGCAAAAGATAATTTTGGTAGGCTTGCCTCAAAAAGAGAAATATGGTGTGCAGGGATATCATTTCATGCTGTGAAATAAGGATTGAAGTGAAAGGTTAAATAGGAAACTAGTCAAGTGGTAAATTAAAGCCCAGGGAAATCCAGTTATTTCAAGCCCCAAAAAATAATGTTTTGAAATTGTGTTTAACACAGTACACTGATGGGTAGGCTGGAGGCAGGCTGTTACCTGCGGACAGGCAGGAGCAAAACTGTGTATTTGTTTGTTTCGAACCCTGCCTACTACTGTGGGGGGGAAATGTACCCCAAATACACCTGGGTGCTCTGTAGGTATCCTAAGAACACAGTACCTGGCTGACATACAGGAGCTGGGAGCATACGTCCATAAAATTGCTCTCTACATGCGTAGTTTTTGTAATCTCCTCTAGGAGCCTGCTCCTGGACAGTATTAGAAAATGGATATTAAGCTGGATGGGACTTTAGTTTGACCTGGTATGACCAGTTCAGCATTCTTTAGCTTTGCATTCAATTAAACAAGTGTCTAATGTTTCATGTCACCATGAGACTTCATTATATCTTCAAAACGAAATGGTGAGTTTAGTGATCTGTGAGTGCTGGTTTAGAGTTTATAGTAACTTGTTCCATCTTCCCAGACTGATTACTTTCCATTTCTTCTACATGTATAGAGACAAGGTGTGAAGAACTCTTGCCCTACCCTTCTTTCAGTTAGAGTGACCAGCCCCCCATGGTTATTGTCTCCTACTTCTTTATTTTGGGTGTTCAGAAATTACCAAATCATACACCTAATAAAAGTTTGCCAAGGGGAACTTAAAACTACATTTCAAAAAGATCTTAAGTTGTTGTTTTGTGTTATTTTTTTTTCTTTTCATGGCTATGCAAAATTATGAGCAAATGTATTATGCCTTGAATACTGGTGGTGAGAAAATTGAATATAACATAAAGTATAAGATGAATGGCTAAATATAACTTTATTTGGCAAAAGATGGGGTAAGGAAGGTAGTGAACATAATGTGAAAGTTGAAGAAAAATCCAGAGGTTAGACCCCTGGGGTTGGAAAATTAATATGGCTCCTTTGATGTCCATGTGAATAGTGACTTTCATGCCTAAAAATTTGGCCCTAGCACATAATGGCTGTTTCCAGATGATCTTTAATTCAAAATATATAAATAACAATAATTTTGCTGTTTGCTGACTAATTCCTCTCTTTCTAAAGGAAGTCTGAAAATGGAGTCAGACTGGAGAGCCTCAGCAGTGTAAGTGTTCTAATGTAGTCAGACTGCTGTGATTTCCTCTGTGGATAGAGCTTTTGTGTGATATTCTTTAGACAAAACTCTTTCCAGATCCTCAGGTTGTACACACACATGTGTATGACCTGACACAGCACAGAATGTGCTGTGGGACCACGCAAATCCCAGTAAACACATTTTAACATGCTTGAAGACCTAAATACATGTATATTTAAGGTTCTTTTGGATCACTGAAAAATTCCTACAAGCTGTAGTGACAAGTTTCAGTGCTTAAAAACACAAATAACTGGGATCTCTGTACTTCCTATTGAGGCAAAGTTTTTTTAAAAACCTTCATTAATCCTACCCCTATGAAAACAATGCAGAACTCAGTTGTCAGGGAATAAAATGTGTGGTGCCTGTGTCACTAAATTCTTTCAAGTGATTTTAATTGACTCATAAAACATTCAAAACTGAGCCAAGACAGGAATCCTATTACCCTAAACGTACTAGTCCTATACAGCTTGCTAGTAAAGTACTGAAAGTTGTGGGAGCACCTCAATGAGCAGAGAAAGAAAGTATTTTAATGGCAATTCCTCCTGCAAGTTTACTCATGAGTTACAATTGACAATGAATGTGCTATTCCACAAGCTCAGACCTTTGCCTGTTCATGATTAACCCACAGAAAGACTCCAAATATGTTGGTAATAAGGGAGCATATGAAAGTAGTATTTGTTAATTTGATTGCTATGTGTAGATGTATGTGGGCCCATTATGCAAACCCATATAATCCTGTAGTTTGCTCCTTAACTATTCAGCACAGCTACTGCAGAGATTTTGGTAGTCTGGAGTCACCATCTCAGCTATGTGATTGGCAACCAAAATCATGAAGTTTATATTTGGAGATGGAAAGATAACATTTGTAACCAATCCCAGAATGTGAATGTAATAATGGGACAGAGAGCAGCCACTGTTTCCATTCCCTACTGATCTCTATTCTCTGTTAAGGGCTGTTAACTATGTGTAAGGTTTCATTCTGCAGGTAGATGGCGGTCAGCCTCCTATTAGCATTTGTTAAGTCTGCTACTTTAAAGAAGGCTCTATAGCAAAAGCAAACAGAATACAATTAACCAAATCCTGGTGTTTTGATAAGAACCTGTCAGTGAAAGCTGTTGCCATGAATTATTGTGGGGTGCACCAGTAACTGAGGTGTTCAATATTAGTAGTTGTAGGACAGTGTTAGTGGTAACAACATATTGAACAAAGAAAACTAAGAGAAGACATTTTTGTTAAGTTTCTTCACAAGGGATCAGTAGCCTGGGGACACTGACAAAAAACAACAAAAACAATATTAACAAAAAACCCCAAAACAACAACAACAACAAAGTCCTTCCTCCAAAGGACGTTGTGTCACTGAGCAAGCATCCACATTCAAAAAAAGTGTCCCTAGGGAATGCATACTTCCAATACGATACATTACATTAACTTAGCAAAATAATACCTGTGATTTTTGTTCTCTTACACTACAACAAATAAAAGAAGGCTTCTCTTTCAGTGTTGTCAGTATGCTGTTTTTCCTCAAATTGTCAATATTGTCAATATACTGTTATCAGGCAGTGAAGCAACATGTATTGAAAATGAAATTATTGCCACATCACAGAGACTGAATGCAGGGTAAAGAAATTAAAGGCAATTGACTTACTTGAAAACACTAAACTCAGCTGTATGGTTTTCAGTGATGCAGGGTCATGGTAAGCAACAAAAGTAAGAGCCCCATACTGCAAAGAAATTGGAAAAGTAAATATAGTTGTGAAGGCAAGAGTTTAGGAGCTTGATGGAAAGCTGGATGTTTATCTGAATTGCCTAAGAAACCTCCAGAACAACTCCTCAACAGGCTAACGTGATGGCCAAAGAGAAGAACAGAAAAATTAAACAGCTACCAAAAAATTCATGCAGCGTCAGGTCATTACAGTATCACTTTTTCATCACATTCCAGAAATATGAACAAGATATGAATCATAAGACAAAGTCAGAGAACAAAAAAGTAAAACTGGGAAGAAAAGAACAAAAGTCCTAGCACTTCCCACACTCTGCCAGAGTCCTGAAACTCTAGGCTGTATAGTGCACTCCCTTTCTCTGGCTGCAGGATGAGCAGCACTCATCATGCCACACTGCCTTGCAGGTTTCCCCATGTGCTCCTTTCAAATTCTGGAGGCAGAACTGGAGTGCTTTCAAGTCAATGGCAGGAAAAAAATGAGTTTTAGCCTGTGCTTCTGAAACACCTTCTGAAAAACTTACTAGAGCCTCTCTGTATAGACAGTGACCATCTAACAAAGTGCAAAGTAATGGATAAAGAAATCTCTTGTGTGCGGGGGTTGAATTGCAGTCTGCAACAGCAGATGGTCCAGCAGGTGCATGACTTGTCTACAGCAACAGGATGCAAAAGATATTAAAGAATCTGATGAAGTGTCTGATGGTCAGGGACACTGCAAGAAAATAAGTCATATTGATACAGATCCCAGTGTTCTGGCAAAAGTAAGTGAGAGACTGCCCTGAGTAAAGTGCCAAAAGGGAGAGGATAAGCTGAACTAGTTTGGAGGGAATAATTAGCTAGCAAGAGTTGCTGTCGTAAAATTAAAATAGTTCAGGATCAACAAAGCAATCAAATGCAAACGCTGTTCCCTGTGAAAAACTGGAAAAAGCAGGCCTAGTTTTCAAATATAATTTTTCTGAACTAACTACAGTTTTTCAGGTAAGCTAATGGATTTGGCAGGCTGAAATGTGATGAAGAGAAAGAAACTCTGTGCTGTGACTTCCCTCGGAGCTAAAAAGCAAGTGCCCTAGCACCCAGGTGACCCTACACTCTGCATCCCAAGTTGCCTGAGGATCTGAATGGTGTGGATGCAATAAACAGACTGACCAAGGATAGAAGTATAAATATTCAGCTGCTTTTGGTGTCTGAAATGTTTGGGAAGTAGGGTTCAGTCTCCTGTGGCTCTAGTGTAGCTCTGTATAAATGCAAAATTTGCTCAAGAGAGGGAGAGCTTTCCCACTCCCATGTGTTTATGCTTTTTCATCCATTTATTTAAGATGGCATTTTCAAAACCTTTAATTATCATCATTTTGTACTGACGACCATGGTGAAACATCTTTTTAGCCTCTTTTCCCCTATGTTCTTAAAAGCCTAAATATTCTTGCACCAAATCTCCCCTTTCATGTCCATTTCTTCCAGTTTCCCAGTACGCACCCTTGGCTTTAAGACACCTGTTTTAATCATCTTCATTCTGTAGAAACCCCCATTTCTCTTTCAGGAAGGAAATGTTGCTGATCTAACCTCTTAACCTCAGTTGAATCTGCACCTACTCACCCAATAGAAATTCCGATCCATACTTCAGACATTGCATGTAATGTTTGCAGGTTGTGGTTACATTTAAAGCAGTTTATCTTTGTTCTTACCAATCAAAAATGTGAAGAATTTACAGACAAGTGTAAACAAAAAGGTGGGATCTGAGTCAGCTTCTTCAGTCACTGGTGGTTTTACATGGTCAAATAATTACTATTAGCTCTAATATCCACAAATTCCTTCTGGTAATCACCAAGGAAATGACACTGTTTACCTCTATGTAAATAATATCTCTTAATGTCTCCTCATAACATCATAATACCTCTTCAGAGAAGGACCTGGGAATCCCGGTGGACAACAAGCTGTCCATGAGCCAGCAGTGTGCCTGTGAGGTCAAAAAGGGCAATGTTATCCTGGGGTGCATTAGAAAGAGCATTTCCAGCAGGTTGAGGGACATGATCCTGCCGCTCTACTCAGCCCTAGTGAGGCCACATCTGGAGTGCTCTGTTCTGAGCTCTTCAGGACAAGAGAGATAGAGAGCTCCAGGAGGGACACCAGAGGAGGACTATGAAGATGAGGAGGTGACAGAATTACCTCACTTATGAGGAAAGGCTGAGGGAGCTCAGCTTGTTTACTTGGGAGGAGAGAGTTGATTTTATCAATGCATCAATGCATACAATTATCTGAAGGGAGGGCATCAAGGGGACGGAGCCAGGCTCTTCTCAGCAATAAGAGGCAATGGGCACAACCTGATGTACAGGAAGTTCCACCTGAACACAAGGAAGAACTTCTTTACTGTGTGGGTGACCAAGTGCAGGAATAGATTAGCCAGAGAAGTTATAGAGTTTCCCTCCCTGGAGATATTTAAGAACCATCTGGATGAGATCCTGTGCAGTGTGCTCTAGGAAGACCCTGCTTGAGCAGGGAGCAACCCACTGTGGTCCCTTCCAACCTGACCTATTCTGTAATTCTGTAAAGTGAAGTGCAAGGTTCTACACCTGGGTCATGGCAATCCCAGACACACCTACAATTTGGGTGGAAAAGTGATTGAGAGCAGCCCTGCAGAGAAAGACTTGAGCGTGGTGGTTGATGAAAAACTCAACATGAACCAGCAATGTGTACTCACAGCCCAGAAAGCATCAAAGGAGTGTGAACAGCAGGTTGAAGGAGGTGATTCACCCCCGCTACTCTGCTCTTGTGAGATCACACCCGGATTGCATACAGTTCTTGTGTCCCACATAAGAAGAACATGGAACTATTGGAGCAAGTCCAGAGGAGGGCCACAAAGTTGGTAAGAGGACTGGAGTGCCTCTCCTATGAAGACAGGCTGAGGAAGCTGGGTGTGTTCAGCCTGGAGAAGAGAAGGTTGCGTGGAAACCTCTTAGCTTTACAGTACCTGAAGGGGACCTACAGGAAAAGCCAGAGAGGGACCCTTCCTCAGGAACTGTAGTGACAGGACAAGAAGTAATGGGTACAAACTGAAAGAGGAGAATTTTAGGTTAGATATTAGAAAGAAATTCTTTACTGTGAGGGTTGTGAGAAACTAGAACAGGTTTTCCAGGAAGGTTTGAGATACTCCAACCCTTGCAGAGTTCAAGGTCAGGTTGGATAAGGCCTTGGGCAGCCTGATCTAGAGGGAGGTGTCCCTGCCCATGGCAGGAGGATTGGTACTAGAAGATCTTTAAGTTCTTTCCAACCTTCTAGGATTCTATGATTCTATGAAATGTCATCAGTTCTTGAAGACTGTCAGCAGCACCATTCCTCTGATTCAACTGGAATAATTCTCAACTTTTAGGGGATCCTTATAATTACTTTCTGTTGAATGGAGGTTGAAACTCAAGCATGACACAATGGATCAATTTATTCAGGGAAGCACGTGAAAGCTATGGCAGAACCATAAAGATGCAAGATCTTCAAAATGTTGTTCCAGCAATCTACAGAGCACCATTTTATCTGAGATCTTTTTTCAGGATACAAGATGTCTTTTTGTTCCTTTCAGTCTATGTTGCTGCTGAAGTCAGGTTGTCCTGGTCTGAGATGTGATAAAGGGCACATGAGACCTGCTCTGGCCTTTGCATGCAGACTGTCCCTCCAAATGGCCTTACTCATAGCACACTACCAGTTACAGCCTCTTTGAGAAGGCTGACCACATCAATTTAACCCCAAAGGTCTTATCTATTGCTCACAGAGCAATAGTGAGAAACTATTATTAGTCATTGCATCAGACACAGAAAAAAGTAATTGATAGGAAGAAAGAAATAAGCTGAAGTGAGGCCCTTATACTTTGCTGGACTAAGCACATATCGCTTTCAGAAATGTTGCTCTCTGGAATAGGTGAAACAGTGAAAATAGGTTTTGTTACCTTTTCATGGACAATGGTTAGAGTGATTTAACTCCATTGATAAAAAACTCCAAGTAGTGCCCAGAAGGCAAGATTCTGCCGTGGGATGGCACCAGGTGACCCCCAGCAAAACAGTAACTCCAGGGTGTGGGTTCACAGGTCATGCTGTAGTCATTTTACTGTCTCTGAAACAGTGTACATGGACATTGCCCCCACCATAATGGAGGCTATGGATGACCGTGTGCATGGCAGGGACGTCTCACTCCCTCTTTCCTGTTTTTCACGTGCTCTCTCTTATTGACAGCTTTTCAGTGCCTCTCAGCTTTCTCAGGAATGGGCATGCTAATGTAAGTTACTGCAAAAGCTGAAGTTTGGGTGTTTGGTGTAAATAAGAGGCCTTAAGGAATCAGTAGGTCTGCAGAAAAAAGGAATACAAAGATGTTATTAAACTTTCAGTCCAATAAAAAAAATAAATGGAGCTTAGTTCTTGTACTATCACTGTGTCATTGACAAAAAGGGGCAAAATTTGAAGTTTGTTAGGCAATATTGAAAGCACATAAGAGCAGAACAGAAATACCCTGATAGAGTATTCCTGGGAGCCAGGTTAGCTTAGCTTAGAAGGCAGAACACTGGAGCGGAGGCAAGGGAATTGGAAGATTACAGACAAAAAACTTTTCCTGATCTTTAACAGCGCATGGATTTGATGGTTTTCACCAGTGCATGGGTTTCAATGGATTATCCCCACTCAGGATAAGATCCTGATGCTTCACCAAAACATCAAACTCATGGTAGGAATTTTTGGGAAAGAAAAGGAGAAGGAAATGGAAACCATCTCTCTGCCAAACATGGTTTACAGCCACAGTTAAAATGAAAAACAACCCTGTGAAGTTCTTGTCCCTGCATCTGCTCTGAGTAAAGTACAGAGAAGAACAAGACAGATGGCTGAAGACATACAGTCTGGTGGATATGGTGGAGTCCCATGTGCTCCATATAATTGGAACAGAGAGGGAATTATTAGGGAATCATTGAAGTAAGGAACATCAGTAAAGTAAGAAAATGGTAGTTTTAAACACAAGCCCTGTTATTTCCAAACACGAAAAGGAGTCCTTTTTCACAAAACATTTAAATATGTTGTGGAACTACTTATCACAGGACATTGTGGAAATTTTGATCACAGGACATTGTAGATGGTAAAGGTTTGCATGAAGTTCAACACCAATCTAATAAACTTATGGACAAAAGTGATTCAGGGCCTATTAAAGGTAAACTCACTGCCTATGAGAGTCAAGTTCTTGGAAGCTGGGAAATCTTTCCCAAAAATCCCTCTCTGTGTTCCTCCTGTTTCCTTACACTCTTCTCTTGACTAGTCTCAGGGTTAGGACAGCAAACTAGATGGTTTTCTGGTCTAAATTAAGTTTAGGCAAGCCATCCTTGTTTTTTCTGCGATCCAGCTTGTCTCTTTTTTTTTCTTTCTCCCATGTGTTTATAAGTTCTACAGGGCAGATGGATTCTAAAGGAGAGAGGAGTGATCCCCTTGGATCAGGACCCATCAGACTTCATCCAGTCTCTGTTTGGGACCCCAGAGAAGTGAGACAATGACAAAGCAGAGGGGCTTCAGGAGGCCTATGCCTTGATGGAATTGGAGCACTGTTCTTCAAGAAGGGTCTGGTTGACTCTGGAGCAGACATGGGTTTGGGGCATGTGACAGCATCCTGGCAGTGCCTGGTGGAAAGGGGACTGACAAGGGGCATAAGCTGAAGCTAAAGAGGTTCAGCCTGGAGATAAAGACACACTTCTTCCCCATAGCAATAGCCAGACAGTGCAACAGGATTCCAATGGGGGCTAAACTTATCTCTGTCTTTGGAGGTTTTCAAGACCCAATTTAAAAAGTCCTCATAAAGCCCTGGGTAAAGTTCCTTATACTTTCTGTTTCCACAGAGACCTCTGGGCCCGAAGATAAAGTAAATGCCAATGAAATGCCATCAGTTCAGTGTGTCATTTCCCTTTGCTTCTGAAATGTGTGTATGCAGGCCTTGGCATTTGTACTCATGCAAAAACAGACATTAACTTCAACTTCTTCTATAACAATAATTATCATTAGACCACTCAATCCCTGTTCTAAGAAAGTGAATTCAGTCTGGCAAAAGCAACAAACAGGTTTTCAGCTGGTGTGAGTGCACTGTTGCTGAAGTTAACAGGCTGTGCTGAGCTGCAACTGCTCAAAGTTTCCCCATACACACATTTTGAATGTCTGTCCCTCACCTTCCCTGCTGCTTTTACCAGCGTGGATGGGTGGCCAGGAAGGCCACATATTAGAGCGCATCAGTAGGCTGGTACCAAGAGATTGTGGGCAAGGAATCAGCTTTACTGGTGCACAAAGGTTTGCTTGTGGTCCCATCATGAGGGAAAGGTGCGCAGTTTGTACAATCTCACTCCTGCCAGCAAAGAGACTAGCCAGACATCTCACACCAGCACACTGTGGGGGGGGGAGGAGGAGGAGGAGGAAGAGGAGGAAGAGGAGAGTGCTGCTTCCTCTTCCTCTTGCTGAGCTGACAAGACCCCCTTTTTCTTTGGAGAGTGCTGCCAGGTGGGCAGCAGGGCATAGGCATGGCTTTATCAGCAGCCATGCTCTGAGATCCTAAACAGCACATTACAGAGCTGTCTTCAGATTGACAACAGGGCACTGGCACAGCTGCACAGCTTCTCTTTCTAGGGCACCTTCTTCCCACAGAGACACGCTTTTTAAAGAAGAATGGCCTTTGTCTGGGATCTTCTTACTCCAGGCATCCATCCTGCTTTGTTTTGGAATGACCAAAAGTAATGGGCTGGATTACTGACTCTATTGCCTCACTTGCAGTGCGATGCCAAATTTATCTGTTACATCGTAATAGCAAAAGTTCTACCAGCAAGTGAGGTGTTAAACTGGCTTTGTTCTCCCCTGTAGGCCTAAAATGTACATACTTTAGAACTTATCAGTGTCACTGTGCTTTGCTATCCATACCCAAAACAATGCATCACCAGGCACCTGTTTTGCTTTCTCTCTTTTCCCAAAATAAAATGAGGACACAGTGATGGACCATTTCATTTGTGTTCTCGTCTTAGAGCAGAAAGGGGTCAACATCCTGGCTGGCAGTAACAGCTGTGCTCAGAGCCAGAGCTAGAGCCTGCCCTCCATCAGCGTGGGTTTAGTGGTGCAATAGCTAAATTCCTGTCAGAAAGGAGCTCCCAGCTGTAACACATCACTGCCACCCAGTACAGTAGTGTCTAGGGCATGAGTTCTTAGGGACTCTGTTTCTCTGTCCATCTTTGTGATGCTGTTTCTCCCTCCTTTCTTTCCAAAGTCCCATTTAAAAATGCAGATATTGACCAGTAGGCACTGCAAGGTAGTAGGAGACATTTTTCCTCATTCCCAGCAGAGACTGAAACCAGGCAGGATATGTTTCCACAGAGGGACCTGTGAACACATGCACTGGCTGCTCACGGCACACACTCAGCAGAGAGGAATTTCCGTACACTTTTTGGTTTTCCACCTGTGTCCAGCCTCTGAGCTGCAGCACACATGGATTGAGTCATCCCATTTATGTCAGTGGGACTACTCACTGTGGCACTACTCATCAGGAGAAGTGGTTCTTCAGGCAGGCCACAAATACTTGATCATGCTTAAATTTGCGTATGCCTGCTCCAGGCATAGTTTAAACTCTTTCACATGATGCCTATAACAGCCACAAGCTTTTGAAAAGTCAGAGGATTGCAGGATTGACTTGATGTTGCAAGGAAAAAGCATAGGCCAGACAGATGAAGAATATTTTGCAAAGAAGGACAAAAAAAAAAAAAAAAAGGTAGGACAGTAAAAAAACATGCAATACATGGGTGCTTTTTTCATCTATTTTGGTCTATTACCACCAGTGGTAATATTTCAATTTTTTTACACAATGGACTTCTTCAAAAAGTATAGAAAATTGTGTCACTCCATGCCCTGTGTACCTCAATTGCCATACATATAAAATAGTTATTGAATGGGAAATGCACTACTATTTTTATTATACTAGAGAACAGGAAACCAAGGTAAAGAAGTGGGTTTAGTTCCCTGATTTGAACAATAAAGCTCTCAGACTGAGGCTGTATGTCACCAGTACTCTTCTTTTGAATCACCTGGGTTACAGCTTTTATGAAATGACATGTGAAGAGTCTTATAACATAGTATACTAAATTCTACTATCTTCCTTATCTTTCTAGTGTGTTGTATGTTCAGCTTATTCCTGCTTTGTAGTTGTGCTAACTACTTTCCCAGTGGATAGTGACAACAGTATGTGAACACTATTCAAGCATCACAGAAATATGCAAATCATACAAAGGTGTTGTAAGTTTCAGCAGAGTTGACTTAGCTCTCCCTGCCAAAGAGGAGGGAGTCTCTTCACTTTGGCTTGGTTAAACCTCTTCTGACCCTTGTATTCACTCCACAGGCAATATATGTCCTGAGCAATTTCTTGTAAGTGCCAACATTTCCTGGTGGAACTCTTTTCACCTCAAACAAGCTCACACCCTTCCTGTACAGCACATTGTGGGACACATGCTGGGGCCAGTTGGTGCCTTGCAGCAATGTCTCAGCAGGCATAGGAGTTAACTGGATCACACCATTTTCCAAGACACTCCTGGGCCAGACAGTTTTTAAAACCACACTGTGAAAAGCAAAGAGTGCCTCCCTTATGTTGTGGGCAGCTTTTCCTATCACCTCCATCCAAGATGCTTTGTGCTGTTTGTGTACCTCAGGAGCACTGTCCTGGACCAACAGGATGACAAAACTGAAAAACGGGGACCAGTCACAAAAACGTTAGGTTCCAAGCACCAGGTGAGGAAGGCTTCTGAGTCTAGTGTCCAGAACCAAAGTTTTCCCTTGACCTCACAGAAAACAAATTTTGCACAGAGCCGTGGGAAGCTGAGGGATTTTGCCAAAGATCTCACTTTTTTTTTTTTTTTTTTAAAATACTTCCTCTCAACAGAATGGGATCCTGTTGCTGTCTGACAGCTCTTGTGAGGAAGCCTTCAGAGTGCTTAGTTGCACTACTTCAAGGAACCTGAACAGAAAGCATCAGATTAAGTGGATCATGGAAAACACGATGCATGGCTAGGAAGGAGAATTCTTTTTCCTGGACAGATGTGATCAGGCTGATCAGGCTAGAGTCTACTGGCATGCGCCACACACCTTCCTTCCCCTTTGCCATCCCTTGCTATAAATCACAGAGAAACCTTCATTCTGATTTCCGTTTTTTTAAAAAAAATAAAAATATGAGGAATGACCAAGGATTTTAAACTGCAGACTTAGAAAAACAAAAAGCAAACTGCTAATGCTGCTGCTGCTGAGGTTGCATTCTGGATCTGTGGATTGTGCTTTTCATATCTGCTTTTTCTCTTGACTGTGCAAAAGGGAGTGGCTAAAGATGTCTTTCTGGCTGTCTCTCACAGCTGAAAAAAATCAGCAAAGCTGAACTCAAGCCCTGCTAAATTCTTAGGAGAAGCAAGCCTAACAGAGGGTACTGGGACTCTGAGGTGCTAGCCCAGGCTGACTTCTGTGACATCTACCTAAGCTTAACAGACAGAGAGCTGACAAAGTGGTTTTCTTTGAGCTTGGGAAACAGAAGAGAGGTATGACAGCCATATATATACTCGTTTTTAGTGAAATATTTGACGACCATTTCTGCTGTATGATTGCCTAGTTACACACAACTTTTAAGCATTTAGTTTTAATTTATGCCAGAAAGGGATCTTTCTTTTTCTTTACATTTTTTTTTGTGCCATCCAGCTGATACTTGTTCAGGGTGAAAAATCACTGTTTAGATCTACCTTGAAGAAACATAAATGCTTGTATTAAGAGAATACCCTCTAAGTTATCTGCACATGCCCTGGGGATCAGACTTTTTTCCTGTATGTGTTCACTCTGTAATTGAAGTCCAGTGGGAATCAGGCACTCATAGCGGGGGCATTACCCTATTTATTTTTTCAGCCAGGGAGCAGGTAGAAAGGGCAGGCTTCCCCCTCCCTGCCCCAACAGAGCCATCCCTGCATGCTACCCCCCATGACAGGCAGGGGAATTTGCAGTGGGTTAAAGGCACAACTGGCACAGCCTCCCTGCCCACAAAACCCTAGCCTAGTATTGAGGAAAACCAAGAGGTTTTTTTAAGGTTAGGATCAAAAGTATCTGTGTTTCAACAGTTCTCAATGGTTGTGTGGTTTCAGAGAGGCTCTTGGCAGCTGCAGTCATCTAAAATGGCTCTGGGCTGTTCTGACTTGTACGCACAAAATAAGCGTGGACAAACACCTTCTGAACCTCAGGGAAAATATTTGGGGCAGTAGTCTTCACAAGTATGAAGAATAACTGCACTTCTTTTTCTTTTAATAAATATTTGATGTTATTTTGAAAAGTATCTGATTAAACCAAACTAGTAACTTCAAAATTACCTGACAAACCTCTATGTGTGAATTCATACTATTCCATACCCATTTTACGTGATTATTTACAGGCATGGCTGAAAATCACTTGATGTGAGTGAAGGTTGTCACCTAGAATTGTAGTCAAGATTTGGAGTAATTTTGGAGTCTTGCTTTTGCATCTGAGCAATGGCAGTAGTATTTTAATATCTTAAAGTTAATGAATTTGTAACTAGCAGAATAATCCCTTCAGCAGCATAAGACAAAACACTACCTCCGTAGCTTCAGAAACCTTTGAGCCTTGAGGAAAAAAACACAGGTCTGCTTGAAATGTGGCTGACTAAATCTACATTAAAACTTAGTTTAATATTTTGGTGAAAGAATTAGAGTGGGGAATTAAAAGCAAGGGTGTGCCACATCCAATTTTTTAAGCTCTGAACACTGTAGAGAACATAACCCATTCAATTGTCCTTTACACAGTTTCCCTACCTTCCATTAAATGGTCTCTACCTCACTTCTACTTAACCTTTTATCTTGAAAATAAACATATCTTTTTACTTCAAAGTATGGAAAACTTGCGTGGTGTTTTAAGCAACATCCACCAAGCTAAGCCAATTTTTGATACTCATAGTCTCTTACCAGAAGTGTTTAATTTCCTCCCACTGGTAATCAGGATCAAATTTCTAAAGACATCCAAGGGTTCTTACACTGTGGTATTCTTCGTAAGGAATATATCAGCAAATTCTTGAGGTGTATATCTCTAAAGGTGCATACTGGATCCAAACTAAGAAACCTAAAAGTCAAGAGTTGTACTGGATGAAGAAATCACTAGGGAAAAAAGTGTGATTTCTAGTTGTACCATGAAGGCCACACTCTAGAAAGCTGAATAGGCAGGTTATGTGCATGGAGATACTTCCTAGTTTTTAACTTTATAATCTTAAAGTTTCTTCAATGCAATTTTTAAATGTAAGTTGAAATAATAATAATAGTAATGATAACAGCAACAATAATAATGCTATTCACATCACAAACAGAAGCTGTCATGGCAGAAAATACTTCTGAGCATAAGACAGACAAATTGGTAGAATTGTGTTATAACTCTGATGACTTAGGGGTCAATGCTTGAAGTGAGAGCTACTGTCTCTTGGTTGAAACAATTGATACAGTTGGAAAAAACTGATGAGCTGGAGAAGAAATTGTGTGCTAGAAGTTTACTGTATTTTTTTCATTTATGAGGTACTCTGATTAAAGATTTGACTTCTCCATACCAACCCTATGTCAATTGAACAGGCAAAAAATTGCTTTCTAGATTGATTTTGAACTTTTTCTTTGATCACCGTGGTAAACTGTGGGGCTTCTTATCTTGGCTCTATGTGTCATGACTGCACACCCTAAATGTAAGTCACTGATTCATAAAGGTCACAGAGATGCCTTTAAAGAAGACCTGTTTTGTTATCTGAAAAAGACTTGTTGGAAGAGCAAACAGCTATAGCCGTCACATTTTCCCTTGATCTGAATGATTACTGGATGTATTCATATAACAGATGGACAAGATAGGACTTGAAGAACTGAATTAAAATAGCAAGTACAGCTTTATCATTAATTGAAAACTCATGGAAGTTAGAAGCCTGTGTCAGTTACAGTGACATCTCAGTTTGGTGGCTTTTCAGAGGCAGCATCACTTATTTATTTTCCTTTGCAACACAAAAAAACTACAAGTGTGTGATGTATCTGCACAGCTGAATGATGACACTGAAATGAGCTTTCCCTTTCCTGTGGACTGAACCTCACTTGGGTAATAACATGTGCAGAGCTTAATCTGTCCACAGAATTTTCAATGACAGAGACATATACACTGCCCTGTCCCCATTAGACACTGAGTGAAAATGTGAGAGGGGGCTGCCTACCAATAATTGTGCATTTGACTCTTCTCAGCTGCAATGGGTGGAACTGTTGGGTGAAACAATCACAGATGTGTCTTCGAAGCTATTCTGTCAGTGCTCATCAAGAAAACTGGATTTTCTGCATATTTCTATCATAGCAATCTTGCCAATATCATTCAGACCATTGTCCATGACTACAGTTTACAGATCTTTCCTGTGAACTTCTGTCTTTCCTTAGACCCCTGATGAACTGATGCTTGTCTGCAGCTTTGCCTCTCAATATAATGGAAAATCTGACAGTGTCTAATAACAGCAAATTCTGGATTCAAGTGTTGTAAATAATTTCTAGGGATAAAAAACAATATAGAAGATTCCAAGGATAATCAATGTTCAGTGATAGCTAATCTAAGTATTTACACCAATACTTAAAATACATAGTCAAACAAAATATTTTGTTTCAATAAAGGCATTTAACAACTCATTTTTTACTGTCTTGTTTAGGCTTTTGTAAATAATATCAGGTCAAAATAAATAATGTACATCAAAACAGCATTTTATTTTGTTGCACGTTCTAGGAATTTCACTTTTTTTTTTTCCCTCAGTTCAGGATTAAATTAATTTTGCTTGCATCACATTTTTTATTTGAATCAAAAGATGTATTTTTTTTTTTGCAGGATAAGGAAATATTATTTTCCTCAGTTTTGCTAAGTACCACTGCATGAAGTTTGAATATCACCTAATCAAAAACCAGATCCCTATATCTTTAGTTACAGGATGAATTCAAAGTGATAAAATGCACAAAAATTTGCAACTGCAATGGTTACATGTTTTTTTATGAGTGATGGGCAAATTTGTGAGAAGCAAAAGCCTTACTGTTAGTGTACTTGGCTTTTAAAACCCCTACAACTGTTCAGCTAGCTGAGTAATGAAGCAAGTGGAGTTAGACCAAGAGGAATTGTTTCCAGCGTGGATTTAGAAGTGTGTCACTAAGGTGTATGAGGAGCCTAAAGGAGCTAGTGAGGTGTTGAGTGGTGCTCTGGCAGGAAGAAAGATGGCTTCAAAGAAAGATCTGAGCTGAAACTGGGAAGGGTGGATGTGACCAGAAGGAGTCTGAAGGAAGGGAGATGGAAGATGAATAGGGTTTGAAGATGGTGAGGAGGTTTCGGGCAATTCTGTGTAATGCCACAGATGCTTTTGTCTCTTGCCTCCTCAATACTATGCACCTTATCAGCTGACAAAATGACTTTGCAGGACGTTATCTCTGTCCTCACAGATGGATATCCTGTCCTTTCCTGGATTCCTGCTGTGTGGGGAGGCTGGGGACAGGATGAAGCAGAAGGAGGTCAGAGTGAAACTGAAGCTTGCTGCTCCTCTGTTCTGCAGAGGTCTCTTACTAGGAGAGGGATGGAAAAGGGAAGGAGCTGTGCCCCATACCATTCGCACCCCTCCTGAGCTTCCATTGCCACCTGCAAGGTCATGTCTGTGCAAGTCTTTGCATGCAAGAGATAGACATCATCTTTTCAAGTAGTATGTGCTACTCAAATTGATATGTTTACCTTCCCCTAAAGAAAGGGAGGGGAAAACAGATGGCCTCAGTGGGGCCATCTTCTACAGCTAGCTGTTGGAGAACCTAGGTTGCTGCCTGATTTTCTCTACTTGTAGACATTTTCACAAGGAAGTTTCTGTGTTTAGGCCTTGATCCTTTTGGTGTTGCACAGGTACAAATGATGCAGTTAACCTAAGTGGATATATCAAAAGACACACACCCACAAAACTCACAAAGCAACAAATACTCTACCAAGCATATGACAAGCAATGGATATATAAGCAAATCTTATCTGACTTAGAGATGATGTTCAGAAGAAACGCAATGAAGTGGAGAAGCATAAGTTTCTTCAATCTGGCTTTATGTTAGTATGAGACATCTGGTAAATTTTCTGAGACCACATCCTAACATTAGTTCTATCAGAAAGAACTGCTTCAGAGAGAGTAGAGGAGCTCTTTTAACATTGATGCCCTTGCTGATCTGGTTGGGGTTGGAAGTGATAGCAATGCAGTCCAGAAACGCACTTTTCCTTCTCATGATACAGATTTCTTTTTAAGATGGTGATTGTTGCTGGATGGAGGCTGTTACTTTAACAAATGAAACCTAAGAAGAACAGATTGATGAGCTCCTTTACTGCTGAAAGTGCACCAGCGACAGCTTTTCCATGTTGGTGCTTCCATTTGCAAAATCTGTTGTCAAAGCTGTCACAAACATTAAGTAAGCAGTACATATGGGCCAGGCCATCCTAACACTTACTTTATTTGTGTTCCCTTTTTTCTTTGTTCATGCAACTGTTGATATCCATCTGCCATGTCTTGTCTTTCAGGCTGCAGGTTTCAGTACCTGGCTGAAGAGTTTTGTTCCTCACAAGCTGGAACATTAGGATCATTAGTACATCTTAAAGTTAATGAAGCTGAGGGTTGCATTTCTGCAACATTCTCCTGCATACATTCTAGGTTTTGTGAGCAGGATACAGCCTATCACAGGTTTTGATAGCCTTGGAAAACTGTCATACTACAGATGTGTAAGTAATACAGGTAAAACAACCATGTTGAGGAAGTTGCATTGGAAAAGTTAAGATATTTGAAAGCAGTTAGCCAGCCCAACTACTCTGCCATTATGGTAGAAACCTCCAGCATCGATTATAACTCTTACATATATTTAATTTTAACATGCACTGTACACTACCATGCACAAATAAAAAGAGCAGCTTTAGGAGTTAGACAATCACATACACACTCCGCCAGTTTTTCTTAGTGTGAAGCACACTTTTGCTCCTCCTTTCTTTTCCCCTAAGGCGAAGATTATGTTGACTGCAAACAGCAGTGCTGGAGGGTATTGAAACACATAGCCATACTGTTTGCTTTCTCTTCCACATATCTTGTTCTGTTAAGTCTGTCTCTTACAGAGGTTTGCTACAGAAACATGTGGAGGGAACTTGAAAGTGATTTCATTTATGCTCAAGCAAGTGGGAGAAGGAGCCATAGATGCCATTGTGCCCAAAGCTGAAGAAAACTGTCTTAGAACTGAAAATCAGCACATTCAAACAAGCAGCACAAGGGTGATTCTTCACTTCAGCAAGGATCTCTCTGTATTAGCAGATGCAAGTGAGGTAGTTTCAGCATGTGGGCGTCAAATGAAACCTAAAGTATACGGTAGACTTAGTGACTCTCCATTTGTTATCTTTACAGACTTGAGTTTGCAAACTGTTTGGATAATTCTGTGACCTAAAAGAGAAGCCAGCTGTTTCCAGGCTTCACTTTCAATCACTTCTTCCTACTCTCTAAAAACAGGAAGAGGAAAAGAGTACATTAAAAAAAAAAATAAAAAAATCCTCTTTCCAGTCATCAGACGCTCCAACTTACACTGTTTTGCTTGATAAAAGCAGTGTCCTTGATCCCCAGGGATCAGCAAGCAAATGGCTACTGCCCAGCAGGGCGGGCTGTGTGCCGCAGAAAAGATTTATGGTGTGATGTCCTAAAGATTCAAGGAGTTTCCCCTTCCCAACTCTTCTCCAAAGCATTCCCCACCAGGAACATGAGGAAAAGCCTCTACTCATCTATCTAAATGGGGGAACTGCCACCAGACATGATGGGCAATAAGGCTGCATCAGTCTAACATCCAAGTATATACAAGTGGTTATAAACTTAAATATGTTGTCATAAAACTCTGCAAGTAGCATTGGTTTTGTTTTTCTACTCTGGATCTCAAAGCTTGTTACAGTTTATCCTCCCCATGTATCTCTGAGACGGTAAAGCCATGTCTATCATGCAATGACTCCTGATCTGAAGAATAGGCCAAATAATTAAGCTGGCGGAATCTTGTGCGCCTGATACCACCATAGGGCATTTCAAAATTAAAAGAGAAGAAAGAGCCAGTAGGCTGAATTTTGAAACAGTATCTAAAGGGTACCTTTACTTTGAACAGAAAATATTAGCTTTCATATTCGACTCCTGATGAAAGCTGCACCTCAGTGGATAGATCTCACCCCCTTTTTTTTGCCATTGCAATGGGATGGAAGCTTCTTGCTGTATGAATCTGAACTAAAACTAGGAAAATTGAGCCATTCAGTGAGGAAACATGCTTGGAAATGCACAGGACAGACATAAGTGGGACTTGGACTGTGCTACCTGGATTTCTGCTTAGCCTGTTTCTGAATGCTAAATCTCCTTCAGCCAAAAAGAAATGCAGCTCAGGATGATTTATTTTTTCCTGTTTTACTACTCTGAGGACATTAATGTACTCTCAAGGCAACCCTTTATTCTGGTAAGACACCCTTTCACATCACCCTGGCAGCATAATATAGCTTTATATGGGTTGCACATTATACTTACACTTAGCACTCCTTCAACAACGTAAAGAGAACTTACAGAAATTAGAACCTGCATGTTCTGCATACTGAGGGAATGTAATATTTATTATAAATTTCTACTCCAGCTCACAGAAAGCTGGTTTGCTTTAGGATTTTTTAGAAGCATTCAACAGACCCAGTCGTTGACTTTAGACACGTTTTGAAGTGATTGTGACATAAATGAGAATAT
Source organism: Xenops minutus (assembly GCA_035221455.1). Classification (NCBI taxonomy): domain Eukaryota; kingdom Metazoa; phylum Chordata; class Aves; order Passeriformes; family Furnariidae; genus Xenops; species Xenops minutus. The sequence continues at coordinate 29,703,866 of JAWWEE010000085.1, forward strand.
GATTGCACTGTCCTTAAAAGGTGACTGTGTGTCTTTCCACCATTCAGTAGCTTTTCATAGGTGTGTCTTATTCTTCTGTAGGTGCCAAATGCCGTGCTATCACTGTACTCAGCTACTGACTGTGTTCAGGCATAGAGGACCACCTGAACTTCGAAGGTCAGTCTCTGGCTGCCCCTTGGACCTCCATTTCCAATCTGGTGTCTGCCTGTATGGACAACTGGTCTTGGCATCAGCTTCCCAAAAACCATCTAAGACACATGCAGGAAAATTTGTGAGTACACGGTCATTTATGAATATGGTGTTTCAAGAGTTTCACCTCTTGGAAAAGCTGGTAACTGATTTTCCAAGCTTCACAGAAGGTAGGCAGTAATCTTGTCCTCTCAAATGGTGGTGGAGTCCCTGGAGGTGTTTCAGAGGTGCCTGTATCATGTGCTGGGTGATGTGGTTTAGTGGTTTAAGGGTTGCAGTGGTACTGCTGCGTTGATGGTTGGACTGAATGATCTTATAGGTCTCTTCCAACTTCAATGATTTTATGATTCTAAGCTACAAGAACACAAAGACCTGTGGATGTTCTGCCTGTCTGCTAAAACAAGAGATCAACTGGATTCAAATCATCTGTCCTGCAGCTTTATTTCAAGTTCCTGGTGTATGAACTCTTCATCTCTCATTTGCTTTGATCTGCACCAATTGACTGCAAAGACCCATTTTTCCCATCTCAAAGGTAAAATTGCTTAACTCACTGCTAAATCAGCTGTCCAATCGATTATCCACTTGAAGTAGTCAACTACTTTTGTAGAACAAAAAACATATGTGATTCCTTCTGACATCAAGCTGGTAGACAGTTACAGAAGCTTCATGACACTCTGAGAAAACAATGCAACTTTTTCAAATGCACCTTGAAAGCACAGTAGACCTGTGGAGAATTGATTTTAAGTCTTTGTTCAAAAAGTGAAGAGAAGAAATGCAATAGAGTTTTGACAAAATTTAAGGAAAATATATCCAATTCAACTGTGTCTTGTAATGTTGAAATACCCAAAACAGTCCTTGGTTTTCCTCCAGATACTTCCAACTATCTCACGTGAGGTGGGTATGACTTCTCTGCACAACTGGAGCAGTTTCAGTCACTGTACAACTAGCTTTCTTTATGAATCTATAAAGCTGAACACATTTCTAAATTGACCTGGAATCTCCTTTGTACTGAGGCACATTAGCATTGCTTCTGTAATTGTATAAGGCCTTGAAGGCAGTTTCATACTACATGTTTGGTGCAGTTGGGATATGAAGGCTTTAAATCATGAGGTCTGATGGTTTCATCTGCCATAGGTTAAGGCATAACCACCCTCTGCCTTTCCACTCACCCTTGATTAACACTCTGAGGTAATTCACTGGGCTGTGACATATGTGTGCATCTCTCACTACACCATGGGAGTAGCATCTTCTGGCAGAGAAACAGGATGGACAGCTGGAAGCAGTAATAATTCGGTCTGTTGCAAATAGAGATGTCAGAGCTCATGAATTAGAATGCTGACTGTAATTCAGAATCAGGATTCAGTTTTGTGCTTTTTGTCTGATTCTTTTATGCCATACTATTGGATGGCTCAGGACCCTGCAGAGTGACTGAGTAAAAGAAAAGCCAATGAACTCTTTGCAGAGATGCTTATCAGGTATATTTGTGAATATAAGAAAGGCTGAAAGGTGCTATGGAGCCAGTTGTATTTCACTATGTTTTAGCTCAATCCTACTCTAAGCTACAACTTTCACATTGCAGGTCCATTATGGAAGCAAATATAAGCAGAAGGGCAGAGAAAAAATAAAATCAATATAATATTTTCAAGAAATCAAATCAGTCTTCAAAGTTAGAGATGCTATTTTCTTAAATAAAAGGACATCAAACAGAATTTGTGCAGAAGTCAAAGCTGTGATGACTCACACTAACTTAAAAACAATAATGTACTGAAGCTGAATAGACTTTTAGCTTCCCATAGGGTGAGAACAGGGGGTTCACAATCCAAGGTCTCAGCAGCTCTCCCCAGTATGTGTGGTGCCAGTTGGCCAACAGGCCAGGTATCTCAGATCTGTTTCCCGGCAAATGCACTGTGGGCAGATCATGGGAGACTGTATGTGCACCCACATGCAGAAGATGTCTGGTAGGAATGCCTAATTCAGTGGTATACAGATCTGCCCTCTGTCTGGAAATAAAAGGATGAGAGACGTAAGCCTATTGAACCGTGTTGGGCAGTATGACTGCCACACACCTGCAGTAGGATCATTCTGTATCATATATGATGTCCTATGTTTTTTCTTACAGATAAAAAATATTTGTCTCTCTTTTTTTAGTGTCTCGTTCAGGCTACCATCATTCCTCAAAAACAATGTAACCTTCTAACAATTGCATATGTAGACCCAGCCATGATGTAAAAAAAATCCATTACCGCCTATCTTTAAGAAGCAAATACTTTGATATTTATAGGACTTAACCAGTATTTTTACATCTTGATCACATAATACCTTTCTCTCTAACTTGATTTTCTCTATCCACTCCCGACTTTTACCTGAACAACCTTTGAATATATTCTGCCCTTTAAGGTGGGGTTGACACAGCTCCCGTTTTTCCTAAGTGAACCTTATTTTAGAGTCATTACAGTCCTTTCCTGTAGGTTTTCAACATCTACATAAAACCTTTTCAAAATGTTTAGTTTCAAATCTGGGTGACATAGAAAACAGTGTCTCAACAATAGCCATTTAGCAGAAATCTCATTTTCAGTTTACACCTCTGTTTTATTTTAAAGAACAGTCTAAGATTTCTGGTGAAAACTTGTTTATTACAAATGAGTGAATCATTTACAATGAGTAACTTATTCTATGAGTTTTAACCACTCTATACAGAATGGCTGCTGGCACAATATAATTTCCACAAGTGTAATTTATATTTTAAATGTATTTGATTATTCATGGCTGTTTGACCAATGAGTAGTTTTATATTTCTGGCAAATTTTATAAATAACCTGAACAGGGACTGAGGTACGATGAGCACATAAGCAGTTATTAGGGGATACAGTGAAGTACAAACAAAGATGCTTAGTTCCAAGAACTTCCACTAATTCCTTAGAAATAAAGAGTTAAATGTCTTCCCGAATCAAGACCCAGGTGTCCAAGTGCAAACTTATATTTTGAAGTGTGGTCTGCTAGGTTTTAGTGCTTGTCCATGATGTATGCTAAAGGCTAAGAAATTGAAGACCGTATTATGAGGATTCTCACACACAATGTACACTTGGAGAAAAACTGTGCTGAGTCATTCCTTATTATTGAGGCAAGACTGCAGAATGATTACATTATAGAAATCCACTACAATCACAGAATCACGGAATGGCTGGAGTTGGAAGGGACCTGCAGAGAATTTCTAGTCCAAGTCCCCTACTAAAGACAGTTCACAAGGTGACATCCGAGTGGGTTTTGAAGATCTCCAGAGAAGGAGGGGCCTCAGTGTCCCCAAGCAGTCTGTTCTAGTTCTCCATCACTCTCAAAGTAAAGACATTTCTCCTCATATTCGTATAGAACTTCCCATGTTTCAATTTGTGCCCAGTGGCCCTTGTCCTGTTGCTGAGCCCCACTAGAGGGTCTTCTTGACATCATCCCTTCAGATGTTTGTATATATTGATAAGATGCACACTCAATCATCTCTTCTCAAGGCTAAACAGGCTCACCTTCCTCAACCTTTCCTCATAAGAGAAAGGCTCCAATCCCCTCACCATCTTCATAGACCTCTGCTGGACCCACTCCAGGAGCATTATGTCTCTCTTGTACTGAGGAGCCCACAACAGGACACAACACTCTGGATGTGCCTCAGCAGGGCTGAGTAGAGGGGCAGGATCCCCCCCGCCTTGACCTGCTGGCAATGCTCTTCCTAAGGCACACCAGGATCCCATTGGCTTTCTTGGCCACAAGGACACTGCTGGTTTCTGGGCATCTTTTTGTCAATAGGACTGCCAGGTTCTTCCCTGCAGAGCTGCTTTCCAGCAGGTTGGCTCCCAGCCTGTGCTGGTGCCTGGGGTTATTCCTTCCCAGGTGCAGGACCCTGCACTTGTCTTTCTTGCTTTCTGTGGTTTCCTCCCTCTTTGCTCTCTCCATAACCTCAAACTGACCAACATTATACATTCTCCATAGGCTTATGCCTCAGTCTAATTCTATTCAAAATTATTTTACATGATCCTTTAAAAATCATCCAAGTATTCTTCTTTCTTGCTGTGACCTATAGCCTAAAACACATTCAGATCCTCTTTCCTCTTCCCCACCCTTGGCATAGGCTCACCTGCAGCTTCAGTTAAATGCTGTTGATGCAATTTTGTTTTTACAGGCCTTATTGACAAGAGAGGGGGGAGAGCTCACAGGCAAAATCGTCTCATGAAGGGCTTGAGACCACTGCAATAGCTCATTGTCAGAACAAAAAGTCTGTTTGTCCCTCCTTCCACTAACATACCACTGTACTGCAATAAAGAGAGCATTGTTGCAAGAAGAGTGTCAGTATGGAAACCTATCAAGCATTTTCTCTCAGAGGATGGCTACTATGAATATCAGAGTGATAGTGTGGATGCACATGTGTGTGTATGTGTGTGTATAAAAACACACATATGTTACATGTTTTCATATATATGTATATAAAACCTGTACATATTACATGTATGTATATATGCCTTTGTACAACTATTTGTACATCCACAGGTATATTTGTATGTAGATATAAATCCATTCATATATTGATACATATTTGTATAAAAATATGAATATATAAAGTAGAATATGTTTTTCATCAATGGAGCTTCATATATAAATTTCTGGTCAAATAGATTTTTTTTTTTGTATCCTTATCTTTGAGAGAAAGCAAGGATAATAATAGCAGGATTAATGATTCCAGGTCACTTCAACAGAGAAAAATAAACCCCAAATTTCTTAGCAGTTTCAGATTTGGAATTAGCAAATAACAAATTGTTTCTCCCTTCAGGAAGGACCAAAAGCTGTTAGACACATCCAACTATCCTGTATACCAGAGAGAATTAATTTGATCTTTTACTGTGTAAAGAGGTATATTGTAATCCTGCTAAATGAGCCTGTCAGTCTGTAATTAATTGTCTTTTCCTTGCAAACATATTGCTATGGGCCTGGCTATGATCTCAGTGGTGTCTTCAGGTTGGCATGAGCTGTCTGTGTTCTAGGTAGATGTTAGCTATATGCTTATAAGTAGTTGTTTATAAATGCATTAATAATTCTTTCTCATCAGCTAAACCAAGAATGGCAGCTTAACCCCCCCATATTTACAGCATCTGGAAAACATTCTATTGCCACTACACGCCTTTATTGGCGTGGAGACAGAGACTTGAAAAGTAAATGTGACTGCTCACTCTAAATACCCGCCCAAGTAACATAGCCTTGAAGGGTTACTTCGACATCAAAATAATTTAGAAAGACTAGTAAAACATCCATATGATAGGACTGAACTATATTTTCCATCCAAGATACTCCCCAGCAAGCTCTGGGTTACCTAGAAGACCTACAACTGGAAGCGTCGCTAGATCTGAGAGGAATTGTTTCAGAAACTTGGTAGAGTCACATCTACTTTAAATCATTTATATTAAAGGCATCTTCACCTTCTAGCTCATCAAAATTTTCTGCATTTCATAGAAGCTTCTCCATGACATGAAGCATATTTTCTTACATATTGCTTTAGTAACAGAGCACTTGCAATACTGAGGAGATTTAATGGGTTGGGTGCTGGTCAAAAGTTTGGGAAACAGGCTCTAAGATGTGTTTGAGGCACAGGGACAAAGGAAGGACAAACACAGTAAAGGTTACAGACTGTTCAGTAGTGCAATCCAGAAAGACCTTTGCTGACAAAGGTCACAAATACATTGAGGGCTCAAGAAAACACTAGTGGGTCAGGGATGACTTCAGGGCTGCATGAAAGAGGCTACATCCACCTGCAAATGAAAGTCACACAAAAGTATATGATCTTTTTTTGTGGCACATGCAATAAAAACCAGGTATCAGATCTGACTGTGGAGAAGACAATCTTATAGGGAAAAAAACAATGACTTGGGATAATGATTCTTGTCTTCTCATTCATACTTGGTCTTTCCTATTTAAATTAAGGATTTCTCAGGGAGATATGCTATTTTCTGGCACCTCATTGCTTCTCACAGTTTTCACCATGGTCAGACAATCTTCTTGGTACCACCCTAACAGAAAAAGCAATCAGATCAGAGTGTTAAGTATTGAAAGAGAAAGCTCTCAGGCAAGGAAAGCAATGTTGTTTACATCTGTCCTTGTGCATCACTTTCTAATGAACTCTGATGGCCATCTGAAATGCATCTTGAATCACTCAGTTTTACAAAATAGCAAAAAATTTTATTATTTTTAACTTCAGGCTGTTTTGGTAACACCTATTGCAAGCTAGATATTTGGTCTTTTCCTCTGTATGGCCCCAAGCTCAAAACTCCTTCTCAGATAAAACCACAATACTATGAATGGCTGCTGAGTGGAATTTGTCTGGAACTGTGAAGATCCCTTTTACCAAGGTGAGGGACTTTGTCCTTCTGATATCCTTTGCCACCTGTTTTGGCAGCAATAGCTTGGTTTCTTACTTGCCAATGGCACATGTTTACAAATCCTAAGTCAGGCAGCCAAACCTCACAGGATGTTTAAAAATACCTCGGAACACCGGAACCAAGGTCTTTGCTGATCTGTACCAGCACTGTAAGATCTGGTTAGAGAGCTACACTCTCTTCCACTTAATTTCTAATTTCTCCCTCAGGGTAAAACAGGGTAGAAGACAACCTTGAACTAGTCTCTTGGAGAAACTCTTGGTGGTAAAGGGTGCTTTGACCCCTGTCATATTGAGAAAGAATTTGAGCTACAAACTCCAATTTCCCCAACATGGAGGACAGCTACCAGACCAGGTCTCCTGACAGACGTGAGACGTGGGATGTCCAGTTCACAGCCTCCAGAAGAAGAGCACTCAGCTCTACCAAGTTTTTAGTCAGTGGCTTAGCTAGTGGAAAACAAACCCAATGTTTTACTGCTCACCATGAAAATGGACACCTTCACCTACTGACATCCATCCTGGACCTAGGTATTTGTTGGAAGACATTTAAATCCACATCTTAACAACTCCAATAAAAAAGGGAGGAGGGAGTGGGAGTAGGGGCGGGGAGGGGGTGGAGGAAATGAGGGAGGGATGTTGGTGGGTTTACACAGTTATTTAACATGGGACACTCTGAATTAGCTTATTTCAAGGACACAGTGATAAGGAAGAATCCAGATGTTGCTTCCCAGCTTCTAATACACCTAATTTCTGGAGTTACCAGTTACCATAAATGTTTTATGCTAGTGTCACAAGACAATGTCAACAGCAATGTTTTAAATGAAAACCACGCCTGAAAAGTGACTGTGTTTCTCCAAATTTTAAGGCAAACATTTTATCTCAGTTAAACCCTTAGTAGTCATGTGGTTTTACCCATCTCCTCAGGAACATTTAAAGTACTTTTCTTCTTATAAACAGTTTAAAGTCATAATGGTAAACATACAAGCCTAAAGCTAAACTTCCATTCCTTACACTTGTGTTGGTTATTTGCAACAATACCAGAAATGTTTAGCAATCTACCAGCACAGTTTACACTGAAATCCCCCACTCATTTACCTCTTGTGCCATGATTAATTCTTGGTTTAAACCAAGGAAGAGAGAAAAAAGGATACAGTTTGTGCACCAACTCACATCTTTTGCTGACCAAACTGCAGTTCCCAAATGTGATTCAAAAAATCAACCCAAGTCTCAGTGTTTTGGATTTCTTCTAGCTTTTTCAGTATTTTGCTGTTCTTTTAGTAAGTCTCTCAAGAACCACTAATGCCCAGAAAAGACATAGTAAAGGATCCAAATGCTTTGTGGGTGATAGCTCCTTCTAGACAGGTAAAGCAGGTGAGATGCTGCATGGCAAATTTCAAAAACAGCACTTTGATATTTTCTATAGCCTTCCCCCTGTTGCTGTTTACTGTGTACTTCTGAGACTAAGTTGAAGGCCATTTTGCATCAGAGCAGCTCACATCAAGATGCACGCCAAATGGCATAATGGGCTGTGAGATCCTGGAAATCCTGGAAAGATGCTATACCAAACAAAGTGTCTGTGCAAGGTTCTGCTTTCCTCCTTAAATAGGATTTCAGGTCTCTAACTTTACAAATCATGCTTTTCAGCACTAAGCACCATTATCAACAGCAGGGCAATCCTTCAATTAATACAAGATCACTGAGAGCTGAAACAAAGAAAAGTTCCAAGTACAGAGAAGAAGAACAGAAGTTTCTAACTTTAATTTAGATACTTTATTTGTATCTAGTTTTTCAGCAGCTTTGGAAAAAAGATGGGTCTTGCTGTAGACCCTAGTGACCAACAGCCTGGAGATATTTCACAGCAAGGTTACAATCTTCAAGGTTTTCCTTTGATTCTTTGAAACAAACAAACAAAAAATATTCCTTCAGTTTGTTCAGATAAAGATCCTTCTCTGAAAACCCAGCATTCAGCACCATTTTCACAGAGTTGCTAGTGCAAGATAATGAGTGTAACTAGAGTAAGAAAGATGGATTTCACAGGGAATTTGGCCAGGAATGTAGTCTGATAGGGATCTGACCATACCTAGTAAGACAATTGTTATAATCTCAGTTAAGATGACACCAAGCACTGCATATATGTCATCAGCAAAAAAGTTTGTCTACCATGAGTCCATTGGAGTTGGTAATGAGCTCTAGAGATATCCTTTTACTATTTCGCCATCATTTATGCAATTTTGATTACTATAATCAGAATTTGCAACTTAAGTTTACTAGCTGAAACACAAACATTTCCTAAGCTCCTATTTGAGGCATGGGTTAAAAAGGAAAGAGCAGTATGGACCCATCCACAAAAAAAGGCCACTTCCTAATGTCTGATAAGCAGTATGGTGGAATATTCGGGCTTTACCTTTTGGTGATTTTCTTTATTTTAGGTTTGCAGACTTTGAGAGGAGTGCATACAACAGACACAGAAATCAAGATAAATTTCCTTATGCCTTCAACAGAAGCCAGATTACAAAAGCTGCTATTTAAAAATAAAGAAAAAAGGAAATGCCTTTCCATTTTCCAAGTGTCTACAATTAGCCTAGCTGCTCGTATTTTCCAGAAGGTTTTGTTTTTAGGGTTTTTCAAATATATATATTTTTTTGTTCTTTTTTTCCAGAACCCACACACAGGAGTTCCACAATCTCATCACTGCTCTTTTAAGGACATTATCACCTCTTTGCAAAATGCCTCTGTGCTAGAGTACTCCCAAGGCACATCCTGGAGAGTTCATTTCCTCACGTGTCACACATATATTTTTGTCTTTGTGGGAATGGATTTTGAGCTCTAAACTAGATTTCTGATAGAAAACAGGGGGCCTTCATTGTATTTCCTCCCCTTTTATAGTCTCTTTGCTTACCTACTAAGAACCTAACTCATCCTTACTCCAATTTACTTTATTGCTGCTCTATTAATAATTATATATATATATTTATTCTATACTTGCTATGTGTTTCATAAAGTCTCTTTAGAAGACTAGAAAAAAGTGCTGAAAAACTTTTACCTTACCTTTAGCAATGCTCCTGTCTTTGAAAATAGTGTTGGTGCTGATACTGAGCTGTGTAATAGGGATCTAAGTAGATGGTAGGGTTACCTGGAGGCATCTTCTGGTGGAAAACCATGGTAGTATTAGTGGGTTACTCTGCCCACAATCCACCTCTTTAAGGAAAGCATTCAGACAGCAAGCTGGTCTTTGTGAAATGGACAAGATACATCTAGGGATTCATGCAACCACATGCAAGAATTGCTGGCCCCATAAGTAAGAGAAAATACCATTTTTAAGAGACTCAGCAAAGTTCTCAAGGTTAAAGTTTCATTATCAGACTATGTAATGTATGATGAGAAGGTGAACAAGCACAACCTACACTCCTGATGTGAATAAGTGAGAATCAAGATTTAGGCTAAGGGGTTTTCTTAGTCTGTAACAAGCTGTTTAGATGAAAGGCAAACAAACCTGAGACAGAGAGAGAAAAAGAGGCAAGAGATATTAACTGTGTTTGCAGCAGCATCTCATTTAAGGTAAAGCCCTCTCTAAGTGTAGGACATACTTTGTGGTTCTCCCTGCTGTTATATCAAATATATGATCAGTGTTTATGGGGGGATTATAATCAAGGATGAAACATATTTAGCAGTACCAACATGCTTAGAGGTCATCTCACCTGCAGTCTGGTTCATGTGAAGTCATAATCACATGTACATGCACACATGTGAAAACAAAATCAAAATGAAAAATCTTTAATCTACACTTGCAATTAATTTGTACATTGCTGTGGGGTATTTGGCATAGATTAAAAGTGGTCCAAGCCCATGCAGACAGTTATGGTTAATGGGGAATTACAAAAATCAGAAAAAGGCAGAATGCTTCTTCTCCGGGACATTAAAAAAACTCAGGTAATCTTCACATCAAAAAGTGTTTAAGCTTACATAGACATAACAGTGTCTTACTGCAGTAAGACCTCAAAGAAGACAATAGTTTTCTAGTAAAATTCCATTTTGATGAGATCCCTTGTCATGAAGTTGCCAGTGACTAGGATAGGGCTCTGAAAGCATGTAGATCAGTGGTGTCAGGAACAGATCCATCTGGAGAAAACCAGCATCCAGTGTGGACTTTTCCCATGGCAGATGAGGCATCAGGCAGTATAAGCAGGGAGCCACCCCAGACTAATCTGCCTGAGGAGCAAGCTTGTACTTGGATGGGGTTGAGTCTCATTGTAATTCTGACTTTTTCACTGCCTTCCCTTAAAGCAGAGGCACACTTTTCCTTTTGCAGAAAGGGGAAGATGGTGCATCCATTTCCCAGAAAATGCTTCTCACACTGTGGAGCAATTCCAAAGCCACCTGTCCTCCCATTTCTGCCTTCTTTATTTCTTCATGAGGGGATTTGGGTAGTTTCCCAGTAAGAGCTGTCTTCTGAACTCCTCTCATGCTTTTTCATGTACCTCATTTGTTGCATTCCTCATGCATTTGATTTGTTTGTATAAAACAACAAAGAAGGTTATCCCTACTGCATGAAAATATACACAGCAATATCCTGATATAGGTATATCACCTATTTATAGCTCCCAGATTTTTCAAGATAAACCTGAAATATTCCTCATATTTCCAGCTGGTCCATTTACATTTTCAATGTAAATCTCTTTGAGTTTTAGGCAGAAATGTAAGCACCACATCCTGATGCACAGTTTGGTGTTTGATGTACAGCATGTTATTCATGTGACGGAAGTGATGAATTCTCAGGGCACAGAATGTGCCTGAATATGTTGGTATTGCAAAGAGGGGGTGTTGGGAGCTGGGAACAATAGTATATGAGAAGGTGAGAGTTTGCAGGAAGTTCACATGCAATTTGCTCTTTTACCTAACCTCAAGAGGGGACTTAGGCACTTGATAACTCCTTAGTTGTATTTATCTGTATGAAATAACAACTTCTGTTTCTGCACTACTGTAGAACTTGCAAGGACTAGCAAACTTTGCTAAGCACTGCACAGATACTTTACAGAAATACAATGCCTGCCTAAAGGAGCTTCTAACCACGGAGGCTTTCTGTTTACTTTGTGACCGAACCTGTTTACATCAATGTTTTCTTCACATTCTGACCTGGAAGAACATGTTTTCAGTGAACCACAAAGGGACCTAGGATTTTGCGATTTGTTTAGCTATTATTCCAGTTGTCCTCTTCTGTATTTTATGGTATAAGGGAGTAACAAGAGAGACATCTTGCTGCAGGAAGCAGTATATTGATCTAACAGGTGATGATACCCCAGGGTTAGGAAGTGAAAAATCTCACGTTTTCCAAAGATTTCAAGGAATTTGCAAACTTCATTTTGAACTGAGAGATGAATTAAAGTCCTTAGTGAAAATTAAAGTCTACCTTTGCCCCAGTTACAAAACCTAATGTATTTGCAGCAAATTGTATCAAGAGTGGGTTGTTAGCTGGGGATTTGCATCTGTTTTCTTAGTGCAGCACTACCCGTACTTCACGAATGGCTGTGGGGAAGTCTATCATAAAGAACATAAATGAAACCAGGCCCATATGGCAAAGTTGTTGCAGTGATTTCCTTGAAATAATTAACGGTTAGGAGGAGGCTGCCTGCTGTTCCACATGTGAAAAAACAACAGATGGGCAGCGTTACATTTCTCTGATAATAAAATGACCTAATGGTCTATTTAGAAAACTAGAAATACTTTTCCCTGACTGTTTACAGATTTTAGAAATATCATGATAAGCAAACACAGAGAGTTCAAAGCAATGATATAAAGGACAAGTGGATAAATAATGACCCAAGTTTGTTACGAAACATAGTGGAACTGTTGTATAGTTAATATAAACACAGATGACCTTTATTTTTGCTCATTTTTCTTCCCTGAAACAGGAAACAGAAGATAATCTTTGTCACACAGTAGAATCTTCCACTTTGCTTCTACTTTGGAACTGTGGGGCAGATTACCATGCTGTATTTAGGAGTATGACAATGCTACTTTCTTTTCCAAGCACATGCTGAAAAAATGATATGAGTTTGAGAAGACAGACATACGACTTTGAATAACCCAAGGACTGCACTCACTACAGCAAAAACCACCCACTCCCATCACTCAAAAGAGGGGTCTGAAACCATAACCACAATTCACACCTATGGGATTGTGTATAAAGTACTCAAGGAAGCAAATAGATTTTCTACATCAGGAATTATTTATGTTCCGTAGCATGAAGGAATGTGAAGTTATTCTGGTTGTGAAGACTATGACTGATACCCAGCAATCTGTTTCCTAAAGAGGTGGTATTGACCTTCAGCTCTTGTATGCATTCATTTCATTGTGCTGTCAACAAGGGATATGGGAAATCATATGATAGAAAACCAATCCTGAAAAATTATTCTAGGAGATTTTAAATTCTAACTTTTAAGTTACATTGGCTCTCTGATCTGTCTACTCATATGTACATAGGCACTGGAGTTGGTATAGAATGCCAATGAACAGATGGGAACAGGAAGGTAAGAGTGAGGAGCACAGGATCAGCTCCTTATTTTGTACAGACCTTTATTGGCTTAAAGAAATTCTGAAGTTGAGATCAATTACTCATTTTTTGGTACTACTACAAATGTGAGGCCTTAGCCAAAAATTAGATTCAAATAATGCTGGGAGCTGTTTAAACACAAAGGATGCTTCAGATTTTATTCTGAAATGCTGGCAAAAAACTACTAGAAGGGACACATAATTAGCTCAATTTTTACAAGAAAGACAGTAATAGGGTGATCTGTATTGCTTCCTAAATTTCTTTTGAGATACTTAATTACAGATGCCAAAGTAAATTAACAGAAACCCAGAATTTAATTCAGCTTTCCACCACATGAATCCACTGTTTTAATATTAATTGTTTTCAGCAAGATGTAAAGAAGGAACATGGTTATCTGATAGCAGTTTTTCTCAGTCTTGCACTGAACCAGTGCAGCTCTGCCCATAGGTCTGAAACCCTTCAACATAAGTGTGTAATAAGCCATTTTGCTTCCTAAATTGACAGGACTATGCATAAGGGAAATTCCCTTTTGGATGCCCTTCAGAAATCCTAAAGCACAATAAAACAGAGACAATGGACTTGCTGTATTACTCCAGTACCGACCTCCCACCACTTCCTTTCTCCCACCAGGCAGGCCAGCAAGGGTAAAACAATCCTGCTCTTTCTAGAGGTGCCAGATATCTTGGGGAGACTCATGAGGTCTGACAAAAAGCGGACAGGAAGACAACATACTGGCAGTGGGTGAAAGGCAGATCTGTGTGTGGGACTGGGAGTCACAGTCCAGAAAAAGACACTGTTTTCTATATACCGAGAGTCAGCAGCTAATGTCTGTAATGTCTTCCTTGGGTGTCAATTCAGTAAAGCAGATATCTAAGTCATTTGGGGAGATCTAATGAACTTGATCTCCAGAGTTATATTATATGCATGTTATTCCAAATGGCACATTCTCAGTGCACTAGAGTCAGGTGCAATGCAAGAGATGGGCACTGTGTGCCCATCTCACCTCTGACCAAGAGTCAAAGCAATACTGTCCCTAGGATGGTAGTATCTTTTCACATAAGTCAGAGGAAATGGATTCAGAAAGTGCAGTTATTGTCTTTTTCCTGATATAAGCAGTATTGTATTGATATCTCATATTACAGGTGTTGCACAAAGCCCTCTTGTTCACCCCTGGCTGAACAGAGCTTGCCTGTGTGTATAATAGAGTCATTCTGGCAAGTTAATTCAACTTTTACAAAAGAAATCCTGAATTGTGAGAAAATTAACACCCCCCCTTGTCTTTTTTCTTGTCACCATCAAAATAATTTCAACTGTCTATAAGGGATACCAATGAAACCTTATTGGAACAGAATGTTAATATGAGAAGGATAGGTCCAGCAGAGCATGGATCTGCTAAGACACGAAGTAGGTGCACTTTAAGGTGGGGAAAGCACTTCAAAATGAGAATTGTTTGAATAACAGCATGTACCAGTTTCCTGAGTTATTATACGTTAGCAAATTTCTAGAGAAATAAACACAAACAGCTCAGAGATAAATCAGTTCTTGACGGAATGGAAAACAAACCTCCATCATCTGGCTGTATTTCCCATCGTGACATGTGGCTTTAAAGTCATACCAAACAAGCACAATTGGTCCCAGGACAGCAGAAACACCCAGATAGTTTTGCCAGTAAGGATTTGGCCTTTCATGGGTGTGTTTCTCTTAATGCCTTTAGTTTCACTAGGTAATGGGAGAAGCACAGAAGTGATAACAAAAGTTCTGACAGAGCCTATGTAAAACTATGTTTCTTCATATACCCTGCAGTGTTCAGTTCCCGTTTGGTGGGTTAAAACCAAAGTGTTCAAATTCATTCCATGTATCTAGCAAAACAAGTAGAAAACACCATTTTTCTATGTTTTTCAACGAACATGCCTCCGAGTGGGAATGGAGCAGTTTCAAAATCGTGGGTGATTTATTTTGATGGCGGAGTAGGGGTCGAAATCCTTGGAAAGCATATTGCTATTAGTAAGAGTTCAAAAATCAATAACTGAGTCAGCTACTCCCTTGCCAATGTTCTTTATCCCCTTCTGTTTTGAAACTAGCTTGAGAAATCACAAACCCACAAAATACTGTTGAGAATTTTGTAGTCGCTTTCTGGTTTTTTTTACTAGATTGTACTAGAAATGTTTTCTCCCAAATCATAGGTATGAGCTAGTTCTTTCTTTGCATTGAAGCTAGGATCCTCACTTAGTAAGGGGGCCAGGGGAGCTGGAGTTAAAAGAAGAGCCATCAATCACATTGGCTGTGCTGCTGCTGCTGTGCCGTGATGCAGCATTGGGTCATTTTATAACAGTTTGTATCCTGTGAGAGCTACAATAAAAATGTGAGGTGGGGAGAGGAGTGCTGTTGTTTCCAGGATGGAAATTTCCTAGAAGTTTGTGCAACACTCCTAGCACTGTTAACAAAGAGAAATTGCTATCATTTTTATTGAGCGTGCTCAACTACAGGCTTTGAAAAGTTTCCTTGTATTTGGGCCTTTACGTATTGCAACTAGTGACCTTCCCACTTTCAGAGAGAAATGGAAAACCAACAGTATCTCAGTGAAAGAGACATGATTGCAGTGTACAAAATTTGCAAAACTTTGGCATGTAGGTGGGTTTTGCAGCAAATGATTAGCTCTAATGCTATACCAGCCTAATTAAGCCCAGCACACGCATTTCACAGTGCTCTGGAGCAGCTGCTCACTGGCGTATGGTCTGCTTGCATTGAACAAGATACTATAGAAAACAACTATCATTTTGTATAACCTGAGATCAGCAAAGTAACTGCATTCCTTCTCCAACAGGTAAATATCAGCTAAAAACTTAAACTGAAGCAGAAACCCAGGCATCTTGCTAGCTCAGGAAAAACTATTGAAAAATAGTGTAAAAATGCCTTGATGATAGCTGCTGCAAATTACTATGAATATTTAGACCAAGACACAGGTCAACTCTCAAAGCCATGCCAGCAAGTCTATATATGAGGTTAAACAACTGCGTGCCATATTTATGAAAGGAGCTTTTGTTTGCTATTTTGTGATTTTTGCAATTGAGTTTAAGCATAAGTGGTAACAAGAAATTAACTGTCCTTGAATAGCTTGTAGCCAAGGCTGATGCACTACTGGAACCTTCATAGGACTTTTGTCTTTATTTGAGAAAAATGTTCTCTTAAAAGAAAAGGAAAGAAGAATCAAATTCATAAGCAGGAACTTAAGTTAAAACCTAGGAAGAAAATGATACCTGGCTTGAAAGAAATTGGAAAAATCCAGCCAAAATGCAGTTGAGACTACTTTGGCTGAATTTATCCAACTGAAATGCAGGATGCCCTGACTGCCTACATTGCCTCATTTCTTCTCTTAGTAACATTAATCACCGATGAAGCACCGATGTAATTTCCTTACATGCACTGTTTCAGAGAAAACTGATAATTTCACAACAGACTGAACTGAAGAATGGATGGAACCAGCATCCCATTATTTCATTGTGTGATAGAGTGAGAGCTAACCCAATGAATTAATCGAGTGCTATGTAGAAAAAATGGATAAATTTTTCATTTTGAAATGAAAGTCCTGGTGGGTTATATGTAACTACAACTGAATTTCATAAAAAGAGAGGCAATTTTAGATGGGGACCTTGAAATTCATTGAAAAATCATGGTTCAAAGATCTGTTCCTCAGGCCCCACCATCAGACTTAGAGCAGATAAATGACATTCCTGCAACCCAGAAAAGGAGCAAATCCTTATCTTTGTACCACTGTGCAGGATTTCTGATTTATACCTATGATGCACAGCACATGGCAGATCTTCGGGTGCTGACTGCTTATCACAGGAAGGTGTAGGTGGAAAGGAGGAAAGACAGTTTTACTTTCCATTGTGTTGCCCATCAACTAGGAGGCAGTTACATGACTTATATAGCGGTCTCCTCCCTGCTTTCTTTATGGTACCACACTTCCCTAAAAAAAAGACAGCAATCCTACCTGCTACAGCTTTGCAGCAGATATGAAAGGTGCATCAGCACAGGACATCTGAGATCTCAGGAACTACAGGAACAGATGTTTCTCTCAGTAATACTACAACTAAAATCTGTCTGTGTTCAGTATAACACGGTCAGCTTCTTAAATATATAAAACCTAAATGTAAGCAACATTCCTCAAATGCACATATATATCCTAAGTCCTTCTATTGTCATCAGAAAACCATGTTGAAGTTTCAGTAATTTGCTGGTTTAGAAAAAAATCAGCCTGGGATGAGAAAAACACTCTTTGCAAAATACACTTGTACAGAACAGCAAGAGACCTAGGTAAAGAGCTTTTCTGGTGGTTTCTTTTTGCATTCAACAAAATAAAGAGACAAAGAAAGAAGTTATTTTTACCTAGTTGAGAAATAAAGACATTTCCAAGTATGCAGACCTTGGGTGATGGCTTTAGGATAAAAGTGTTCTGAATTCTAGGGATTTATTAATTTGAATTCTCCAGTCATTTTATTTTGCATTGAAGCCCCTTCTGAGCTTTTTAAGCAGTTGGTTGTCAAAGTATGTGCTCTACATCTCCTTCAGTACATCATTTACCAATGCTCAACTTTTGCTAAACTGAGAGTGCAGAGGTTTCTCCTCTGTTTCAATGCAAACCTGGTGTCCCTACTGCCATGGCAGAACTGCTGTTGCAGTCTGCCCGTGAAGAGATGCTAGCATCATTTCTCTCATCTCCTCACTGGCAGGCAGGCTGCTGCTAGGAATGGACAGCTTTGCCTATGTTAATGGGCAAGGTGTTAAAAAGTCTCTTTTACAGCTCTGAATCAACAGTTTTCAAACCCATTCACTGCACTGAGAGCACATGGGTCAATGTCTACAACTGTCCAAAGACTGTTTGAAAGGAAATGCTCTTAACCCCTGTCACAGCACTGCTCTGAAGATGTTTGGCACAGTTTGACACTCTAGCTGGCAGGAGAGTGCAGTGCAAAGAGAAGACACAAATGGCTTGGTGAAGCTCTGTATTTTCATAGAAGCAGGCCTAGAAATAAAAAATCATCAGGGAGCTAACCTGTAAATCTCATTCTCACGTCAAATGGAGTGCACTAGAATGTTCACAACTGGAGAATATGAATGGTTGAGCACAATCTGCTGGCCAACCTCTAAAGCATAAGTCAGCGGGAAAAATGAAAGAAGCAGTGTGGACTGATGGATAATTTCCCATTGCTTTTTATGAAGGAGAGATTTTGTTGATTCTGAAGTGAGTGTAATTGTCTGATGTGTTGTTTTCAGGTGTCAGATGCCACAACATCTCAACAAAACCAGACTGGGGCATTGTTAAACAGAACTGTATAAATTGTCAAACAACATGATTTGTTAATGGGAAGCACAACCAAAAGAGACATTAAAGAGGCAGAAGGAGAATATTTCTCATTACCCCCTTTCTTTACATGGTAATTAATAAAAATCCCCCAAAATTGTCATAAATGATGCTTTATCCTGGGGGGTTGGACAGACCATGAGTTAACACAGAAATGGTATGAAAATTTCTTCTTCCTACATCTCAAGCACCATCTGCTTCAGCCTAAGAAGATACCTATGAGAACTCAAAACTTCATCTACTACAATTTTCAGCCTATTATGGCAAACTCTGGTGATTTTTGCAGAGCTAGCTGAAGTCTGCCTTTGATGCATCCAGTGACATACAGTAGGTGGAAGGTAGTTTGGTCGAGGCTTGTGGCCTGCCAATATGCCCATGTCCTCTGTTCTGCCACATTAGGAGAGACTTGCTCCTAACTTCATTTTGATATCTTTAAAGACAGGGATCTGTAGGCCCTTAGGAGCTTGTGTCTCACTGACAGGCAAAAAATTTTAATCTCATAGGCCCGTCATTTTCCAAGTGTTGGCAATAACTCTTAAATGACTAAGATGGTTTAAAAGATATTCTTTTAATTTGCTTGCTCTGTGTGATTCACAGAATGTTTCTTTCTTAGTTCTTATTTTTGTAGCACAGACAGTGAATTTTCAAGTTCCTCTGACAAACCTTTAGTTTAAACAAATTACACACAAGTTTGGGCTTTTTACAACAAAGTGGTTTTGGAAGATCTCACTTTTTTTCTTCTTTATCTTCACTAGTGCTAATGTATTGCATGTACCTAATCATTTGTGTTACTCACCTAAGTACAACTCAGTAAAATGTCATGTTCATATCGCTTTTGAAGAAACAGCATTACAGTCTAAAAGAGCCAGTCAGTCTTGTCTAACAATACGTTTGCCAGATGAAGATTAACAGCACAGGTCATTCTTTATAGTGAGACTGCATCATAGAAAACAACTCAATGGGTCATGCAGTCCCTCATCTGTTAATTTCAAGCTAACCCTGAACATGTGTTGAGAGTTTCACTGTCTCGTTAATACATAGCAATGCTGCCTTGTTTATCAGCCTCAACAAAATACAGCTCACATTGAACTTGAAAAAACAAAAAAAAAATAAAAACACATATCTTAGGGAATGCATTCACTTTCATGTTGGCTTTCTGTTCCCTGACTATATGATGCTGCATGGAGAGAGGCTAGGGAAGGAAGCAGGGATTCAGAGCGGTATTGGCTGGAGCTGGGGGAATACCACAAGAAAGATCCATTGCTATGTCACAAGTTGTACTGTACAAGTGTTTGATCTTTGTTCTACCACATTAAAGTCACTCCTTTGGAGCACAGGGCATTGAGGTAGGGTAGATAAATTGTCAGATATTCTGGACAAATGATAGGTATGAGAGGGTGGGGGGAAAAGGGCTCTACAAACAGTTTACACTGTGTGTAAATTAGGTTAGCATTAGCACAACATATTATCTTTGAAAAAAAGTCATTAAATGAATCATAAATGTAGAGAAAGAAAAAAAAAGATCAGGTCTGCTTTACTTTTTAGTATGGTTTAGTTAATTTGTGAAGTGCCTAACCCACTCATGGACAATGGAGATTTGTCTATAAAGGACAAATATGAAAAATGGGTTTAGTTAGTATTTTGAAACATATTTATTGCTTCCTATTGTCCTGAAGTATTTATCACAGCATTAATCTCATCTTTAATATTTTTTTTTGTGTGTGTTTTGTTTCGGGTTTGTTTTGTTTTCCTTTTTTTTTTTTTTTTTTTGGTTTTGTTTTGCTTTGAGTGAATATGGCTTTATAAAATGTCACACTCCTATTACACATCCAACAGACTGAATTGTGCATAAAACAGTGTTGAGTTACAGGAAAAAGTGACATCAACTTCTTCTTTTTTTTTTTTTTTTTTTTCATTTTGTTTCTGCAGCTATCATGTGGAAGGGAGGGGTCAAGGACGTATATTCATCTGGGTTGAGTTCCATTGAAATACCTGAGGCTAATATTTCCTGGTAGCAACTCCAGAAGGTTGTCTGCTCATTTCTTTACTTAAGGCCAGTGAATCATTTCCTCTTCAGCATCACTTTACTTTATGGATTAGGAGATCAAGTGTAGTGTGATCTCGTTATTTAAAATTACATAGCAAAGTTATCCTCTGTATATTTATCCAACATGAGACTGGGGACCAACAACCAAAGATGACAAACTTTCAGCATTCAGTCATTTGGAGAGGGGTCAAAGTAGAGTATTAGAGTGAACCCAATTAGTAGTAGGTAGGTACCAAGTCAGGAGCTATTGAATTGTATGCTTTTCTTTCTGTCAACATAGCAGCTTTGCATTTATCAAGGCCAATAACCTTTAGTGTCTATGCAGTACTACTTCTCTGGACTTTAGAAGAAATACCTGTGCAACTTGAAGAGATGAAGAAGAGTCTGTACTTAACCACAAGCACAGAACTGAGTTGCATAAGTTTTTCCTATATTATGGTTCCATTTATAAATAGTTTATAAAGCATTAATACATTATTAATAGACATTAACCAACAGCGATAAAGTTTGACAAGTTGTTTATAAACATTGGCTTAGAATTAGCTACATTACCTTCCCCTGCTTTGTTTATAGCCGTTTACAGAATAGATTGATCATGTCTATAACAGGCTCAAAGCCGACATTAATCATGTACTGAGCTTGTAAGAATGTACCTTAAAATAAAGCCTGGCCAACTCTTCCCTTTTCAGCTCTGCAAAGCAAAGAAGCCCCAGAAGTCAGAAGCTGGCTTCTGCACAACTTAACACTAAACTACAGGTAGTGCCTGAACTGAAAGGGCTTCAAACTCATTTTCAAAACTAACAGTACTGGTCACAAGACTCACATTGTTCTGAGCCAGCTTTGTTACCAGAACCTGGTAATATGGCTGGTTTTGCAGATGATACAGGTGTACAGGAAAATAATCATGTGAAATCAAGAAACACTTTCTACAGACCAAAGATTACACAAGAGTGAGCAGATGAAAAACCTTTTCTTGGAATAATGGTAGTTCAATAGATTTTACAGTCAAAAGAAAAATAAGCATAAAGTTCAAGAGCTTCTCTAAAGTGATTTCTTTTTCCAGCATCTCTCAGATTGCAGTAATTGAGGCAAGCACATGTACACCCTACTACAGATGTTCTAAGCCATGAGGATCTATGAAGTGTTGCTGAGGCATGTGCAGAAGTAGCTGGCTCAGAAATCCAGGTCTGTGAGTACTGCAGAACAATACAAGCCTGTGACATTTATAAGGGGTCTTCTCAGACATTGGGGCAACACTGAATTTTGCCCAAAGGTGAGCAACAGGTGCTACACCAAGGCAATGCTGCTACTACCATGAGAAGCAAAGTAGCTACTGAAATTGCAAAACTGCTCTGGAGACTGCTGTTCCCCCCAGTAAGGTCAGAGATGGCTGTTTCAGGGAGCTGGTGTATGCCTAAGCCATCCATCTGAACCCATCCTTCCTCCATAGCCCTAGCCAATGTCACCTAGCTTCAAAGGTATTGGCACAGGAAGCAGGGTCAGAGATCATAATACATGCAGACATACATTGAGCTCTATAGCTGTCTGGAGAATGTGCCCAGGGATGTACACACTGGCAAAAGGTTATGAGATGTGACTTTAGAAGCATATGACTTTTTGAAAGTGTGACTGAGAACAGTGAGTTACTGAGTGGTGGTCCAGGAGACAATTCTGAGCCAGCACTAGCTCATAGCCTTACCCATCTGGATAGCTAGTTACTCCAAGTTCAAGTCACCTGTAAAGCTATGGCACTGCACTTGTTCAGCTGCATCTCCTGCTATTCACAGCAGTCACTGCACAGCATCACACCCTGCTGTGCAGATGCAGCCCCTTGCTTATGAGGCTCCAGGGATGTCACTAAGATGCACCAAAGAACCACAGCCTTAGGCATCTTCCCTTTGTGAAAGCTATGAAGGCAATAAAATTACTTTTATTTGTGTAGAGATACCATCTAATAATTTATAGCTAAATTCAGTGCAACCATTTTTCCTTTGCTAAATTAGTCTCATTGCTACTTGCAGAGCAGCAAGTGCTGGAGTTAGTGAAAGACTCTATATTTATTTAACCAGGGAAAGAACCCTTGAGATGTATACATAGCAAATTAGTCAAACTGAACAGAACACTCTGAAAATTACTGCCTCAGGATGTGTTCCTTGATTTCTTACTGATGAACTCTATGGAGGAGTTATCAATGCAAAGGGAAGGAAATCTTTTAAAAGTCCCAACTGCTTGTAAAAATTCTGAAATGAGCTCCACTAAGTTAAAAGTGTTTAGGAGAAGAATGTAATTCTAGTTTCTAGGCACCATGGCAAGACAGATTTATAATGACTCATAAAGTATTCATTTGATTATATATTGCTGTGTTGTTTTCATCACCCCTATCACAGAAGAGTCTGCTGTTGTTATTAAAGCCTATTGCAAGTTTTCAAACGTTTTTTGGACTTGGAAGCTTATTTTTTGTTGGTTTTTTTTTGTTTTTTTGTTTTTTTGGTTTTTTTTTTTTTTTAATGAGCTGTTTCATTCTCATAGTAACACAGCAGTCCACTAGTAGTAGATGAAAGTTAAGACCCAATTGCTACTTCCATTTCAGAATGTTTTTCTGAAGTTAAAAGCACATCAGGGTGGAATTATATATACAGGCCCAAACATATTTTTAACTTGCTCTAGTCCATTAACTTATTCTTAAAGATGCTATACATGAAAGTACCAAATGACATTTTTCAGACTTCCTGCAGAATAAGACTTATATTATGCTGAAGAATAATAGTCACTTAATCCTTTGTGTGAATGGCTGCACTCAGCAATTAGTAGGCAAATGCAAACAGCTGAACTATTTAACATTGCAAAGCAGCTAAGTTAAGCTTAATGGTTGAACTGTGTAAGCATATGTCTGCTGAAATCAGGGCAACAAAAAATGTCAAGTAAACAGCAATTATCCTACAAATATTTGGCATTTTAGGTATTTCTCATGTGAACGTGACAGTAATTTTAGGAGGATTGCAGATTTCAAGTAGGATGAGTTTTAAAAAACACACAGTAATAAGCTCTTTAGATACAGACTTGTGTTTCTAACTTCAAACTGCTTATTTTTTTTAAGAATTCTTCTTTGGAGTTCAGAAGAAATTAAATTTAAATTTTAAAATGTATTTTTTTCTACATGGAATTAAAATAATTTGTAGTTTTTCTTCCCTTTTCTTCCACTGGCAGCTTCCCACTCAAACCTATACACTTTGGATTCTGGTGCAGCAAGATGTATATGGCTAGAAAAGAATATGCCTTTTAGGCTGTGGCAGTGGTACTTGTTTGCAAAGCCACCTTTATATTCCAGTGACCTTTCTGCAGGATCTCTATCCCTGCTCTTTGAAGTTTTCTAGGAAGGGCTTGTTCATGCAAAGCAGATGGTTGCAGAGGAGGGAGTTTCCTTTGCATATCCTCATGTGCCTGCTGCTCTGCACAACAGAACCACCTCTGTGACCAGTTCCCTTGAAACACCCCAGGAATTCACAAGGTAAATTAGCATGTTTGGATCTAGTGTCTTCACTCAGGATAAGGAGACAGCTCTTCCACCTGTGTGACAAACTCTAGAGACAGCAAAAAGAAAATCACCTTATTTTGAAATCAGAGCTATGAAAAGTTAATATCCTTGCTGCATGGCAGAGTCAGCAGTCCCTTACTCCTGTTTGCAGGAAGTAGCTACAGGTTTCTTCTTATATTTTTGTCCTCTGTTGCCTGCTTAGGAAATGGATGGAAAAAGCTGCTTTCCACCACCTGCATTCAACCGTCATGGTGCATGGGAGGATCTGCTTCTGGGAATGTTGTGATTAATAAATATGACAAGGAACTCTTATGGTAAGAGGTTTCTGAATATCTCTGAGACATCTGAATCACAATGTTATTCATAATGTGCAACCTAAAACTTCATAACTAAATATGGGGTTAAAGTCAACTTTCTGCAAAGCTTTGATGGATGCTGTCCCATAAGGCTGGAGGATTGTTTAGTTGTCAGCTACCAATGAATAACCATTCTTAGTCACTATCCAATGACTCATCCTGTAAAATCCCAAGAGGCTGTCACGTCTTCCATGTATGCTAGTGAATAAACCTTTACATCTGGCAACCAGGACATCTTTTAGGCAAAGATGTCGTTTATGAAGCAGTCTTTGGACACAGTGAAACAGTCCCTAATAGAGTGTGAGGTCATGGCAATCTGGGGTATCTCTTATCCTAGAGACATCAGCTGTGCTAAACACAGATTTGGAACAAGGACAAGGAAGGATCAAAAAACTCAGAAGCCTAATTTGGATCACATCTTTTCCTTGCCTTCCTCCCATCCTGTTGTTAAACTAAGACTGGGAAATCTCAGTCAAAAAGGACTGCCCACTTTCTTGACCTCGTGAATGAAACTGTAATATAAAAGAAAAACAAGGTCTCTAGACAGTTCTACCAGTGATGCTTAGAAATGCTGGGATTCCATGTAGCCCTTGAGACATATGAGGGAGATGCATTGTGCTCATTGAGGACTAGCTGTGCTCTTCAGGTTTCATTTGCCACAGTTTTAACCAAGGGTGTGAAGGAGGGCAGTCTCTACTGACAGAATGCTGGAGGTCACCCTGGTACAGACTGGAAAAACTAGAATATAGACATCCAAATGTAGCAACGGAAAAAGGCAGTATACTTTAATGCCAGTAAAATACTCCTGGTGTAGCTATAATGTGTGTCTTAATTACTTTGGAACAGGAAGTGTTCTTCTTCCTATGTTTTTGCAGTGTCTATCAAGACCTATTTAAGACGATAACCAAAATGTCATTTTCTAAAACTCAGCAGAAATTTTTCTTCTGACAAGTATACAATTCACTGGATAATTAGGTTCTCCTGTCAGAGGACATAAAATAGCAAACTTGGTTCCTGGAGTGTGTGGAAGATAACTTTCTGACACAGCTGGTAATTAAGCCTACCAGCTGTGATACGCAGCTAGACCAGTTGTTTACGCAGAGAGAAGGGCTTGTGGGAATTGTGATGGGTGAAGGCTCTCTTGGGCACTGACCATGAAATGATAGAGTTCTCAGTTGTTGGGAAAGGAAGGCGATCAACAAAACCTCTACCATGGACTTCCAGAGGGTGGACTTTGCCCTGTTCAGGAGGCTGGTTAAGAAATTCCCTTGGGAAACAGTTCTTAATAGCAAAAAGGTCCAGGAAACCTGGATGTACTGTAAGAAGGAAATCTTGAAGGCACAGGAGCAGGCCATCCCCATGTGTTGGCAGAGGAACTGTGGGGGAAGAAACCAGCCTGGCTCAACAGGGAGCTTTAGCAGTGACTCAGGTTAAAAAAGAGCATTTATAAACTTTGGAAGGAAGGGCATGCAGCTCAGGAAGAGGACTAGGATGTTGTTATGTCATGCGGAGAGAAAATTAGAAAGACAAAAGCTCAACTGGAACTCAATCTGGCCACTCATGAAAACATAACAAAAAGGTTTTTTATAATGCATAACAGCAAAAGAAGGGCCAAGGAAAATCTCCATTCTTTATCAGACCTGGGAGTGGAACATAGCCACCAAGGATGAAGAAAAGGCTGAGGCACTTAATGCCTTTGCCTTGGTCTTTAACAGTAAGACCAGTTGTCGCCAGGCAACTGGCCCCCTGAGCGGATAGACATGGGCAGGGGGCAGAGTAGATACCCTGCAGTCTGGAGGAAGTCACTGGTGACCTGCTGTGCCTTTTAGACCCTCACAAATCTATGGGACCAGGTGGATTCATACAAGGGTACTGAGGAAGCTGGCAAAAGAGCTCACCAAGCCACACTCCATCATTTATCATCAGTCCTGGATATCTGGGAGGTTCCAGACTACTGGAGGTTGTGCAGTGTGACGCCCATCCACAGGAAAGGTTGGAAGGAGGATCTGGGGAGCTACAGGCCTGTCAGCCTGACCTTAGTGCTAGAGAAGGTTATATAGAACAGATCATCTTGAGCATGGTCACATGGCATGTGCAGGACAACCAAGGAATCAGGTCCAGCCAGCATGGCCTCAGGAAAGGCATTTCCTGGCTGACCAACCTGATCTCTTTTTATGACCAGGTGACTCACCTAGCAGAGGAGGGAAAGGCTGTGGACATTGTCTACCTGGGCTTTATCAAAGCTTTTGATACTATCTTCAACAGCACTCTCCTGGAAATACTGGCAGGCCATGGTTTGGACAGGTGCACTCTTTGCTGGGTTAAAAACTGTCTAGACGTCTGAGCCCAGAGAGTGGTGGTGAATGGAGCTGCATCCAGTTGGTGGTGTTCCCCAGGGCTCAGTAGTGGGCCCAGTCCTGTTTAATATCTTTACTGGTGATCTAGATGAGGGGATTGAGTATATCCTCTGTAAGTTAATGGATAACACCTAGTTGGGAAGGGTTGATAGGATTAGGAGAGTAGGAAGGGTCTGCAGGGATCTGGAAGGCTGGATTGATGGGCTGAGACCAATGTCATGAGGTTCAACAAGATCAAGTGCTGGGTTCTAACACTTCGGCCACAATAACCCCATGTAGGCTTGGGAGAGAATGGTCAGAAAGTAGTTCAGTAGAAAAGGACTTTGGGGTGCTGTTTAACAAGCGGCTGAACAGGAGCCAGCAGTGTTTCCAGGTGGCCAAGAAGGCCAATGGCACCATGGCTTGCATCAAGAATAGTGTGGCCAGCAGGATCAGGGCAGTGATTGTCCCCCTGTACTCAGCACTGGTGAAGCCACACCTCAAGTTCTGTGTCCATTTCTGGGCCTTTCACTGCAAGAAAGGCAGTCAGGTGCTGGAGAGTGTCCAGAGAAGGATAATAAAGCTGGTGAAGGGTCTAGAATGTAAATCCTATGAGGAGCAGCTGAGGAAGCTGGGATTATTCAGTCTAGAGAAAAGGAGGCTCAGGGGCAACCTTATCACTCTCTACAGCTACCTGAGAGGAGGTTGTAGCCAGGTGAGGGCCAGTCTCTTCTCCCAGGCAACTAGTGAGAGTTGCCTGAGAGGTCCACTGGTCAAGAGGTCACAGCCTCAAGCTGCCCCAGGGGACATTCATGCTGGACATCAGGAGGAATTTCCTCATAGAAAGGGTTGTTAAAAATTAGAATGGACTGCTCAGGGATGTGGTAGAGACACCTTCCCTGGTGGTGTTCAAGAAATGGCTACACATGATATGTAGAGCCATGGTCTAGTTGACAAGGTGGTGATTAGTCAAAGGCTGGAGTTGATGATCTCAGAGGTCTTTTCCAACCTAAATGATTCTGTGATTCTGTAATACAAACACAAAGTATTCTGAACTTGTATAAGTCCATGGGAGGATTTTGAGTCTCACCTACTGGAAAAGACACTGAGAACAGAACACTGTTTTACTCTCATTTCACTCAGTTTTATTTAACTGTTACATGTTTAAATGAAGAAGGTGGGGAACCCCAATTGCTACAGCTGTGTGCAGCAGTCAAGTACTCGAGAAATGGTGATTTCTCAGTCAGATTCAGGAACTTCAGTGAAACAGCATCTGTTCACATTCCCCTGAACTCTCCTCCCCAAGGACAACATTCACATGGTGGGACAGGACCTGGGAAGCTCTTGCCAGGTAAAAGCATCAGGGGAACAGTTAGGCAGATGTGACCAGTTCCAAGGAGCATTGGGACAGCTCTGCAGAGGAACATCTGGCATGACATATTGAAGTAGGAAAGTGTTTTCTTTTTCTGGCTCTAAACGGTATTAGTCACAGTGAAGATCATGTACTGGTATACTGTGGTGACCCAGGCCAGTGTCTGGCAGGGGGTAAGAAACATTCAATTTCCCTACAAATTCCCTATGGCATGTTGCAGGTTAGGTGGAATTTCCTCTCCACTGATGTGAGACATCTCAGTGCTTTTAGCACAGACAATGATTCAGATCACAGACAGAAGGAAAATGTGAATGTTAGCCCAGGAAGGTAGATCTCCTTGTTTGTATATGCCTTGAAGATAAACACATGCAAGAAACAAACCCATCCTGTCTTAGAAACAGGAAGACAATCTACTGACACAGAGATGGGATGGCACAGCTAATTCCTTAGTTCACTGCGGCCTTCCCCCACGGGTTGCTATAGGCCTTGCTGAGGAAAAGGCAGGATCTGGTTCTGTAGTGCAGACTGGTGAAGTCTGGCTTCTGTCATTCTAGTGGAGTTCAAAACAGCACACACAGGTAGACACGAACTCTTATCCTGGCCCAGGGAATGACACATCTTCAAGGACATTACCCAGCTTCTGCAAATGAAATCTGTAGAAAGGACTGCAGCAGTAAAACTACCATTAAATCAGCACTGATATTCACTTCAACAAACTTTCCACTTTCAGTTCTTACAAGGGCCTTCTAACTACATACAGCTTGGAGATAAGGCATCTGGAGTTTTCATCTTGGGGTTTCTGTTACCACTAAAACTTCCTGACAGAATTACAGCTGTATTAGTTACAAATATGAGATTATCAAGATCTATATCTCAAAAGTAAAATGGACAAATATTAAGCTCTTACTCTCAGTATATATTTGCATGGACAATTAAACAAGAAGAACTTTAAACCTACATTATTAAGCACTGAAATTTTATATAATGCCTGAGTTTAGTTGTTTTTTGTGGATGGACCATGATCCAGGTTTCAACAGCCTGACCTCAAATTTATGTGGTGCTCAGGGGAGAAGTAATGTGGTTTATGCAGTAAGAATATATCATTATTTTTCTCTCATTACAGAGTGTGGAATTATCCCCCATTCTAATGTTTATACATTTCCCTTTCTCCAGTTTTTCTTCATTTTCCAGTAGTTATACAGTATTTAAAATTGGATGAAAATGAACGGCTATTTAGCTCCTCATTTATTATGGCTTTAATTATTCTATTGTCTGAAAGCTTCATAAACATGAAATTATCACCATGATGACACTAGAGGCTATTAGCCTTTTTTCACAGTGGAGGATGAGAGGCACAGAAGGAATAACATATTTAGTGTGTGCTGTTTGAGTTAGGTTGGACCTATCTGGTTTATCACAGAAGTTAATGTTACACACAGTTATATGATCCAGGCCCAGTTCAGTACTACTTCCCAAGCACTTAGCATACTTAAAAAACCAAGACTGCTAGCACTCAAAATTAATGTTCTCTTCTCTTCTCTGGGGAAGGGGAGGGGAAAGGAGTATAGGTGCAATCACCTTCCCACCCTCCCCCCCAATTTTTCCTCTAAACCTGGCAAGCACGTTCACTTTCTGAGTTCATTTTTTCATCCATTAGGGAAAGCATATGTGAATCCCTACACCCATAGCTGTTTCAGTCTTAGTCAACACTTCTGAAAGTATTCTTCCTTCACTCTCAGTGTTACTTGGCACATCTATGTTGCTTCTTGGGGTAGATGAGAGACTTCTTGTGACTGAAGGGCACCGGGGAAGAAGGGGAAATCTCAACATGCAAAACAGCAGTGTCACTGCCTCCACATTCATTAGCTCATTAGATGAGGCAAGGGTGTTAGAAATAATTCGTAGCCACCAGCATTGTGATGCCACAATGAAAACTTCAAGACATGTAAGGGAGAGAAACCCCTCCCAAGCCCTGCTGATTTCCTCAAATGACACTTGCAAAAGCAATGGGGGGAAAAAAAGGAGCAGGCCTTCAAAACCATTAAAGGGAGTAGTTTAACCTATTACTATTTCTCCTGAGGACGTGCCCAAGATCAACAGGTATACCTCTGTTGTGGAGACCTTGACCCATGTGCTTTGGAATACTGCTTTGGCTTTAATTCTGAAGTGGCATTGTGTTACTATTTCCTTCATTAAACATAGTAACCCAAAGTAAAGCTGCTTGGCTTAATGGACCTTGAATCTGACCCTGTGTATTAGTAGTGAAGTTCAATTATAAGCAAAAGGATTTCCAAAGAAAGGCTCATAAGATTGGAATTACTTGCATACCGAATACTTACAGAGAAGAGAAACAAACTAGGCAATTATGTGTCCTCATTGTGTTTCCAAGTGTTTGCAACACTGGGCAATTTTATATTTATTTTTGAAAGTTTCTCGTGCTTTCCCCACTCCCTCAGACTAAGAGTAAGCATGTTATATACTGCATCAGAGCATCACTTGAAAATTGTGCCAGCACGGAAATCCCAGTTCAGTGGGACTAAGAGGAACCTAGGGAGTTCTACTCCCAGCAACCCTGACAAAATTCACTGAACAGAAGAATTCCTCTTCTTCCTTCAAAACGGCACCTTGATGGAAAAGCACAAAAATATCCTGAACACTTCACAGTGGTATGAAGGTACTCAATCTGGCCACAAAAGGCTGAACTGCAGGCAGCAGTATCTATCTGGTTTCCAGGTCTGCCTGTGTTATATTGTGCTTCCATGACTGGAGAACTGTCAGTTTGTGGCTAGCTGCCTTTAAGTTGTTTTGGCACTCTAACACCTGTAATCTATAGAAGTGTAGACATAGTCTTTGGGAAGCATAGAGAATAAAAATGGCTAAACTCTTAAAAATTTGGAAAATATTGTCCCATCTAAATGCTGTCATAAACTCCAATATTTTGTAGCCCTTTCATAACCAGGTCAAAGAAAAATGCTTTTATTTCACATTCACAGGTAGCAAACCATTGCACATTGCAAGACACAGAATGGTAGTTCATTATTTTTCTAATAAAACTGGCAAATCTGTGATTTAATGAAAATGGATAATTCTCAACTGAGAAGCCTAGATAAAGAGAAGATGTTAACTGGAGATGCTGTGTGGTATGATCCCAATTTCCCCTGAAAATGCAACCTTGGATGATAGAGAATGTTTATATTAGAATGGAGCCAAATTTTATAACCAAACATGCTGGTTGCTTATGCATTGTGAGTGCAGATGAACAGTCTGGTGGTTAACCAAAATAAGCAACTCTTTCTTCATCCACACATTATCTTAAAAGCCTACAAATAAAATCTCTTTATAGGTGAGGCTGTGGTTTGTCAAAAGAAGTCAATGATTCACAGTGACTAAGAATTTAGGAATAAGAACAAATTTGTGCCAATATGTTTCCAAGCAATCTCAAAGGATGCTGCTTCTATCTCCATCAAACAAATATGTCAAGGAGTATCCTTGAAGTTTGTCAAGGCAAACACTCATCTTCATGTTGTCATTTGCAACAGACCACATCAGACCAGCTGTATCTAAACTGTGAAGAATCCACTCTTGTGTTTGTTTTTGTTTTTTTTTTGGTTTTGTTTTGAGTAGGGGTTTTTGTTTTTTTTTTTTTTTTTTGTTTGTTTGGGTTTTTGTTTGTTTGTTTGGTGAGGTGGGCTTTTTTGTTTTTGATTTTGTTTTGGGGGGGTTTTGTTTGGGTTTTTTGGTTTTTTTGGGAGGGTTTGTGCTATTGTGATAAGTATGTTAATATTTGATCTCAAAGCTTATTCATATTTGTACACTAGTGTTCTGGCAATGTCATCACAAGCTCAAGAGCATGCATGGCTTCTGCTGAAGCTCCTTCTACTAGTTTCAGCTACCTCTTGAAAACTGCAGCTTTCTTTTTATGTAGAGAGCAGCTTTTCAGATTTTAGAGCTTTTGACAAGATCTGTAGAATGCAGAGGACTTCAAGTGCCAATGCTTGCTTTGCCCCGGGATGGAAAATAAGATCTCCATGAACATAAATGCTGTTTTGTGTACAAAAAAAGCCCCCACAGAGTACTCATCAAAATTAGGTTTGCTGACATTTTTTCTCACTGGAGGAAAGAACTCTTCTTCCTCACCTCCATTTCACGACCAGAGCTAAAGGGCTGTCTAGATATGGATGGTTAAGGAATTTAGCCACTTCCCAAAAGCTCCATAAGACTTTATGGGTCATAATTAACAAACAGTGTTTACATAGCTGACATAACTATGCTTCATACTTTGTCTTTTGTTTGGTTGGTTTTTTTGGTTTTGTTTGTTTGTTTATTTTGTGGGGTTTTTGTTTATTTTTATGTGCATGTAATTGAAATACACTTTTGACATTTGCTGTTGATTTTATCTCTTGTTTATTTACTGGATGATAAAGATTTTGAGGGGCACTCAATCTCAGCTGTAGTGAGTTGTGTCAGTGCTTCAGACTTTTTCCACAGTAGTGACAGCTTGGTACAACTAAAGGGCACATTTCAAATGAACTACCTTGTTCAATCTTTCTGTTTTATAAACCATTTATATTTTCTCCAAAAAACACGAAAAACACAGACAAAACCTTTTGTTACAATGCAGCATATCGACTGTAATTTTCACAGGCAAATGCTTCATTACAATGAAAGGGGGTGATTTATAAGGGAGTGCCTGAGCTTTCATTAAGAATGGTGGCATTTGATTCTCACAGCCTGAGAAAGTTTCCACTAATGAGTTATGTATCTGAGACATGAGTTTGGGGACACGACTCACATTACTGGTAACCTGTATGGAGCTGCAGGCTTTCTGATTTCGAGAGTTTCCACGGTTAGCTAACAAAAGCATGAATTTACAGAGAGAAAGTGATGGCGAAGGAAACCAGGAGTGCAAGCATGAATTTATCAAACTAATAAAGTAGCTGATTCTTTAACCATCATACTGTGAGGCCCATTACAATACTGGCAGAGTATCCATATTTGCTAGGCTTCATATGAGTTCCCATGTCAAGCATGATGTGGCCTTTTGATCCTTTTATTTCTGTACATGCACAAGTAATGGTTAAGAGTAATATTGGAGAAGAAAGAGGCATCAGCACTTCACAGCTCCAGATCCTTCCAGGTGCTGAAACTCATCCTCTCCAGGCTGATCAAAACACCCACATAGTTATGGTTACATGGGTCCCCACGTGCTCACTGTTGCTCTTCCTGCCTGCAGTGCTGTGATTTCACATCCTGTCCCTGGAGTTTGAGAGAGGCCAGGGAAATGCTTCAGAAAACATCTTGAGAACCTTTTTCTACTGTATTTCTCTCTGTTATTCCCTGAGATTCCTCTGTTATTTACTGAGTAAAAAGAACAAATAATTCATTATTAAAGTGTTCTGACTGAACAAAACCAATGCTTTTGTAATTCTTTACAAAGTCAAGAGTCTGTTTTTCTGGTGTCTCCTCTATACCTTTGTAAGAAATAGCAGAAATTCAACTGGTCTAATAATTTCCATATATATAAGCTTGCCTTATACTTTTTATTACAGATAGACATTTTTATGATAAATGCTTTCTCAACAATCAGCATATTAAATCTTGATTTGTTATCTGACACACTAAAGACTGCAGTATTTGACTGCTAAATACTTGTGTAATGACAACTAAAACCTAATTTATCTTACCTAATTCCCACTTTTGAAAACAAGCAAACAGTAAAAGCTCTACAGGTGTCTAGCAGACTCCTGGATAAATGGATTGAAGCAGTCTCCCACCAAAACAGACACAAGAAAAAAAATTGGACTGAGTGAAGAAAAGACCTGCTACTAAGCATACTGCTTGCCTAAGCAGTCAGACACCAGGCACTAGAAGCTAGAAGTATCCACCACAGTGGAGATCCAAATCCTGGGTGTTTCTGGTGGTACAGGTCAGATCCTGCCCTGCCTCAAATCAATGGGAAACAGCAATGGGAGAAAGTCCACCGTCTTCTGAGACTGGAACACAAGGCAGTGCTGACAGCACTTATGGTTCTGTTAGAAGTCACAAAGTGGTTTATATTTCCCCTGTTCACCCACGATTTTGCCACTGCAACATTAAAAGAGAAACTCATCTTTTCCCTTACACCTCTCCTCCTCCCTGTCTCCCCCCATGCTAACTTTTTGGCTGCAAGGAAAAGTTGCAAGAATGAACAAGCTAAAGGCTCTAAATGGATGCCTATGGATGAATACACTTCTCTTCTCTGACTTAATAGTTTTGAAAACGTGGTTATTTAGGAGCTGCCTCATGATCCCTGAAAAGGCAGGAATGGAGACTATAGTTTTCACAGGGCTATGTTTTCTTTAGTTTTTGCTTTGCCTTGGACAATTTCACTCTACTTAATTAAGAACAAAAGACTCCGTGATGACCTCTGAGACTCTGTTTGCACTTACATATTTCCTCTGGTGCCCCCCCACCTCAAAACGAGGTGGAGGAGGGTGGGCCTGGGAGGGGGGAAGAGGGGAGGATTAGAAGGGCAGTAGGAAATAAGACGAGTATAAGATAAGAATGTATATTATTGCACTGCTTCATGACAATCTTTTTATATATTTACAAATCCATACATTCAGAAATGTGTACACAAATATAAAGTCATCCAACATATGTGAAGAGTGCATGTGGCTATGTGTAAAACTTAAAAACTTTACCAGATATTTAGCTCCCAAAGGACTTACTGCTTTGCATTAACAGGCTTACAAGACAATCTCTTCAAGGAGAATTATAAAAGGCTGGGACATATGCTTAAATATAAACAATAAAGCTCTTACTTTATTCAGCCACGTGTTTAAGCATGTGTCTTACTGCCAATGCATGCTTATACCTCAGAGCAGTGAGTAGTGTATATATTTTGAGGAGATGGCAAAAAAACCTTGTGAGTTGATGCCATTGTCAAAATGAAGATGTAGGAAGATGTAGGTGACAGTAAAAAGGCCAGTCTGGGCTCCTAAAGTAATGACTGGAATTCCCTGCATTCTTGAAATTAAAATGTGATTTTCAAAAATGTCAAAGTGCCGGAAAAACATGCATCCCACCAAGCTGCAAGATCTTTTAGGCTTTTTAGTGTCTAAGAGCATTTGAACATTGTATCCTGTTTTGCTTTTTCATCTTGTTGGTTACCCCTCAGACACATGTTCTACCCCTTCCCTGAGGCTGCTATTACAGTTTAGTATATTTCCAATATGTTAATCTCCACAGATGTCAGGAACAGGCAGCACACAAAAGTGTCCATTCACAGCTGCAAAAGCCTGGGTATATAGCTAATTGTGTCAGCATAGCTCCCTCTGCTGCTTCAGGATTAAAATATTTTTTTTTTTCAGCCAGAAGCTTCAGTGTCAATGTATTGTATCAGAATTCATATATAGTGGTTTGCAAAAGAAAATGTAGTTGGCAAATGGTTATCTATAGCTACTTGGGTTTATGGAATCCAGCTAGGAATTTCCTGCTTCTCCTGTCTGTTTGTGTATGCAAAGTTTAAGCAGCAAAACTAAATTTAGAACAAATGCTTTAATCATAATCTTGTTGAAAGAAAATATAAAATCAAACTGGGCATCTGATCCCATCAGGTGTGCATTTGAACCTGAATAAAAGCCTATCAGAAAACAACTTCCATGGATGGATAAAAACTTTAGAAATATTTCTGTTTCAAACTACTAAAAATTATTAGAGAAGCAAGAGAGTGCTCTTATATTTCACAGGATCACAGCATCGTGAAATCACTGTGGCTGGAAGGGACCTCTGGAGATCATCTAGTCCAACCCCTTTGCTAAAGCACGTTCATCTAAAGCAGATTGCACAAGATCGTGTCCAAGTGGGTTTTGAATGTCTCCAGAGAAGGAAAGGCCTCAGCCTAACCAAGCACTCTATTCCAGTGTTCTGTCACTCTCAAAGACGTTTTTCCTCATTCATATAGAACTTCCTCTGTTTCATTTTGTGCCTATTGACTCTTGTCCTGTTGCTGGGCACCACTGAAATGAGCCTGGTCCCATCCTCTTGACACTCACCCTTCAGATATTTGTATGCTTTGATAAGGACCACTCTCGGTCTTCTCTTCTCCAGACTGAATAGGCCCAGTTGCCTCAGCCTTTTCCCCATAAGAGAGATGTTCCAGTTCCCTCAATATCTTTATAGCCCTTCACTGGACCCTCTCCAGTGGTGCCTTGTCTCTTTTGTACTGAGGAGCCCAGAACTGGAGACAGCACTCCATATGTGTCCAGGGCACACTAGAGAGGGAGAAACAGCCCCTTCCTTGACCTGCTGGCAATGCTCTTCCTGAGGCACCTCAGGACATCATTTGCCTTCTTGGCCACATGGGCACACCACTGGTTCATGGGCAGCTTGTTGTCCACCAAGACTCCCAAACCCTTCTCTGCAGAGCTGCTTTCCAGCAGGTTGGCCTCCAGCCTGTGCTGGTTCCTGAGGTTATTTCTCCCCAGGTGCAGAACCTGCACTTGCCTTTGTTGAGCTTCATTGTATTACACTCTGCCCAACTCCAGCCTGTCCACATCCTGCCAAATAGGAGCACAGCCCCCTGGGGTATCAGTCACTCCTCTCAGCTTTTTGTTATCAGGGAATGTCCTGAGGGTACACTCTGTCCCTGCCTCCAGGTCATTGATGAAGAAGTTGAGCGAGACTTAGACCCAGTATTAACCCCTGGGGAACCCTGATAGCTACAGGCCTCCAGCTAGACCCTGTGCCACTGATCACAACCCTCTGAGCTCCAATGTTCAGCCAGTTTTCAATCCACTTCACTGTCCTCTCAGCTAACCATACTTCCTGAGCTTACGTATGATGATGGAGGGGAAAATGTCAAAAACCTTTCTGAAGTCAAGGCTGACAAAAAACACTGCTCTCTCCTTCTCTACTCAGCCAGTCACTCCACCACAGAGGGCTATCAGGTTTGTCAAGCATGATTTCATCTTGGTGAATCTGGTTACTCCTGATAGCTTTCTTTTCATTCACATGCTTAGAGACAACATCCAGGATGAGTTGTTCCATCAGTATTCCAGGGATCGAGTTGAGGCTGACTGGTTTATAGTTTCCTGGGTCCTTCTTCTTGTGTTTTTTTTAAGAACAGAGTGACACCAGCTTTCCTTCAGTCCTCAGTTACCTGTCAGGTTCTCCAAGACCTTTCAAAAACTATGGAGATTGGCTTAGCAGTAGCACTTGCCAGCTTTTTCTGCACTCATGGGTTCATTCTATCAGAGCCTATGGATTTGTGCGTGTCAAGTTTGCCTAAATGATCTCTAAACCAATCCTTGTCCACGAAGGTGAAGTTGTTCTTTCCTCAGACTTTCTTGCCTCCAGGGATTGGGATTCCTAAGGGATGGCCTTATCAGTAAAAACAGAGACAAAGAAGGCATTGAGCAACACTGTCTTTACTATATCCTTTGTCAATAGGGCACCTACCTCATTCAGTCATGAGCCTACATTTTCCCTAGTCTTCCTTTTGCTTCTAATGTACTTGAAGGCAAATGAACCTTTGACATCTTTATTGCACCCTGCATGCTCTGACGTAATTCCTATATTCCTTCCAAGTGGCCTGTCTCTTTTTCCACATTCTGTAAACTTCTTTCATCTATTTGAGTTTTGCCAGAAGCTTCTTGCTCATTTATGAAAAATCTTTCACCCCCTTTGCTTGATTTCTTACTCAGAAGGATACACAAATCTTGCATCTTGACCTTGGAGAAAGTGATCCTTGAATATCAACTAGCTTTCTTGGACCCCTCTTCCCTTCAGGGCTCTTTCGCATAATACTCTACCAGGCAGATCCATGAAGAGGCCAAACTCTGCTTTCCTGAGGTCTAAGGTAGTGAGCTTGCTGTGCACCCTCCTTGTCCCCATGTTTCCAAAGCCTACCTTGGTCTTCACATTTCATACCAGACCCTGCTTGTTCATTAGAACAAGATCCAAAATAGTACCTCTCGTTGCTGGCTTGTCTATAACCTGGAAAAGAAAGTTATCACCAAGCCATTCAGGAACCTCCCAGATGGTTTGTGCCGTGTGGTGTTGTCCCTACAACAGATACTGAAGTGCTTGAATTCCCCATAAGGAGCAGGGCTTGTGAAAGTAAGGCTACTCCTATTTGCCTATAGAGGGACTCATCTTCTTGGTCTTCCTGGTCAGGCAGCCTGTAGCATGTCCCTGTTACAATATCATTTATCTCTACCCTCCGTTTAATCCAGACCCATAAGTTCTCATTTGGCTCCTCATCCATCCCTGGGCAGAGCTCCATCCACTCCAGCAGGTCCTTGACACAAAGGGCAACACTTCTTCCTCCACTCCCCTGTCTGTCCTTCCTAAAGAACCTGTATCCTCCCATTCTAATACTCCAGTCATGGACACCATCCAACCACGTATCTGCAAAGCCTATAAGGTCATAGCCTGTCTCTGATTCCTTGTTTCTTCCCCATGCAGTGTGTGTTTGCATAGAGACATAGAAATTCAGCCCCTAATGAAGCCAACTGGATTGTCTAGAATTCATTTGTGCTGCTCTTCAGATATTCCCCCTCTGACCTGTGATTCCTCTTCAAGCTCTGGGCATCTCTCGCTGACACTGACATCAAACTGGCAGGGGTGGGATGGACTGAGGTTCCCCTACCCCAGCATCTTGAGTTTAAACCCCTCTGCCTACTTGGCTGGCCTATGGCCTCTAAGATGCTTTTCCCCTTCCTTGATGGATGGAGCCCATCAGATCCCTATAGACCTGGTTTCTCAAAGGGAGTCCCATGGTCCAAATAACCAAAATCCTGACTGTGCTACCATACCCTCTAATCATTTATTAATTTGCCAGATTCAACCGGCCCTTTCAAACACCTTCCCTCTGACTGGAAGAATCAGTGAAAAACTGCTGGTGCTCCAGAGTCCCTTACTGTTGCTCCAAGAGCTCTTGATGCTTCTGGCTGTATCACTGGTGCCCACATGAAACAACACCAGCAGTAAGCAATCAGTGGACTGTAAAAGGATTTGTAGTCTCTCAATGACAATTTTTTTAAGAGGAACACATAAACTCAACACAGTGAAACAAATATTTTAGTTGAATTAGCTATCCACATGGGAATACTTCATGAAATATGTGCAAAAAGAAGTTCAGAATCTATCTACTAGTGTATTTCTGAACTTTTTTGCTTTCTTCTCAACAGTTCTATTCCCACACAAGAAATACTTCAAGAATTTTCCTAAGGAAAACAGCAAAAATCTTGCTTCACATTTGTCTTATATTACAGAGTGGTTCTCTTCTATAATATTTTGCAAACATTACAACCACCTTGAATATTGTGGAATGTCCATGAGAACACCTGATTTTTTTTTCTCCTTATATTTATATACTAAGTTATATACTGCCCTTTTTCTTTCACTCCTTTGTCAATTCAAGCCTCTAGCCAGAGTTTCTTGGGACACAATTCCATGTTCACTGGTGCTGACATGAATAATTTTTGGAGGTTTGTGTCTCTTCAAGTTACTTTTGTGTTTCTGTCTTTTGGTTCTAGGCCTTAGCAACACAAACTGTATAGTATTGAACATATATATTTAACTCCCTTTATGTGTTTTACTAGCACTTTTAAATTAACACATTCTTGCTAATGTAATTCATATTTCTTCTACTTTTATCAAAGCTTTTTTTAAGATGTTTTCCCATTTTTAGAGTAGAGGGAAAATAGTTTTTGTTACAGTGTTAAATATTTTGTATTAACAAAAACATGTCCGTAATAATGTGTAGGAGGGGAGTCCAGCGAACACCAGGATTTTCACGAGTGAATCGAGCTGTCAGCAAAATGAGAAGAACACCTGC
>JAWWEE010000085.1:29743945-29760598 GCA_035221455.1 Xenops minutus
CGAACCCTATAAAAGTCTCATGTTCCCTTAATAAAGTGTTCCACTCCTGTTTCACCTTCCTTGAGTGTGGACCGTATGCCTTTATCCCGACAGATCGCGTGGCAATAATGAAATCTTTTTTCCTTAATTTAGGTAATATTGATGTTAAAGTCAAGCAAAACTTAAAAGTATTTGTGTGACATTTCTGAAATTTCTACTCTATTTCCTGCAGTCATGTGTGCATAAAGGGCTTGTGATGGTCTGGAAGTACTGACAGTGATGAAGAACAGTTCAGTACCAAAACCACATACTGTATGCAGGGGATTCTGGCTCTCAGCTGATAGTCTGGAGTTAGTGAATTAATTTTCTTGTCCTTCATCCCCTCTCTGCTGTGCTGACAATGAAGTCATAGTTGCAGCAGAGAGCTTGTGCTGCAAGACAGACCGTGCAAGTATCCAAAATGACAACTTCAGCTTCCAGACCATCTTCTTTCCATTCCTGACTTATACCAACAGATACTGATGAGTTGAAGGATTTGAGTTGAAATGCCATCTACAAGACCAATTCTCTGCTCCTCCAAGATTTATTCTGTTACTTATACCAGGCCAGAACACAGATAAAACACAGCCTCTTCATTTCAGCATTGCTCTGATCTCATGGCACCAGGGAGCAGGGAACTGCAGATGACACACGGGAGCGGGGAAAACAGGGTGAGATCAAAGATCCATCAAACACTGTGCTCTTCTCCTCCACTTCTTCTGTTGTCTCAGGACGATGGCTATTAGAGGTGTTAGCAGGAAACAACCCTTCTGAAGCACCTCCTTACTGAGCAATTGTTACGCATGGAGCACAGTCAT
This sequence comes from Xenops minutus, assembly GCA_035221455.1. Lineage (NCBI taxonomy): Eukaryota > Metazoa > Chordata > Aves > Passeriformes > Furnariidae > Xenops > Xenops minutus. The sequence goes on from JAWWEE010000085.1 coordinate 29,744,782, forward strand.
TTCATCATGGGAGTCTTGTCCAAAGTCCTCAATGTGTAGTTTGCCCTCATGCCAGTGGCATGAAAAATGAACAGTGTGAATGGACTACCACATAAAACCCCTATGAAGAAAGAGAATCCCCTTTCCTATAGTGACTGAGTAGGTAAAGTCATACATATGATGTTTTCATTGTGAGAGGCAGTAGCAAGGAACTTTGTCTTTCCTCTGCCTCTCCACCTTCTGAGCTGGGGATGGGAACTTTGTGATATGGGTGAGTCACAAGGAAATAATTCCAGTTGTGTGGAAGCACCACCACTGCCAGCTCACTTTTCTGGCACTGTTTCTGCAACAATATTGTCAAGTTAAAGCAAACATCTTCAGAAACAGAATGTTGGGAAAAGGAACAGTAGAAAAGTCAATACGCCTCTGCTTTAACTTGTCTGGACAAATCTACAGCATGGTTGTAATTTTTTTCTTTATGGTCACAAACAGTTTGCTTGAAACTGCAGATTTATTTTTTTTCCCTAATGTAATATTGAAAATATAGGGGATTTTCAAGCTAGAATGCACTGTCAGTTCTCTTTGATCTAAAGCACAGTAGAAGTTGATTATGTGCCAGCCAAAAAACATGGGCTTAGTCCTTAGTAATATCATAAACAGAGAACAATCATTAACATTTAGGTACAAATTACTGATGGAAATGCCCTCCCAATGAGATCTGGCCTACTAGAAATGACTCTTTAGTAACATGACAGCGCTCAAAAGTATGCAGAATAAACACAGTGAAATCGAAACCTTGTCAAGTACTTCTCAAAAGAATTAAGAATGCCCAAGTGTGTAACATATTTTGACAGGAGTATCCTTGTAAAATTTTGCGTGGGTTGCTAGTAATTGCATTATACGGCAGCTCTTAAGATGTTGTTGTACTGGTGACATGAAAATATTGGCAAAATTTGGAGGCCATGTTAACTTGCAATTATCTATTACTTTTGAATTATAGCCAACAGATGTGTTCAATTTATTTAATGAGCATGGCTATGCATTTTATTCCAGTATAACTTTCTTTCTATGAGAACCTCTTTTTCAGTAAATAGCTGAGAATTTACATGACTAGCAATCTTGTGGTTTTCCTAGACCTTAAAAGTGCCTGAGTCAGGAGAACTAGCATTTTCTGTAAGTTTGAATTGTTAATTTATCTTGTATTGTACACTAAAAAATTGAGACATGCCTTTGCAACTGCTCGGTTGCAAAAGCATCCCTTGCTCAGTTTATGCAAACAGAAGAAATGGGTGGTTATTTAACTTTCTGGGCTCAGGCCTCCAAGCTTCCCAGGAATGTAATGAAATTGTGTAATCAGCTTAATTGAGAATATTGTAATGATAACGTAATTCCTCCTTATCACAGTACACAGGCAATCCACTGGAACACAACAAGCAAATACCAGAAGTAATTCTTTTTAGAGTATTGAAATGCTTATATCTGCAGAAACATGCAAAAAAAGGTCTGCCATTACATTCACCAGCTCTCATCAATTCCACTAGGAGTTATTGCAATGCATTCAAATTAATTAAGTGAAATTAATGCATTTAAATAAATATTTAAATAACAAACTCCCTCTTGAGCATTGTGTGGTACATGATCCTGTGTTTCATGGGTGTGGAAAACCTTTTTTACAATCAATACACACATTAGGACCCTGGTTTGGTAAAGAGCCTGGTAATATGCCTTGGGGAACTCTCTTTCTCTGTGACTGAGGGAAAAAACTCAACTGGAAAACAACTAGTGCATCAGGCTAAAAAAAGAAAAAAGCAAGAAAACAGGTTAGTAATGCTCCAGGCTTCAGAGGGGAGGACATGCTGAGAAACAGGAGGACATGTGAGTTTTATTTCTCAGAATGAGATTCTGCATTCTAATGTGGGCCCACTGAAAACTTGAATGTCCCTTTCAAAGTAGCCCTAATTAATCTGTTTCTTTCCTAACACTCTTAAATGGACAGAGGTCATAGTGCATGCTGTGCACCATGGTAGTATGGCTTGTGGCATCACTGAGGGTTGGCCTCGGTGTGAGGCAGTGCCTAGTTGTTGACTAACTGAGGTGACTAAGAGGACTGAGCAGTCCTTGCACAAAAACCCAACATGGGGAGCAGGGCAGAAAGACTGTGGGGGATGAAGGCATCACACTGTCTCGACAATGCGTGACAACTTTGTAGGAGAATACATGGTCTCCATCTATCACAGAATCGTAGAATGGCTTGGGTTGGAAGGGACCTTAAGGATCATCTAGTTCCAAGCACCCTGACATAGGCAGGGACACTTCCACTAGACCAGCTTCCTCAAAGTCCTGTCCAACCTGGCCTACTCTCTCTGGCAAGTTCCTGGTCCATGCACACCATGATGTTTAGAGGAAGGTTATACATAACCACATTCTCCTGGTCAGTAACATGGAGCAGTGGTGGCTCTGCTAGCAAAAGTAATTTTCATCAAACCGAAGAGCAAAAGGTTCCTAAGTATTTAAGGACAGATGACATGTAAAAGACTTGGGCTATAAGGTAGCTTACCAATGGATGCCCTGGTGGAGACCAGATGACTATGACACAAAAGAAAGTCTAGCAAACTTTTTCTCTGCTGTTTTATGATGATGGTGCTGTAACAGGAGTCCACCAAAAAAATAAAACCTAGTTAGGGTTCTCCTCACCTCCCTGCTAATAAATACTAAAGACGTGACACATCTTCAAGTTCCCCAGAAGGGTCAGTGCCTGTAATTTTGCAATTTCTGTGTATCACAGCAGCTGTATGAAAACCACACACTTGTTAGTCCATACTGAAAACAGAGAAGAAGTTGACTTTCTCCTTGAGTTGTTGCACACCTGTCACACTTGCAAGTGTCATAGCTCAGGTTTGTTGATATTTTTTTGCAGAGATGAATCTCTTTTACATAGCATGTCAGCCAAAGACCTTTTAACTCAACCAGTCTCTTCCCACTAGTGTTCATGGGCTTTAGCTTACTCTAATGTAAAAGCTGGAAGATTTTACATGGAGATACACAGAGCAGCTGGGGTCAAGGTCAGACAGAAAGTGGTTCATGATAACATCACACTTTCACTGGTCTCCTTGTCCTGCTGCTTTGCCTTGCTATCTTTGCTGTCTCTGACTTAGCCTCCCTTTTTCAAAACTTTTGAAGTGTCTTGCAAGAACTAGATAGGAAGTCCCTGTTCAATATATGTGGAAAATGGTTTATGATGATGTAAAATTATGACTGCAGTGTAGTTGGGTAAAGAGGGCAGCGATGATGTAGCAAAAGATCCACTATTCTTGCAAGTCCCAGCTTGCAAGTTATTCCCTAAAACCAGCTACAGAAATAAGCTTTTAAAACTTTTGCTATTTCTTCCAGCCTGAGCTTCTGACTGTAACTTGTTCCTGACCTCCTGCTTTTCATCTGCTAGCTGAAAATGAGTCCTGTACTGCTCTGAAGGATAGCTACTGAACTTAGGAGAGTGACAGGCTGCTCACAGACCCATCTCTCTACTCTGCTAGTGATGGGAGATGCTGCATATTGAAAAAGGAAACTGTGGGGAGGAAAAAAAAAGTATACTGAAAGAGGATTCAGAGCAATTTCTGACTCTTTGAGCCTCTCTGCTGCCATGATGGGAAGAGTAAACCAGAGCCTGTCAACAAAGAGACAGACTGAGGACAGAAGCCTGACATTCCGCACTGGGAGCCAATTACAGAAGATCCTCTCTGCTTTCTCCTGTTTCCATATGCTGTGATGCTGGCTGGTTTGAGGTTATACAGCCAACACTGCTCATCTAAACTGGACATATTCTGACTGAACTTTGAAGAAGGACAAACAAATGGCTTTCCTTATACTCAGTAAAGCAAAATGAGGCTTTTATTTGAGAGGGATGAGAAACTGGTATCAAGATCCACTTCTGGCAGTGTATGAAGTCTCTCAGAAAAAATCTCTAAGCTACTCTTTCCCAGAACTGGTCTGCAGATTCATGTACACTCTGACAGAGTGACAGAACTCTGCTTTCAGATGTACGATGTTACTGTCATATGCAAAAAAAAATGAACTTGTTGGCCTCCTGCCACCTAGCTCTCTGCATAGTGATTTTTTTCCATCACATTATTACTGCTGGAACCTTTTGTACATATGTTCAATGCTATAATTTAATACTGTCAAGTAGTACTGCATTGGGAATAAAAAGAGAAAACATTTTGCTTTCATATCCTAGATTTCCGAGCTGGACTACTTTCATCGTTTTATATCACATTAGATTGACTTTTCTGCACAGATACACTCATAAATGCATCTGGGGGTCTGGGAATCATTTCTCCTTCATGCTTTTCTTCATCATGTCATTGCAAGTCTGCAACTTACCTTCCCTCACTATTTATTTCTTCCAGAAGACAGACTTTTACTACAATAACTGAGCAGAATATAACATACTGCATCTCTCCTTAAAGACTTGAGCTGGAACCATGCAACTTTCTACACAAATGAATAAGTGACTAGTTAGAACAGTTAAAAATGTGTAATACTTGCCATAGCATCCAAACACAAGCTATTTTTAAGGACCTAGGCACATCACAAAGATCATCTACTTTGATCTCATGTTAACCACTAAATTTCAGCAAATTTGAACAGAATGACAATGTTTCTTATATTTTTTTTTATGTCTGCAAATACAGGAAGATCTACCATGTTACTCAGTCAATTGTGATTCACTCTCTACAAATCTTTCGACTTTTGTTTCTAGTCTGATTTTTTTCTATTTCTGGCTCCTAGCCCTTGCCTTCTTCCTTCAGCTTTGGTTTGCTACACAAAGTCTGTGATCCCTTCTGCAGGTAATGATCTAGAGAATGATATCCAATCAATTCCATTGAAGGTATGAAATGGATCATGTTTCTCAAATGAACTCACAGTAAAGGGAATTTTATTGACTTCAGGTCATTCCTGTAGTTCTTTTTTGCCTCCCTTCTCAAATTTATACCATCTTTTTTTTTGATGTCTAATGCTGCATACAGCCACAACAGTTTCCTTGCTCTTAGTTCATTCCTCACTACTGTCTAACCCTAATTGTTTTAGGGCACTGCTTTGGAGGTCCCAGCCCAATAAGAACTTTGCCATGATCCATTATCTTTCTTGCAGTGTGTTATGGGATACAAATCTCAATTTTGCAACTACAGCTTATTTACCTCTCTTCTGAGATATTCAACCTGTCATTTTGCTGAATAAAGTGCCATAGTGTTCAAATGAGGCAAACTACCAAGCAATCCAGACCTCTTGGTTTAAAATCAATGAGGTACGGGTCAAGAGGCTTTCTTCTAACATATTTCTGGATGAAACTGATTCTTTAAATGTTAACTGCAGCTGGTTGTTCATGATCTCCATTTTTATGGAGGCTTACAAATGTGATTTGGGAAAGTGCATGGTTGTGTGGGTGTAGTGTGGGAGAGCTCTTCAAAGAGAATCCATTTTCCTGCATGTTCATCTCCCTGGGTATCACTTCCGGGGACTGAAAAAGCTTTCAAACTCTAAGGCCTTGGGTTGGGATCTGCCAAAGGCCCTTCAGGTGCACCTTTCAGCCTGTGGACTCAGCAAGTTTAAATTTGGCTATGAGAGACACATGCTCAGTTACACCAACACAACCTATGCTCCTTGTTCACACACCTGTTTTCCCTCACTCTAATTTTACTATCCGGACTTTTCTTCTACTTCAGCAGAACTCTGTGTCCCTTGATTACTCTTCTGGTTAAGTGAATAATTTAGGAGGCATTTTACCACAGAGCAGATGCCTACATGAATCACCCCTGCAGTTCTCTGGCAGGGTTAAGGTTACAGGGTCACACAGACAGAGAGGCAGCAGGGGTCCTCTGGGGCAGAAGCTGAGTTTGGTGTTGTCCACCAAACTGGTAAAGACAGCAATTTGTGTCCTCAGCGAGACGGTTCAAATATGTTGTCTCACTAACCTGATAATCAGTGGGGAGCAGGGCTGGAATAGCTCCCAGGCTCTCCAGTACTACTCATCTCTTGGCCTGTACATTTTTTCTTTAGCCTCTCCAGGGTCACTTGGAGTGCTGAGTCTAGTCTCAAAGTGGCTTTCCACAGCATTTTCCACATAAAAAAATTATTCTCCAAGACCCATTAACCACTCCCAAGACTGACAACACACTAGCAGTTTTAAGACAACAAGTACGTGTTTCTTAAATACAATGTAAGACACAATGAAGGAAGCTTAACTGTTAGACCTTTGAATCATCATGGGTAGGGACTGATCTGCAAAATCAAAAAAATCACACCACCTGAACTTAGCCTTTACATTTGGGTTGGTACTAGCAACTAATAAGATTAATATGCAGGCACCAATTCAAAGTCAGGATGGACTGTCAGCAAAGGATGGCCTGTGGCACACAGCTCCTCTAGCATATAAGATTCTGTAATTTTATCACATGCAGCTGCTCAAGCAATACTCCAAAGGGGTTAGAAATGTTTTATGATTCAATCTTTGCAGTGCTTTAGTTCTACCTTGAGATTCAGTTCAAACTGATGACTGACAGGGGAGTTCAAAGGTAGAAAGGTGATGGTGCAGATAGCTTCTAGAAACACAGCTTGTTCATCAGGTCCTTTTGGCTTTATCATCATTATCTAAAGGGACCAGCTGAATGGACAAAGGTACTATAGGCAGACAAGCCAGTTCTTTGCATATGCCTCAGACAAAGCATCTACTCCTAGCAACAGGGTACATGCAGAGATGTGTGAGTCTATTCAGCTGGCTGTGGATACAACTCTGAGATTTACATCAGTTTCAACAGGTTCCTGTCTCTTCCCTAACATGCATTTCTTTGGTATCTCTCAATATGTGCTTTCACACCTCCTTCCACAATGGAACCACTAAAATACAATTGTAAGTGGTAAGAAGTAGCCTAAATTAATTTCTATTGTGAGGCAGTGCATCAGCACTTATGTTAGTTTCTGCTGGATGCAAGGACCTTAGCTAGTTATACTTCACAGTAATTCTCTGTGGTGGCGGGCAATATCTGCCTTGTTGTTTGCACATCATTACAGGTTTATTAGAGATACTGTCTTGAACTCAGGAGCACAGAACATGAACAATTCCCTAACATTTTTTATTTGCAATTTTTCCAAAACAAACGTGGTACTGACAAGTATGCAAATACTTTGCAACTAGTAAGTGACAAGACATGGCTTCCACTTAAACACACTTCATATTAACTTGTGGAGTTAAATTAAATATATTGCATCATTGCTCACGTCATTGTCTCCCTAACAGGAGTATTGCCAAAAATTACAGATGTAATGGGGTAACAGCAGTGGAGTTCACTCTGTTGTTTAGAGAAAAACAAAATCAAAATCAAAATGAGTATAGACTCATTTTCCAGTGCAGAAGCTGAGTAACAACCTAGGCAGACAGGAAATGCATTGTCTCTGATGTAATACTGGACAAGTAGATACAGTCTCAAAAGGTCATTACTTCCTCAGAAACATATGGGATGGCTGGATGGGCTGTCTTGCGTAAAGCTCTTGATCACTCTCTACTAGCCTTCCATCCTTTCTCTGTACTTCTGTCTTTCCTGTTTTTCCAGGGACTCTTTGGAACTGTCATGATTTACTACCATTATTCTTACCTGACCTCTCTGCATCCTGATTAAGAACAAAGTCCTTAAATTATTGTGGTAGTGAAGTGTAAACAGCATCTTGTCTTGATACAAGAGCAACCTCTCATCTCTTTTCATACTCAATATTCAGGTAAGGTAATGCAGCCATATAGAATACTGGAATTAACACATTCTGGAATTAATAACCATTTGAAAACCACTGTGTAGACTGTGAAATGTCTTTTTGTATGAAGTAGTTTTCCCAAAAGTTTCTTGGAGGAGACATTGAGTCCCTAGAGTTGCAGCCTAATATTGCCTTATAAACACTGCACTGTGCTTCTGTGGGTCTTCAGTGTCCCAGTACTGGAAGCCTACCCCAGAGAAGAAGAGGGTGAGCCTCACAGCACATGAAAATATCTATAAATCACTCATCACACTGTTGGCACTATTCAACTACTGCAACTACCTTCCCCTTTTTCAGTGGTAGCTATGTGGTAATGATTGGCAAGGGCTGACATTTTAACAGCTTCTTTGGTATTGTATCCTTGCCTGCATCTCAATTTTCTAAGAAACAGAGATGGACTCAGACAACTAACGTACAGACCTAAATTAAGTCTTGGTGAGTTGCAAACAGCATTTGAAAAGTATTTACTTTTCCATGTTTCACTGGCACATGCCTCTACTCCTGCTCTGACATCCCCTTTGAAAGAAAACAGCAAGGCTGTGTGTATACTGAATTCACTACAGTGCAACTTTCACTTTTCAAGTTCAGGCAAAGGGGAGAGACACACCTTGCTAGAAGGCTCAAAGCATGACAAAGAGGTCCCAGTCTTCCTCATTCCTGCAAGCCTGGGCAAAGAGCTGTGAGTGGCTCTGAACTGACTGTTATGACATGCTTGGCTGCTGCTAGATGTTTTAATTCCAAAGTTCATGAGCTTATCCATGGTTCAGAGCCAAACTGGGGGAAAAGCATGGAAATGCTGAACCTTCCTCTTCAAGCCTAGCGACCAACAGAGGCTTCAGGAAGACTGGAAGTGGGAGGAGGTAGAAGAAACTTGCCCCAAAACAAAATGGAAAAGCAAATCACTGTTGGCATAATGAAAACTAGGCCTGTTGAAAATTTTCTGAGGTGAGCTTGGTGTTATGTATACTGGGCTAAAGCAAGATGAAATATGGTGTGTCTGTATGAAATACAGCAAAGACCAAGACAATAACTTCTTTCTGTCACTGTTGCAAGGCAGTGTCTGTTTCCAGTGGCATTTTCAAAAGGGACACTGGGGATACAAGATAAATAATCTAAAATTATGTCTGTGATACCGAAAATCTGTGTCTCAGGAAGGACTGAAACTGAGTTACTTTAACTTAGGAAAGAGCAAGGTAAGAGATAAATTAATGTTAAATATTTCCTCAGAAGGAAAAATAATGCTAACTGTTTTTAGGGGTCAAGGATGGAGGACCACCAAGCTTCTTCTTGACAACATATGTATACTTTGCCTTTCTTTCGTCTGAAGTCCCTGTTCTTTCCTGCACATCACACTGTCAGTTGTGTGACCCAGCTGTATTTGGGTGTAAAAGGTAGATCAATGAACAGAGATAGGTTAAGAACAGTCCTGAAAAGGAAAACCTGAAATGGTATAGTGGCAAGCACTAAACAACTGTCAGACAATTGAAAGAGAACTGAGATTCAGAAAACATGCTGAGAGCAGAATAAGCATGAAAAACTTCTTAAGGTAGTAAGGAAAGGATACACAAGCCACATAATAAGATCTGAACCCAGGCAGTACTTGGATACTGAAGGAAGATTCAGAGTGAAAAGAAGTTTTGTTTTCTAAACTGTAATTATTTCAATTTTAATACTAAAGACAAATAAGTCAAAGGATGTTGTGGATTCTCTGTGCTTCAAATAATTACCAAATAAGACCCCCTTCAGCTCAATCAGAACAGGAGCTCAGATTGGGAAGAGGAATGTGATGGTATTTGTTATGCATCAGCCTAGAGGATCCAGTGCTCTTTTCTGGTGGAAATCTGAAACAGTGGAGTTTGTAGGTAGTAATACCACCAAGAGGATAGTTGCCAGTGAAACCATAACAATTTGCTCTAAACAGAGACCCACTCCATAATATTTACCTTATACATCGGTGCTATTCAGCTGATTGGTTTTACTTGGCAAGTTTACTGCACCAAATAAAAATAAATTTTAAAAAATGTGTAAATGTGTCATCTATTTATCTACCTATTGATCCATTTCTTTACATCCATACATCACTGAAATTAAAGGCACACATCATTCCTCTCAGGAACAGGATTAACACATTTTGTGATCTGATCAAATCCGTATCAGAGCTATCTTACTGGTTCTAATGCCGAAACTTACTTTTTCAGCATAGGAGTTTGTTTCTCCTTGGAAAATCTATCTCCCCTATCTCCTCACTTCTACCATATGTGTCTGAAAGATTTCTTATGAAAAGTGTAAGATGTCTCCACCAACCTATGATATTTTTTATCACATTCACCTTTCCCCTTCTTCTGTAGGCAGTAGAAAAGCTCCGGAAGCACATTCTTGTGATGAATTCGTGAGTCAGCCCTGATTTGCTGTCCAAAAGTGATGCTATTACACTACAAAGCAATTCATTAAACCCCCTGATGAAAAGACATCCCTCCAGGATGCTGCGGGTTTACAGTACAGTTCTGCAACCAAACAACAGTGTCGGGAAACTTTGTGGGGAAGAGGAACCTGGCATACAGATAGGCCTTGCACTCAGTGTGAGTCACCTCTGGAGATGTGAAACATTAATGTTACATGGAGAAATTTACTGGTCAAAACAAGTATTGACATAAAAGCTAAGGAAGGAATAACCTCAAGGATAAAAGAGAAGGGAAAAAAACCCAAACCCTGAGATCAGCATATCCAGACTGTCTTTGCTCAGGTGAGGACTGATGTTTCATAGACTACTGGCCATCAAACTTTAACTCTGAGGAGCTGCTCTCCAGAAAAGAAAATATGTTAGTTCATTTTTTCCAATGTAAGCTTGATAAGTGCAAAATTATTTTTGGGAGGCTAGAGAAAGGTCCTTCACCAGTAGCCCTTCCTTCTGCCACATGCTACAGTGTGTACTCACCTTGGCTGCTTGCTGCCAGATGATGCTTTGATTCTGCAATGAGTGCATATGTCAGGAGATGAGTCACTCCACCTTCCTGTTCAACCCTCTCCAGCCTGGGGGTATAGGGGAACTGCCCACTGAACTGATGAAACAAAGGATTTAGAGACCAGAAAGCCAAAAACATGTCTTGGTTATCCCAGCTGGCTGTGCCAGATACCTCTGGATATAGCACTAAGGGTTTGTAGAGCAATCTCAGCATTCTCAGGCAATGCTTTATGCTAAAGTATAATGAACTTTAATCCTTTAAACCTGTTTGAAGAAAGGTATCCAGTACTTTGAAGGTCCTGGCCCTATCTGTGCAACTGTTAGACACCGAAAAAGGTTTCCTTGAACTGTCTTTCCAAAGTAGTTACTTGTGTAGCAGTAGGGCCACTTAGAATTTGTAGTCATTTTTTCAAAATGGCTTTCAGATGGAAAGAATGGATATTTTTCAGATTTTTTTCTGAACTTCCAGTGTGGGAGAGTCTTTAGAAACATGACATAGCTCACATTACAGTCATGGACCAGAAGGAAATATTTTCCTGCATCACCTCTACAACACTTATGTGCTCCAAACTTCTGTGCTGCAGAAAGCAGGCTATAAAGAACAGCACTTCATCTGCTATCCCAAACACCCACAGTTTGAAAAGGTCTTGGAATTTGTTTCACTCCACCAAGTGCTGGATCACTCCTGGTGAACCAGGTAGGCAGTGTATTACTAGGTTTGAGCAGAGGGTGCTTTTTATAGGGTGAGATGTTTAGATGAGTCTACTAGATTATGTCTGCTTATACCCTTGTAAAAAAGAATTTCACTGGTCCTTGTACCTCAATGTTACCAGGGAGTAGGTCACTGATATCACAGGGGCTTTTTAATAAAGTGTTTGTTCTGCATATGTTTACATTTCAGTTAATCTCTGCCAAATTACTCCGGTCTTCGAACCTTTGCACAGAAAATTACAATGCCAACATATGTCCATCTGGTCAGCAAGCTACAGAAAAGTTGGGCCTTGAAAGACCAGACAAAGAATGTGCCTCTGAATCTTCAAAGAAATATGTCAGAGAGATGAATCTATCTTGTAGCTACTTTAGGCATGAAGACCTGTTATTCTGGGGTTAAAGCTAAACAAATGCTTAACATCTAAACTCAACTTGCTTTTTCCTTCAGAGACAGAGAGATAAAAACAATTTCCTTGTAGGAACAGATGAATCACTGAGCAATATTTAAATTGTGCCTACAAGGTTCCTGTACAATGTGTAGCCACATTTGAGTGTAACCACTCAAATCCAAACCTTCTACTGCTTAGCATCATACTTTAGTTATCATACTTTGCCATGATAACAACATGGGAAAATCACACTGACACTACTTTCAGTGTGCGGGTGATGAAGCAAAAAGAAGGTAAGCATGCTACACTCAAAAACAAAGTAAAAATTACTGTACTGCAGTTGAATATAGAAATACTATTTTGCAATGTGAAGGCTACTTACAATATCATGACTATTTATGTGATGCAAGAGGTGTATTGAAATCTACTTGCAATTTTTATGAATGGTGCAGACAATGAGTTCAGCATTCAAGGAAAGCCTTGCATACTCTACATGCCATACTATCGAAAGCAACCAGAAGGTGACCCTAAATCCAGCATACCATAGATGTAAATATATTCTATTGTCCAGCCACATAACTCATTAGAAATGGCTTACTCACATTGCATCAAGAGTGTTGGTTTTGGGATGGCCCAAGGAGGTAACAGAAATTTTTGCAGTTATGGTACCCATTGGGGGAGACTTTGTAGCTGCAGGCACTCTTCTGCCTGTCCTGTTGTATTTCAGGATGTTCTCGTTTAGACCTATCACTGCAAAATAGCTTTTCCAAATACACAGCCTGTGTTTCCAGGTCCCACCCGAAACCTGGTACTACAGCTGAAAAGCACCTGCTGCATTCTGAGTTACTGTGGTCTCATACAGAATGTTAAAAGTGCAGTTGCAGCTGCCGAGGTTGTGAACTACCTTTCTCAGGAGTGAATCACCTGTGGTTAGCCAGTCAAACCCACACCATGCTGAGCTTTAAGCAAATGTTAGGGTGACAGTAAAGAATGAATGTATTTTGCTAAGAATGCCAGGTTAATGAACAGGTACAAAGCCTAGAAGGAGATAAAAAGAAATAAAGGAAACACCACCCCCTAGAGTAACTTCTGTTTGTATCTCAACGAGTGTTTTTTCTGCTCATTCCAAAAAAATCCCACTAGAACACTTCCAGTACTCTCAAGACTGTCTTGTTCACTATTACCTCTTGTAGGTTTGCTTGCCATTTTGTCTATTTTTTTCTCGGGGTTTTCTTCACTCAGACTCAAACCCTCAGAGGGTCTTTACATCACTTACAAACTTACAGCTATCTGGTATAGAACTTTTGCTCACTTTTACTTAAGATTATCAGTTGCAGCCTCAGATTGTGACATTGATATACAGAGACACGGTTAGATGGAGCATTCACGTAGCTAAACAGAACACTGAACTCTCTAGAGAATGGAAAAGCAAGGACAAGCTGGGCTGCAAAAGGCTGTGAGTTCACCATCGATGGTGCAATGAAAAATGGCAGGGCAGGTTTCTGATGCATGTAGAGAATATTTGAACATTAAGGATGAAAACAACAATGTAATTTCACTGTAGTAGTCCAAAAGAAAATAGATTCTTATTATTGGTTCCTGAGAGAAGAACATGACAATAGCTAGACAGCTAAACAGCTGTCAACTGACTGAAGGTTTGGGTAATACAATCATTGAAGCCAGTTTGATGAGATAGAGTTATACTGTATTCTTTCACATGCACAGTAGAAAGCTGAAATTAATCCACCTGTTTCAGAAATGGTCTTCTCTGAGAGAAGGCAATCTTACCAGCTTTTTTTCCATTTTGTATGCTGAAATTCTACAACAAATTCCTCAAGCAGGAGGCAGTGTTTCAGTACCAGTACATCACTCCTGATAAAAGGAATTTGCTTTTGCAAAGCTATGTGATGACTTGTGACTGCACAATGCTATTCTTGCAGCAGCTGACCACTCAAGCTAATTTTCTGCTTTCTGGCTGGCAAGGACAGGGTCTGATGCAAGCTCTCCTGACAAGTCTACAGCCAAACTGCTCTGACACTAAAGTCCAGTCTGAATAAACACATCAGTGCCACAAAGGAGAGACATAGTCTCTTATGAAAATGAAAATGTTTCACAAAAAACACATGGCCATGTCTCAGTCCCAGAACCAAAGGAGATATGCAAATTTTGTGAAATATGTGATCCTCCTGGATACTGAAACAATTATTTCCTTTAATAAAAATCTGGGCATGAGACTAGCTTCAATTTATGCAATGACTGCATCAAACATTGCTAATCACAAACACTCCCAAATGAAGAGATTAGCAAAGTTAAGTTACTTTAAGAGCAATAATATCTTACCATAAGGTAGTTGAATCTTGCCTTGCTAAACTGAAATAAGATGTCCTGCAGGCCAGAAGTTTGTTCTTTTGGTTTTTATCTTCTTTAAATAACTCTACTCAAGGAACTGTAGTCAAAAAAGTGGCATTGCCTGTAGCACCTGTCTTGCTAACTTATTTAGCAAATTGTTCCCCATATACTTTCAAAGATAAATTGGATGTGTTCTTCCAAATCACCCAGAATTCAGTTCAGTGGATGCGTACTACTCTGCAGATTTCCAGTGAACATTATATTGCCAACATTTACTTTGTGTGGCCCATACATGTAGGTTTGCTGTTCCTTGAGGATCCATGGTACAATATCATAATTTATGCAACCTACTCAATAGTCTGAAGTTTGCTAGTAGTTAACATCTAAGTGCTGATGTTTCAGCTGAATAAACAGTGGTACATTGTACTTTATGCACTACTACTACCATGATTATAGTTTCCACAATGATTAAAATACAACATTACTCAGGAATACATAAAACAACATTGAAGAATCAGTATCAGATGTGATATACAAAAGCATAGCTAAATTACTACTTCTGGAAGAAAAGTGAAGAGGACCCGCTGTCATCTTTAAAGAAGGAATGTGACTTGTGATCACAGATGTAGGCAAGTTCACTTCTGAGCCTGAATGTTCACTCCTGGGACACACCTCTGTTCATATTCAGTTGTGAAACTTTCTTCAGGAAAAAAAGAAACATGTCAATAACAAAACTGAAAAACTAAACCACAAAAAAGTGCTGACTCTCTTTGGAAAACACGACTTACACAGAACACGAGCAATGCAGAGTCAGTTTTGATCTTCCTGGATATGCACATTGTAATAGTCCAACTAGACCAATGACACATCAGCAGTGTAATGACCAATTTAAAAAAAAAAAAAAAACACAAAAAAAACAGAAAAAGAAATAAAATTAAAGGCTAGTTTATTTAGGACATATTTTTGAATTCAGCAAGAGAAATGTTTTCTTATTTAACCAATTCATCATCCAGTATCTTGTTTATGCCAAGGATAAGATATCATTGTTAGACTTTCCTAAAAGAATGAAACAAAAAAAATTTATTACCTGGATTTTCACATGAATTCCCTAAAAATAATGCCAAATAAATAAAATACACTGGCAAGTCAGTATACTGGTTTTGAGGGGATAAAATAGAAAAGAAAATACCATAAGAATTCCAAACTAATCTAAGAGGAAGAAATCTATTTCTGGATTGTATTTTGAGTAAGAAAAAAAAAATCTTTTAAGATCTGTTTTGGATAATACCTCTGCAGGTGCTGTATTTTGGTTTTATGGAATAGGAACAATAGCTTGAAGTGTTCAGTTAAAAAGTTAAAAAGCAGAAGCAATAGCTAGAACCAAGAGCTTCAACAAATTTCTCCTATTATTGAAATGAAAAATTTGTAATAAATTAAGGCATTAACTTAAAAACAAATTATATCCATAGATTAGAGTACTATTCAGTTCAGTTCACCTTTAAAATTCTGAACTAAATGTAATCCAGTCTTCAAATTTTCTAACGGTAAATATTAATACATATTTTCAGTTTGGCTCTTCTGTTTCTAATAGTTAATATGGGAGGAGGGGAGGGAGGGAGGGAGG
>JAWWEE010000085.1:29771293-29813172 GCA_035221455.1 Xenops minutus
TCTAGCTAGCCCCCTATATAACCCGTGTGCTCTGTTGAATAAAGGACCATTCCACGTTACCCTGCGTTTGCGTGTGGTGTGGTTCGTCCCGTTTTCCCCACAGATCTGTGTCATCAAAACAGTGACTGCATTCTTCAGGAGTCTAAATCGCATCCAGTAGTGATCACCTCAGCAGGAGATTATGTGAGACACCTCCAGCTGCCCTTCCAGGGCTAAGAGCCTGGAGTCTAAGCCTAGCAATAAATTAACTGGAAATAAGGTCCAAGATATTTCACTGATTTAAGTGGTTAGTGAGCCAATGGAATGATTGAGACAAAGCTGTGTCTGATCCTACTTGACTCAGGGTGTGTCAGCTGCATATGGATAACTTTGCTAGTTGGCAGTTCACTCAGAAAGTATGAAAGTGATACAGGACATAGTGCATGAACCCAACTCCCAGCTTGTGATATAGAATCATAGAATCATTATGGTTGGACAAGACCTTCAAGATCATCCAACCTTTGACCAAACATCACCTTGCCAACTAGATCATAGCACTGAGTGCCATGTCCAGTAGTTTCTTGAACACTTCCAGGGATGGTGACTCCACCACTTCCCTGGGCAGCCCCTTGCAATGCTTAACCATCCTTGAAATGAAGAAATTCTTTCGGATGTCCAGCCTGAACTGCTCATGGCATAGATTGAGGACAGCCCTATCAGAACAGAGCTCACCTGTCACTTAGGACTGACTGACCCATGTTCATCTGCTGTTCACAAGGAAACCCACCCTTACTTTGGCCTTCAAAGCTCTTGCTTGAATATTTGCTACCACCACCAAGATCTGCACATGTGGTGGTTCCTCCCAGGTCCACATCCAAGGCCTTTGAGTGCATCACAGAGGCCCTGCTACTGTTCATGGCTGAGTTCCTACAGGACAAATGGGGGTCAAGACATCATTATGGCCCTTTCTGGTAATGCTGGGACTCTACCTGCAGACAGCTGACTGTGGAAAGTGATTCTGTATAAAAAGTTCTATCTTAGACTGTAAATTTTATTATTCCTTGGTAATGACTAATGCATAAAGACACTCATGTGAATAAGTCATGACATTCTATGGACAGTTTACTCATGTCTGTCACAATAGTGGTAGTTTAAAAGATACTTATGTCTGTTTTTCTCCAGGAACAGACTGATAATAACAGCCCTAATACATGTGCAGCCAAGTAATCTGAGCTTTATAACTTCAGAATTTATAACTGCAAATTACTTTCATCACCTGAGAGAAACTTGGATCCATTTCAAGGTGTTATAAACTTAAAGCAAAGCACACAAATGTAAAATGTAATTCTTCTGAACTCTTTAGGTGAAAAGAAAATGAATTATTTACTTTTCTTTCAGTCATGTGTCTCATGTTTGCTTTTAAAAACTAATTTTAATGTTTGAATGACTAAAATTTAATACCCATGGCCACAAAAAAAAACACAAACTAAACCTTTGTAAGCAAAAGAGCCTCCCTCAAAGTTTCAGTAAGTGCCATTAGGACAAAATACAATACTAATCTGTAGGATCAGTTTTAGAAAAGATTTTACTCAGTAAAGCCAACACAGCTAAGCTTGAACAATATACAAAGCATACTTCACTTGTCTTCTCTGTTCATCTTGGATTTTATTAAAAGATACCACATACAAAAGTGTATCAGTGACATTAATACCAATAGACTGTAATATTTTTTTTTTTTTTTTGCAGTAGGTGTATATGTGTATTGCAAGGAGGCAGTTTTTCTTTTAAATCTACTAATCACTTTCTACATTTCCCCAGAAAAGTCATGATAACCTCTGGTTCAGCTGCTGACAGTACCTTTTGGCAAGGTTCATATATGATTTTCTCTCTACTCAAAAGCTATGCATAGTCCACATCTTCTTTACTCTTACAGATTTGGTACAAAGCAGATATATTTTTCTGATTAACTTTTGCATGCTATCATAAGCCAATCTCATTTGACACTGGGTAATTATTAGAGTAATTACAGGAGCCGTGAGTTTTATAAATTCGAAATTACAGATATAAATGAATTAATTATGAAAACTCTCAGGAGCTGGCTCAGCAAAATCCTAAACCTTTCTATTCTAGAGACACAAGTCCAAGCTTTTGCTGACTGTTCTATCACATGCACAGACCTGATCTGTTTGATCAGCACATGAATGCTGACATTTTTTGAGAATTAGAGCATTTATAGGTACTGCCCATGATAATTACTAACTGAATAGCTCCCTCTTTTTCTGTACTTCTTGTCTTCCATTAAACCAATTTTTATTTTTTAGCTTTTCTTTCCCATGTGTGGGTAGTATAGTCTTCATCCATGTGACCAGTCCCCAAAAATGTGACTAAGGAGAAAGATTATGCTCTGCTGAGAGTTAATCATTTTCCTA
This sequence comes from Xenops minutus, assembly GCA_035221455.1. Classification (NCBI taxonomy): domain Eukaryota; kingdom Metazoa; phylum Chordata; class Aves; order Passeriformes; family Furnariidae; genus Xenops; species Xenops minutus. The sequence continues at coordinate 29,773,702 of JAWWEE010000085.1, forward strand.
GCCCTGGTTTGCAAAACTTACATACCATGCTAACTTTTCTTTGAGTTCAGTATGGCTCTCAACAGAATATTCACTGCAGAAGCCAACCCCAATATTCATGTTATACAGTTGGCTCTTGGTTACTAATGTGTGCAATGGAATTACATGCTGGTTACCTGTGGGCTTTGTACACCTGGTTCAAAGTTATCTAACAGGATGCCTTCAGTGAATATCCACTCCCACCTCTGTCCAAAGGCAAATAACTCCTTTTATTCTCTCTTTTAGTAGTGAATAGAATCATCTGATCTCTCTGTGAGTGGAAAACAACTGGCTTTAAGTGGCATTTGAGCTGGATTTATTGCAGTTGACCATTCAAGCATCCCCAGAGCTTGAGGTGTTTGGTTTTTTGTTTGTTTTGTTTGGTTTTGATTGTCTGTTTGTTTTTGGGGGTTGTGTGTGTGTTTTTGTTTGTGTTTTTCGTTTGTTTCTTTTTTTTCTGTGTGTGTGTGTTTTTGTGTTTGCTTTTTTTTTTTTTTTGGTGAGGATCTGTAAGGTTAATTGTTCACATCCCTCTTGATCTGGAAGGTAAACCATAGTAAAGAATAGCAAAGGCCATGCTTTAAAGTACATGTCTATGCTAATATTTGTTAATCTTTTTTTTAATTTTTAAAATAAAGAAATGCGCCAGCAAATATATACTTTATATCAGACTGCAGCATTTTCTACCATATAATGCATACCTGAACTAGAGATGCTTTCATGAGAACCAGTAGAGCCAGAACTCAATCTTGAAAGATCCGTTTTGGAGAACAGTATTGCACTCACAGTGTGGATGGGAAAGAGACATGGGAAAAAAAGAGGATAGATTTTTCTGTGATGTAAAGACAAGCTTGTGAGAAAAATCTTGGCTTAAAAATATGGGATTCACACCCTGACTCACAGCAGAACCCAGCCTGACTGGGCAAGACATTGAATATCTCTACATACTTGTAAATATATGCGTGTTCTCTCTCTCACAAACAAAAAAACCCTGTGTGTGGGTGTGTGTGGGCGTGGGTGTGTGTGTGATATGCATCAGGACTTTAGAACATTTCTGCCAGAGTAAGGATAAGACTGGGCAACTGAATCTCAGGAGGTGGGAAACCTTTCCTTTACTTTTAGAGACCTGGTTCTGCTTTGTACAGTGAAGTTCACTGCACTTATGCACTGTTGGAAGAGATGCAACTATCAGGACAAAACAGATTCCTACTCAAACTCTCTGCCATGCAAGACTGTTGCAATAGGCTTTTTCTGACAGCATTTTTGTGAAATTTGAGTTTCAAAGAGTAAAGCACAAGTGCTTCAGTTTAAACATGCACACAATTGCTAAGATTTGCAATATCATATCCTATACACAAATATATATACACACAAATATATACATACTCAAAATATCTAAATAGTTCCTGTTCTGACCAAGAAGCTCACAGTGGACTTTGTGTACCACTTCAAAGGCCTTTGGGAGTACTGGGTTTCCCCTTGTCTCCCTTTCTCAGCTGCAGCTCCGGATAGCTCGTGTGTTCCCTGCCACAGAGGACCACCAACAGAATGACTTGGCCTGTGATAACAAAGACACTGGGATCACCAGGAGTCATAGTCTCTAGTGAGCCACATATTGCCACCCATGCTAATTAGAATCAGCTCACTAACACAAAAGATGTCTTCCACTTGAGACCATGAGGTGAAACATTTACTTCTGTTCGTCCTGTGGCAATTTCCACAGGCAATGCCAATGTCTTAAAATTGTTGTGACTATTACAATTTATTCCCCCAGCCATGTGGTGGTTAGCTGTAGTGGAGCTTTGTTTTCCTCTTGTGGCAAACTTTATTTTTGTTACAAACATGCCTCAGCCTTTCTTTGATCAGGATGCCCTGCTCTCTGGGGATGCATTCTGATGCAACACATTTGGGTGGTCACAGGAAAGGAGCTGCAGAAACTTTCCATTGCTCTCATGGCAGGAATTTGTTCTGGCTCCACACAGTCTACAGCATGGAATTTGTGACATATTTCCCTGAAGGTGAAAAAGCCTAAGTTTGTGAACAAACACAAGCAGAGGGATGCATCTGAGCATGACCAGGCTAGCACCAGCAATCTGATCAGTGCACCTAAGGTGGCTGCTTGCCATTACACTGGTAGTTCACAGTGAATTAGCAACGAGTGAATGATCAGCAACCACATTTAAGTGGCAGTGGCCACAGCATATTCAACACCCACCAGTGATCACCTGATCATACTTTCAGAAACTGAACAGCAAATTTTGCAATATTTCTGCAGCACCTGTTAATAAAAAGACAGAAAGTATCAAAATGCACACACTTCTTAATACTCAGATGAAAATATGGTACAGATCAGAATTAATTGCACTGATAAATGCTAGATTTGACAAAAGGGAACATGTTTGTTTATCTTCCTCATTGAGTAATTAAGGGATTTTTGAAGTCTCAATTAAAAGTTCTAAGAACTTTTCTGTGGCCACAGGTTGATTTTACAGACCTGAGAACAGTCCTGGATACTGTGAGAATCCCGGTAATTAGTAAGAGAATTGTTAAAAGATTCTTCTTTTTTAATGACCGTGCTATAATACTCAATGTCAAATAATTGCAATGCAATGCTCTCTAGGGCAGAGAAAATGATTCTCTGAAATAAGAAAAAGGCTTTTGAATTCCTTCTTTTTAATTTTCCTTACTTTCTTCACAGTTTACTAGGTAAATGATCATCATTTGTTTTCAACAGTTGTAGCAAAAACGTTTAGGATGCCTAGGAGAAAAGAACTGCAAAAAATGCACATTATTGGAAGTCTGTCTTTCATTACAGATGATGGATTAAAATGATAAATTATGATGTACCTAATACACATTTTATAGATTGTGGTTTGTTATATCATGAAGCCTTTTTAACCCCACTGGGAGCAGGTTTTTCAGACTAAAAGCAGGACTAATGATGCAGCATCATTACAGTGGTAACAGCTCACTTTCCCATCAAAACTGCAAATTCATAATGGAGGTTAATTACAGCATAAATTCATGGAAAAATGGCTGTCAGCTAAACTCTGGTTAATGAATCTCAAAGGTCCTGACACCTTTGACAGTGTGAAAAGAATATGCTGTAACAAGGGTTCCATGACATCTCTGAACTTCACTTTAGCCAGCAGATTACTGACACATGCACCTGGAAGGAGTAAAGAAGCAAGGCTCGTTAGAACAGCAAGTTGTGGAAACAACCACATGCTTATAAATTCAAATTGAAAAAACACTGAGGAGCAGCTCCTTGTACTGAATTCATACTCAAATAATTTCCCTTTCCCGGAAAGAGAAGAGGAGAGGGAAGGGGAGGGGAAAGGTTCTCATGGTCCAAAGTTTACCAAATAACTTCCATTGTTCCTGACAAAATCTGATAAAAATGTTCAAACCTGGATACCTAAAATTAGACTCCCAAACCTATATTTAGAGAATTAAGTACAATGTCACATTTCTGTAACCTCTCTGTAGGTGAATCCTACCACTCTGCCATGCAGTATGTGATATGCACAGAAATTTGCAGAGGTGAGGGCTCTAGCAAAGAGATGACCCCTTCAGAAGCACAGTGAAACATAATGCACAAAATAAAACCCTGTGTAGAGTTATGAAAAATCTCTCCCCTCGCAGGAGAATAGTGTCTGACAGCCACATCTCCTACCCAAGTCTCACTGTTCAACATCTAATTTGCTGCACAATTATGTCCAGAATAAGATAAGAATCCTGGACACCATTGTAGTAGTTTATTTTTAGTTGTTTACACATTTCAGTTATTTTCCTGTGGTTTGACCTGGCCAGTCCAAAATTGCAAGTTTGAATGCAAACCTTTATGGCACTGAAAGATCATTTCAGGGGTATTTCTAAGTAGGCACTGATACGTGTGTAACCAGTATTGTATTTTAATTTTCTGCTTCATTTAGAGAAGCAGGAAACTTAGGCAGGTGGAGACCAGCATAACTCAGGGTAAATCAGTGGAAATACTCTAAACTAGAGCAGGTCCACTGAGGGAAAGCAGTCCCTCCCAATGGTTATAGTACCTTGTCTTGCTCCATTATTGACTTGTTCCCATCAGAAAGATCCTGTGAAGATGCTGATAAAAGTTATCTAGAAAAACTGTCTGTGGGACCTGTATTAAAAGGTCCCTGCCTCTCCCCAGGACTCACTGTGAAAAATCTCCTTTCTCTTTCCTCCGTGGTGCTATCAGTTTACAGCTCTCACTGCTAGTGCAGGAACTTATTACCACCACAAATAATAAAATTAGGGGCTTAGTTAAAATCACATGAATCTATGAATATAAGGGATTTATAGACACGAGCTTTTTCTCCAGAGTATCAAATGGCTTCTTTTCAATAACTGTAAATTACTTCAAAGTGGTATGACATTTATACCAAAACACTGCCAATGAAGGGACAGCTAGGGTGCCGTTTCTGAGATGCTCGTCTTGGGTGAGTTTCCTAGGTCACAAAGGGGAATGGTGTTAACATCCAGTTAAAGACTCAGGAGACTTTCTTGGATGCTTAATGGTATCAACATACAGATTCTTGCTGGCTGTTACTACTGATCTGGCTTAGCCACACTCATTCCTCAAGCATGTAGCCTTAGGCAAAAACAAAGGCTTACACAGCAAAATGGAATCCAGAAAACCCAGACATAGTATAAAAGGCTAAAAAACTCCTGCCTAAGCAGAGGATGAGAATCTGTGGTGAGAAAGAAAAAGGGAGGAGATTGGCCAATTTTAAAGGGCAAAGTAGATCTAAGGAAGTTTTACTGCAAAGGGAAGCTGAAAAACTCCCACTGTTTTTTGTGTGTGTGTGTTTTTTTGTTTGTTTGGTTTTTTGTTGTGGTTGGTTGGTTGGTTTTTGTGGTTTTTGTTTGTTTGATTATTTTATTTGGTTTGGTGGTTTTTTTTGGTTTTTTTTTGTTTGTTTGTTTGTTTTGTTTTGTTTTTACAAAGCAGATTCTACAGACTTACTGGTTCAATTCAGCAGTTGCCAGATGAAGCCATAGATGAGCCTGCTCATCCTGCCAGATCAGAGGCAAATACCCACTTGGCTCAACAAAACTTCACTATGTGCAGATGTGTTTCTGGGGTTTCCTGGAACTCTTAATGGACCTTTAAATATCACGATGCTCACAGGCCAAAATTTTCAGAGGTACTCCTAATTCTCCAGCCATGGAGCTGGACAGCAAATCTTTATAGCTTGGAATATTCCACAGTAGACACTATAGTTTCATCCTTATTTCAAAGTTACATTGCAATGCATTCATGTGACTGCAAACTTATGAATGGGATCAACAGCTCTGAGAGGAACTGTTTATAAGAACAGAGATTCCTCATCACCTTTAGAACTTAGACCCTTGAGCTGGGAAAACTAAAATGCTGCAGGAGAAATGTGTTTTTTTTTAGAATTATCCTTAAACTCAAGTGTCTGTTTTCTCTGGTGTGTTGTAAAGGGTGATGAGACTCTGATTGTGCTCTCTAACTGCTCACACTCCACCCCAGAGCCAGCCATGTTACAGCAACTTTCAGTCCCAACTATATTCCCCTCTTTATTTGCCACAGAGAATGGTTTAATTTTCAGCCTTGTTGAGTCTGTTAACTCTTGATCACTATCAAGCTAATTCCCTGATGGGCCAATATGTAATGAATTCTGGCTTCTATTGCTGGATGGCATTTGCTTCATCAATGAATGGCTCTTCTTGATAGTCAGCTTAAAGCAATGGTACTTCCTTGGCATTGGTCATTCTAGTCCAGTTTCAGCTAAGCTTCCAGGATTGTGTTGTAGAGGTTTATTCACTTGGAGGCTCAAGCAGAAATTGGAGTAGGATAAGAAAGAATCTTATGCATTTAAACCACTTTCTGTGCAAATGGTTGTGCAAAGATTTCTGAAAGCAACCATGGAAAATACAGCTTCAGGACAGGGCTTACTGATCTGAAAGCAATTGTCATATGCTAATGGTCCTAGTGTCCTTTAGAGAGTTCTTTTGACTATGAAACTCATCCTCTAACTCCCTTCTGTTCAAAAGGAACATATTAATTTATAGGGCCTGTGAAGATGCCAAGAAACAATAACCTTAAAATAAAAAAAAGAACACTGACTGGAAAAAACTTTTTACCTCCTATATGATAATTTGTAGCACATTATTCTCAGTTTTTACAAAACACTTAAGAAATACCAAATTGTTCTGATTTCAATTTAGACTTTTAGGAAGGGGGTTACACTTAAATTCAAAAGTATAACTATCTGCATTATAGTACATTCACAGACCAGACAAGACTAGGCTAGAGTAGATTAGAATAGAGTATTTCAGTGAGAAAGGACCTACAATGATCATGTAGGCCAGCTGCAGATACTGTGGTAGGGCCTGTAATAAACCAAATTCATCTAAGTTATTCAGCTAAATAAAAATATTGAATTATTAAAGTTCTTAAAGAAACTCGAGGTCTCTCAAATGACCTTTCTGGAAAGTCAAAAATACTTTTAAAAAAGTTCACAGCTTTATCTTGTAAAAGAAAAGAGTTGGATGCTTTTCAATTTTCAGCTATGAAGCATAGACGAGCAATACTGCACCTGGCATGATATACAACCAGCCAAAGTAACTTGCTAAAATGGTTTATGTGACACAGGTGTATTTATCACAAGCTCATCCTGTGAAGAAAAAGAGGACTGTGTCAGAAGAGCACGTAAATGCTCTCACTAGGCACAGAATGCCTTCTGCCATGAAAACTGTTTAAACACAGCCCTACACGCCCTGAAACTGCTCGCTTCTGATCCAAGCATAAAAAACCCAACACACCTAAAAACTATAGTCCTCATACCACATGTCCTTGCTCTTTGCATCTTGCCTGCCTCCTAACCTTTACAACTTCAGTAATATGCAAATCCCAGAAGAAAGTATCAGAGTACTTTACCACCCTGCTTAGCTTTCTTCCCCATTTTTTTTCCTCTATCACGTTGCTATTTCTATTCATTTTCACAGAAACACTGGTTTTAAAAAAACATAATCTAAGAGTGTATAGAAAACATGGGCTCATAATCCAACTCTATCCAGAATCATGGGAAAAAAACAGATTTGTTTGTTGTAAACACTGGCCTGGCTACCTTCTGCTTTGCCTGCAACTAACTTTTAGTCTTAATACAGGATTCAAGGGTTTAACAGAGAAGTCAGGAAAACAAACACATAGGTATGGGTGCCTCTGGTGCACCCAGAGCAGAGGAATGGGTAGGTGTGGTGTGTGCTGCAGTTTTGCCTGATTTACTGAGTCGGGATGTTGGCAGGGCACTTCAGACCTGTGTGTGCATCTCGAAATTTGGCACTGCACTTTCCACCAGCCTCAGACGAATGTGGAGGGTGTCACTCCTGATCTACAATAGTGTAAGAGTGAGTAGACAACAGGGTTATTTTGCTTTGTGCCCAGAACTGCACAGGGACAACTAGCATCAAGGCAAGCCTTTGACTGCAGGAAGGGAGACACTATTCCCTTCATTCCCTTGAGTCAGGGTCACCAAACTCATCTTGGAGGTATGCAAACAGCTGATACTATGATCAAAGTCATCAAAAAACTGCTTTGGACACATGCTTTCAGATTCAGTCTGTGTCATCTCTGCCTTTTTGTTTCATATACTGTGGCCTGCTCTTGCCTGCTGTCAGAAGAGATTTTAAGTCACCTCTTTGTAAAGATCATTTTGTTTTCCTATACCAACCTTTACTAGCCTTTGCTTGCAGTTCAGTTGGTACAAAAAAAAATTAAAATTGAATAATGCTTCCTAAACCTAAGGAAGGTCTTCCAGATCCAGAAAGAAAAGGACAAATTTTCCAGTGCAAAAGCAGTACAGGGTGGACACAACAAACTCTACTGTTCTTTTTGTGCCCTCTGGTCAAATTTGCAGCAGCAGGGTGTGACAGGGCATGTATTTTGCTGTTAGTTCCATAGCAAATGCACCTGAAAAGGAATAAATCTAGGCATAAACAGAGGCTGAGGCCTGACCTGCTGGAAAGCAGCTCTGTGGAAAAGGACCTGGGGACCTGTGGATGACAACAAGCTGCCCATGAGCCACCTGTGTGGCCTTGTGGCTGAGAAGGCCAATGTTATCCTGGAGTGCCTTAGGAAAAAACATTGCCAACAGGTCGAGGGAGGTGATCCTGCCCCTCTCCTCAGCCATGGTGAGGCGTGGTGAGTACTGTGTCCAGTTCTGGGCTCCTCAGCATAAGAGAGACAGGGAGCTCCTGGAGTGAGTTAAAAGGAGGGCTGTGGAGGTGATTACAGGACTGGAGCCTTTCTCTTATAAAGAAAGGCTGAAGAAGTTGGGCTTATTCAGCCTGAAGAAGAGACAATTGAGAGCGGACCTTATCAATATATTTAAGTATCTGAAGGGAGGGTGTCAAGAGGCTCTTCTTGGTGATGCTAAGCAGTAGGACAAGAGGCAGTAGGAAATTATGAACAGGAAGTTCCACCTGAACATGAGAAAGAATTTCTTTACTGTGCAGGTGACTGTGCACTGGAACAGATTGCTCAGAGAGGTTGCGGAGTCTCCCTCACTGGAGATACTGAACGAGATATTTATGTGATCCTTTGCAATGTGCTCTAGGATGACCTTGCTTGAGCAGGGAGGTTGTACCAGAAGATCCTTCCAATCTGACCCATTCTGCGGTTCTGTAGCTGGGCAGTTCTGGCCTGCTCAGTGGGCTTTGAATGCAAAAATTCCACCAATCAAACCCCCCTGCTACGATGGTTGTACCAGAAGCCCAGGTCTGGGAGATTCATTGAACCCTTGCAGAGATTAGCCACTAGACTCCTCACACAAAATCTTCACAGCATAAATTGCAATTAGTACAACCAAACGGAACCTCTTTGTCATCAAGCATCTGTTTGCAGTCTATTTTAATAATGGTACATTCAGGCTTTCAAAGAATGGAAATTGAGGGTACAGCTATGTGCAATGACTATAAGAACAGATGCAAACTGATGTCTGCTGGACATGAACATGCTGGTAACCTTAAGTTCAGAGAGGGAAATGAAACCAAATACAAAAGGGATTAGCAAGAAGACAAGTGATTTCTTTCTCTGCAAGCAAAACGGAGAAAAAAACAATTGTATGTTCATTGGAAAGAGGACAGAAAAGATTTTGGGACTTGACTCCTTGACTCATGCCAACAGCCTTAAGACATGATAGAAACCTTGCAAACTTGACTTCTTCAGTTACTCTGAGCAAGACACACTTCCATAGAGAGGGAGCTGCATCATGCTGGTAACTGGGCAACAAAATATGCTGCATTCATTTTAAATGGAGTTCTTGGCCTTCTGTAAAGCTATATCCTGGATTATCACAGAAGCTTGTTCCTGTAGCTATAGTGTGGATTGTAGTCTGCCTACAATCTCCAGAGTGTGTCCATGAAGGACAACAAAAGTGGTGAAGGGCTGGAGCACAAGTCATATGAGGGGTGCTTGAGAGAGCCAGGGGTGTTTAGCCTGGAGAAAAGGAGGGCTTAAGGGAGACCTTATAACTCTCTACAGATGCCTGAAAGAAGGCTGTAGTGAGGTACAGGTCAGCTTCTTCTCCTAGGAAACAAGTGGCGATACAAGAAAAAATGGCCTTAACTCATGCCAAGGAAGGCTTAGAATAGATGTTACTGTGGGATTTTTTTTCCAGTGGCAAGTGTTGTAAAGCACTGGAACAGACTTTCCAAGAAAATAGTGGAGTCACCATCCCTGGAAATGTTAAAAAATGTGTGTGCACTTGGAAACACAGTTTTATGGTGAACATGGTGGTGATGCTAGGTTGACAGACTTGATGATCTTAAAGATTTTTTCCAACTTTAAGAATGCTATGCTTCTATGATGCTTTCAGAAAGTAATGAGTCTGCTCTGTCAGTAAAGCCTAGATCCATCTGCACATCCAAACCCAGCCCCGGCCTTTGGGATAGGGGAGCTTTTTACACAGATGAAGTTCATTTGGACATAAATAGTCCCTGACTGCACCATAACCAGTCTTGACTGAAAGACCACATGCATTAGAGAATTCATCATATCCCGATGGAGGCTGATCTTTCTTACACTTTGCAGGGGCAGGCATTATGTTTTGAAGACACTGTTGAGAAGATAGAAGTCCTTTAGGCAGCCATGGTAAGAGAAATCTACTTGCAATCTTGAGAACTGCCACGTTGTAGAAGCCACATCAGTAGGTACTTTTTTGGTAATAGGCAAAGAGAAGAGAATTAGAGTCCTTCTGTTGGGAAGGCAGTCCTATGCAACTTCAGCAAGCATGGGGGTTGAGCACCTTCTATATTTTGACATGTTCTGGTAATCACAGAATCATAGAATAGATAAGGTTGACAGGGACTTTAAGATCATAGAATCACAGGATGGTTTGGCTTAGAAGGGATCTTAGAGATCATCTCGTTCCAACACCCCTAATATTGGCAGGGACACGTTCCACTAGACCAGGTTGCTCAAAGCTGCATCCAACCCAGCCCTGAAGACTTCCAGGGATGGGGCATCCACACCATCTCTGGGCAACCACTTCCATTGACTCACCACCCTCACAGTAATGCCCACAGTTAACCAAATTGTTCTTGCTATCCCACCAGTATTGTGGGCAAAACAATAAACAACGTGTTGTTTTTTTTGTTTGTTTGTTTGTTTGTTTTTTTGTTGGGTTTTTTTTGTGGCATTGCATTTCACAGCTAAACTGTCCATGTGTACAAACCTTTCCTCTCACTCCAGCCTTCCTAACATCTTTATGGTTTAGACTTTAACATCTAGTAAGGGTTGAGCTGAAATACTATCCTTTTCCTGAGCAAAGATAGTAAAAATACTCTAACAAGTCTCTTTCTTTTGTTGTGGATCCATTGATTCACCTGAAAACTACTTCTGGAAAGGGAGGATTTTGACTAGTTTTTCAGTCAGTTCTTGCAGTTGCAGGAAAAGGAGAGATGACACAAAAAGTGCAGCAGGAAAGTGTAGCTAGGAGTTGGGGCAAGCACTGACCTCTCAGATTTTGGATAGCTTTAGATGAATGTAAAGATATGGAGGCATAAATATGCAGAGTTGTTGATCTAAGATAGAATTTGAAGTCTATGGCAAGCGTATTTGGATATCACCAGATGCTGGAGACAACAGCTCAAATGCCATCTGAACTTGTCTGTCCACATGCAAACGGTGCTTTTGAAAGGCCCAGTCTACTTCAGCAACACATTGAAACCTTCATCTGAAAGGCCTTTCCACCTCTTTCCCTGTTCTGCTTGCTACATCGCCTGGAGACCTACCTATGTGGTTAGGAGGGGAGGTCACTAACAGGGATAGACAGTACCAATAGACCATCCTTGCAAACATTATTTTGTAACAGGGGCTAGCCATGCAGCACAGCCAACCCAAAGAGCACTTGAAAATGGGGAGGCTGACTGGGCATGCAGAGATAATAGCTGACTTAACTTGGAGTTAATGCAATCTAAAGCTTGTTTTTCATTCTAATGACTGTGCCAATAGTCCTCCCTTATCATTCCCCTTGGAAAACAGGGGAAAAAGATCTTTATAAAAATTTCAGCAATGAAGAAAAAAAAAAAAAAAGAAGTTTTAAGTAATTTAAAATCACAAGGGAAGAAAGAAAAAAAAGATAATTCTATATAGTGGAAATCCTAACGCAGTCAAAGTCATTGGAGCAGCTTCAGAAGAGACTGTGAGTGGCATTCTTTTGTTTGTTTCTCCCTTCTGAACTTATGATGGCCCCATTAGACATAATTTTGTCACTTGTATGCCATTTTTGGCCTTGATAGGCCCTATGAGCTAAGTCCTGACTTACAACAGTGAGAGATCCTTAAAGCAAACTCACCTATCAGTTCCAACAAGTTGCTTTTACAAGTTCCACAAGTACTGCAAGTTGCTTTTCAGCTTGCTAGTAAACTTGGACACTGCTGTTGTGACAATACAAACTCTACATACATCTTGATCACTGACCTCATGCTAAGGTGGGAGTTAAACCTATTCACCTCTTTCCTCAGCACTGTTATGACAATATTCATGCTCCAAGCACAGATAACTCAACACAATTCTCCTGCAAGTGGCATTAAAAATTCAATTTTTCTGACTCACTGTGAACCAGTTATGATCAGAATACATTACTCATCAGCAGCTGGACACCTGGAAGACTTAACTCAGACAAAATAAGAATGGAGCAGTTCAAGAAAGGAAGACCGATAGAGTGATAGACTGGATATGACTGAAGATGTTATTCTTATGTCTCGTAAAGATCGATCTCAGGTATTTGTCAGTTAATTTTCTGTCTACTTCAAGTTGTCTGTCTGCTCAGTTATCTCACCCTAATGGAGACTAGAATAATACCCAAGGTACAACATCTAATATCCTTTCCAGAATTTTCATCATAATTAATTATTACCTCTATAGTTATTATTGTAATTCATGTAAACTACTAATGCTTCTTTGAATTTAACTAAACACTTGGCTTCAAAATCTTCCCTTTGCAGTGGATTCCACAGTTTCATGTTAGGAAACTGTCACCTTTAATTTCTACAATTTCCTCTGAATTCTTATATTTTGAGGCAGACGTGTCTATTTTTCTATGTTTAGATCACTACATTTTATATTTTCTGTCACCTCCTGTCTGTTCTATCACAAAACAAAGTCAGATGCAAGAGCACTTACTCAAAGAATACAGTGATTTAATTTCTGAAGAAGCAGGAAAAGTCAAAGGCTGCTTTAACTTTATCTAAAAAAACCCAGGTCCCTTTGTAAAGCTCTGCAGTTTATGTCCTTTTCCTGCATTCCAGACAATTCCTGAACATTCATACTCTGCATGGCTAATAGCTGATAATGAACCAATCCCTCCCCTACTGAACACCTGAATGGATTCACTGGATAATGTTCACTTTTACTGGCTGAGGGCCTGGTTTATAGCAGTTTATCTCATAAAATTTAATTTCATTTAAATTTAGCAGTTGATTTAATAAAACTCAGATTAAAGAAAATTCTCCTTCTATCTTCATTGCCTTTTATACCCTGCTCTTGAATTTAACACTTTATTTCAGTTTAGCTTAATCTGAGTAAAAACGCCCACACCAGTATTGAATTCTGTGTAGTAAATGCACTTCAAAAATTAATTCAGATCCTATTGTCTGAATATCTCCATGAAGCATGTTCCAGAATATCTACGAAGTACATGATACCATATATATATATGAAAAAAATTAAAAATTATTGGATGCTTTTCTCTTTTATATATTTCATCCAGAGAAAATAATTAAAAAAGAAAAAATCCCACAATACTGAACATTTCACAGCTCTAACACCTTGAAGTATTTAAAGATCAAGTTCTGCTCTTTCTGAACTCTGTGAGGGCTGCTCCCTTGCTCCCCCATCTTGAGCAACAGACTTCTTGCTGTAGATCACCCTGCAGTGGTACTGACACTGATGAGAGTCTCCTGACTTGCTAGTCTCCTATCAAGTGCTGGTACGTGCTTTTGTCTGATTTCGGCCATCACCCCTGCCCATCACTCTCACCTGGAAAAGCAGGCTTCTTTCCAAGTTGTTTTAGTGTTATAGATACCTGCTGAGGGCCCTAATCCAGCACTGGCACATGTCAGCACCTCAGCAGAAGATCAGAGATATTATGCCCCCATCTTCTCACAAATTCACACCAAAGCTATTGAGGTTCATAAAACTCTATGTGCTTTAGCAGCTTGTAACTGCAAACACATGGTGTCCAGCCATCCCACTGTCCTTAAAAGCTGCTATGATGATAAGATCCATAGACCCTCTCTCTCAGTAGCTGCTGTTTTTCTGCTGCTTGCAGATTTCAGCAGCATGATTTGTGCCAGAATGGCATTTATGTAGCAGCATCCATTAACTGGAACAAAAACAGTAATCTGAAATTGGCAACAGTGATGAAATGAAGTGTTTGCATAGAAGACACCATGCAATTATTTCTTGCTAGTTCTAAAATCATGGGCACAATGCTCCTGTAGATTTTCCATCCAATTTGTATTGTGACAGAAATTACTAGGAGGTGGACAAAATCAAGGCATCACAGTGTATAAGTCAGAGCACAGAAAGAAGAAGGGTTTAACTCTTGTAATAACAAAATCAGCAGCAGTGTTGTTGGTAGTATTCAAGATTCACTTTCTTAATTTTCCCTACAAACTCTGCCAGCAGAACTAGTGGCCATTAGCAGACTGCAGACACAATTTGACATATCTCAGGGAGGTAGGAAGCTTGTTTTTTAATGAATGGCCAATAAGAAAAGTTACTAATGTCATAGTTAACAGGAGAAAAAAAAGAGAAAGAAAATATTATAAATTTAATTATAATCATTAATCTTTCTGATATGATACTTGTTCCCAAACTCACTAAAATAAACAGCACACACATGAGTGTCCTCAGTGGATTCTGAAGAGGAATTTTAAGAAGCAAAATACAAAGAAACCCAGAATGCAAAATGGTAGCTTGAAATGTCTTGCTTCTATTTCAGATATGAACAATGACTAGTGTGTCAGAAAAAAACTGGTTTTCACATCTTTGTCAGTTGGTATATGAGCACATCTGCTATTACCTCTTCCTATGGATCCTGCCTCAAGTAATACTTAATTGTTCAGTATGCACAGCAGGAATGTATAATGAGCTCTCAGTTTAGATTATCATCACTACAAAACAACAACAACAACAACAACAACAACAAAACCAAACCAAAACCAAAACACAAACCCCACCAATAAAACAAACAAACAAACCCAAAAAACCCCCAAAAAATTCAGAAAAAAAAAAATCTGGTGTCCATCAAAACCAAATAGGAGCTCAGGGTTTGAAAAGACACAAAAACGTGTAATGCATGTGATATCATAAGTCATTACAGTAATGCAACAATACTGTCTTCTGAAAGATCCCAGGACTTCATCACAAAGTCACATCAGAATCACTGGAGTTTAGCCCTTGAAAAATATCTACTTCCTTTCTGAACAGTGGTGCAAACTTAGCTGGATTGACAGCCCTGGGACCTGACCCATGCAATTTAGCTACACAACAGGAACAGTGCTGTCAGAGGGAGATGACTCTAGTTCTGTTCCCCAGGACATCTGTGAAAGGACAGGTTTGTCTTTCTGCCCTTTAATGAGTTCAGTCAAGCTTAGTCTTATGGGAAATAAGATTTCTTTATCTGTACGTGGCTTGTAATTCAAAGAAGGGCATCCTTAATGATAATAGCAATAGAATTGTAATAGCATTTTTAGGTGCTTTTGTGAATCTTTGAGGATTGCATGGCTACAATAATTTAGCATTAAGCTGTGCTGGTCTGGTGTCTGACCAAGAGAGTGGCAGAGGCTACATGCAAACAAATGTCGGGGGGCGGGTGGACAGGAAAGACATGCATTGGCCAAGCATTTTGAACAGCCTTGGTCAATACCTTTCCTACTTGGTACTGCTATGCTGTTGCTTTTCTTATCTGAGTTTTTCCCTGAAAACTCACAGTCTCAAATTGTTCTTACTAGAGAGGAACTACAACAAACATTAACAAAATCAATCGTTGTTCAATGAGATCTAATCAAAATCCATCTTGAAGTTTGATTAAGTGCTCTAACAACTTGAGTAAGAAAACAAACAAACAAAAAAACCAAACAAAACAAAACCAAAACAAAAAAAAAACAACAACAACAACAAAAAAGGCAAGAATAGTGTTGCTCTAGACCGGTACAGGACTGACTATCAGGTAAGCTAAGAGGAAGACAGGAGAGTGTGTTGTATTTCACAATGACTTTAAGTCCCCAAAAACCTGCTTTGCAGCTCATTCTCTCCCAGAGTGAGGGGTTCTACCTGTCTGAGGCTGATGCTTTTTCTTTCACATAAGATCTGCTAAAAATGTAATCCCAGTTGTGTAGTTAATATTCACTCATTGACTGCTAAAGGCATCCTGTGATGAGTAGAGCATTAGCCTGAATTCCCTCAGTTCTCATCTTTCTATCTTCGTGACATTTTAAAGTCTTTTTTAAATCACTTCCACCTGTTACAAATTCAAGCACAGGTCTCTCAACTGCATGTTGCAATTTAACAGTGAATCCTCCTGTTGATCTCCAGGCACATGTTCAGACAGACAGAACTGCTCACAAGATTGATACAGCTAACTAACCATCTGGATTGATGCACTGCCTGAGATACCAGTGTTTCCAAACAATAGCTTACAGAAGTGGCCATTGGACTGCAGGAACTGTGGGACTTAAATCATCAGGCAAGCAAAAGAGGGAAGAAACACAGTATGAGTCACTCAAGCACTTGAGGCCAAGAAACGTGGTTAGAAGAGACAATTCTTTACTTAAGAGTCACAGATCCATGAAACATTGTTCTGTGCTTTGAATTTTCCATTTTTCAATGTGCAGCATAAAATCAGATTACAGCATTATGATTATTATATATTATATGTGTTATCTATATATCATATTATATATATAATTATATATATTATTATTATATTTATTATATACAGCATCATTACAGTTGCATTTACAGTTTCTGAGCAAGATTTTTATAAATATATTCATGTATACACATAAAGAGCTGTATCTACACATATATACCAAAGATACAGTTTTTAGTTGAATCATGGAAACTGTTAGAAGTATACTGAGCACACCACATCTAGAAAAAAACGGTTAATCCCATCACTGTGCAGTAGTTTGTAACTGCTTTACACTACCTTTGGGTGAATGAGATGCTACGAATTATATAGCTCTGGTGGTCAGTCTTGCACTACTGACAGACAGGGTCTGCTTTCTCATTCCCTACCAGAGGGTGTAACTTATCCTACTGTCTTTGAAGTGCCAGGGTGAAGGAAGTCTTTTTCTTTTTTTCTGCCTTCTGCTGTCCTCTGAATTTGCCATTGCTTCTTGACTTCTCCAGCTCATCTACCTGCTCACTTCTACTTTAACCCACTCTCTCCTTCCCCAGCTACCTTCCCTGTGATGCTAGGCCAAAATTTGTCAGTCCCAGGAGAGTGACCAAGAGGAAAATATAGTATAGGAGTGCCTTTTAGAAACAGTGAGGAGCAGATGTCTTTTTTCATTTGCTCTGTGTAACGACTTTTTTTTCCCCTCTTTCAACCCCTAAAAGAGTCTCTTCATCCAACAAACGTATCAGTAGAAGGGGACACTGAAGACTGGGATCACAAGCATTGGGTAACGCTGATTGAATGTATAAAGAGAGAGAATGAGCATGTTATACCTTGCAAGGGTTTGTCTTTCCCTTACAAGTGCTCCAGGGAGCACCCAAGAAGCTAAGTGATAGCAGGCAAATTACCTCAAAACTGAAAGCAAGGTCTCCTCACCGATCCTAGCACAGATCAGTGTCCCCACACAAATCTGAGACTGGCAACTCTTGACTCTAGCTATGAAAATAACAATGCAGTGAAGTATTCCAGCCTCTTTTCTAGTCAGATGAAGTGTCTTAAGTTTTCTTGGAGGACAGTTTTCTCTGAACAGCATTCAGTTCCAAAAGTCTATTGTGTTGGTAAAATGCCCTGGCAGTGGCCCTCACATGTCAGAATCCTTATATATTTTAGGAAAAGCTAGGTTTATCTAATGCTTTTAGTGAGATATCAAAAACGTGCAGACTCCTCCAAGCAGAGTGAGCTACAGGTAACAAATTTAGCCTCTGCCTGTTCTGGAAGCTGTCTGCAGGATTCTTGCAATTTCTACATGTACATAAACCAATACCATTTCAAGGAGTCCCCCAAATGCAAATTGACTCACAGTTGAAACTGTTGATGATGTCCGTCTGTGTTGGAGCCAGGCTGTACTGATCTGGCCCTTCAGAGGTGGCTCTTCCTGACAGTAAATGAGAGAAAAGAAGGAAGAAAGGAAAGGGGGGGTGGGGGGAAGGGAGAAAAGGGAATATTTAGACAAACTTGCTGAACAGACACCATCCACTGTTTTTTAGCACAATGTCTTACTGTAAATTCCTCCCCTCTCCAATACACACTCTCTCTCATGCATGCAAACACACACCCCAACAGAAATCTGGAGAAGATAGTTATCCACAGTCCTTCCAAGGAATGTCATTTGCTTTGTCTGAGTGTCAGCCCACTGAAAGTTTCTATAAGTGGGGTCATTAAAGAGGGTGGAGGATATGCAAACTACAGAACTGGTGACGTTATTGGACCAAGTACATGCAAGACTTCAATGGCAGATGACATCCTTGCAGATCAGGCTGTCAAGCCTGAGTTTATCATTCAGCATTTCTTTAAGGACAGATGCATATGATAAGGCCTGAATTTCAAACATGAGTGTCTGAGACCTGCTGTCCTGTTCATTAACAGACATCGGATGCAGCAGAAAAAGTAGCATGGCAGCATTTCTCATTAGGAATTACTTTTGCCTCAAAAAAGTGCAGTCCAAATCCTCTCTGGCATCAAGGTCATCAAGTGCTGTGTTATTAATGTAACATGTCTCCTTTGCAGACTACACATATGAATTTGCTATGGAGTGAATAGCCCCGGCCACAGAAGGTACAGAGATAGAGGCATCAGATAAGCCCATAGTTACTTGACTCAAGTGTATTTAAGCCCGTTGAGACTTTTGGGAGGTAGGATCTGATTGGGTAAGGGTTCAGGGGAAGTGGTGTGGTTTGGGGGGCACAGGGGCCAATAAGGGAGCAGAAGGACCCAAACCCAGTGGGAACCCAGGAATAGGGAATGACAGGTGATACATCCAATAAGGCTGGGAGGGAGGCAGGGCTGGATACCCAGGAGAAAAAGGAACGCTATTTTCACATGTGTGCAGGGGGCTCTAGGGGTTATGATCAGTGTTATGTTCATGGTTATGTTCAGTGGAAAACCCATACATAAAAGATGCAGGTAGTGTTGAATTATAAAGTCTCTGGTCCTTTGGAAGTTGTCACAGTGGTGGTCATGTCTCTAGGGGTTTCCCTTTCCACGATGTGTAGTATGGATAATCCTCTGTTTCTGTTTTGCGTGTGCTATGGCAGAAGTCTTTCCCAACAGTGCACTGAGAGCTTCTCAGTCTGAAAACACTTGAGTCCATGTATTTTGACGTTTGAGGTCAGTTTCACTAAATTTCCCATTTAGTTCTCCTCTTTTGGGTTCTACTTCTTTCTCCAAAGTTTTTAGGGAGGACCCTTTGGTATATATGTGCTACACTGTGAGCAACTCATGGAATCTGAAAGGCTCATGGAGTTTTTCATAAATAACATTTCTGTGCTGCTGCTACAGTACAAACAGTGAATCCATGAGCCCTATAGGCACATACTATGTAAACAGCAGGAGATTTTACCAGTGAGGACGAAAGGAGCTTGGCATCTGCCCTTCAGTCCAAAGTCTCAGCCTGACTAGCCTCAGTAGGCAAGAGTGAGTGAGTCTAAATACTACCCTATAAAGAAGCATTGTCTTTTCTTTTTAAATTTCTTTTCAAACGTTCTCCCTTTCTGATTTTTTCTCACAGAATCTGATTGGGATACACATATTACTTAATAATGAGTAAGGGTGATAAACGTGTAAGAGAGTTAGGTTTAGATTAGGTATTAGGAAGTAATTCTTTAGTGTGAGAGTGGTGAGAGACTGGAACAGGGTGTCCAGAGAAGCTATGGATGAGCCATCCCTGGAAGTGTTCAATGACAGCTTGGATTGGGCCCTGACCAAGCTTGTCCAGTGCAAGGTTACCTGCCTGTGGCAGGGGGTTGGAGTTTGCTGATCTTTAAGGTCCTTCCCAAAGCATTTCATAGTTCTATGATTTTAGGAAACAGCATTTACATTAGTTGTAGGATTCTTCAGAAAGGACATGCATAATTAAGTTTGCATTTGAGAAAGCACTGGAATGCACACATGAGCATTACACTATCTAGAAATGTTCATTATATTAATTAGAGAATCCTAAGTTATTGTTGACAGATACTGTTATTAATTTATACAAATGCCAAAGAATACTATTGAAGTAATTTGTGTTTTAAAAGTGAAAAAACTGAGGAGGAATTTCACTTTTATAGTCTCTATCTTGTAGCAGAATCTGTTAAAGCAAGATATAAAACCACAATTCCAAATTGTGATGTATTATGAAGTTTTAAGTTACTACTCTTGAGTTACTTTGACTGAAGACTCCAGTTGCTTTAGGACTTTTGTATGTTTATCAATACTTCTGTCTGCTTGCAACAACTTTTTACAAAAAAATTATTAACAACACAAACAGTTTTAGACTCTTAAGAACTGTTAGGAAAATCTGAGGGAAGAAAAAGCAATTTGGCCTTCAGACCTTGTTCTCTTGTTGTTTTACATGGGACAGGAGCACACATTTTCCCAATGAGAGCGAAGCGAGGTGAGTGGCCTACTGTTTCTTTTTTAAAAAGATAACATATAAAGAACTACTCTTTATTCAGTGCTATTGTTCTTGCTTTTCCAAAACAGCTTTCTCAAATGTATTAAAAAGCATCATGCTACATACCTAGACTTTAAATTTTTTCCTGCTTTTCTAAGAAACCACTTCTAAAGTCTTCTTATTGTTTACAAAGTTCTTCCCAGAACCTGTCTACCTCTATTCCAAGTCCTTTTGATCTCCAGCATCTATTTGGGCTATTCCTTATTCTTCTTTGCACAATAGTTTTGCTTTCTCTAATTGCCTATTATTTTAATACTCATGCTTCACAGATTGTTTACTCGCTTCTTTTCCTTCCTTGCCTTTGCTTTCTTACTAAGGTATTTTAGCTGTCCAATATTTTCAGTGTCACTGCTTCTTTTATTTAGTCTTTATTTCTTGAAACATTTGTTTACATGTTAAAACTGAAAACTTCTCAAACACAAGGCTTATAGAAGCCTCTCTTCCTAAATGTTGGATTAGCACATTTTGCCACCCTATCTTTCTGTGAGTCTCTTGAAGGTTTGCATCTTCAAAACAAGAAATAGGAAACTCAAATTGTGGGTGCTTTTTAGGTATAAACATACATTTTTAAGTGCTGCTGAAAAATGCTCATTTCTACTCATTTATCAACACTGCTCTTTTGAGTTTGTAAATTTTCTTTTCTTTCCTTGAGGGAAACTGCAAAATATTTTGCAAGCACTGAAGCAATACTACATACTAAAGGCTTTTTTATGTGCCCACAATTAAAATTGCATTTACAATTTTGACAACTGTCACAACTTTCTTTCCTTTCTTTTAAAAACTTGTCTTATTTAGAGCTTCAGCTTCATTAAATAAATGAAAAGCAGAGAACAACAGCTCAATAGAAACAATGAAAAGTTAGAACAAAAAAGAACAGTAGCCTTTGTGGTTGTGCATAAAATCCTGAAAACTCAATCCCCTTCTGATCCAAACCCAAAATAATAAAGCCATTAAACTTATATTTCTTTATGTTAGGCAATGATTTTCAAGCTGGCATTAAGAAGTCAAGGTTAAAAGGGGTCTAATGAAAGAATGAGGGCCATCAGGTACAAAATGCAACAGAGGACGCAACCATGAGAACTTAAGAAAAATTTTTTTCCCCCAAAAGGAAGACACTCCCTGTAGCAAGGTCTCAGGGATCACAGGTTCTACATTCTTGGAGCTATTAGAAAAATAGCTGGTCACCATGTAGAGCAATTCTGATCTAGCTGGACTAGTTTGAGGAGGGGGAAGCAGATGGAACTTGCACAGATGAATCTGCTTAATTTTATGATTTGTGACACAGGCATTTAGGAGTCCTAAATATCAATATTTATATGCCACACTTTTGAGTGAACAGTCACTGACAGGTCCTGTGGTGCCTTCAGGGCAGACACCTCACACCAACTAAAAAACCAAAAAACCAACCAAACAAAAAACCCCAAAACACACCTCCAATAAAATTTGGTTATCTATTACATTCACTGCCTGGTTTCACATCAAATTCAACCAGAAGTAGATGGAGTGAATAATATGTGCAACATGCAAGATAGAACCATAAGGGACTAAAAAGTAACAAAAAAGGTGCTGTATTGGCAGATACAAAAGTCAAGAAAAAGGACATATACAGATATTGCAGCCACTGAAATTTCTTTAAAGGAATAGCCTTCTGCTTAAGAAACAAAGCAGGAGCTACATACTTCAATTTTTAACAGATGGAAGTATAGTTTACACAGTGCTAGATGAGGTTAAATCTGGCCTCTGAAAGTTAGCAAATTGCTGGGTATCCCAGAAATATACATCTAGCACATGCAAGCTTCCTAAGTCCTCTTTGACAACAAGCCAAATTTCAGAGTTTCACCTTCAGCCTCCCAAACTGGCATTATGGCCAAGAGAGAGGAGCCAGGGCAGTACAAGCAGCAAGGAGTTTCCTCCAGAGTAGAAGCAAAGTCCTGTCTGGAGAAAAAACCATCAGCTGACTTCTTCCTAAGACTGATTTCTTTCTTTCTTCTGCACATCAGATGAAAGCCAATGATCCACAATTGTCTCAGCATTCCCAGTGGAATGATGCACCTGTGTCAGAGGAGATACAGTGATCCTCAACACTCAAGGCCCATCATGGGAGAACATTTCATTGGGGGCCTAGAGGAGCAAAAGATTCTTCAGAGCTGAACACAGTAGTGTAGGCTGGGTCTCACAAGGACAAACTACAGGGGGAGAATCCCCTCCCTCAATCTGCTGACCATAACTCTTCTGATGCAGCTCAGAATGCTGTTGGTTTTCCAGGCTACGAGTGCACATTGCTGTGTTGTGTTGATCTTCTCATCCATCAACATCCCCAAGTCTTTCTACTCAGGGCTGCTCTCAATTCATTCTCTGCTAGCCTGTGTTTATGCTTGGGATTGCCCTGATTCAAGTACAGGACTTTGTACTTGGCCTTGTTGAACTTCATGAGGTTTGCACAGGCACACCTCTCAAGCCTGTCCAGGTTCCTGTTTGGCATCCCTTCCCTCCACTATGTCAACTGCACAGTACAGCTTGGTGTCATCAGCAGACTTGCTGAGGGTGCCCTTGATCCCACTGTCTGTGTCATCAACAAAGATGTTAAACAGCCGCAGTCTCAGCACCAATGCCTGAGGGACATCACTTGTCACTGGTCTCCATGTGGACATTGAGTTGTTGATTGCAGCTCTTTGTGTGGAAACATCCAGCCAATTCCTTATCCACCAAGCGGTCCATCTGTAAAATTTATGTCTCTCCAGTTTAGAGAAAAAGATGTTGTGTGGGACAGTGCCAAACACTTTGCACATCTAGGTAGATGACATCAGTCACTCTTTTCTCATCCACTACCTCTTATAAACTCACCATAGAAGTCCGCTGAATTCGTAAGGTGTGATTTGCCCTTAGTGAAGACACATTGTCTATCGCCAGTCACCTCTTTATTTTCCATGTGTCTTAGTATAGTTTTGAGGAGGATCTCTTTGATAATCTTGGCATTGAAATGACCAACCTTTAGTTCCCCAGGTCTTCATTTTTTATTTTTTATTTTTTTAATATGGGATTATATTTCCCTTTTTCCAGTCAGTGGGAACTTCACCAAACTGCCTCAACTTCTGAAATAAGTGGCTTAGCCACTTACTTCAACAGTTCCCTTAGGACCCATAGACGCATCTCATTAGAACACATGAACTTATGCACCTTCAGGTTCTGAACACTTCAGCCTTTTTCATGATGCAGGTACCCAGGTCTCCCACTTGCTTCTGGAGAGGGCCCACATTTTTCCTAGGCTTCCTTTAATCACCGATGTACCTATGGAAGCTTTTCTTGTTGCCCTTGACATCCCTGACCAGATTCAATTCTGTCAGAGATTCAGCTTTCCTAACCTCATCTCTGGCTACTCAGACAATCTCTCTACACTCCTCCCAGGCTGCCTGTCCTTGCTTCCATCCCTCTGTGTTCTTCCTTTTTGTGTTTGAGTTTGTCTGAGGGTTTCTTTTTCATCTTCTTCAAGTTTTTGCCTGAATTCATCTTTTTTTTTGGATGCACTGCTCCTGAGCCTGGAGTGGGTGATTCTTGAATATTGATCAACTTTCTTGGCTGTCTCTTCCCATTCTTTATCTCATGGTACTCGACCAAGCAGATCCCTGAAGAGGTGAAATTTGGCCCTCATGAAGCCCAGGGTATGAGCTTGCTGTGTGCCCTGCAGAAAGCTGCAGTCAGAAACCAATGCATTGCCAGAGAAACTCACATGTTCTGTCTTTCTCTATGAAAACTCTCCAAAGTAGAGATGGATTTTGCATGCTTTTTTTCTTTATAAGTGTCACTGGGTGGAACATTATTGTGCTCATCATGAAAATTAGAACTAAAAAAGAAATGTCAAAGTAATGAAATTGGGTCAGCTTCTTGGTTCACCTTAAGGAACCACTGAGATAGATGGTTCCTGGCATTTGTCAGCCATAGCTCAAAAAGAATTATTTGGCAACATCAGCAAGCCTATTCCTTACACACATTTACTTTGGAGTGTATGTGTGCAGTCTACATACCCTCTATGTGTGAAAGACTTCTGGGTGCACAAATGAAAAGAATTCTCTGCGGGAGTTTTCTTTCTGGTATGAACTCAAAATAGACAGAAACATTCTTGCCTGTGACATTTCTCTGATCCATCCTTACAGAGAGGTGTGCACTCTAGAAAATGCCACCTCTTCAGGTTAAAAAATATAAGGCAGCTGAGGAATTATATGATGCAGGTCTAAGAAAAGATAAGCATCAGAGGGAAATGAGCAGAGATAATTTTTTCAAATTCAAATAATAAAGTCCTTGACAGGTTTCCAAGCACAAATTTCTGGCTTAGGAGTCCTACAGCCACTACTTTCCAAAAATTCAGGCAATGCTAATGAAGCAACACTATGTCTTTGCTCTATCCTTGTATTTTATTGTACAAAACACTTGGTTTAGTGGACACTGGTCTGATTTGTTAGGACTGTTTCTATGTGACATATACTCCATAAGGTGTCTGGGTATGATGGCTTTTAGGATCAGGGCAACTGCACTTAGTAATTTCAAAGAAGAAAAAAAGTGCATGAAATGGAAATTAATAGACAGTCACCTGTTTTGGCATCAGTATTCATCTTCAGAGTCTGAGGCTTCTCAGCATCCTGATGATAATCATATCTTATCTTTGTTCCTACTTGGGGAATGGACACACACTGCAGAACAGATCATGTGTAATCACCAGGGGCTGTGAAAGAGGAAAACAGCATCTCCCAACTGCCCAGAGAGATAGGAGCCAAGACGTAGGAAAGAGTTTGCAGGAAGTTAAAATAATCCCAGTTTATTGACATAACCTTATTTGCTTCATGGTTGTGTGACAGAAAGACGGGACTTATCTATTGTGTCATGGAAAAAGAAGTCATCAGGCCACAGTCGCTCTGTGGCTCCATTTAACAACAAAAGGGTCAACCTTGGGAATATTAATCAAATAGTGTCAAAGAACACTATACAGTCACTATTGTATGTGAGACAATTAATGCATTTGAATGCATTTGCCAAAACACTGACTATAATTCTAGGACAGATGGACACAGTTTTTAAAAGTAACCAGTGACTGCACTGACTTTGACAGTGGGAGGGAGACAGCCTGGGTTATTTAGAGCTTGGTTTGCACAGAGTGCTAAGTCCACACACTCTGAAGAATCACCCACGCTCTTTTAAGATCTTTCTAAAAGTATGCTCAAAAACAGAGAAACCTGAACTCATGGCCTCCTTAGATAAGTGGCTTAGGCATCTTTCAAGTCTTGCTTTTCTACATATTCTTACATTCCAACCACCATCTGTACTTTCAAAACAGCCGCTGTCTGTGTCCTCAAAAAAAACCCCACTAGCTGTGCCCTCAAAATACCCCTGCCCTTCTCTCCATACCTACTCTTCCATTGCACTGAAATGATCATGGTTACTTCCATTCATCTCCCTTATCTTTTTGCTGTACAATGAATCAATCCATGAACGTCCCCACTACAAGAGAACCTTCCTCCAATGAATATATTGGGTTGAAGCATAAAACTAATTTGTCATCAAGTGCTCCATTCTGAAAACACTGAATAGTCTTTGTGAAGGGGAGTAGTAATTGAGTTATAACTAGATGGTCCAAGCAAGACAACACTGTGGGTCTTTCTGTCCCAAGGCACAGTGTTACCATTACAGAAAATGATCAGTGTTCTTCCCTGTTTAACACCTTTCCTACACTAGAAGTTTCTTACACATATCCCTATAGCAAATAAGTCCCATTTTCCTCTAATAAGGAAGTTTATAATGTTGTGCTTGTTACAGAAATATATCATATGGAAATAAAAAGTTTGAAGTTATAAGATAATTTGGAAATGGAGACTTGCACTGAATGATTTCTAGTAAAGCATTTTTACATTACTATTTTTTCATCTATCCATATCGTAAAATCACACTACATACAGTTGCCAAACTCTGCAATGAAGTTCATTCTTTTGCACATTCTTTTTTAGTCCTTCCTTGCTTTTACATGCCTCATGTAATTTGCCATCTGTGTTTACTTGCTCATATAAAAAAAAGAATTAAATTAATTTTCGCCTCTAAATTATTTAAAGATCAGATAAAACAGAAGAACATATTCTAGCTTAATTGCTTCTGTCACGGTCAAATTAGGTTTCACTAAAAATCTGAGAAAAAAACCTGTTTTTACAGACAGTATATTGAAAAACAACATCAAGTTATGCATTTTTAAAAATGTGCTTTTTGAATGATTTTCCCCATTTTAGTTGAAAACAGCTGGCAAGAGTTCATGCTTTATGCCTGAAAACCCTCTCAGAACAGCAGTGGACCTTCAGAAAGTCAGCTGAGCTTTTTAAGTAACAAAATGTAGAGTTCAATACAATTCTATCTGCAATACCGACAGCCTAAAATGCAACATAAAGTGGGCCAAAACTGTCTAAGAACACCAGATAACTCCAGAGTTGTGTCTTTTTCTCCACTGCTATCATGAGTTACATGCTGCTAAGTAGCTTTGTGAAACTTCTTTTTGCCTGGCTGTAACCTGGACAAGGCTCAAAGCAGCTGTACACTGCACAGAAGCAGCCTCTCAACCCTACCCATTTTGGTGCAGACATTTTTCAGCCTATTTTCTTACAGCTTCTTAGCTTATAAAGGGTGGAGCTGAGCAACTACTATAATGAGAAAAAAAGGAAAACTACAAGAACTAGAAATGGACAAACCATCTTTTTGTCAGTGAGTGCTCACAGCTGAGCTCCACTGACTCCAGAACAACAGACAGCTAAAAACTAAATCAGCTGCTATCACACGGGGACATAATCAAAGTCAATACACTAAATACAGCAGCCGCCCTGATGGCTTGTGCAACTCCGTAAACTCTCCCCTCTGCAGAAACAGGGAAATGCATGCAGCTTATATGTGTTTCTCAGAAGCTTCTATGGCACAGGAATATTTTAAAGGCTTTTAGACTAGTCAGAGTGTTTAACACTGCTAAATATGCAAGGATGGAGAATGGATTAGAACAGACAGTCAGACTATGTGTTTTTAATCAGAATTAGTATTATAAAAATAGCCCAGAAATCCATAAGAGAAGGATTATAGCATTTCAAATAACCCAAGATATTGCCTATGATGTAGTAACTGTCACTCATTCTCTTTTCACCTATACCAAAATTGAGCTAATTTAAGTGTGCCAAGATTATTCACATTTCATTGTGATACTTAATAATGCCTATCAGAGGAAGTGTTCACAGTTCATAAATGTTAATTAATTAAGTTCTAGAACTCTCTGAGAGATAAGAAGGCATCAATATACCAGTTATCTTAAAGACCAAAAGCTTTAAGCCAACCAGTGTTTGGAATGAGAACATAGCCCAGGAGTTCAACTTCTCCATCCCTTGTACTGACAATTTGCTGCATCTTCCAAATTTGCCAACACATGTATGGAAAAGGCCTGTTTCCCAGGATAAATCTAAGCTCTCCCTAAAGCCTCCCTTCACCAGAGCCAAGTTCCCCTACCAGGCAACATTAAAAGATTTTTAGGTGATGGAAAGGTAGGTTCAGAAGTGAATTCAGAGCTCCATAAAAATCCCCTCATAGGCACAGGTTGGGAGTTCAGCCTCACCAAGCAGGCACAGAGGCAGAACAGAAGCCAATCAGGCAGATGCAGAAGGGTTTCACAGCACTGATAGTAATTTGCTGTGAGGTATATACCAAACACATTGTCACTTGGAGTCAAAGCAAACCCTGGATATCTTCTCAGCAGGCTTGTTTCATATGTACTGTCATCTGCTGGCCTGAATGAGGACAGAGCAGTAATTCCTGTAGTTCTGGATTTGCTGAATGAAGCAAGGAGGGTGTGTCACTGCAGGGATCAAATGGGATAATCACAATTCACCCTTTCTTGCTCTAGGATAGGTGCATTTTAAACACTTGGTTTCACAGGGCTGGCAGGTGAGTTAAACTATAAGCATGTTTATTATACCTCGTCACTGTTTGCTAAGTAAAAAAAGAAGCTCTTTAAAATAAAGTTTGAAATATTTAGCTGATTGCATTAAGTGTCTCAGAGCTTCAGTCATGCAGTCATGGACTGATCGGAAATAATTCCTTCTGATCCCAATGCTCAAATCTTCTCATGCATAGAAAACAAGGCACTTCTCTAGCTCCTCTGCTTGCTTTTTTTTGCCTAAGTCTAATACAAGGTTCATTTCACTCTCTCAGCTGTGAAGTCTTTCAGGAGAAAATGAGATCCAAACTGAATAGACTTCTTTGTCTCTGATACTCCCTTTCTCCACAACTCTTCTCTCAATGAAGGAAGAAAACAAAGGCCTTTTCCTATATGTATCTTGTCCCCAACAGCAAGCTAATACACACCCTGGGTCTGACAGCATCTGGCTGCTCTAAGACATGAAAGTTTTGCCCTTTTCTTGGTTAGAATCTGGCTACACTGCAAGCAGCAGGTAATCAGTGTCATGTAGGTAAATGCATTGTTTGAATAGCCTTTGATTTACAGAGTTAGAAAATATGGACATTTCAGTAACTTGTCTAACGGCTGTTAGTATAGGTAACCTCTAGATCATCTCTTTCTGCCTTAAAAAAAGCAATGTAGTCTAGACCCATCTCCAAGATTTAAGTAGTCTTCAAAATACAGTTAATGATCTGATTCCTAAGTAATCCACTTAGCTAACAAAGACCAAACAGAAAATTCTCAACAGTGATATTTACGTTTACTGGCTTCAGTTTTAGCATCTTTGCCCTATATATAAAAAGATTAAAAGGTTTTAGGAACAGGATGTGTGATGCACATAACTACATTCATTTCCAGTGTCTGGAGAAGGAAACATTCATCAACATTTAGCCTTTTGAGGAACATCTGAGGCCAAGGTTGTGATCCCAGTTGTGTGCATTGTCCTGAGGTTATGAACAAACCTCTCCATACCAGGACTTGTAAAACAGGCAGGAAGAGTGACAAAAGAAGACAACTGTTCTGCTGCTATCTTGCATGGACAAAGACAGCCAGTTTATTCCCCAAGTTTTAAGTGTGTTTCTAGGGTTTTATAGGATGATTTATTGTGGTGGGTTGACCGTGGCTGGATTCCAAGTGCCCACCAAAGCCACTCTATCACTCCCCTATATAGCTGGACCAGAGAGAGAAAATACAACAAAAAGTTTGTGAGCTGGAATAAGAACAGGGAGAGATCACTTAGCTGTTCCCATCATGGGCAAAACAGACTCAATTTCAGGATATTACTTGAATTTATTACTAATCAAAATCAGAGCAGGATAATGAGAAGTAAAACAAATATTAAAAATACCTTCCCCTCACCCCTCCCTCCTTCCTGGTGTCTGCCTTCTGCCTCCCCAGCAGTGCAGAGAGATGGGGAAAGGAGGCTACAGTCAGTTCATCACAAATTGTTTCTGATGTTGCTCAGGGAGAAGAGTCCTTCCCACAGGAGACAATTTTGCAGAAACTTCTCCAGTGTGAGTTCTTCCCATGGGATGCAGTTCTTCACAAACTGCTGCAATGTAGGTCCTTTTCCATAGGGCGCAGTCCTTCAGGCATAGCGTGCTCCAGTGTGGGTGGCCCACAGGGCACAAGTCCTACCAGAAAATGCCTAAAGAGTGGGCTCCTTGCTCTATTGGTCTGCAGGTTCCTTTCAGAACACTGCTCTAATGTGGGTTTCCTATGGGGTCACAGCCTGCCTTTGGGTATCCACCTGCTCCAGATGGGTCTTCACCACAGGCTGCAGGGGAATCTCTGCTCCAGTGCCTAAAGCACCTCCTCCCCCTCCTTCTCCACTGACCTTGGTGTCTGCATGTCTTTTTCTCTCACGTATTTTCACTCCTCACTTCTCTGAGCACAATTCTCTGAGCACAATAACTTTTTTCATTCTTAAATATGTTATCACAGATAACTATCTTTGATAGTTGATACTATCTTTGATTGGCTGAGTCTTGGCCAGCGGTGGGTCCGTCCTGGAGCGGACTGGTATTGGCGCTGCCAGACATGGAGGAAGCTTCTGGCAGTTTCAAACAGAAGCCACCCTTGTAGACCCAACACTGCCAAGACCTGGCCACGCAAACCCCATATAAGTATAAAGGAATACAGTCATCCTTCGTGTTGAAGACAAAGCAGAGCTGGTGACCAGCTAAATCAACATAGACTGAGATATCTGACTGCAGGAATGAGAGTTACAGCACACAAGGGTTTCCTAGCTAGATAAGCAAGCATAAAATCTCCTTGTAACTCAACCTATTGGTGGCTTTTTCATCTTTTGCTCCTACATCTCTTCAGGCATCTTGAGTAAAGCAAGCTTCAGGCAGTACTTGAAGCTGAACAGATCCTCCAGCCAGGTCCATAAGCTATATAGTGTTACACAAATCCTTATTTCAAGTCCTCCAAATGCATAAACTGACACATGCAAAGACTTCTGTGGAGAAAGGAAGATTTCTTTGTATAGTAGGTAGGAGACCTTTGGGTCACAGTCAGCTGGCACCTTGGACACCCTGCAAGATGTATGCTTTGGGGTGTTTTGTTTACTGAAAGTACCTGTCCTACACTGGAAAGATTGTTTGATTTCACTCGTTCTGTAGCAGTTCTGTAACCCACTCTTGTTTTGCATGAAGCATTTAAAAAGATAAATCTGTATTTGATTTGCATCTCAAAACTCCAGGTTTCTATAGAAACTATACCCATAGAAAGCAAGGTAGGAAGCTTCCAGAAATCATCCATCCATGTACAGCAATACTCCAGAAAATGTCATCTATTTTTCTTATTCTCTTTCCAGTGTGTTCACTTTCCTTTTTCAAGGCTTGTTTCTAGTATGTCTTTGCAGATAGTACTAGAAACTCAATCTGAGTTAGGGGTATCCTTAAAATAAAGTAGTTCTTTGAGTTTGGTAAACAGTGACTAGATAAAATAAGCAAGTTTACATTTTAGACCTTGATTCAACTGAATACTCAAGGATGTAATGAATAAAGTCAACAAAGTCATAAGAATAACTACAGATACCAGTTAACAAACAAAGACTTCCTGATCTCACAGATCAAAGGGTCACTGCACACTAGAGGGCCAAAACATACAACTTAATGCAATGGGAGTTGCACATCAAGAATTTGGCTCTTTTACCATCAGTACATGTGCAATGGTTTTACTGCAATCCTGTTTTGCACTGTAGTCTTTGCAAGCAGTGAAAGATGCTATATAGTCAGTTAGGCATCAGGGAAGCTTCATCTATTCATCCACAAAGCACAAATACAACTAATAATACTTCTAAAATGTGTCCCTGGGTAACAGTAAATATTTTAGTTGCAATAAAAATCTATCACCTGCATTTCTCAAGAGGCTGTTGAAGCACCAAATAGATACCTTTGAGCTGTAATGATAAATAATGGGTTTCACTTTCTTACTTTACAAATGATGGGATCAAACTGTAGGATACAGTGTACAAAAGAAGCTATGTTATTCACATCAGCTCTGCAGACAGTTAAGACTATATAAAAAACCACTTCTAGCTGGATCATAACTCTAAACCTTTCGTAATGTCAATGTTATGGGAACTCCTGCTTTTTGCACAAGGCAAGGAGCTATCAAATACCCAATCCAAAACAAAAATGCATTCTCTTGGTGTATACAGTCCATTTCGTATCTGCAAGTCCCAAGTCTATAATTTACACAGTGAAAAAGATAGTTTATTGAAGTGCAGAAATTACAGTCTTCATTCTGTAGGGATTTCAACACTATCATTACATTATGTCATGTGCAAAGTCTGCACTCTCTGAAGTCAGTGTTCATAATGTCTCCTGCTTGAACTCTACAGAGGTTGATAAAGGTTGGGGTATACTTCTATACCTAAGAACTCTGTCTCTTCTACGCAGCTGTCCATTTTTGTAAACCTTGAGAAACTGAAAAGCTTGAGATCACAACCCTGCTGTCTATTTTAGCTGAACTTCACCAACAGTTTTAAATGTTACTTGAGAGATAAAGGAATGGTAGCAAGACTTACTGACTGATGTACCCACCTATACATAACCTTCTAATCTTCATTTCCTTAGGAAACCAGATTATAAAAGCATGTTTATAATATTCATGATTACCAATGAGGGATCTTAAAAATTTACATAACCTTTTGCCAATTTAGGGTAATCTCTGCAAGTGTGCAGACAATCTCAGCTGAGGATGTACCCTTTCCTGAACTCTCTTACCTCTTGAATAACACTGGCTGTAAAAGCTAAAACATTCAGTAGAAAATGAAGATCTAGGTGGTAAACATTATGCTCAGTCTGGCAATTTATATATTGATGCATTTAATATTCTCTCTCTTTGCTAGTGTTTTGTGCATAGCAGCCTGTGTTATGGACTAGAGGCCATTAACTGTAGTTCAGGTCATCTGCCATTAATTCACTTCACAGTGATAATAATATTGCATCCCTCCTGCACTGCAGGCTGCTGGCTACAGGAACTGTGAATATGCAGGCATTTGCTAACATACCCATATTGATCCAACAACAATGAACATGTAAAACTGTGAGAAAGAAACAGCAAGATCAGCAGCAAAAAAGCTTCATCTGTGAAGTTCTCCTGTTTAGAGGAGATCTGGTAGATTCTTCCAACCAGGATACCCAGCTGGGCTGTGAGGAGTCATCTTGGGCTTTGCCATAGAAGAAATAAGGGCAGAGCAGAGTCAGGGAAAGAAACTCTCAGAGGACAGCAACACCAATATGGATGCATTCTGTTAGCTGATCCAAGCCATGAAAAGTAAAAAAAAACTGACTCTGTGTCCTGTTGATGGCAATGAGCTGCTGGTCAAACCCGCTTGGAATACTCACAAGAGCTGAGCTTTCACCTACTTCTGCTCATCCTGATGTCCACTGGCTGCTTTAACATGGGCACAAGCGATAACAGAGCAATACTGAAATTCAGAAGTGTTACCTTTGCCTTTTATGGCAGCAGAGACACACAGACTTTGAGTATATTTAAACACACACACACACTCTTAATGCTTTTTCTTGGCTCTGATTTCTATCAATTAGTCTTTGAGGGTCTGAAATTACACGTAACTGATACATAGGAGACAGGTAAGCAATAAAAATTTGTGGAACTAACTTCTGATTAAAGCTTCTGAGTAATCCAGTTGTTGAGATAGGCTGGAAAAAGGGTGAGGGATATATAAGGAAGTTGAAAGAATTAGAAAAATGTCATTTCAAATTCTTTTTTTTTTGTGTGTTTTTTTTTTTTTTTTTTAATTGATAGTTTAAAATTATAAAACCCACACACCAAAAGAATGAGGTAATTTTCCCCACAATCCTCCTTTCTAAAAATACCTGCTAGCTCTCTTTTTTATCTGCCTAATTAAAAGGACTGATGTCAGAGCCTTCAGTTATGTCAACAACTGCAGTGACTCCATTTTGCTTCTCTTTCTTACCTGTGACAGCAGATGTCATGGCTCTGCAAAAAACAGTCACAGGGCTGTGCCAAGACCTTCCCCTGAGCTGTGTAAGGAGTGGTGCAAGAAAAGAACTCCACAATTAGTGCAGTCAGGCAGAGGAAAAAAAGCTGGAGGGAAATGCTGACCAAAACCAAACCTTCTCCTTCCATACACTCACATCTTCTATGCTACAAAGTACAGTTTGTGGGACATTCTCAAAGAGCACCAAGTCTAAAAGAATAGTATAGATAACATAAATGAAAGGATGATCTTTATTGGACCTGTGGAATAGGTTCAGGGTCTTCAGAGACTCCGTTTCTCAATATGCACCTGTTCTCTGGTTTGTGTATTTACATTTCAAGGCCAAGTAGCAGCCACTTTATTTCATGAATTACGGTGCATTCACCAATACCTCTCCCAAGATATGTTGTACCAAGCATAAGTCTGCCCTAACCAAAAGGCAGTGCTGAAGAACTATCTTACAAACAAGATGTAACTACTAGACACCTCATATATTTCCCTGTGAGGTGTCAGTAAGGCATGGAGATGGAAACTTAAACTGAATCTTGGAAGTTAATAATGAAACACTGAAACCTGGAGCATGTAATTTAATTTCACTTAAAACTTTTGGAATCTCCATTTAAATATATTCCAGGGATAGCTATTTTAGCTAAGTGCATTTCCATTTATTCATTGAACACAAATTTTCTGTGCCGTTCTTTCTAAAAGATCAGGAAACTCAGATGTCTCTATGTCTGAAAAATACAAAGAGAAGACCCCTCTTGAAGATATTGAAAAAAGGCTATGATAAGAAAGATTGGCAAAAACAATGAATATTTAATCAGAAATCTACCAACGGGATTTCCTCCTCATTTTACAAATCATAACTTATGTACGGCTTTTCATCCTCTAGTAACTGCAAATCAAAGACAAAGCCCATGTCATGACCATTATTTTACATGGGTTATGGCCAGCTAGAGATCTATTTGTTTTTTAAATAAATAAAAATTTAAAAAGCAAACAGTTATTGTACTGAACCCAGCACTGAGACAAGTTTCCAAGAACTATAAGCTTGTCAAAGCTTAAAGCTTCTCAAACATCAGCTATACAGCTGCAAAGCCAAGAGGGGTCTACTTGATGTTACATGTAGCCTAAAGGTATAACTAGCAATTAGTTGAAATCTAGAAGATGGCTGCAACCTGCAGATGTCATATCCTATTGTCTTTCCCCCACACACCACATGTGAAGTCTTTCAACACACCACAGTCCCATGTATTTGAATTTCTTCTCAGAAGTAACATTGAACTCAGAGAAAATGGGATTGAACACACTCATGAAAAGTATGTGTCTTTCCAAAAATTCTGCCCCTGGGCTCCCTTTTGAAGCCTGGAGGAGGAATTCATCACTCAAAATGCAGACTCTGCTCTCACTCACAGTGGGTAAGCCTGTGGAACTGGACTATGACTCTCCAGGTGTCCTCTCTATCAGTTGCCTGAAGGTTTCACAAGGGCAGAGGTGAACTCTTCCTTTCACTTGTGGAGGAATCAATACCAGCATCATTACCAGAAGGCTCTCTCATAGTAAGAAAAAGAAACATAGCACCAAGCAGTGTTTAACTATAAATGGCATTAGTTAATTTCATACCTTTTAACAGTGTTCATACTGACTACTATGAGCATTTGATCTCCAGAGATCTTCAGAGTCTGAGAAAAACAAGCCTCAGAAAGAGACATTTCAACTAAGGCATAAATTATAACAGTATATAACAAAATAACTGTAAGTGCTTCTCCTCTCAACAATCTACTCCCAAAGCCTAATTACAATTACTTGCAATGTACTAACTTTCCTTGAGTTAGGGTCTGGCTGCAAGGACAAAACCACCCTGGAAAAGTACCTTGGTGAACACAATGCTTACAACATCCTTTTATAATAGTGAGGCCACTTCATCAAGTGGGAAGGAGAAATTTTAAAGGAGGTGAATTTTCCATCCGTTCAGAGAAAGGTGTAAGACAAATGAAAGCAAATTTAAGAAATGACAGGAGAGTACATTGACCAATGACTGAGTTTCAACACTGAGAAAGAGCTAAGAAAGTAGATGCATCCCTAGCACTGAAGTTTTTCATTGAAGTGCTGCCTCCTACTATCCCAGCCCCTGACTGCACAAAAGTGATGTGCTATGCTACTCTGTGACCAAAATAACCACTCCCGGTGAAGTGATTGAATTAATCAGTTGTGCAGAAAATCTCTTTGAAAACAAAATGCTGTGAAGTAAATGAAAAATGTTATATCTTTGGTCAAACTACTTCAAAATTTATGCATATCACTACTATAGATGATTCTTAATTTGATACTTAATAGATCTAAATAATTTATACCTCATCCTACTGTGGTAGAAGAAATTCTCTGAGGAATGCACAATAGCTAGGGTCTAATTCCCTACCAGAGATCTGTATGAATGCTCTCAGCTTTTTGTCAAGAAAGGTCTAGTTTATTTTTGCTACTCTTGATGCAATGATTATCTTAAAATTATCAACTGAGAGGGTGAAGTACCAGAAAACAAAAATAATTACATAAAGCATATTCTTATTTGCTTCTTAAATGAACCTGTTTTAATCCATACTTTTTCAAGGCATGAGAATTAATGGACAAAATATTATTGGCTCTGAGACTCTTAGCAACCTTGAGGGCACAGTTCTTTGCAAATAAAAAGAATTGCTCTGTAGCAAAAACAAAACCATAAAAATACACACATTGCAAAGCTATACTTATGTGAAATCAAGAAATGACAGTCAGAAATACTGTTATTTTAGCTGGAATATATGCTTGTACCTACTATACTAAAATGTAAATCCCAAAAAGACTATAAAGACCTTATTTTATCTCATTCAGTGACATGGACTGAAAACCATCTTGCTGCAGAGACTGTGACAGGAGTTGTTTTTAGGCTCAGTATAGGGCACCTCTTTGATCTAAAAGTTCCTTTCGTCAATGAGAATTTTATTGTAGAGAAATGTGCTTCATTTCCAAGGACATCATACATTTTGGGTAGAAAGTGAAAACTCTGTTTCATCACAGTAACTGCAGAATATTATTTTTGACAAAATTCAATACAGTCCCACTGAGGGCAAAGGGACAATTACTGAAAAAAAAGAAGGAAGAAAGCCAATGTTATTTTGGTTGCCTGCTCCAATAGGTGTATGTCCTTGTCTTACACATTCCCTAATTTGGGCCGAACAATCCAAATGGTATCTCACTCATCTGCTATTAGACATTTCAACAACATTTGAGAAATGCTGCCATTTTTTCCAAAGTTTTACTCTGTTCTTTAATTTCAGTGTGCAGTCAGAACTTCCCAATCCCAACCACAAGCATCTGAACAGGGGGCCATCACTCCTACAGTCTTAAACTCTAGGTAATAAGTTGTCTTAAACTGCACATATATAACACTATTTCAGTTTCACAGTTGTGTCAGGCACCCCGTCGCTAGACAATCATTGTAAACGTAAAGGCTGTAAAAACATACCACTTTTGCTGGTTTAAAGGTAAATTGTCAGGAGAAATGAACACTACTCAAAAAGAGATTACAAGTCAGAACTGCAATTTAATAAAAAGATTACAATAAGTACAATGATACAGAGTACAATAAGTACAATGATACATTTGACCCACAAAAAACAGATGTATAACCCAGCACCCTGGGGCACAAATCAGAATGGAGCTCACCAGCCCCTGTGCTGAGCACCACGAGGCCACCCCTAGTACAAAGTAAAGGGAAAGAAAAACCTGTTGGTGAGGATGATGGTCTCATCTGGTTGAGAGTGACAGTCACAGTCCTATTGAGGTTCTGGTCCTCCTCTGGCTCCCATGAGTGGCACCAGAAGTCCCCAAATCCCAAGATTATATATGCTTAGGTTCAGATGGGAATGCCCAGTACCTTCCCCAGGGCGAGGAGTGTCACAATGGGTGATTTACTCTGCGAGTCATGACATATTTTTGGAATCCTTGATGGCCCCTTAGCAGACATGACCCCTCAGGCTGGGCGCGAAGGTGCTAATGACTCCCCAGAGGGGAGTTATCACAGCTGAGTCATTGGTGTGAAGTCAGGAAAACTTCCCTTTCTCACAGAGTTCTTAAGCACCCCGCTTGTACCCTGAGGAGTCAGGTGTGCCCTGGGCAGCTGCTGCAAATGATCCATTATTAGCAGTTAATGAGAAATGACACAGAGGGTGTAGAATACACAGTTTTCGTTACACCCACACAGTGATAAGCTGGTCCCAACCACTGTAACTAAGAAACCACTTTTTTGAGTTCTACTTCATCTCTATTCTATTTAAAATATGGGATATCTTCAGGGGAAGGCAGAATAGCATGGACTCATGCTCAGGGTTTCTATTGTACCTTCACTTTGACACCACCATCCGCCCTCAGCCAAATATAGCATTTGGATAAGGATGGTCTGAAATCTTAGGGGGCCTCAAAGTCTGTGCTTTATTAATTAACTGTTTTTCTCCATAAAGGAAAGAAGAGTCCAGTCATATTATATGTTTCTGTTGCAGTGTAAAATACCTGTTTAGAGGATAAGCAAACAAAATCATGATACAGCTCTAAAAAGGGTATTATTTATGCATATAAACACATTGCCAGGTGATTTAACACACATTTATAAGCAACTATTTCACCTATAACCATTTCAACAACAATTGCTTTTTTCTATACAGAACTTAAACATATACAGACTTTATCTGTAGTCCCACTAGGTCTGAAGTACATCTGATTCAGCTAAAAGTATTAATGCTCCTTCTTATCTAGTTGCCCAGAGTACCAATTACAAGTCCCAAACCCATGTTGTTTTTATGTCGCTTTCCATAAAATGCACCAGCCTCAAGTCTCCTATAGACTTTGTCCTGTATTTTCAATATTTTAATTAAATTAACCTATTTTAAAAGAGGAAAACTAGATTTGTGAATATTTATCACAGATTTTCTTCTTCCTTCCCCCTCTCAGCACAACAACAAGAAGGAATCCCACTATTCTATAGTGGAAAACTAACAACAAATTAAGGCTTTAGAAAGGAAATAAACCAGATTCTCTTCAAATCTTCCATGGAACCATGACTATTTCTATTTAAGTAAATGGCAAACTATAAATTGTTTCTAGAAAAATCACATTGAGTCTCAAATTCAAAGTTTTCAAGTAAAATTTTTCATGGCATGCATAGGCAGAAATTTAACAGGCTTCAGAAAGCATTGGTGAGGCATTGACATGAAAAACAATTTCAGCCCAATTAAAGAGGGTAATCTAATAAAGCAAAGTGGTCTGTAAACATAGTACAGCATTAAAGGTTTCAAATGGCTGAAGACAAGAACAACTCAGTTTACAAGCTAATGTAATTTAGAAG
Organism: Xenops minutus; assembly: GCA_035221455.1. NCBI lineage: Eukaryota > Metazoa > Chordata > Aves > Passeriformes > Furnariidae > Xenops > Xenops minutus. Next base: position 29,812,936 of record JAWWEE010000085.1, read on the forward strand.
ACTTGATTTGACACATTACTGAGAGTAAAAATACACATTCTAGCAGATTGCGGTATCATGGGAAGGACCACAGATGTCCCACAAGCTGATGGTCCCAGTAATGGAAGATGTCTCAGAAGCAAGGGGAGCTTTTCTACTGATGCCTAAAATCCGGGAAGATAGGCACTCAGACAAAACATTAATGGAGAAAGATAGACAATACCTTTATTGGGAGATCGGAGGCTTTGGGCCTCCGCT
>JAWWEE010000085.1:29813272-29857765 GCA_035221455.1 Xenops minutus
AACATGAGTCAGCAGTGCCCTGGCAGCCAGGAGGGCCAACCCTGTCCTGGGGGGCATCAGGCAAAGCATCGTCAGCCGGTTGAGGGAGGGGATTGTCCCGCTCTGCTCTGCACTGGGGCGGCCTCATCTTGGATGTTGTGTGAAGTTTGGGGCACCACAGTATAAGAAATATATTAAGCCATTAGAGAGTGTCCAAAGAAGGGCAATGAAGATGGTGAAGGGCCTTGAGGGTAAGTGGCATGAGGAGTGGCTGAGGGCACTTAGTGTGTTCATCCCGGAGGAGACTGAAGGGAGACCTCATTGCAGTTACAACTTCCTTGTGATGGGAAGAGGAGGGGCAGGGACTAGAAAGAACCTAAGAGGCTAAAAAGGGATGCTGATTTGTAGGAGATAATTTGTCTGATAGGGAGTTCTTCAAAATTGGACATGGCCTGTTTCTGGTGTCTACACTAAATTATATGTATCAACAGAAAGTCCATTTTGCAGATTAATGAGCTTCATGCTTACATATGTCACACACGGACACTACCTGCGCCACTGAAGTGTAATTGTTCTCTGATGCATTCCTGAAAGTTCCTGGCAGATGCAGAAGAAATATACAGTCCCCATGAGTTCAGCAATAATACTGTAATTCACTACTAACAGTCATGGGAGATGCCTCAGGAATCTGAAAAGGACATGAGCAAAGGCAGTAGAGACATGATAACCCTCAGTTAGATTACATTTGTCCATATACGTAACATTGCAGCAAAGCCAGGCAGAATCATGGGATCACAGGAAAGTTTGCACTGGAAGACACTTCAGGAGCTCATTATGAGTTCAGTGCATTTTGTCCTCATTTCAGGGGGAGGTCAGCTTAACCACTGAAAACTCTTCAGCACAAGGTGTAAGACTATAGACTGAAAGGCTGAGCAGCACCAGTTATAGTATAAATACCACTCATGTCTTTATTGCCTGAGGCAGGAGTGCAGTTACGCTCACTCACATGGCTTGAGTATGTTGGGCCAATGTCAATAAATGCCAGTTATGACAAGCATTGTCTTTCTGCAAGTCTTCTCAAATTGCAATTCATTAAAATCATATGCTTCCAGAACAACAACAGGCAAACACCATAAAGTGAAAAAAGAGCATCTGTATTGTGACGTTTCTATTGTAATTTATAATACAATACTTTTTGTCCTTTCTGCAAAGACACACACAGATTCTGTTGAAATCATCAAATTAAGACAACATCTCCTAACAGAAATGCCTTGAAGTTGGTGGAAACAAAGACCAACAACCTCAATTCTAGTAAGTCTTGAAATTTTCCAGATACGTGTGTGTGTGTGTGTGTGTGTGTGTGTGTGCATGTGCAGAACATTTCAGACACCTCCAAAGCTGTTTGTAGAAATGACTTTTTACTTTGGTAGGCCAAATTTCCCAGACTAGTCACTATCAGGAGCCCACTACTTTGTAAGTAGTTGCTGTTCTCCTTTAAGAGCATCTTCATTCATATGCAGACTTAACATTTAAACTTTTACAGACTGTAGGCTGGAAATCTCTATGCATCAGCAAGACTGGACATTACCACAAGTATACAACTGAGACTACATGGAAGGCCCAAGCAGATGAAGCCTCCTTGTGGGAGACAGGACAAGAAGTGTCTCATGGATTTGGATGGTCTTTGTGTGCTGCCCTCACTGAAATTTCTCTGACGAGCTGCAGAAAGAAGTAAATCACAGCTATATGACAGAGGTAAGGTCCTCAGAATCTGGACTAAAAGGACCATGAACAGAGTTCTGCTCTTTATTTCCTGCTTTCTAGTGAGAACACTGTTCAACTGCATGCACTTCAGCTCTTCAGTGAGCCTAAAAACATACGTGTGCTCTCCAGCAGCTAAAGACACCACAATACATTAAGCAAAAGAGCAATGGGTTAGACTTATATATGGGAGCAGAGAAAAAATTTCCAGAACAATAAGCTTCATGCAGGCACACACTGGGAAATTACCTGTTTAGCATTATTCAGTGTCAACAAAAGAATCAGTCTGCCTTTCATTACACTCTATACATGGAGTCAGTGCTGCCTATTCAAGACGTTAATTGAAAATGGCTACTCCACTTTTAATTCACAATCTGTTGCAGTCCATATTATCTTTCCAATATAGATGTGGATTCAGACACTTCTATCAAAAGCAAGCATACCCTGAAGTAAGATTTTCCAAACATTCAGACGTATTTGTGCAAAGAAGCCAGCTGAGAGTGTAATTCATTTTCAAAATACACACAAACAATACAGTCAATTTAGGGAGAATCCAAAACTACTGAGTTGCCTATGGCAGTCTGAAAACCACTGGCTGCCAAAGAAATCAACTTAAAATTGCAGCTCTTATGATTTTATGATTATATGTCAAATGCTGGCAAAACTCTGGGCCTTGGACAGAGTTCCTTGGTGAGAAGCAAGTTTAATCTTCAGCCAACAGCATTTTAGCCATAGAAAAAACATCCTAAAATATGGCTTGCAAAACTACCTAAAGATGGCCCAGTAATTACTGCCTCAGACTATTTATAAATAACAAGTAGTTGGCCTTTTGGAAATACTGCTGGAATAGGTGCTGCATGAGAAATGGCATTTTTCTTTGATACTGATGAGAATTGATGTCCTTGAAGGTAAGTATCATCTGGAAGTAACTGTTATTACAACAACTGTATGATAAACAGCAGATGATTCTCTATACTATAAATGCTACACAGCTATGGGTCTGCAAAACATAGATAACTGGCAAGCATTAACCATTTTTAACATGGAGGATATGCAATGAAACATAATTGCTGACTTCAGCTATTTGCAGAAAAAAGACAGAATTTGCAGAAGCAGTTCAAAAGGCTCCAAATCTCATTTCTTTCTATGGAAGGTGTATTTATGTAAAAAAATTGCATTCGATTCTGGTGTTGACTGCTATAGATGGTGAACTGTTGAGAGCAAATAGGATTTTGTTAAAACTTACCATCTTGATGGGGAACTTAAAAGTCCATGGTCTTATACAACTAAAACACTGAAGTCAACACCAGCTACTGATATGATTTTATTTGGATTAATATGTTCTGGGTTTGTGGTTTTTTTTTGTTTTTGTTTTTTTTTTTCATCTCCTGCAGTCATATGAGTACATGGGAATGCCAAAAAATACCTGGCTCTTGCTTCTGTGGAAGTACTCTTGCAAACAAGAATCTGTAAAAGTTCACAACCCAAGAAGCAAACACAAAAGGACCCAGTCTACAATCTGTAGGCTTATCTATTTCTTTGAGGATTTTATTGATGTTTTTTAAATGCCAAAACTCAACCACAAATCAGATAAACATTCCATGATTTCACGTCACAAATTATAAATGCTGGAAGATTGCAAAATGGAGAAATACAGAAGGAATTACTCCTCTCATATCAGAACATGCAAACATCTAAACAGGCCTGAAAAAAAAAAAAAAGACTGCTAAACCTGATCAAAGATCTGGTGCTACATGTCTTCTCAGAGAACTGGGTGGGATTTTGTAGAACAGGGTTGTCAGTGACAGTAGCCTGCCAAGGACAGGACTAATCATACACTCCAGGTCTTGTCTCTTTGAGAACTTTTTCTAGCACAGCTATTCTACACTAGCTCTGCTAGTCACTGATGTATTAGAACTAAAGGCAAATTAACCAGACAAAGAAGAGTCTGAATAAAGAATCAACTATTTGTTAATTCTAAGGAACTACAATGTTTTAAATTCACACACTATTTTAATCCTACTTCCTCCATCTTCCCTCCCTCCACCAAGCAAACTGTGTCTGAGAAACCAAAAGCGTAGCTGCAGGTCCATGCTTCCTGAGCTTTCCTGGGGGAAAAAAAGAAATGTGAAAAACACTGCAGCACTGACAGCTGCAGCAAATTTGCTATGCTAAAAATAACCCACAAACAAACAAACAACAAAAACCCAACCAACCAACAAACCAAAACTAAACACAAAAGCAAAACATGATAAATAGGTAGGGAATATTTCCACAGGAAGACACGCTAAATTGCACCATATGATCTGTATGATGACATTTGAGTTTTTGAAGGTGATGCTCAGCTATGTGCATAATACTGTGTGATACAGCATGCAATAGCACTTCAAGCTCAATATGACTCTGGACTGCATAGAGCATTCTGAAAAACCAGCCAGGGAGGAGTCTCAGACTGTGGCAGTTACTGAATGAAGAAGTTGCCTCTGTAGTACATATAGCAGAGTAAAGAATATGTTAAAATTGGTTTCAAAATGGGTGTAGAATATGTTAACGTTTGTTTTCAGATAAAGATATTAACTGATATTATGGCCTTTTAAAACAATTTGCTATGAAATGCTTTAACAATTGTTTAATAACATTGTACTTTTAGGATTTCAGTGCCAACTGCTATTCAGTATGTTTCTAAACTTGAGCAGGTATCTTGGAGCCCACAGTTAGAAGAACTGGTGGACCAACCAAAAAAAACTCAGAGCAAAGTAACAAAAATTACTTGAGGTCAGAAATGACCTCAAAGATAAGATTGACCTGCAGAAACAGGGGATGAAATTACATTCTTTAGAAGGGAAAAGACATGGAAAGACACTGCATTTTCCAGAACCTTGTGAAGAGTGATAGAACACTCTGTCTCCACATCTGTAGCAGATGGGACAAATAGTTGCAGCCCTAAACAGCAGCAAGCTTAGATAACAGGAAAATCTTTGTAGCAATGCAAGGGTTTCCTGGGGGCATTATGAGGAGGCAGTCCCACCATAATAGGTCTTTCAAACAAGTTAGAAGAGACCTTTGGATAAAAAGATGAATGACCTTTCAACCTTTCAACACCCTGAGTGTATTTGATGTGTATCATGGCCCAGCTACTCTCTAACTAGCTACACAAAAGCACGCAATTTTACTGCAGATTCTCTGTATTACCTCCAACACCAAGAAAAGAGTCTAAGCTGCTGCCAAAGTATAGGAAACTGGTGAGATTTGATGGTGTAGGGTTATGAGGATTCATTCTCCCTTTACATTAATCTTGTGGAGGCAGTATTTGATGCAGAGCCAGGGTGTGCAAGAAACAGAAATTGTCCTATGGCACAGCCTCGAAGAACCAGTGTGCAGCCTTCTGCCATGAGGGCCCAACAAGTCTAGCAGTTCCCATTGCACTGCCTGTTTTACTGGGTGAGCTCCTCCACCCTCATTTGGTGACTATGTGTACTTTTCCCAAAGGCTTTCTCCCCTACGTTACACAGCTAGTGAGCTAGAAAACACAATCAGAGGCCAGTTTCTATTCTTTTATTGCACAGGAGTATCACTCACTTCCACAAATGAAGAAACAAAATGGATGTGGTTTCTGCCTCCTGCCAACTGCTCACTACTCTGCTCTGCAGTGTGTAGGTGTGTGCTCCCTCTCTCCTAAAATCCTGTTTCCAGCAGTACTATCCTTCCATGTTCATGTTGGTAACATCAGCACATCTACATTTCCTCCACCCACCTGGCACATCTAAGAGCTGCCTAGAAAAGGTCAATACAAATCTAACTGCACGCCCTCTCTTTTCAAGAGAATGACAAGAGCAAATATTTCATAATCCAGGCGTGAATTACTTTACAAATAATTACACCTACCTCTGGCAATTCACTGGGGTCAGTACACTGAAATTTCTACACAGTTAACAACTGCATTACTCTAAAGAACTCATTATAGAACCCATTAAAGGTGCTCCCAAAAAGTAGGAACAAAGACATTTTCTCAAGATGGAACATGCATGGATTTCATTCTCATCATGCACTATTGTGAAGTCCCTGAGCAGCAGAAGAGGCTTGCAGGCTACTCATTGCAGACAGTAGATTTTACATCACTAAGTATGATTATTTCCTCATCTACTGCCCCTCTACACCTTCAGCATCAGGTTAATCTGCACAAGGAAGAAGTATAGAGATGCAATCTATAATTTTTTCTCCATGTGACAGACATACTTAAATCACCCCTAAGCCTTTCAAAACTAGCTTCACTTTGTCTTTCTAGGTCAGCACTTTGCCAATGCTATGAAAGTTTGAAATAGCTATATGTGGCACCAAAGTCCACAGGTGTTAACGAAACTAAATAAAACAGTCACCATGAGTGAGGTAAGGAGTCACTGCATTCAGTTTCTATAGAACAGATAAAATGCAGTGGAATGGACATGCAAAATGGCTTTTACACAGTGCAAAGAAACAGCAACTAGTATGAATAAAACAGCATTAAGTGAGATGCTTGCATGTATCTACATGAAGACACAGATCCTTTATAAGAAGGATTCCTAGCAACTGCTCCCACCACTTCTATAATACGCTTATTAAAATGTAAAAACAAATGACAGCAATGGCTTACAAGAAAGGGCCACAGGGACTGCTGCTGTACTTCTGCATTATCAACCTAACAGAATACCCACTAGGTCAGGTTAAAATTTTATGCATGTATCCATGTGTATATCTGCACAAAAGTGGTCATTCCTACCATGTGTTGGACACTTTCTTAACTGCTCAGGTCCATATGTCTACTCCAGACAGCACAATTAATTCAAGGACATCTGAAGGCAAGTGAGGTTTGTCAAGTATGACATGAGTTGCTCCTGGGAACTCTTTTGGGTTTTTGACTACTTTAGGTGTTACAGATTTTGCAAGGATAGACAATGTAGGAGACAAGGCTAAATTCCAGAGACAACTTCCTCTGCCTTTTGTCTTTCCCAGTATATCTTATATGAAAAATATACATGAAGAAACGGAAGTAAAAATGAAGAACAAACCAAGAGAAGACAGATGTCTTCAGACCCCTGAAGCCTATTCTAAAACTTTAATTCTTTCGTTCCAGACCTTAGAACCACTGCATTTTGCTTTGAGACACTGCATGACTCAGCTGCTGAAAGACAAGCAATTGAAAAAAGGCAAGAAAAGTGAGGAGAAAATGTCAAGCTGAGATTCTCCAGCTGAAAGAGCCTTGACTTCAGCACAACACACTTCAACATTCTTCCATCTTTATCACTGGCTTCTGGGTGATTCCAGAAACACAGAGAAATGAGGAAGCTTGGCCCCTCCTCACCTTTTTGCTAAGGAAGATGCTACAGAAGTTTCACTCATGTTTATGTCCTCTTGTTTTTCACACAGAATTGCTCCTCTAAGTGATCCTAGTGCTGCATCTCATGCTTAAGAGAGCGAGAAAATAAGGCAACACTTTGAAAACTTGGCAGAAGAAAGGTTTCTAGGGCTCAGTTATCAGCAACAGGTTGTTAGCTACTGCTTTCATCCACTCCAGTGCCACTCAGTGTAAGTGACAGAAGCCCCTTCTTCACCATTTATTCACACCTCTGGAAATTATATTAATGATGCTTTGACAACTGGCTGCCACAAGCTGCCTACAAAAAAAGTGGCATTATTGAGAGCAACACAAGACCTCTTGCTTTCCCTCAGGCATTAGAAGCACAAGGAGGTTGCAGTAGATGCTGGTGCAGGGTTTGACAAAGCTGAGCAACATATTCCTGCCCAATGTACCAGAGCAAGGGTTGGATATAGGGAGCATGGACTACCTACCACATAATCAATGTAGCATGCTTGCCTACTTTCTCCATTTCTATGCCAAAACCATTGCCTTTTGAAAGAAACTCCACTTTAACATAGGAATGGGAATTTTTATACCTGGCTTTTCATCCAAGGTAGTTGTGCCTGATCCTATATACCACTTGAGCTGATAGAAGTATTCTGTGGCAGCTTTAGGGGATTTTCTGCTTGCCTTTTTTCTGGATACCATGAGTAACAATAGCAATGCCAAGTATCAGGTCGCTTCAGTCCCTGGCCAGGCACTGCTGAAATCATGCTGGCATGCAGTCAACCATCAGAAAAAAAACTGAGCTCACACGCACAGAAGGGCAGGGCTTTAGATTCCCTCCTGAAGAGAATGTGCTACTTACACAGTGCTTTATGCTTCCCCAATTATTCCACTACCAATACGTGAGTTGGTTATACTTAATTTGTCCGTGCCCTTCACAATAGCACTGGAGTAGTTCTAACAAGGCCAGAGTTTTGACATCTGACTCATGTCAGAGGGGATTGACTACAGATTCAGTCTCTCTACCCAGCTAAGAAATTATTTTTTTCCAGTTGCATTCTCCTCCAGCTGCCCCTTAATGAGCTGTAGCCCATGTTACATTCCTGGTTCTCTCCTTGCCTGCATCAGCAGGTGTGGCATGCTGGAATAACCCATAATGGCAGTGACTAACAGGCACCTAGGTACTGGCTTGGTTTTTTCTGGTTCCACCAACCTCTTCTCAAAGAAGCAGCATCAGGACACATGCTTTGCACAACACAAGACCCTGAACAGTACTGTATAAGGTGTAGAGAGTGAAAAAGGAGATCACAAGCCAGCATTAGCTAGAGTTTATAGTGCTCCTTCTTTTCAGCCAGTGCTTTTAACGTCTTTCTCTTGTTAAAATGCCCAGGGAAGAGAAGTAATAAAGATTTCTTGGTGCTGCTACAGAGATTAAGAAGATCGCATTACATCATCTGCACATCTGTTTTTTTGGAAAGTATAACAAAAGACAAAACTGTACAGAAAAACCTATATCAATAAGTGTCCTCTATATCAAATGTTTTCTACACTTACAGGGAAAAAATCAGGTGCTTTAGAAAAGTAATTATTGTCCAGCAGAGTTTTGCTGATCTAGGAAAGGCAGGACCAGCTACACATGGACTACTTAAAATGGGCTTGGTGCTTTCAATTGTTCCTTTACATCTGGTGAGAAGTCCTCCCCAGCCACGTATCTCAGAAGAGCTGAAGACTTCTCCAAAGATAATGGGTGAAACAAAGGGAAACTCCAACAGCTGTGGCAGGACCTGCAGTGAGTTCATTCATCATAAGACGAATTATGCAAGGACATCCCACATCACCCTTCCTATATTGTTGTCATGACTAGGTATTGATAGCCATCAGCTTTGTATCAGCACAAAGCAGAATATTTCTTCTTCTGTCTATAAAGAAATGCTTGCTGTGCTACTCACAGCTGTTAAACATTTGCCTTGCTCTGGAAATCTCTGCACAGTCACCAATCCATTATTTGATGTAGCAATAGACTAACAGAAAAGGGAAAAAAACTCCACATTTAAACTCTATGCAACAACCCCCCCACAAACCCTATAATGCCTATAATATTACCTTTCACTGTAACATACATAATAATAGTGAAATATGATTTTTTTTTTGTTAGTTTGGTTTGGTTTGGTTTTGGTTTTATTTTTGGGTTTGTTTTGTTTTATTTTATTTTTTGGGTTTTTCCCACACAGCTGATATTAAACATTGAAGAACAAATTTGGGAAACTCCCATGCTTGTGTCAACAGCTATAGTCATGACTGGATTTTACATAAGGAAGACTAGTAAATATTCCCATAGCCATACGAAGAGAGATGTAGAAAAGCAAATGTGAGAGTTTGGAGCACTGAGAAGATGACTTAAAAAACTGCTACTTTACCTGTTTTCTTGTACTTTTGAAGAGCAAGTGAGTTGGTAGTGCTACTCCTTTAAGAAGCACAGCTGGCAAAGGGGAAACAGAGACAGTTTCTAAGTTGTAAGACAGTTCTCATCCTGTCATCATCTCTTTCTCAGTGAAACTGTGGAGGTGATGAGTCCTTTGAAAAACTCTTTCCCAAAGCAGAAGGGTAAAACCAGGATTCCCACTGTATTAATGTTTAAAATGGATGCAGTTTAATCACACTGCAGTGATGTTGGAACAGGAATACATTTTCTCCATACTGTCAAATCTATTACTGTCACATCTATTACAGATTTGCTTTCATATATTATATCTAACTCTTTCCAAACACAAGTATTTGCAAGCATATTCAGATGCAACACTGTTTAAAAACACAAAACTGTGTATACCTCCCTAGATAAGATAGGGCTGCTTGATTTGGACACAAGAGGTATTTTTCAGTATGCTCCACTTTTCATAGGAACAAGAATCCAAACAAGGAAGGTGGGAGGGGAATATTTCTCCCTGTCAGCTCTAAACACAGCTTCTCTTCAGCCTGCAGGGACATCTTGTCAGAAGAGAGCACATTCAGTATTTAAATTCTCTTGAAATGCCCATAAAAAAGAACACTTTGGACTTCCTTCCTCTGTATGCATTAAGGAATTGTGTCACAAAGTATTGCAGTAAAAAGCCTTAATGAACCATATCGTCTTAGAGATTTCCAAATTTCTTTGTTGGTTCATTGTGCATACTCTGTTTCTATTGAGCCATTAGGTGACTTCTCTTTCCCTCTCTGTAACCACACCCTATTGATTGATCATGGTGATTATCAAATTATTATATTTTTCTCCTCCTTTTGGAGACTTGGAACAGGAATGTAAGTCACCTGAGGAATTTCTCTTGCTCCATGTCAGTGCCATAAGGCCTCTGATGGTTTCCAGCAGTCCTTCTGGATACCAACCTGAATTCCATAGGACAGCTCAGGAGCAAAGGAGTCAGAGCACACATTTGGAAAGAAAAGACCACCATTCCATTTCTGCCCATCACATGCTACCATGTTTCTGCCTTCACTCCTTATAATCCTGGCAGAAGCAATGGTTTCTCACTTTATAGAGTGTTTGGCACAACACATACCAGATATTATATGGGCCCTGTACATAAACCCATATTTTCTTTCTTCATGAAGTTCACATCAATAGGAGTCTAATGCAGCTGGATAGAGTGAGGTAGTCTCCAAGAGGACAAAATTAGAAATATCCTTTTTTGTTGCTCAAATGACATACAACAGGGCTAACCTGGAAAAAGTGATGATAAAAGTATGCATTGTACAAATAAAATAAATATATAAATAATATATATTCCATCTGCCAGGTTTTAGAAAAGATACAGAGGGCCAGATATGTTGTAGTGATAAGATATGAATTTTTCAGCATTTGAAAATGACTGGGCAGATGACATTCCTGTTTGCTGACTCTCATGAAGCTTGAACAATACTGGCCTCAGAGGGATTACCCTGAAGTTTCCAGTAACAGTGAACTACTTCCTACCCTACAAACACCTCATTGTAGTATTTTGAACATATAACAACTAGTTTTAAAGAAAACACCAAACAAACACACAAAACCAAATCCTGAAATACATGGAGTTAAGACCAAGAGTTAATATAAAGCTCAAAACCAAGGCAATCTGCCACTTCTAATTTTTCTCCTTGACTCTCTTACATTTAAACCCATCTGCTTCTAGCAGACAAAACTCAAATAGTTGTACTGTGACCAGGCTGAAGCAAAAAGACAGTGGCTTCAGAAGCACATAACTATTAGCCTTCAAAGTAAGAAGCCAACTCTTTATTTTACTCTGGGACCATGATTCAGGCTCTCTGAATCATTATTTTACTCTGGGACCATATGCAGGTGAATAGCGGGAATGAGAGCAAAACACATTGGCACCAGTCTGCAGACGTTCTTTCAGTCAGTATTCAACTTTTCTTGTTTTGGGGGCTTGTAAGTTAGTACTGACTGTAAAATCAGTCCAAATTGAGGGAACATGCTGCAAAAGCATGGCACAACCTTCATTTTGCCATGCACCCAAGCCACTCTCTGTTCTTGGGTGGAACTTAGATGTCCTCCAGCACACATTAATCTCTGAGCATGGACATAACTATTTTAGTGGTACAGAAATGTCTCTACTCTAATGCCTGCTTCTTCAGACGCAACAATGCTAGAAGGTTGTGCAGACACCTTCAAGCAAACTCTGCAAGTCACTGGGAAGCAGTGTGCCCCATGCTCTTGCAGTTTGAACTTAGCAGCTGCACTGTGTGCTTCCCTCGACTCTAGTACTGCAGTTCATTCACAGAAAGACATGTCCCTGGAGTGTCATAGGCCAGCCCTCCTCAAACTCTTCATCCATTTTGACCCTGTTCCCTTTCACCTGTGCCCTCTCTGGGAAAGCAGCAGAGTCTCTCATCTCCTGATCATCCCTCCTCTCCTGACTAACATATTCTCCTTGCTAAGGTCTTTGCTCCCATGCAGGAGGCTTCTGCTGACTGGCTGAAGGGTGCAGGTGAGGGTTCAGCACACTTGCAGATTTTTTCGCCTTAGTAGTGTCCTTTCCATTTCCATCTGCTCAGTCTTCTCCAAGGTGTTTCTCAGGCACAGGAGGCACAGGTTTAGCCTGCTTTTTGGTCACCTCAGTGGCAGACATTTCTGTTCTAATTTGCTGTGCAGAAAGTTAATTGTGCAAGCTTCTTAACTCTGAATGTAACCATGTATACTCACTGACTCAATGCTTCGATGAATAAAATAAAAGTTGTAGCAGACATCAGTAAGGGGTCCCAAAGCATCAGGCACAGTCTTGAAAGCGAAAATGCCAAAAACTTCTGGCTTGGGATAAATTATGTACTTGCGAGAAGAAAAATAAAATATTAGAAAGACCTGGATTGGTTTCAGTTTGTACTGCAGACATACAATGCCAACTGGAAGAGTTAAGCAGACTGTCCCAGTTCATTTTCAAGTACACACAGGCACAACTTTAAGTAAAATTTCTCAGAGAGGTCAGAAGTAAATAATTTCTAGTTTGTTCTGGGTTGCACAGTAAATGCTACTCTCAGGGCAAGACATGGGAATACAAACCAGAGGTCCTTCTAAAAGGCTGTCCAACCCATGCTGCCTTGCAAAATACATCATCCACTGCCCTAATGAGAACGTGTGGTGTCCCACACTGCTGCATGTGAGACTAACCTTCCCAGAGGACTAACCACCTGGAAGCTTTATTTGACACTCCCACAAGGTCCTTCCAAATTGCACTAGGAAATTTGAAAACCCGTATCTCCCTTTCCATGCCTGAAGATTAAGAGGGCCATAACTCACATCTGAGGCCTGGTAGCTGCATGAACAGCTTCCTCTGGGGTCACATGAGGAGTTGTATCCCAGCATTCCAGCATTCCCACTGCCTGGGACTTTACCACAGCACTGGTGCTGCATACAGAAGGTGACCCTGCTGAAACTCAGCTTGAGAACTCTGTATGTCTCAGAATCTAGAAAACAGTAGGAGAAAGAGAAACTGTCCGCTCACCAAGCTTATTCTGCATCCAAACCACAGCAATTCTCCAGATTGCTGTAGCATGACAGAAACTCTCATTGTTTTTGCATTGTCTGATGAAGATGGGAAAAAATGTGTTTTTCCCCTGGATTGCCTGAAAGACCAAACAAGGCCATGAAAATGCTCTTGAGACCTGGGTGATGATGGACACTAAACACAAAAATACTGAAGACCCTAGGAGTGGCTTATTCTCGGAAAGTTGGTGGGGGGAGAGGGGAGAAAAAGTGTATAGATTGCAACTTAAAGGACTGTAAAGCTTTCTGAAGACAATGCCATCTTCAGAAAGACACTTGTGGTTACTTAATATCCAGCTGGTATGTATTAAATCACGTTTATACCTGCAGGTAAACACGTAGAATTTTCCAATCTCGGTTCATTTTTATTAAACTGTTAGTGATGATGTCACTTTTCCTTTCAGAAAAATATGTACTAAAATATTCAAGGGACTGAAACAGAGAAGAGGAGGCATCCCACCATATTTGTGCTATGAATTTCAGAAACTATGAACAATGCTTTCACACAGACAGTTTGACAACCAGTAGGTTTAAGTACATAAGGCCCAACTGATCAAGCTGAAGGCAGTCCACAAACAAATATCCTAAACCTTGCTGCATTTCTAACTCAGAATCACTGTGCTCAGGAGCTGCCTTTAAAGATTTTATTCCCTTTCATAATGAGTCTGCTTTGAACTTCTTTACCAGCTAAGCTGGACTCTGATGGAAGTAACTTATTAAATTTAAGGCTGGTGACTGCACACACAGACAATGAAAATCATGGAAGGTGAAAGGGCCAGGGAGTGCAGAGTATGTGCTTTTAATTACTGTTTCATTTGTAACACACAGCTAACTTTGCTCATTGACATTTTCCTAGTGTTGTGTACGCAGTATACCATGCTCATCCCAGCAATTTTGAGTCCTTTTGAGAGGAGCAAGAGATATTTTTACTACAGTGAACATATTTTTGCAATGTTATTTTTCTAGATAATCACTTTGTCAGCAATTTTCCATTCCTTACACTTAAGAAAATTGCTTTTATCTAAAAAATAGGCTTTTATTCTCCTGGGAGGAAGAACTGCAGGCCTTCAATGTATTGTACATGATAAGGAAGTTTTTCTAGACCTAACTCCTCCACAAGCCTTTGAGTTTCAAAAACTAAGGTATGAAGAGACCTGTGCAATTAACTGGCTGGGTTAGTGTGTACAAAGTTCATCAGCATCACTGACTTAATAATTAGACACAGCCAAAATCCCATACTTCTCTCCCCAAGACATTCAGCTGCAATATAAGGATGCCAAGGGACAGTGGTGTTACCTCATATCTGGCTGTTCCTGTTTACTCATAGTGCTCCATCTGCATGCAAAAGTAAAAAGTCACAATCACTTGTAGAGCTGAGGGGCAGGGGTGTACCTGAGCCATTTTCTGTGAGAGAAAAAGTGAAACAGGGAACAGCACCACCCCAGCTATGGAATACACTGACATGAAATGGTGGATAGAGTGGGATAGCATCTGAGGTATCCTACAAAGCACTGCAGCTGGAAAGCCTGTGCACCTCAAATACTGCACCCAAGAGAGTAAATTCCCTGGATTTCATTTATTTCAATGAAGATTTGAGTGTTTAATTATTTCAAGTGACTCTGGGGAGAGAAGGGGAAGAGGGACCAACATGAACACACACTCAGCTCAAAAGCTAGTATTTGTGCTGCTAGCATATGAATCTGTCAGTGTCCAGAATGCCATGTTTGGATGACAGCCATCATTAACCAGCACATTGCAAATATCACTCTAATTACAGACTGCTTTGGAAAGAATGCATGTCAGTCTATTTAATAAAAATGATTTCACATACATTGTGACTAAGTACATCAGAGAGGTAAGCATTTCAAGCCTTTTCCTTTGACAAATAGCCATAATTTGACAATTCAGATGCAGTCCATACTTATCTGGGCTGCAGTTCCGCATAAAAACTCTTAGTGTCTTTCAACTGTCCAAAACAGCAGGAATTTATTGTGGGGTGTTGGAGGAAATGAAATCAGACTGTCTTTGCATGATGAAATTACTCTGAATGCTCAGTGCCATCACTGAATTTGCTCTCGTCCATGTCAGTACTATAAACTGGCAACTACACCAGCTATTTGGGATGACAGGCTTTTCAGCTGAGAGATTCAAGAATAGGAGTCTTAAATGTTGATGTAAGACATTTCTCTCCAGCAAATTTATTTTTGGTACTCTTTAGCATATAGCAACTTCTGAAAGCAGATATCCCCTGTAGCTGAAGTTTGCCATATGTGAAGGAGAGGACTAAAAATGTTTAGAACCCAACATCCCTTTTACAAGAGAGATTTTCCCCTAGAGACTGCCAAGAAAAGAGGCACCTTCACTGTCCTCCCCTAATTCACCTGAAGATGTGGGTCAGGGTAGTTTATACTGGTCTTGACAGCTTCAGTATTACCTAGGAAAGTTAGTGAAATAGGAAGCTTACTGTGGAAAAGAAGATACTAAGGATTGGGAGCGAAGTGCCTGAAAAATAGCAGGATCTCTGATGAAGGGAAAGATGAAGAAATGGGAACATTAGGGGAAAAAAAAAAAGGCAGGAAGAGAAACCTTGGCCAAAGAACAACGCAACAGTGCAGCAATGCAAGAACAATGCCACCTATCATCAGCAGCAAGTGGTCTATGTGGCGCAGTTCTGCTTGGCAGAACAAAGCATCCGAGAAGCAAGGCAACCTGCTGGCTTCCCTTTTCTCTCCACTTGTTTCACTTAAAAAGGAGATCCAGAAAATAGGCATTTAACATATTGTGTAGCTTAAATACTAGGCAAACTCTTCCAGGTATTCTGTGAACATTTTTAGACCATTTGCTTCTGCAGAAAATGCTTTTCTACTACTCAAAACAGTCCTCTAAAGGCAACCAGGCCAGTATTTGTGTGGTAAAACAGCACAGATTGATGGGAACTCACCATAATAAGCTGCCTCTTGCTGCTGGCTAAGCAGCAGGGTAAGCAGCCTGTGCAGAGCTGCTTGCTCCCTGTATTAGGAAGGCTACAGCCCCAAGGTGCAGACAGAAGCAGACCCAGGTCTCTACAACTGAGGTCACCCTACCAGCAGGTGGCCTGGCTCCATATACAGCAATCCATCCACCCCTCTCCAAGCTGTCAACCTTGCACTTTTTGCCAGGCTCACAGGATTAGTCCATAAGCTGAACAGTGAGAATCTCTTGTGTGCATGTTTCCCCAAGCCTCCAGACTGGGGTGCTCAAGCAGGGTTATCCTATACTTATTTCTGTGTGGATGTGGTAAGGGTGAGTGCTCAGTACTGACATATCATTCATTTCAAAGTATCAAAGGGACATCCAGCAGCTGAGACACTGCTTTCAGCAGCCATGCCCGAAAGTCTTATTTTAGTAATAGAAGAGCTGAGCAGGAACAGAAGGGTTTTTTTCTATTTATGAATGTGAAAGACAGTAAAACCCTAAACATACAAATCTTCAGCAAAAACCTGTGAAATCGCTTTGAGCTTTACAGCTGAAATACTTGCACAAGGGGTCACTCCATACTTCTTTTTCCCAAGCTTCACTTTTTTTCTTTGTACACAATGTTACTGATCTGTTGAAGGTCAAATGCTTGCTGCATAAAAGGACAACAGCAATCTGGCAATAAGTTCCATTTTGATAGGGTGGAGGGGGTAGAGTGAAGACAGATTTGGGTACCATGCAGTGCCCCAGGCCACCTCTTAGCCTTTGCAAACACTGATTATCTTTTTCCATACCCTGTATCCGTAGCAAATTTCCTACAACTGGCATGACATCCCGTGCAACCCAGCAGGCTGAAGCAAGCCCTTAACAGAGCCTCCCTCCATCCATGCATCTGTTCTGCACCCCAAGGTATCTCTGTCTTGGGGAAGCCTGATTCAGTAACTGCCAACCTATTAAAATCATAGAATCATAGAATGTTAAGGGGTTGGAATGGACCTTAAGGATCATCTAGTCCTAATCCGCCCCTGATGTGCGTACTTAGAATATATCACAGGCTCTGAATATGTTAATTCTCCACTGTGTTTGTCTTTATCATTTACTCCTGAGACCAATCACCTGCTTTCTTCCTCTTGCAGATTTTTACCTTTCATAATAACAACAAACGATTTGCAGCAGTAGGGCTAAGTCAGACATTTGAACTGAATACCTGCTTTGTTAATTCTGTTTCCACAGGCGGCCCCTATTCTGCATACTTTCATGTCAGAGAGATCTAAAAGATAGGTTTGTCAGCTCTCTGCTGTGGCCTCTAAATTCTCAGGCAGAGTACCTCAGAACAGTTTCCTTCCTGTTTTCATGGCAGAGGATTCCTCTGCTTTTCCAAAGCTGGCCCTCATGTTTGACACCTGATCTGGAGTTGACTACCTCTTCCAACTTTTCCCCTTCTCACAGCTACTACTTTTTCCTCTTCACAACTGCTGCGTGGCACACGGTACAACCACAGCAGCTCAAGGCTGTGACCTAGTCTGACCTCCTCTAGACCACACTGGCCACAAGCACTGCTTTGTGGTGTTTCCATTGCAACACAAGGCTTCTCACATGGATGAGCATTCTCCACTCATAGCCAGAAACTGTAGCTATCACTCATGAAGGCTGAGGTTGCTACTAACAGACCTGATGCTTTGCAGGTGGACCAGCACCACACTTTTTCCAATAACTGTTCCAGGGTTTCATATAAGAAAGATCCATATGGACTAAGCTGCTTCTGCCTTGTCAGATCTCCAAGGTTTGCACTTGGTCTGGCTTCTAGTACCCAGCCAGCAAGTTCTCCATCCAAGTAGATTTCTGATATCAGAATCATCAAAACATGGTTTATATCAAATTGAGGATGTGGCAATACAAAGAGCTGCAAAGGGCAATTTACCTTTCTCTGTGGCAAGCTACAGATTTACAGCCTTCCTTCCCTTCTTGCAAATGTTTGCACTTACGCCTACCCACAGTGAAAAGTTCTGATGGCTCAGGCACATTTAAGCACAGAAACACATCAAGATACACATCATCTTGAACAGGTTTCTGAACCCATGCTCTACTTAACTGCAGTACTTAACATCTACCAAGTAACTGTGGGGAAAAGACCAAGTACTTAGATGCATCATTCAATTTTATTGCAGCTTTCTCACTCTACTGCCAAAGTGGTGGATAAGAGGAAAACTGAACATAGAAGTGACTGTGCAAGTGCTGGTGGAGATGGGAACAAACAAGCAGATGCTGTAAGCTCTGATACATTGGCAGCTAGTGTTCAGCTTTCTACTGAATTACACTGTTCATTAGAGTGTAGTTAATGATAATATATTGCTCTGATACAGACACCACTGGAGGAACTCAAGGCATTTTACAGGCCATAAACTATTGAGTTGAATGAATATGGGTTTTGTCAATTGTCCATTTCTGCAGGCAAAACTTTCTGCTGCTGTAATCCTTTAAACTCTGTGTGGTTATATAAACACTAAATATGACTCAAATTTATGTAAAAGAACTTAATTAGGAAGAGAGTGTGGAAGAGTACTGCAAATATCATCTCTATAGGTTAGCTTTACTATAAACAAGCTATATAACTGCAGTTCCATCCTTGCATTTCTCCTGCTTGTATGCTGTTATAAATTTTATTTTACACTACAGTATGTCTGGAGTTCTAGCTCAGACTGTGTGATCTCAGCAGAGGCATCAGGAAGCTACTGTTTGATCAGTTGAGGCACAGCCTGTTTGTTCAAAGTAGCAGAATATGGGGATGAGGAGCTTTTGTTCCTCCTTTGATATGCAAGCCAGAATGTAAGTGATATTCTGGACATGACAAGGATGCTGTTATTTATTGTTATAATTTACTCAGTTTGCAAGAACACAGAGAAAGATCTCTATGGGAATTTTTTTGACTTTATTTTCTTTCCAACCTACAGCTTGTGTGTAAGGAGGTAAGACTCAGATCAAAGCACATCAGCAGGGACTACTACAGGCAGCAGAGTATTCCCATACACCACAGCTGCTGTTAACAATACCTTAAAATTCCTGCAACATCTCTGAACCAAAATACAGTCCCACTGGGGAACACTGGCAGACAGTGAGAAGTTTTAAGCAAAACGAACATTTCCAGCTAACTTAACTGTTAGTAAAACATATACAGAGACATTTCACTAAGGAACACAGCTCTTCTTCACCTCAGTTCATACAATTATCTTTTGTCCCTATATAGCAGAAACATCCATTTTCCATATCAGCATCCCAGATTTAGTACCTCTTTTCTATCTTCCACTTGAAAAAATAAAACTAAACAACACACACAAAACAGCTACCAACAGCAAGTTTGAGGATAAAATTCTCAAAATGATTTAGTCTTTCGGTTCTGTTTCAGAGACACCAGTCCTGAAGCGCTCGATGTTATCAAGGTAGTCAGGGGCATAGAATATGACCTGGAAAAGATGAGCTAGGTTTGTTTTGTCAGGAAAGACAAGGCTATGGTGCTTTAGTAGCAACTTAGAAATACTTACAGGGCATTACAAAGAATCTTTGCCATCAGTTGCTGGTGGGATAAGAAGGCATAATGGGCAGGGATTCCACCTTGGGAGATTTGGGCCAAACAAAAGAAAAAACCTTTGGAAGGTGCAGATGAGGGCACAGACCTGGATAGGCTCATCACAAGGAAATAGAAGGGGGTTTTGCTCTCTGGCTGGAGCTCAGGTGGAAATCTCACATGGACAGAACCAGTGAAATTGTCTAGGGTGAAGTGCAGAGCAAGGAAGAAAAGGAGGAAGAAGGACACAGCTGGTAGGCTGTGAAGTGAGGAAGTTCAACCATTAAAGTAAGTTTCTTGATTCTTTGGATAAACTTTAATCTGTTAGACTATCTCACAGAGGTATATCACTTGTCACGATGACAAACGAATGACATTTTCCTCCCTTGAGGCCATTTGACTTCATCACGTATTTTGACAGCTACATGATTCTGAAGACAGCACTTGCCAAGAGGTGTCATCATAATTCACAGATACTTTCTCCACAGAGGGAAAAGAAGTGGTTTAGGGGAAGTTCAAAGAGAAATCAGAAGAGGAAAACTACCGCATGGCCCTCCATTTTTGGTTGTGGCTTTATTACCACAGATAATGTCACAAACTAGCAATTAAACTGAACTTGTAAAAACTACTTAAAATTAAATTAAGCAAGAATTACCCTTCATCACTTTGATAGCAAGTAAAAAAAAATAAATTGAAGACTTCAAGAAGTTTTCTGAGTTGGTTGTGATTTTTTCCTTTTTTTTTTCCTTCTTTTCTGGAATTGCAAATTTCCACTGTTGCTGCCAGGAGTTTTTTTATTTTGTGAGAAATTCAGGTGATCTGTGCTCTGTTAAAATGGTATTTCTAGTCTGAAGGACAGAAAAAAAAAAGCATGGCTTCAGAGCAATGTATTTCAAGACAATTATTTTGGAGTTCAGTGCATTCTCCTATTTCTTGTGTGCAGTATGTTTTCAGTTAGATATTCTGTCCTAGCTTGTGCCTAGTCTGTGACCTCTTCAGGGCAGCACATTCTCATTTTGTCCCTGCAAGTATGGTGATGCTGGTTTATATTTCTAGCTTTCATAATAATAAAAATATATCTTCAGAGCTACATTTTTACTTGGAACAATGGAATAATCAAACTCCATTCACTACCACACTGTTGATGTACAGACATTTAATTTACACAGCAAAGAAACAACACTAGAATTACTGTTGTGAAATGGACCACAAGATGCCAGATATAATATTGCCTCTTTTTAGTATTATACCCTATGTCCACCTGCAACTTGCAGGGTTTTGCAGAGTTCATGTCTGAAGTCAGAAACATCATTCTATTTGTATTTGTCAGGTCAGAAAACTCCACCTGAAAATATGATCAGTCTCAATGATTCATTGTCCAAAGCAACATAGCAGAGAGAATCACTTTGCTGCTCTTGAAGGGCAAAATGCTAAGTGTGGAGCAGTTGTAGTTTGCTAAGAATATTCACTTTTTAATAGCAATTTGTTCATGGGAAGTATAAGATAGCAGTCAGAAAATTATAATCCATATTCCACCTGAGCAGCAAAACAGTGTAAAATCCATTTATGCAAAATCCCCATCTTAAGCCCAAATACTTAGAATTTTTTGATTAAGCAGTTCTTCGAATCCTTCCTAATTTACCCATTCTAGAATTTCATACCAAGAAGCTGGGAAGAAAGTCTGCAGTGTATATATTTTTATTGCAGTGTATAATAGTTCAAATTTTAAGCAATGTCTTTTCAGTCTTACTTGAAATTCATTCACCCTTCTGTAATCCTGTGTTTGAGGGATATCAAATGGATTCATTTTGCATATTACAACTAATTCCAGGTCATATTCCATCCTGACAATGCCCAGCTTGATTGCCACACTACAGACACAGAATATGACTGTCTTCTAAATTTTTCACTGTTTTCCAGGATTATTTAATCAGCAGTTGGTAGATGATGCAGTAATACATACATTTTTGAGGCACCTTTTCCTTAGACCTTCAAAAGTTAGGAAGAGGATATACAGCTTTTTGGCATTTGGGAATTTTGATGGTTGGGGAGGGGCAAGAGTGCTGTGGCAAGAAACAAAAAATTGCATGACAACTAGGAATCTTTCTGAGATAGAGTAAATTCCTGGGGAAGTGCTGCTTGCTTGAAAAGGCACACAGATGTTTATGCTGAGATTATGGAGGTAGAGTTTTTAATGTGGTGGTTTCTGTACAGGGACCAGTGAATATAGCATAAATGAACAAGCTGTACATATCAAAATGCCCACAAAATGCCTTAACATTCTTTTTCCAGAAGGCCAACTTACCACTCCACTCCCCAACCCAGTATCCCCTGCTGCACAGCAGCTTGTTGGGGGAGGAATTTATGCTTTGGTGTAATGATTCTGCCTCTCTATTATGAAACAGATTTTAACTTGCATTTTTCAAAATCCTAGTGTACCCAGGACAGTCATGACATATTACATATTACCATATTGAAGACAAATGAGGATTTATTCTATCAGTCTAACATAAAATCACTTGAGTTCTCCTCACACATCAAAGACAGTGTTCTAAAGTAGCCAGAATTTCATCATCGAGGATCCCAAGTAGAAGGATAGGGGAGTTATTTCACAGGGAAAAGAAGTTTATACAAAGTCAGATTTATAACAAAATCATTAAGAAGCGTAATAGAAAAAAAAACACCTGCCACTTAGTCTTTTACAGATCCACTGTTTAAAGCCAACACAAATATACTATTGCTTAGAGGGAAGTATTTCTTTTAAAATGCATAGAAGCTAGAGATGAGCTTTTATGATAGCGTCAAGCTGGTCATTAAATGCTGCAGATTAACAGCAGAGACATGAAAGACACTCTTGGGCAATCTTGAGTGCTGTATTTCTTAGTGTTGCATTGCCCCAAGTTTTTAATGTTTTCCTGGGTATAAAAGACTATTTATCACTTCATACTTGGTTAAAATTAGAGGGCTGGAAACTAATTTTTTTGATTAGCCCCAAGGCCTCATTCATTGTATGGCTGTTATACTTCTTGTCCATCTTTGTAAAGGCGTAATAATAACACAGATTACACTTTTATTTTTCCAGCATTGCAGCAGTCTCAGTCATAATACAATCAAAAGGCTGCCTTTGATCTCAGCGCATTTTTATTAATTACACAAAAACATAGTATTGTGCACCATCACTTGTTCTGTGCTTTTCTTGAACAGCAGTTGAATGAATCTGACATCATGCTCCACAGACTCCATACATGGAGGAAGTTGCTGTCACACACAAAAACCTCTTGTGATTTCTGATCTGCTATGCAAGAAGCCTACAAAGATACTACCTCAAAGAATCTTAGTTACAGCATGGTTTAGGAGAATGAATATAAAATGATAATTCTCTAGGGTAAAACTATGACATGGAGGTGGTATATGGAACTGAAGAAAACCTAGAAACTCCAAGTGGCAAAAACCAGAGTCTGTCTTAGAAACAAGGGAATTGTTACTTGAGTAAGAATCTAAAATTCATTTCCATGGTACAATATAACTTCTGATGCCATTTACATAATATAATGCTTTAACAGTGTGAATGAGTGCAAAACAATATGAATATGACCTTCATATTCCTTGCAGAAATCTTCTTCAGTTAGGTCATTCCTATAGGTCTCAGTTGACAGTCATGCTAAAGGACTTCAGGCAACAGTGAAAATTCAAACTTGTGACTTCTAAAGCAGCAAGCAAGCAGTAGTATCAATGCCTATGATTTTATTGACAATTTCATTGTGTTCTCTACAGGTTTGGTAGGTACAGAAGTAGGTAAGAAGCTCCATTTTCATGAAGAAAAAATAAAGTAAGTTCCTATACTTCCTAGCTCTGTGGGAAGGGTGAAAGGCACAAGAGCTGCAATCCAAAAGCTCTGAAAGTAGAGAGAAAACTAACAAACTGTGCTGTGCGTTTTAAAGCATCTTGTGATCTGGGGAGCTTTAAGATGTTCTGGTAAGACTGACAGTGAAAGGGTACTTTGAAAGTGACAGTGCAGGAGTTAAGAAGTAACAAAGAAGAAATTCACAAGCTGGTTAAGATGCTCAGACCTCTGAAAGTCCCTTGGAGACAAAAATAAATAAATAAAAACCACAGTGAAAATTGGCTGGCATGAAGCCTAACATAATTTTGGAGGGGAAAAAAAATACAGTAAAGGCTGTAATAATGTATTCATGCTGAAACCTAAACCCACTAGGTTTGTGGTCCCAAATGTTGCTGATTTCATCCTGGGTGTTTTTAACTTGTTTACTTTGCAACCAAAAGAAAACTCACAGATAAAAAAAATTCCTGTTTCAGGAAGTAGCAACATCATAATTCCAAGAAAAACTCAACTGGGGACTGTCTGGCTTGTCTTATAAAATATCCACTCAGAAATATACAGCTAGAAAAACAGAGTTGTTTAAACTGAGTACAATGCAAATGCTGCTAGTGGTTGTGTAGATGCACATCTAGGTTACTCACAACACCTCAGGCTGACTTCTCCTTGAGTCTGTCTCCAGGCTACTGTGCCTTGGTTTACCACCAATTTCATTCGGTCATTCAGCCATCTGCTTGGAACAAAACGTCTCAGCCACCGTCTATCCTGTCATTCCTTATACCTTCCTTGGTCCCTATTTTTGTCCAAGCAACACCTGTTTTTATGACAGTATTCAAAACGGTGAGAACAGAGCAAGAACTTACTCACAGGGAAAGAAAGCCAAATGACAGAGAAATCACATGGATGAAGTACTCATTTTGGACTGGAGAACACAATGCACTTACTCCAGCATGCATGCACCAATACCATCCCACCATGAAAATTTCCTGTTCTGTTACAATATGAGACTTGTGTCACTCCATTTTACTTTGTAGACTGACAGCAAGTAAGAATTTCAGGTTTTACTTTAAGAATTTTCTTGGTCTTGTAAGTATGCAGCTTTAAACACGGAGTGCACACAAAAGACTCAAACCAGAAATCAAACACAAAGAGACATGAAATTTATACATAAGTACACCATTTTGTTACCAGATGAACTGTGTGCTTAGCTGGTAAGGAAAAGACAATGATTACTTTGTAAAATCACTGGCCTATGGAACTGAATAATGGGTCGCACACTAAACATTAACCAGGAAAAGGAGCAGAAGAACAGCTAGAATTAGTTGTGCCAACTCAGCTCTGTATTTGGGAAAGTAACATTGAGGACATTGGGTGGCCAGGTATAACTTCATGGTCAACAACCACCAGAGACCAGTGGAGGGATCCCCGGGACAGAAGAACACATGCACAAAGGGGAGGGAACACAGATTAATGACTTCAGGGAAATTATTATCCTATGTATATTATAAAGAAATCAATGAACACATATGTAGAATATAAACAGGTATATAAACAGGAGCTTTTCTATAGTCGGTATGCATGACAGACTTGAAAATATCCCCCATGCATCTGGTGCCGAATAAAGAATGCCTGCTTTCTAATATTAAAATTATAGTGTTAGAGAGTTTACTTTTTTGACTATTTTTTAGTAACAAGTGCACTTACTGCTGTTGCAAAGTTCCCTAGTGCAGAAAATCTCCATACAGTCAGGAAATTCTAGTTTATTGATTTAATTAATTCAGATCACAGTCGAGACTATTGCCAAAGCACAACCTGCTACATGAAGAACTTGGCTTAGCTTTTTTCTAGAGTACATTACGGCATCCTCATTTTGCCTTCCAGCCACTTTTCAAGTCATGTATCAAATGTGCTCTTAGTGCAATTTTACTAATGTGGGTGAAAATCCATTGTGGAGGAACACGCAGTAAGCTCATCTATCTGTGTTTTCCTTCTAATGATCTCTTAGTTTTATTCTCGCTTAATAAAACTCTGTCATACATAATCGATATCTGCTTTAATACCTGACATGGCTATCTTGTGCCTCTAACTCTCTAGGAAACACTAAGGCAGCCTCCCGTAGAAGACAATTCAAACATCAGTCTCTATCCTTGCTGATAGCAGTGCGTGCCTGGGAAACCATGTGATTTAGTACCCAGACTATTTAGGTTGCAAAACATGCATGCTTTTGAAAATAACTGGCATGATCAGCCCATGAGTTCACAAAGCCCTATGTTCTCCAGCAGGTGCTGGCAGCAACAGCAGCATTGCTGCTCTCCCATACTCTTCTGTGTCCTACTTCTTAAGTACCTGATGCAAATCCACTTGTACAGAGACAGTTTTATACTTTATGATTTTACATGAGCAGTATACAATGCAGTGAAGAACCAGAGTGTAGTACAAGTTTCAAGATCCACAGTATAGTGCTAAAAGCTTACCCACAAAGGCCATCAGGAGACAAGAACTATTTATTGGGAAAAAAAAGATTCAAAAAAGTGGATAAGAAAGATTCATATATTAGTGTATTCATTTTCTTGTTTGAGTAGAACATTAAAACACTGAAAGTTAAAGGTGAGCAAACAAATATTAACTGTGCAGTTAATGCCAGTTCTGACAAGGGGAGCATTAGGAGTCCTGATGTCCACCATGGAACGAGGCTGCTGGCAGAGAACAAAGCTGTGCAGCCAGGTAGCTTTTTTCATAGCAGGAGTTGCACAAACAGAAATAGTACAAGTAAATGGTACCAGACTTTGTTCTGAGATGAGGCCTGCCTCAAAAGTTCTGCCTTGACCAAGAAAGACTATTATCAGATGTATAGTCTAGTGGACAGATCATCAATCTTGTTCTTCTTCCTTTAGTTTTTCCTCAAGCCCACGGCATAGATGCCCACAGCCCTGTCAAATTTACTTGCTGATGTTTCCAGATAGCGCAAACCCTCCAAAATGCCTGGAGCGATATAGATGTGCCACCAGGGGTCAGGTTGAACACAGCACAACCAAGTTTGGCTCAGAAACCCACGCCGTGCAAAGTATAGAGGAGCTGGTGTGGAGGGTGCAGAGACGGCCCAACCTAAGCAGAGTCCGGAGGTAACCCAGTGAGCCCCCGGGGGGTTTCTAGTTCCCAGCAGAACGGAGCCAGAACAGGTTGTGCCAGGCTGCCCGGAGCCAATCTGTATTGCTCATGCCATCTACTGGCTACACCGTTCCCTGGCTGGGGCCAGTGGGAGAGCCTGCAGAGGGAGGTGAGGAAAGCTGACACGCTTGTAAAGTACCAGAGAGCTGACTGTGGGAACAATCAGCAAAAGACCGAAGTATGCATGTACAGAGAGCCCCTAGCACTCCTCCATCTGCCCTAGTGGAAGTCTTGGGAAATGAAGCTTAGGACGGATTTCCCTCCCTCCGCCCCCTCCCCCTCCCTCTTCACAGGGCCATTGAAGGCTCCTTCCTTATGTATTCGGCATAGATTCACTCATGAGATGGAACTGACCAGATCTGAAAGCTATCCCATGTCGGGAAACAATGCTACTTCTGAAAAGTGACTCTGTTCTGGCACCTGCAATTGCTGTAGGGGTGGCCTGCAGCTCTGACAATGCCCTCCTGGTGAGGTGCTTAGTCCTGTAGTGATCCCACAACAGGCTGGATGTGGGGCAGGAGGGCAGGGAACCACTCACTACTCTCATTCATATCCAACACTTAGTCACTTCAAGTAGCTCTGAACATCAATGTTTCCTGCTGACCAAGAGAAATCTACAGTACAAGCAAAGCAACAGTGTGACTTGGAGTCAGATGTCAGCACAGCAAATCTCCCAGAAGAGTAGGGAGCCAGAGGAAGAGCACGCTTCAAGTTACAGGGTAGCCTGTAAGGTTAAAAGGCAGCTACTCAGCCAACGTAAAACCCAAATTACCAGACAATGACGCATTCCAACACTGTGACAGAAAAAATTTCAAAGCATCTAAACTTTCTGATTTTGAGATTTCATGACCACGAATGAATTAGATTTGCCAGTCAGTTGTACTGAATAAAATTTTAAAATGTGGTCTGTGTTGTGTCTTGAAAAAGAACAAAGGAGTTCCAGAAGAGTGGTATACTGTGACACATTTTAAAATGGGATTCAATCACTTTTGAGTACGTCTACCTGAAATCCCATTTTGTGACAGTAACAGCGCTGATGTGGTGATCTAAGGATTTACAGAAAGTTATATTACATTCTATTAGGTGCACCAGCCTCAGCAGATTGTACCACTTTGCTTGGTTTCCCACCCTACCTTCCCATCACTTTGCATGCTGGGTCATCTCTTGCAGACAGATAATCTGGTATCTGGGACAAATAAACTTTCTACAGTGTTGCAGAAAGGTTGTCATAGATGTGATGGTCTCAGCTGGTACAGCCATTTGTTCCAAAGACAGTATTACTTCTCCCTACAACTCTGAACTTATTTTACCCACAGATACCTTTTAAGGAACCCAGCCTGTTCTCCCCAGTACTGCTGGTGCAGCCTTGCCTGGGCCCAAAAAATTCCCCCACAAAAATCAAACTTTAGTCATGTATATTAGCTTCAAATGTCTTCAGATCCGGTTGCTCAAGATAATTGCCAATCTCTTACTGTGAACTACAAGATGCACCATCTGCTAGACTTAAAGTAAAAATGCCTTGATTAAAGAAATGCTAGCAAAATCCAGGTAATTAAGGAATAATATAATAATCCAAATTTGTATTGCCTGCAGTTCACTAATGGGGCATTTCTGACTTTCTCTGTTTTAATTAAGATGTTAGCTATATTCTATTACAAGTCCCTTTATTCTTGCATACTAGCTCCTTGCTTACTTCTTTAGTATATTATAATAATTCTTAAGACAACAAGTTATTGTGTTATTTTTCCTTAGCCATTTTGCTTTTCACAGTCTCCCTTTTTGCTGTAGTCCATCAAATTAGGCTGATGAATTTGGGCACATAGAGAGAAAACCAAGACGCATTGAGAGTAAAAAGGAGACAAGGAGAGAGCAGAGCTGGTTCTGTGGCAGATTTTCTTACTTCCCTTCACATTGTCATACCTAACAAAACCACATTTGAACAGTATCATCTCTTAGAATCTAAATTTTTAGATCATCATGTCTTGAGGAATTATTATTGACAAGAGCCTCACTACTCAATTTCTATATAATCAAATCGTATAATTTTTTGTTATGCAATTTCTTGTGATGTGATGATGTATTAAACATTTCTTCACATCAATGTTACCATGTTTCATACTAAGTAGTAAGGACTTCAAACTTTGCCAACAAGTGGTTATAAATAGATGAACCAAAGTTTTGTGAAATGCCCTGTAACTTCAACATTATTGGGCATGAGACATGGTGCTCAATTAGTATGAATCAAAAGCAATCATAATAAGCCACTTTACCACAACAAATAGCCCAATATTCTTACAGTTGTATTTTATTTGATCATGCCTAGTGACTCTCAACATCATTTCAATAAATGTTAAGTTTTACAAATGGCCAAAGAGAACATTCTTTTCTGACACAAAGTGACCTCCCAGCAAGTGTACTTTTAAGAGTTAATTTCGTGGAGTAGTCAATGGAGCAGAAAGATCTACACCTTTCAAAACTAATGTATTGAGTGCTCACATTGCAAGGTTCCAAGAATCACCTTCATGCATTGTGATCTGATGTACACAAAGACAGAATGTCCGATGGCTGTTGTACCACTGAGTGGAACTGCTCAGGACAGAACTATCCATCATGGATGACCCTTGTTTAAATTTTGCTTACAGTCTCATGTGAAATTAACAGCAAAGCAAAGGTCACCAAGTACTTTAAAGGCACTACTAATACTGTAGAATGAGGTTCTCTTAGAGATCATGCAACAATTTGGTTTTATTTGCTGATCAAAAAGCCACTCAATGAAGATGCACATTTCCTTTTTCAGGAAAAGAAGGCATTGCTGTGTATTTTTTCATTCATTTGAGAACTATTTATAGAGTGATGTCTTACTCCAGCTAATAACACATATCTTATAAGGAGAATAAATTCAAAGTGTGATATGTATACCAATTTCAGCATCAGGAAATAAGCCCTTTCTTTCCTAAACAGTGTCATAGAAAATAGAAACAGCCAATCTGATGTTGGCTTACAAGTACAAAGATCTGCTGAAACATTTCTGCACTGGACAATGAAAAATAACCATACAAGTTTACTTTCATACAACAGCACAAGACCATAGATACACTTTAGTTTTTTTCTGGGATTTTGAAGAAAATGCAGTGTGTTCCATCCCTGACTTGTAACAGCCTTTAAAACCACATAGGCCAAATCCATCCAAATTTGATTGCAAGGCAAGTTCTCAGTCATGTCTTTAAAGCCCAGTTCTAAAAGATTTGTGAAAAAAAGAGAGAGCAAAATTATGATGCCAAACACCAATCTGTTCCTCTAAGAAAGGCTGGGTGAGCATATTATGCAGTGCCAGAGAACTCCTACAGGAAACAGGCTTTAAGAATGCTGCAACAGGAAAAGGCTCAGGTGGTCCACATTTTCAAACATTAATAATGCAAACAGAAGCACAAAGACCTACTGGAGCGTGTCAGAGGAAAAAAACAAAATGTCTAGAAAGTGTCTAGAGCACATGTATTAATGAGGATGTTTAGCCTGGAGAAAAGAAAGGCTCAAAAGAGTCCTTAGAGCTCTCTACAACTATCTGAAAGGAAGTTGTAGTGAAGTGGAGTCAGCCTCTTCTCCCATGAAATTAGTGATAGGACAAGTGGAAATGGCCTCAAGATGCACCAGGGGAGGTTCAGTTTGGATACTAGGAAAAATTTCTTCACTGAAAGAATGGTTAAGCACTGGAATGGGCTGCCCAGGGAGGTAGTGGAGTCACCATTACTGAAGGTATTTAAAAGATATATAGATGTGACACTTAGCAACACAGTTTAGTGGTGGACTTGCCAGTGTTGGATTAATGTTTGGACTCAATGACCTTAAAGATCTCTTCCAACCTGAACAATTTTAAGGTTCTATGATACCATGAAACTGTAGTGCTGTTTTTGAAGAAGTTGTGAACAGATCCATGAGTCCGTGATCTATATTCCCTGACAGTATTAAGAAAGAGACCTATTGATTTCACAAGGTAATGGTAAAGAAAGCGTCTAAAACACACAGCGGAGGAAAAGCACCAACAATAGACAAAAGATTAATGAACATCAGAGATGAGTATTAGAGAAGAGTTGTCCTCAGTCCTGGCTCTGAACAGGGAAAAAATGCAGTTTTTCAGGACAGAAGAGTATTCCTCATTTGGGCTGGATTTCCTGCTGGACCTTAAACTGTCATAGCAAAAATCAGATCATCTCTTAAAAGGCTGCAGGTCATTGCTGTTGTATTCCTCTGTTCCACCTTCATCACGCTGTGAACCAAACTATCATCACAGACTACCTTTCTACCACAAATAGCATTTAAAGCCAGGATATCTTTCTAGTCTGCTGTCTGAGGATGAACTGAACCTATATATGCACAGCCCAAATTATGGTGATATTTATTCCTGAACACAATGTAATAAAGACATGTAGCATAGGTCTAAACCCACAAGAGAGCCCAAGGAACAAATAACTGTCTCTGTTCTCTAGTCTGGGTTATTGAGGTAAATTGATGACTCCCACACAGTAATACAAATCACTAGTGCAGTCAGCTTATCAGTAATTAAGCTTGCACAGACATAAAATAATAAGAAAATTAATTTGTGAATTTTAAAGCTTCTGCAATGCTTTCTTAGAGACAAATTGTCTTGGCATGTGGGAATGTGTGTGAGTGACAGAGCTATTTTAGTGCTCAAGGGAGTTAAGACTTTCCTTATACTTCACTGAAAGGACATGGTAACGGCTCTTTAACTGTTGGGACAGAGGGAACCCCAGATTTAAATTTCCAGATGACCTATGAAGCTCCTTTTAATATGTTCTCTGGGGATAACAACCCAGTATTTGATAACTTCTTATTTCCTGGCTCTTTTTCTGGCTTGCAAGGGGAACCTCATATAAATTACTTTCATAGTGCCATTTTGACTTTTTCCACCTTGTAAAATGGAGATATTAATGCATTTTGGATAAATTTTCCTTCTTTGGAAAATTCTTTCAAGTATGTTTTATTTTTGCAATCAGGATTTTCCGCATTACTTATAAAAATACACACATAAATTATAGTATTGCAGATTGAAAATCAAATGGCATGTCTGTGTCAAAAGAGAGGATGTAAATCCAGCAAAACAAAAGACATAATGAGTATCTTAAATCTGAGGACTATGTTTGTGTAAAACAAGCTTTCAGAAGCAGTTCTGGCTCTATCAATATAAGCATTAAGTTCAAAAGGCAGTCAGTTATATGTAAATCTGATCTTCTAGCACTTTCAGAAATCTTCTCTCTCCTACTGTACCCAAAGATCACTTCATAAATAAGTAAATAAGACAATGGACCAAACACAGGTCTAAAAGTGAGAGATCGAAGAGGGAGGGCAGTTTATTAATTGTGAGTGCAAAGTGTCCAGTATGAAAACAGAGGGTCCCAAATTTTAGCTTTTATCTGTGGCTCCTGGTGGATGCCAATGGTGGAGAAGTCACTAGGTACAATACAGCCAAAAGCACAACTTTATCTCCCCTTCTGCTGATTTAAAAGAAAAGTTATTTTAGATAGGTGCACCCTGCTTTAACACTCATGAAGAAGGGTATTTTAGTCACTGATACTTTACATAAATTTATAGCTGACAGACCCTACCATTTCAAAGGAGATTATTGAGAAATTATGAAGACCTGGCACATCCATCTTATCTCTTTCAGATATAAATTTTTCAGACTGTGGGAGATTACCTGAGCAAAAGTCTCTCTGCTATTCACAGGCTGATGAAACTATCATTCTTGGCAACTCTAAGTGAAAATGGCTCTCACAGCACATGAACAGATATAGAACACTAGCGATATGAACAGTGAGAAATTACCATGTTGCAAGAAGCAAAATGGCTGTTGGTCTTTCAGATAAGAAATTATGTCCTTGTTCATTTAGCACAGCTGTGAATAATAATAGCAGAGAATCAGATATGTTTAACATCTGTTGCTTGTTTTGAAGCATTCAGTAAAGAAAAGCTCCCCAAAAATCCTATTTGTCTGTGCTACCACATGTCCAAATCAAAAGAGCACCTGGTCTTCTACAAATGCACATACAGCCACCTCACAGTTTCTTCCTTGTAACTGGCAAACAAAAAAGCAACCTTGTTCTGGCCAGACGAGTCTACTATGTTTTAAAAGCATACTGTATGTTTGTTTCCCATGCCATCTTAACTGTGAACACTCAACGCATGAATAGAATACAAAAACAGATAATACAGATTGTGTTAAAAATCAAACAGAATGGAAAAGACCTCTAACTTGCTGATATACAGGCCATTTCCAGTTAGAGCTACTATGCTTCTGTATACCAAATGAATACTTCTTTAAAAGGATATATTGGTATTTTTTTTAGCTCTATACTCAAGGTTTTCTGGCATATTTCCTCCCTCCACCTGTATCTCCTTTTTATAAAAATACATCAACAGCAGAGGAAAGATTAATTCTTCAAATTCTAAGAAATCACTCATGTTCAGTTATGGATTCCACATATAAGGACTGGCAACTTCATGGGCAAGTAAGGGTCTTCAGTATTGTAACTTGGCCATTAGTGAAACTCTTTCACGTAAGTTTTGCAATGATTTTAAATCACTAGATGGCGATGTAACAAGCAGCTTTAGAAGCACTGGGTACGATCTTGGGACAGAAATGTATTTTTTTTTAATGCAAGGAAAGATAGCTCATTTCAAGTGGAAGAAGTGAGAACAGGTAGAATGTAAGGGGAGAACATTATATTTTGCTTTAAGTGAACTGGAATAAAGTTTTCATTTAGATAAAAAATGATAGTGGAATATGTTGAGTTATTAGACTTCTACAAAGACCTTCATAAAATTAATATTTTCAAAAGTTCTCATTTTTAATGGTCCTATAGGGGGCCATTAAGTAACACAATTAAGTAACAGAAGAAACGCTGCCCTTGTGACACAAAGATTTCCTGAGACAGACAATGACACAATGACCCTATTCACTTGTGTGGCTCTTCGTTGAAATAAATATGCTTTAAAACTATTTTACCTTCAAAAATTCCCTCAGAAACAAAAGACAAAAACAAGATGAAAATCCAAGACCCTTTTCCTTAAACCCCAAAATAACCAATTATTTTCGTCTGTCACTGCTAAAATTAGTATAATTGAAGTGATGCCTCATTGAGGTTAATGGGATGTCTCGTGAGACCTCACTACCACTGCCAATAAAGAAGGATTATATGCTGACTTAAACAGCAAGTATTCAGAACCTATAAATTAACTGTGGGAAATTACTTCCAAGCAAGGAACAGCAGATGCTGCAGGTCTACATTAAACTGCAGAAACCTAAGACTGGGGTTAAAAACTAAGAAGAATGTGAAGCTCATTTCACAGAGTGAGATGCATACTTGAAACTTAAGACAGAGTAAATGCTGCTGGAGACGGAAGTCAAAAGGTAAATTAGAATTCCACATATCAGTTGGTATCAGAGAAAGCTCCAACCAATTCTGTGTTTGCAACTTCTGGGTGTGAATACTATGACTTTTCTCCAAGTCTACTGTTGGCTTCTTTTCTGGGCCACCTAAGGAGTGTGCATCAACTAGATTAGGCATAGTTCTCTGTCTGAAGACAGAGACACCACGCTTGGGACACGGCCTTTGGGACACCATATCCTGAAGCAGCAGCTCCACATATTATGGTACTTCTGGAGAACAGAGAAGCAACAAAAGTTTCTACAGGGAAAACGGAAGGGGAAACTCCCAGGACTGGACAAAGGGGTGGGGGCACACTGTGCTGGCAGTATTCACTAATATCACTAAGAGAAGTTAAACGAGAAGGACTGCTACAGAACAGTTGAAATAAAATAAGTTACACACAAAGCAGCTGGCTTTAAGGAAGAACCATTGAGATGTGGCTTCTCTCCTTTCTGAAAGCCTGACTAAATATTTATTCCAAAACTTTTTGGGTTTTGTTTGGGTTTTTTTGTTGGGTTTGTTTGTTTTTAAATAAATCCAAGTGTACTGTGTATGACCTGATTATTAATATCTGTAGACTCATGTCCCACTCTTTCAGTTGGCACCATTCAAATAGATCTTTGCCCTAAAGGTCACCTAGAAAATATGCATCAAGATAAAAATTTTTCACTGTCTCTTTGATAGTGAATGTCTACAATTTCACCCAGGAAAAGAAGCTTTCAGCTTTCTGTCTTAGAAGTTTGTTGGTAGATGTAAAGAAGAGTTCCAAGACTCACTGTTCAACTCCATGTTGCACTATGACAACTAACCAGTTATTAGTGGCTAGTGCAGCTAAATTGGCAAGCATTTCTTAAAAAAGCTTTCTGCCAGGATTCAGCTGACTGCTAAGTTAGTGTGATCAGGGGGAACAAACAGAGAAATGTAGAATCTCCTAAATGTACATATTTCACACTTCATAGTCAAAAAATGTACCACCCAAGTTCAGTTCATGTAGCAAATCAAGGTCAATAATATTTTCCAGTAGCTGAGGCTTTTGAAAGAGAAATTAAGGGCAACATCCCACCTGTCTTCCAGTTTCAGTGGATTTGATCTGATAATAGAGAATAACACTGACATTATTCACCAAGTCCCATAAATGACTGAGGAATTCAGCAGCGCTCTTGGAAGTTATGCTAGAAGTTTGAGAATCACCCCCTAGTGCAGTATGGTCAGTTGGATATAGATGATCCAAACACAAGTCTACTGTTTTGGAGCTACACAAAAAAAGTGAGAAAATGTCAGTAAAGGAAGGTGCATAGAGGTAGGACACAGACTGTCTGTGGTCACTGTGTTTTCATACACAGAATCTTCACATCTCCTACTGGCAATCTTCCTTTCCATCAACAGTTTGCACGCAATTAGACACAGGAGCCAGGCAGCTCTGGTCAAAAAGAGTCAAATAAGGTGAGGTCAGAAACATGGCAGTTAATCCCTAGAGAAATAGTTAGGAATGGTCTCCATGGGTGTAAACCCCAAATTGTCACCAAATCCCATGTCCTCGTGTTTTCTGAACAATGAGCAGTTGCTTGAATGTATAACAACACTGACAAAAAAGTGATCCAGCTGAGCAGAAAATTTTGGGAGCCCTTGTTCCTCTAACACCTCTGTAGTCATCTCCAGGCAGTCATATGTTCTCCATGACTATAGAATATAAGTGCCTCATAATTTTCTCTCATCAGTCTATGAGAGCAGAAGAATTGTTAACTCTGTTTCCACATTTCTCTGTGACAGAAAAGCTTGAAGGTATTTGGATGCTGGTTCTCACACACAGATTAGACTAGAGGGATGACCAATGATAGTTCAAAATCTGAATAATCTTGAGGACCTGAAACAGAGCCCACAATACTTGTTCAGGTCATATACAAACTCTGGAGCCAGACAGAAAAACAAAACAAAACAAACAAACAAAAAAATCCCAAACAAAACCCCCAAAATGAAAATTACTAGCAAATCCAACAGCATTGTGGTTCTTCAGGTACTCTTCAACCACCATATTCTCAGAGTGCTTGGAGTCCAGTTGCCAGGACTGTTTTCCACTAGCTCATTTTGCTTCTAGACCAGGTTCACAAATTTTTTGTGGCATGGTATATTCTATGAGATGAAATGGGAGTCCAGTGTTTCAATACGTCCATAGATCCAATTTTGTAAATTAC
This sequence comes from Xenops minutus, assembly GCA_035221455.1. Classification (NCBI taxonomy): domain Eukaryota; kingdom Metazoa; phylum Chordata; class Aves; order Passeriformes; family Furnariidae; genus Xenops; species Xenops minutus. The sequence goes on from JAWWEE010000085.1 coordinate 29,849,542, forward strand.
CACCCAATTTCTGTAGATGTCTTTGTATAAAATAGATCCTGGTTTTATTTTCTCAGACTATAACCCATGCCTCTCACTTAATTGTTTTCAGTTTTAGTACAGTTGGATCTGCCTGACTTTCTTCTGTGTCAGAAACAAGAATGGAAGACATGACACTTTTCCAAAAATCTGTCAAAACAATAGAAAAGGTGGGCCTCTCCCAGATCTCTGCAAAAGTGATTTGGAGAGCTCCCAAATTGCTTCAGTAAATTAAGTATTGATCACTGTTTTTTTTTTTTTGTTTTTTTTTGTTTTTTTTTTTTTTAGTTTGAATAGGTGGCTCAGATAGATAATTAGGATTGCAGTTTTTCTCCTGATTTAATCAGATTCTGTAAATAAAAATTTTCCAAAGAGAGAAAACCCAAGTCTTCACACAATCTTGTAACTTCTGAAAAGGAAGGGAAATGTAAAGGGGAGTGAAACAGGAAATCAACTGCATTGATTCAACATGTAGGGATTAAATGTCTGTGGAAGAAACTAAATATTGTCTAAGACCCATCAAGGGAATTTTCTTTCCCTACCAGAGATGGGTGTTGACACACATCTTATAATACACGCAGTGATACATCTTTCAGCTGCAAGCGTAGTGAAACAAATCAAAAGGTTGAAATTTAACTCGAACAGGAAAAATTCTGTTGTCAATTATTTTCTTCTCAAATCATTAGTCCATAAACATCAGGCCACTTTTCGGACCCAGCTAGACAAGAAAAAAAAGACATAACTTACATGGAAACCACTGTGGGTTTCTGCACACATTTCAGTTTCTGTTTCTGTTCCTGTACAGGACTCACAGATAGCAAATGCATGGAGGACACTACAGGCACATAGAGGATTTGTCACAATGGTAGGAAAACACAGGGGCTAGACAAAGTATAGAACTTCAAAAAATTGTAAGACCTTGAAATATTATGGTTGTTCATTGCCAGATGGCTAATAAAAAAACCCAAACTGTTAAAAATTACAGGCCACATACTACTCACCACAGCATTTATGGCTGGATCATTTCTCCCTTGTACATTTTATGAAGCAGAATTCAGCTGTAACCGTCCATGATAACAGCTGACAATTTACAGGTAACCATTAATCGCACAGCACCTTAGGCATGCTAAAAAAGGAGGCTATGTTCAGGTGTTCAACTTCACAGTCAAGTACTGAACAGCTTGAACTGATGTGGCACAAATACATCATTGTTAGGTTTAGGTGGTCTAGTTACATGACTGGCAATGCAAGTAGGAAAGAAATGGCACAGAAAAAGAGAGATCCTCAGGGCTGGACCTTCACAAGCCTTGGAAAACACTGTATCCAGCTTAATTTTTAGTGAGGACCTTCACCTATGTGCTACTGGACTGGTATTTCTAGTACTCCTAATCATCTTTTCTTGTCCTAGCTGATTAAGAAAAACTCAAAAATCATACTGAGTGATCATACATCAAAATAAATGCACTTTTCACTTTGGTACCCTGTTAACGAACTACTGTTATTTCTGTAGTCCATCAGACTGATGAAAAGCCCTTCAAGACACACATGTCATTATGGACTGACAGTCATGTATCAAAGCTGGCCAAAACTGATTTGAGGGAAAGGTGACAGTTTCTCTTCCACTTTGTACTGTAAGTAGGAGTCATCCAGAAGGCTGAGAGTTAGTTGACAAAGTCAATTAAAATGTGCTGCATGCATCACCAGGCAGTATGATTCCCTACCGCTAACTCCAAGCCATCCTTCCAGCAAATGACAGAAAGTGTGCACAATTGCAGTGTGCGCACCGGTCAGAACTCTCCAATTGATTCTTTAAAATATTTGTAGTGCCAAGCAGACAATATTCTTATTAGACCACTGATTATAATTGATCTGATAGGATGCCAACCAGCCAATTAAGAGTTTTTTCCTGGGGCCTAACCTCCAATGTGATTTTCCAGATCCTTTCATTATTCTGGGTTTAGCTGCCTTTCCTGCTTATCTCCTACCTTTAGAGTGGGACTAATCAGTGCTTTAATAAAAGAGAATTCATTAAAGCTGACTAAAGTCAAGAAGTTTTGTTCATTAATTGCTTTGAAATTGTCCACACTGATTTTTAAGGTGTTTGTATGCACACAGTGAATTATTCCATGTTATATGGCTTATCATCTTTAGACAGTGAGTTAGGCTATTTACACAGATTATAAACATAATCAAATACACAATTTGAAATATGGGAAGTTGCAGGAATTCCATGGATTTTTTTCTCTAATTATGATAGGATGATTCATGTCACCAAGAAACTGAAGACATTAAAATTTTATAATCAAGGGAGGTAGTTTGAAACCATTTTTTGGTGAACCTTCAAGCTCACAGTTGTCTCTTTTTCCAACTACCTTATCTCAGTATGTGTAGAATACACAGTAACTGGCAAAAAGAAAAAAACAAAACAAACAAAAAAAAAATTAAAAAAGCATGGGAGATTACCTGCATAGCTGAATCTATTTTTTTTCAACATTTAAATTTCCTACATTTTCTGTTATATCTTTGGCTATCAAAGCCTAATTTGTAAACATTAAAGGCAGATGACTAAGGCTAAGCACATCACCATGTCAAAATTATCTTCCATTATTTCAGATTTGTCCATTATAGTTGGTTCTAGTTGTAAGAAACATTCCATGTATCTTTTTACGAGGAAAAAAAAAGAGTTTGCTTTCGTTGATAAGCAATTTCTCCAGCATCCCTGTAGTGGTGAATTTGAAGTTTCAGCAAGCTGCCTTCTGGGAGCAATGCCAGCAACAGACTGGAGAATCTAGGGTAGCTTTCAGTATCTCTTCACTCCCATATGGAGATCATTCAAAACAGAAGCAGAGGTGTGCAATTTATAGTCACAGTATAGGCTCAGTCCCCGTCACTGAAGTGACACACATAACTTGGTCACCAAAGAGAGCACATGTACGACCCACTCTTCTGCTGTGTTGCTGTTTCTTGGTTTTATTCAGACATCTGTCAATGACTATATGCCACAACAACTGTAACAAGCAAGGTATAATTTCTGTTTAAAGAGTCATAAGTACGAGTCCATTTTTGGTTCAGGTTACATGCACGGGCTTACTAGGTGAAAAGTAGCGGCCATCATCCAGGTTTATGAGAAGAGCTGTTGAGTGCCTTCTCCTGGCAGTGGCACAGGCTGGACTGGTAATGTGGACAACACTTCTAAACAGGACACAAAAAGGGTGTGAAAGCGTCTAGAATTGTTTATCCCCTATCTCCCAATACACCACAGTTTGTGTGTGAAGAACATGCACAGGAAACCTGCAGAACTCTGCCATTGTCTACTGCATGCCAAAAGTCTTCTTGTGAAATGCTGGTGGTATTTTCACCTCCTGTGAAAATATTATTTTCATTCTGGTCCCACAGCGAAGAAAAAGGGGCTAGTTTGCCTCTTATCAGAACATGAGAAGGATCAAAGTGCTTCACAACCACCTCTAGGTCAGACATACTGCTAGAATTTGAGCCATTCAAGAGATAAACTACATCCTCATTTTCCTGAAGGCTGCACAGCATAGGAGAGGGAAGGGCTCTTTCTTTACATGCAGCTTTTGTGCATAGATTTTATCCCCTCATAGTTACAGCTCTTTGAAGCCAGCCTATTTGCTGTGTTAAACCATGCAGCTGTGCCTATCTGCAGCAGACTTATCAGATACTGCTATTAACATAATGCATTTTAATTTCTTTCACTGAAGTTAAAGAGAGTTAGAGAACAGCACTCTTGGGATGAGCTATCTAAGCTGTGGATAGCCGTGAATACGTAAGTCGTGACATGAGTAACCCCCAGCAGAGAAAGAGAACACTTGAAGGTGCAATATATTTTTTTTGGGGAAAGAAAATCAGCTTTGCTGGTCCATGGGAAAAATTTTTGGTGCCTGTCTTAGATGTGCAATGAGTTGTGCAGCTGCTGTGTCATGCTAATTTTTCTGTGATTGATACTGTCTTAGCTTAAGATGAAACCCTTCTGAAAACAGATGAGGAGGGCTCAAAAACCATGGGAAGAATAATACAGCCTGAGAATATAAACACATGATCTGGAATTCAAAACACTCCTAAGAAATGAATAATTGTCAGCTAGCAGGAAAATCCCTCCTTAATGTTTCTCCTGCTTCGCCTGAGAGAAACAAGAACAACAATAAATTCCCTCTATGATCCTTAAAGATTGGCAAAGGCATGGTTCCTAGCAGAAGATTTAAGGGCTTCTGGAGAGCTCTGTATAAAAAGCATCTCCCTTCGCACACTTTTCAAAATGAGGAAAGCTTGACCTCCTCCCTGTGGAAGTCATAGCAAACATCTTTCTCATGGTATTTCCTATTCAGCTCCCCTGTCACCAGATCTCTGCAGTCCATCTGGGTCTCTCAGCCCAGGGCTGACAGCAGGTCGAGCTCCAGGGACCAGATGGTTACAATATCTATCAGCAACTGAGGTCAGAGTGCCTTTCACCTTCTGTTCTCATTGCCAGGAGTGTGAGAATTTGGTTTAAAGTCCACGGAGAGTAATAGGAACTGTTTCATCGAATCAGTTAAGTTATTCCATGCATTAAGGACCTAAATAGTGTCATTTTCACTCCAACTTATTAGGAATAAAGAAAGAGCAATTTTATGAGAAAAACGGGGGGAGGATCAGAAAAAAAGCTGTTCCAGGGATGAAGAGAAGAAAGCTAAGCAAGGGTTATCTAAGTATGTAAGGATTTTCCTTATCTGCCTTTCCTGGGAAACCTGGTGAGCTTGATTATCGGCTCACCAATCCAGCATTCCTGTGCAAAAGGAGTTTCCTGAAATACCAGGTATAAATCTAGCTTGCATCCCACCACCACCATTAGGAAACAACCTAATTCATGTAGAAAATATTACTCTAACATGTTCCCTTGGAATAGGATTTATTCAGCAAATTAGGCAGATTGATCCTTTGCAACTAGATTCAACCACATGTTAGTACAAGAAGGCAGGCAAGCTACAAGCTGTGGCCATAGGCCAGCAGGTACATCCTGTTTTCACCTTTCCCAACCAGAAACATGTGGCTATAACACCATGAGAACTCAGCTTAGTTTGGTCCTGGGACAAGCAAAAGGAAATGCAATCTCTCAACTAGAAAACTCACTGCCAAAGCATCTAGCAAAGATACTTCATGTCCCACAGGCACCGGGCTCAAATATTTCCAGTTATCCTTCTTGCCTATTACCCTTAAGGCATTTATCAAACCAAAGTCTGTATCACCTTCTAACTCAGTCTGTCCAGTCAGTGCTGCTGACATCTGGTTTTGCACAGCAAATGAAACATTTGGCAGTGGTGTGTGTTGCCTGCCAAGGCAGTAAACAGCTGTGGCAGCTGCTGCAAGTTGAAGCAGGACAGATGTAATCCAGTGAGGGCTAATGCCTTCCAAACCGAGTATCTGCACAGACTTCTGGATGGTAAGAATACAAGAATACATACTGCTTTTACCCATTCCTTCTTCATTTAGAGAAAGTGGGGGCTGAGCAGCCAAGGCAGCATGTCACTCAGCAAGGATCCAAGAAAACTGTGTAGCAGGACAGGACACAGTACAAAATATTGTAATGCATTCATTAAGGAACAGCTTGGCAGAAGGCAGAAGGTTTAACACATCTGTAAGTATAAAAAAGATCTTTCTTATTATACAGTAGAGAGAAGAAGAATATCTTAAATAAGCATTTGTCACTGTAAAATGTTCACAGCAAGCCCCTTTCAAACTGATCATGCCAACCCTGGAAAAATGCTGACGGATGCTTATTGGCTTCCATTATTTAAAACAAAGCAGTGTCATTTTAGACCAGCAAGAACTTCCATTGACTTCACTGCTCAGCAACTGCACAAATGAAATTTTCAAGGCAGATTCTGAACTTCTCCTGAGAGATGGCTACTGATAAAACCTTTTAAAAAGTCTCAGATTGTTCCATCAGTTGGGATTTACACACACCAACATGTGTGTAAAGAAATAATTTGTTCAAGTTCACACTTTCAATTAAACTACCACTGCTTGTTTCCACAAGTGTATTTCTCGAGTGGTATCCTTTCCATTTGTATCTTTTACATTAGCCTCAGAGCTAGCCTTATGTGGGGAGCTGTGAGAGTCTTTCAGGTCAACTTTGAGAATTATTTATAGGCTGTAGGTCTGGTATGAGTGATGCAGCTTCCCTAGGACTGATGACTGGATGATCTAAAGGCTCTGGTCAGTGCTCCTGTGTGAGCTGCACTACTTCGAAGCAGATGAAGAATGCAGATGATGTCCACCTTTGTCAAGGAGTCCTTACACTACTTACCAGAGACCATTTCCACCTCTTTGTTTCCATCCTTTTATATGTGTTTTTTTTGATTGTTTGGGTTTTTCCCTGGTTTTTTTTTGGTTTTTTTTTTGCTCTGGAGTCAAGGAAAGGTATGGATTTTTATAACCAGACTCCTCAGCAGCCAGAAGAGGTACAGCTGCACTCACAGGAAAGATGCAATAGCAGGTGTTCAGGTATACCCTAGAGCAAATGATGAGATTTTCTAAAATTCAAGAGAAACTTTAACAGAAAACAGATTTATCTCTCTAAGCCCAAGTAAAAATTGTACTAAACACAAAAACACTGACCCTTCCACACACATGTATATAAATTTAGGTTTGCTGCATGCATGCATGTTTGTTGGATATGTGTGCACACCTAAGGTTTTTAGAACTGAATGAGAAATATAAGGAGACTGACAATCAAGAAAGATCCCTCTGAATGCTGGCAAACTGAAATCTGCCCTTATCTGTGCACAGCACCATTTCTACAAACATACAGCGTGAGAACATATGGATAGCCACTTTGAAGTAATGCAACACCTTATTTCCCTTAAGCATTTGCTTCCAAACAGCATGGAAGCAACACTGCTATGCTTCTGATGGTCACGAAGAAGGACTATACTTCCTGTTTCTGAGAGGGTTTGAATCACTTGTGCTTTTTCAGCAAAGATTTTACCTGTATTGACATAGATAAATTTGCATAGAAAAGAAAGTTGTAGAACTTTCTTAGAGGAGGTGTATATGGTAATGAAATTTAGAGTGTTGTATCACCAGTGTTACATTACCAGTGTAAAGAGCTAATCATAACATACATCTCTTAATCAAATCTTTGCATGTAAGATGTTCTGAGTGACTAGTTAAAAGAATCTTCTGCTTCAGTGACTGGATCATCCTTGGTTGGGAAAACTTTCAACCTGCCTTTTGCATGGGTGATAGCAATGTCATCCTGTGGCAATGAGTGCCAAAGGTTCATTATGTGCTGGTTAAGAAATATTTCCTTTTAGTTTCATTGACTGTCCTCTCCTTGTTTTAAAATCTGTCCAAGATTGAGTAGAGACTTTGAAATATCTTATAATGCCCTGTTTCACTGAGGGTTATCCTGTAACTGCTGTCTACCTCTTGCCTAACTCGGAATGAGATATATGCAACCTCTACTTGCAGACATCACCTCAACTCTTGGTTGTTTTTGTTGCCTGTTTGTAAACCCCCTCCATTTCAAATAGATCCAAGTGTAATAATGCTAAGACCAAGGTTTTCCCTTTGTTTGGCATAGTTGTACTACTATAATTTCAGCATAGTTTTACATGTATTCTGCTCCTTTCCCCCTTTAATAATTAATTCTTTCTGGATTATTATACTTTTTACTGCACTGTGAGCTGTTGCACTGACAGCTACTCAGCAACAACGAATTCAGAGGGAAGATATTCCCCTTCCTTTTCTGAATCTTTCTACAATTCAATCATCTATGGCTTTATTTCTGTCCCCAGTAAGGCCTGATTTTTCCTGCACCTTAAAGAAGGAGAGAGAAAAATGGAGGAAAAGTCTAGACAAGATTTAAAAAAAAAAAAAAAAAAAAAAAGTCATGTCAAAAGGGTACAAAAATTAGAATAATTAGAACACCCTGTAATGTTTTTATAACATTTAAGCCAAAAATTTAGGAATATTTTTTTAATTATGGGAAAAGATAATTCAACTAGAAATAAGACAATTGATATCATAAGGCACCAAGTTGTTAACCATTGTGGAATTCAGAGAAGCCACAAGCAAGCCAGGGAGAATCATCTTCATTCGGGCTGATTAAAAATTTTACTGTCCTTGTTGTGGGTTTCTGTGGCTGGGTTTTGACAGGGGGTGGGGTGGCTTCTGTTAGAAGCTGCTAGAAGCTTCTCCTGTCCTA
>JAWWEE010000085.1:29857865-29883113 GCA_035221455.1 Xenops minutus
TGTCTCCCGTGGGAGGAACCCCATGGAATGCAGGGTAAGGATTCAGAGCTGGGATCCCCTGTAGCCATGGTGAGGACCATGGTGAGGACCATGGTGAGGCAGGCTGTCTCCTTGCAGTCCAGGAAAGACACACGGAACAGCAGATTTGGAAGAACTGCTGCCCAAAGGGTTTAGACTTATGTTTGCAAACAGCTAAAAGCAACAACTGACTGCAAACCTTCCATTCCCTGTCCCCTGCACAGCTGGGGGGAGGAGGGAGAGTATGGAAGGAGGGAAGGGTGCTAGAAAAGTGGTTTTAAGACTATTTTATTTCTTATTTTTTAGCTTTTAGACTGTTAGTAATCAAATTAAGCATTATCCTGAATCTGTTTTGCCTGTTGAAGTTAATCAAAGCCTCTCCCAGCTCTTATCTCTACTCTTAAATCCTTATCTTGTTGGTTTTATTTCCTCTTCCTCTGGGATAAGGGGGTGGCCTGAAGCAGTTTGGGTGGACACCAGGCATTCAGTCAGGGTCAAATGACCACAGTCCTGGAGAAAGAGAATCTGTGTTAAATAACACCAGTTCAGTTCCATGTGGCATATTTACATTGCATACACACACTCTAAGCTGGTGCAAAACAAGAAAATTTGAAAAAGCTCTTCAAGTGTTTTAAAACACACAACCACAAGATCCACCTGCAGGGATGGGGTGAGGGTGGGTTTTGAGCAGGAAAAGCTGTTAAGTGCCACTTAAGTTTTCACATCAGCACTCCTGACTTGGCACACCATCACAGCCCGCCATGAGCTAGTCATCTTTTGCTCTAGTCAGATTTGGGTCATCTTTATAACTTTCTATGTTCACTTAGAAAAGGGTCCAGCACTACTCTTAAAGACATTGTTGACCTCAGATATTCAAATTTATGTAGCAAGGGTATAAGCATTTGACTTGAATTTCAGTTCTAGCCAAAGGACATTAAATCATTTTTCAACAGTTGGCTAGAGGGAGCTGTAGTGAAAGATTCTCTAGTGTATCATAATGAGAAAAATCTCCCTGAGCTGGCTCCAGCTATTAACCAGACTTCTGCATTCCTAATTGGTTTCACTGTCCTTTCAGTGCAGACCAGTCAGACCATAAGAGCAGGTCACCAGAAGCGACCTTCAGAAGCAGCTAACCTGGAACTTATTGGCCGGGAGGACTCTTACTGACATTACTGAATGCAAGATTCAGGTATTTTCTGTGAGTAAGCCTTTCTACAAGCTTAATTAGTTTAATACTTTGAAATCAAGAACTTAAACCCAGCTAATTAATGGCAAGCATGAGTTGACTTATTCAAATCCCACATGGGAAAATTGTCTCATTTCAGCACAATGATTTCATTAGAAAATGAAAACAAATTTCAGGAGATCAGATGTGAAAACCTGAGAAAAGCCTGCCAGAAGAGGAGGTTGGTGTCTCATGGAACATATTCTGCTGAGAGCAAGTGCTGAGCCCAAAATGTTTGTTTCCTGAAGCATCTTGCACAGCAGTGCAGCCTCAGGAATAGGGACAGTCTTTGCAGACACCTCTCTGTGCTAACACAGCTTAGATGCTTTGTGTGTGGGTGATGCTCATGGTGTGCATGGACTTCCCTGCCCCTTAAGACAGGTACTGTCGTTTAAAAAGCAGAGGATTTCAGCAATCGCTCCACAGCCCGGTCTGTGGGTTTCTGTTCTGTACTCACCCAGACTGTTTAGCATGACAGCTCTGCTAAACATCTTCCTGTTCTTCCAGCCCTCATGGCAGAGCAGTGCCTTTCCATATAAAACATTTACACTTCAAGGCTATCAAGACTGATGAAGTATACAAGAAGCATTGCCTAGAATTGAGAGGGGGGAGTAATGGAGCCAATGGAGAAGGCAAAACAATAACTCCACTGAGCAAGGATACCTGTGTACCACAACGTTGCCAGTGAACAGTAGTGTTGCCTTAGTGCGAGTAAGAGCAGTCCTTTGAGGGCATGTTTTTTTGAGGGTGCTTTCCTCAGTCCACCTCCCATTTGCCCATCTAGACATCAACTATTTTCTGAACTCAGCAAAGCCCTCTGATCCTTGTTATAATAAGCAATGTCAAAGTACTGACAAATAATTTATAGTCCATATACCCTTCTTCAACAGTAGTTTGCACTTGTTTGTCCACATGCAGGTAAGTGATTATCAGAGATCTCTGGGTGTGTGAGTTCTGTCCTCCCAGATGATGTAAGGAGTAGCACATTCATTTACTTCCCACATCATGTCTTCCTGGTCAGACTTGTGCTTGACTTTCAGGGCATGACAGACCTGGGCCTATGAAACAAGTAACTGAAGCAGTGGCAGGGACCATTGCTAGCAAACAAAATCTCCACTGGAAAATCATCGAAAGCAGCACCATACTAGGGACTGTCTTCATAACAAGCACTTTTGTTTCTAAGAAACCACCGGAGACTGAATGATTAAAATGGCTTTAAGTAAAGCCAAAGAGAGTACAAGTAAAGACACAAGCAAAGACAAAGAAAGTACTAAAAATCCAAGCATAGGATGCCTGTAAGAGTTAACCTGAATTCACAGACCATGTGTTACTGAGAGAACATGACTAAAGCTCAGTAGTCAGAAAGATGTTGCAGACAACTCTGTTCTGCAGAACCGCTTTGCAAGACAACTCACAGAGTTTGTCAAGGCCACCCCCTCCACTTGTGTGCACAACCCAGAACACCACTCTCAAGAATGTGCAGGGCAAGTCACATTTGAGCTTTGTGACTATACCTACAGCTGTAGCAGGGAGAGAAAAGGACTCTGACACATCCCCAAGGATAGTTGTTGAGTAGTATATTTGGTGCAGGTAGCTCGGTTTGCAAGCTGCAGTTCGAAACGCAGATTGAGTTCTGGGTGCTAGTCCAGAGACAAAAGGCCATGAGCTGCCAGCCCTTTGCGTAACAAAGGACACTAATATGGATGGCATCAGCCAGGGAAATGGACACTGAGACACAGCAGGCGGGAGGACTAGGGGGCAAAGGGGCCGGGGGGAGGGTTAACCTGCACATGGCTTGGACTTTGAGGGTATAAAGGCCCAGGGATGTCTTTGTTCGGGGTCTTCCTCAGAGGTAACAGCCCGTGCTGTTTCTTTGTTACTGTGCTGTGAATAAATTGGTTTACGGAACGAGTTATCAGAGACTCTACTACGGGAAACCTGGTGTCAAACCGCCAAGGAAACCTAGTCTGACTGTGTGGGAACTAAAGCGAGGACACCTGTGGTTTTACTGGAGCCGTCTCCTATGAAGGCGCTTCGATCCCACCAGGGACAGTCTCTGACGCTGGTAGTCTGACTGCCAGAGTATTGGAATGGTCAGACTGGGAAGTTTCCTTAATAATGGGTAATGAAGATACCACAAAGGTCTGGTCATTTGTCTTTTAAGAAATGTGAGCACCTTAAGGAGTCACTTTTGTAAACAGACTGGATACTACAAGGCTCTACAAAGTGATGCCTTAGTACCTTTCTTAGAGTCCATATATCTACATCCCTGTCACATTAGTCAGTGCTCTGTACAACAGCTTTTCAGTTGATACTGCTATTTCAACACTGCCCTTGTCTTATATTTCCCTTCCTTCATTTATTTTGCTCTGTAATAATATGATTGTTTAATTAGTCAACAAAGATTCTGCTGCTCTCTAACATAACCCTTCGTGTTTCCACTGACCATTCAAGACTTTGGCTGCCTATCTACTGCAGCCACACCACACTTTATGGGTACAATCTATTTGTGAGCTCTGTGCTCTCAGGACCTGTCAACACAAGGACTTTATTGTCAGGTGTGAATTTAATGTGCCATCATTATTCTTCCCTGTTTTTGTGGGTTATCTAATTTCACAGAAAAATGCCTTTGAGCTGTTCAATTTAATCCACTTTGGAGAAGTGCAAATTGAGCATTGCAACAGAAATGTTTACATAAATAGCTAGTGTTAAACAGCTTTTTTTGTGCTCTTATCATAAGCCAAACCTTTACTTAGCATGTGCAGTCTGGAAAGCCTCTCATCTAAACCGAGCTCTAAACTACAGTGATGGATCAAAAGTCCTACTGAATACAATGTGACAGCCTCACTTCCTTAAGGCTGTCTAAATAAGGGAGATCAGTCTGGATTATATAATGGTTTAAATTGAAAGAGGAATACCTATTTGAAATTAACTCTGTGATGCTGTGCATTTTGCTACATACTGTAACTGATCCCTGGCTCACTCAGGACTGGGTCATTTCATTTGACCATGCTTGACCTGGAAAAGAGATTCTACGTATCAGGAGAGGAATAAAGACACATAACAAGGGCTAGGTAGGCAAACCTTAATTTACCTAAATTTACATCCAAGGCATTCATCACTAAGATGTTCTGCTAACCTTGTGTCACACACTTTACAAGTCTACATTAGTGGAAAAATATCAACATATTTATTTGTAGGGTTCACAAACCCGTGTGAACACTGGCGTAATCTAGGACAACTGCCCGCATTTATTGTGCAGCCATTTGTTGCTCTAGGCCTAATTGCTGATTTTCACTGTCTTATGTTTTAATCACAGTTTTATCATTCTATGACAGCATAGTCTGAATATACGTTGCATGCATTTGAAGGATATTGTTGCAGCTTTCTGGGAGCCCTGTTGACTAAAATATTGTGATTTGTAAGAGCAGATTATGGTTTTGAGGCAGTTTTTTAATTCAGGGTTGGTTTGAGAGCTCTGGCACTGTCCACAACATCTCATATTTCACTGCTTGCTATCCATTCCCTCTCATGCAGATGCTATGTTAGATCTGATGAGTTTTCAAAGCTCTACTGTTGACACTGATCAGTATCAGCTCTGCTTCAATTGTCAGTAGGTCTCTACTTAGGATGGAGAGACAGACCAGAGAGGTTCTGAAGAAGTGGTAGCATCAGAATTATATTCATACTTAGGGCAATGCTGTTTTTGTTTTTTACTGCTATTGTAATTAATCAATGCCATATTTACCATATTTACCAAAATTTAAAAACTAAACTAGATAGGACAGACTCATTATCACAGAATCATTTAGGCTGGAAAAGCCCTCCAATAGCATACAGCCCAATCTTTTACTGATGACACCTTGTCAACTGGACCATAGCACTGACACACACAGTTGCTTCTTGAAACACCTCCAGCAGTGATGACTCCACCACCTCCTTGGGTAGCCGGTTCCAATGCATGACAATGCTTTCCAAGAAGAAATTCTTCTGGATGTCCAATGTGAACCTCGCCTTGTGCAGCTTGAGGTAATTTTCTCTTGTCCTGAGAAGAGAGGCTGACCTCCACCTCACCACAACATCCTTTCACGCAGTTGCAGAGGGTAGTAAGGTCTCCCCCAAGTCCCCTTTTCTCCAGGCTAAACAACCCTCACTCCTTCAGCTGCTCCTCATAGGATTTACTCTCCAGGCCCTTCCCCAGTTCTGCTGTCCTTCTCTGGACATGGTCCAGTACCTCAATGTCTTTCTTGTAGTGAAGGGTCCAGAACTGGACTCAGCACTCAAGGTGTGGCCTCATCAGTACAGGGAACAATCCCTTCCCTCGTCCTGGCTGGCAACTCTGTTTCTGATACAGGCCAGGATTCCATTTGCATTCTTGGCCACCTGGGCACACTGCTGGCTCATTGTCAGTCAGCTTTTGATCAGCACCTCCAGAGCCTTTTCTGCTGCACCGTTCTTCCCCCAGACTGTAGTGCTGCATGGGGTTGTTGTGCCAAAAGACCTGGCACTTCACCTGGTTGAATCTGTTATTATGGACCAGAACTCTTGCACTGCATTATCGTTGTTCTTGAAACTTTTTTCCATTATCATTCTCTAAGTGCATATGATGCCATGACTCAAAACGTTGAATGTGCACCAATCATCTTTTAATATAGAACACTTCAGGAGAAGAGCTGTTAATGACTCTGCTTTTACTTCTCACAGCATGGCAAAATGAACCAATGACTAATTCAATATACCAGGTTTCAAAACCTGCATTTCTTTGCTGTGATAAAATCTGCAATATAGAAGAACAAAGTCAGCTGAAAAGTGCTGCTTGTAACAAGAAGCATTGTAATCAGAAGGAATACATACATTTTCCTACCATACTAGTCTTCAAGAAATATAGGGGGCAACTGTTTAAAAAGAGAATTTTGTGAACATTTGCTTTAAAGTGCAGTATCTACAGGTAGGACTGATTTATTGCCACTAGAAAGTCAGTGTATTGTAGGACTGACCGCTGGAGCTGAATCTGAAAGTCAGTGTGGGAGGGAAGCTTGGCAAACAATCCCACCATAGGAAAAGCATCACTCAGGTCCTCATTTATGAAACCCACAAAAGACCAAGCAGGGGATGTAAACAAAACCTCCAGGTGAAATTACATCCTTCTTTGGAAATACAGTATATATGAAGACTTGAGTTATGGATACATGTAATGCAAATTAAGCAATATTATTTACTAATATGATGCACTGTATTTGGACTAAAGTTCCCAGAACTGCAGGCACCAGTGCAGGAATTTTTTTCAGTTTTGCTTAGAGACATGAGTAATCTTGAAATATTTGAAATCAAGTAGATAGCTTTGGGAAATTTCATAGGTCTGTATAATTTCTATGTAATTCTCTGTCACTGAGAGGAAGAGAGGACATGTAATCACACATTATGAAAACACAGGATAAGCCCATGATCTCTTAACTGCTAGTTCATGTGCCAGATCATAATAGTTCACAACTTTGCTTCACCCAGATCCCATATTTTACAGAAATATTTATTGTCTTATAGCACCTTTTCTGCTGTAGAGAAACAAAAGTATTGAAAAATCACATGGACAATGACAGGTACATCAGAGCTGTCTTTACAACATGCGCTCAACTGTTTCAAGCCACCTGACATTCATTCATTCATTCAGCTGCTCTTGCTGTTTTCTCATAACTGCAGCCTCAGAAAATATGAACACTTTTAACAGATGCTGCCTTATTCTTCTATACTGTGCCATCATTTAGGGAAGAAAACACACACACACACACACACACACTTACCCCAGACTACAATGCCCTAAATGTGAAGAACTGACTAGTGTTTGATGCTGTTGGTTCTGTTTATTCTGAATATTAACATAAAGTCCATGTTGTCTCAGGTGGAAAACCATCTGGCAGGGAAAAAAATAATTTGTATATATCATAAAGAATCACAATGCACGTGTAAGATTTAATATAAGATTAAACACTTTTGAGATAATCTTATCTAAAAAACAAAGAGGTCATTAAGGTGTCATTAACACCACCATAATTATCCTACTGCACAACATTTTATCCCTCTTCTGATTCCTTTGCATTATCATTCTGAATAGCTTCAAATATTCAAATAGATTTTTTGTCTTAAAAGGCAGATTGTGTTTTGAGAGGGAAGGTGTGTGTCTTTAGGACTCTGAATATCTGCTCCTAGATGTTAAATGGAATTGGTTACTCATTTGACTCCTTCTTGTCTATACTTTTTGAACTTTTCAGTCTTGCCTCATAAGGCTTCAAGTTTTTTGAAACAGGTAATGCCTCTTGTAAATCTGGACAGCAGGCAGACAACTGGACAGAAATGCAACAGTACTAACTCATTTTCAGAGTCCCTGCTGAAGACTCTGAGGTGTTGCTCTAACAGAAAACAAGCAGTGACTCATTTGAGCTCTGGGACCAGTTAAATATTTATTCTTTAGAAAACACAGCATCTGGCTCATAGCCTGATTGCTTCTGAAAGTTCTAAAACAGCTTTACCGTACCATCCAAATATTTGTGGTTCATCTGCAAATACAAATAGATTTCATGTTCTTTTCAGCCTCCCAAGGGTTAACATTTTACATTTGTACTGAAATGGACTTTCACTGACTATTTCTTTCTGGTTTTTGCATCTGCAGCTGAGATGCAATTCAGATTATCTGCTTCTGTCTTCAAAGAGCTGTTGCAAAAGGTTAGACCGACAGTGTTCAGTAAAATGCTTTTCTTCTCTAACAACTGCAATTCACAGGAGGAGGAACCTCTTGAGCTTTAAGATTATGATGGATGAAGAACAGGTAGCATTACAGAGAAAATAAAATTTTACACCATTGTTCCAGCAAATGCTGCAAATGTCCTCATGTATATTTTTAGTCATTTATCCATTAACCTTGAAAAACAGCTTGAACAGACAGATCAGAGGGAACATGTTCAGATTGAATACATATGTTTTTAGCTACAGAATTATAGTGAGATGAGAGAATTGAATAATGTACAAAACCTAGCCTGCTTCAGAAGGTGTAGTGACAGCTCAATCTTCCTTCTTACACAGAGCTTTTTTGCTTGTGTCACAGATTTTTGTGTGTGACTCAAACAGTTGCAAAGTGATGGTGTCATCAGATCCTCTTTCTCTTTCTTTTTTCAGCTACAGAGCAAGCTGAAGCTCACAGGTGTGAAATCAGCCACTCAAGGTTACCGGGGTGGAAAATCCATCTCTTGCATTCCAGCCCACTCAGCCCACACCAGCCTCTTTAAAGTAAAGCAGTAACCTGGAAACACTGTAATTCCTCTGCTTCCAGCATCCATCAAACAATGTCATAAGGAAGAAAGGCAAAGGTTGAACAAAGTTATTCACTTAAAAATGCAGTAACTTCTTAGAAATAAGCCCACTGGATTAAATTCTTCAGATCTATTACTCCTGCAAATCATGATGGAAGTCCAAAGGTGTTAAACTCAGTAGCTTAGAAATCTGTGTGCTCTTAACAGTAAGAATTTTTTTAGTCTATTGATCTTTACAATTAGCTTTACAAAGTAAAGCTGCTACAGAGGAAATATCAATGAAAAGGATTTTGTTCACTTTTTTATGCACTTCACATGGCCTCTAATTTCTTACTACAAGAACCTCTTTCCCTGCTTATAGTGTCTTTCTTCATGGGCCAGCTGCTGTGGCAGTGTTGTGAGGGTCATCAAATAGCACATCACTGCGCAATGAGACCTGCTTTATCTCCTCTCAGGAAGACAATCTGTTTGTCCCTGCTGAGATTTACTATTCAGTTTGAGGGTCCTCTGTGTATGTACACTGAGCAGAGACAAAATATTATTCTGTTAAACTGATTAACTACAGAAAGCCTCTTTTTTAAACTCCAGAACACTTCTATCTGTAGTTCTCAGTATTTCCACAAACTTTTTGCTCCCAAGAGTTGCCCCTCTTTGGAGTGGGAGTATACTATAACATTTTCTCAAAAAGGGAGTCAATTCTCTCATACAAGACCTGGTATCCAACTGAGATTTCCATCCCAAAATAATTTTCAAGATTTCAGTATTTTCCAGTGCTACTCATCCTGTTCCCTGTGGAACAGTGGACACAGAGATTCCATATTACTGCCAAAGGGGAGTTCAAGTCCTACATTACATTTTGAGCATGAGTTTATGGCTGTGTTGTGTCTGGTCCACAGGCCCATGTTCAAAAGAGCCTACCCTTAGCATAATGACCTCGCACTTCCTAGATGCAATGAAGGTCCTGGTGAGTGCATTGTAGCTCTTTTGCACTGCACAAGAAGGATGCAAGCCTGGAATGATGCCATGCTCCAGTGACGACAGTGGTGTATCCAGGCTGGGGAGGTATGGAATGGAAGTGAGGGGATTGTTGCCTTCTTGCCCTGAGGCTCACGTATATCTGTACACCATGTGAAGACATGGTGTGTGACGTTAAGGAATTACCACCAAAAGAAGAAAGTACAGAATGAGATTGTTGTGATCCTGAGGTTGGAGAAGGATTGGAATTAGTAAAGTATCCACTCCAGAAGAAGAACCAATCTCCCGTCAAGAAATGAAAGAAGATCCTGTTTTTTCATATTTTATAGTTTATTAGAATAAGTTCAAATATTAATTATTACAGTTCTGTAACTCCTTTTATGTACCCTTGTTCTCAGTTGGTCCAATGTAACCCTGTGGTTGATTGGTTTATATCTGATGGGTTGCCACCCAGCCATATAAGGTTATCTTGTCCCCTGATCTTCCCTGTTTGGTCTTGTTCCTTCCCTCCATTACCATGTATTATTAGTCTCCACCCGAGTTCCACCTCCCTTCTAGAAACTTCTGTCAGATCCCTATATAAGTCTGATTTCTGGCCCCCCCCCCCCCCCCCCCCCCCCCCCCCCCCCCCCCCCCAAAAAAAAAAAAAAAAAGAAAAACCAAAAAACCTGGCATCACCCCACTGGGAGTGTGCCGTCCTTCTCTTCCCCTCAAGGATCACGACAATGATGTATACTGTTCTTCCCTATATCCTTTTTCTGATAAAGGCAAATGTTGAGCCCTGCTAGGATTGGTCAGCAATAAGGAATCTCTGCTTACCTTTCCCCATAAGGGAATGCCAGATGTTCTTGGTCTGCATCTTAGTAATTCACAGAGACACCATCTCCAAAGAGGATACACTGCACATGTACTCCATCCAGCTGCTAAATGCATTTGTCACAAGGCAGAAGGTCACAAGGCACACTAAACTTTTCTGACAGGCTGAGACAGAACAAAAAATAATGTTCATCAAAACTTAAAAGCCTAGTGAAAGAGCAACGGCATGCTGGTGAAAAAGGGAAATAACAGAGGATTTCACTGAAGACAGGAATCCTCTCACAATGAGAAAATAGAATCTTACCCTGTATAGAAGGAAAACTGGACAGATTCTAGTCTGTTGCAGCCAATTAATATAAATTATGGACTATAAAGGTGAGAGACTTATCACAAACACAGAAATTGAAACTCCCAGTTCGATTACCTGGGACAATTAATTTAAACTTATATGGAGACCTTTTATAGTCTTGGCCCTTCAAAACAACAAGATCAGCTTTCCTTTTTTAGCATCTGGCCCAGTACTGCACAGCTTTCTGTGCACAAGTAGTCCTCTTACTCAAGTTAATAGGCCTTTTCATATAATTATCTATTTGGATTTAGGATTGAAATTCAGAAGTGACATACTGTAACAGTATGAAAAATAGTTAGCTGCATCAAGCAGAAATTATGTGAAGCTAGGGTAAACTGATGTCAGTGCAAGAGGGTATGAATCTATATGCCTCACTGCCTGTCTCTGCTTCTTTCATTTGACTTACAGCCAACAATCTCGTGGTAAAGTACAATTCTATTTGTTGCTTTCTAAGAGAAACACAAATAAATTTGTACGTTCACAACTGTTATGAGCTTAGTTTCAAAGACACCAGGCACCTATTTAAAATATTAGCTGTCCAGCACCTTTCCAGATGTGCTTAGCCACTTTTCCCCAGTCAGTAAAGTCACATTGTCATCACTCAAGTTCAGGAATTCTCACATTGTTGCAGGCCCTATCAGCACTGTCTGTAAAGTTGTGAGAATATAGCTTTGCAGTACAAATATAGCCAGTTCTTCAGCAGCATTTTATAATGGAGCAGTGCACAGACAAAAACACATAGGAAGGAAGCGGCAGAAGGCAAGAAGAAGAGGTGGAATCAGTGCTTTCATGTATGGAGAATCCATAAAAAATGAATTGTTATAAAAATATGATAATGCAACCCAGTGTCCCCAAAAGCATTTAATCCTTTTTTTCCATATGGTGGAGTATGCTGTTACACGTGCATATGCATACACAAAATTTCCTAAACTTCATCAGAATGCTTTCATGCTTGTATTTTTACAGTTTATTTGGTTCTGTAAGCTATCTTTTAAATTGTAAACTTAATTATGCTTCTGTAACTTGTGATTTCCAAGACATTAACCTGTTATGAGACCCCAGCCTATTATCATCTTGGAGTGTCCGTATCCATATTACATTTTCACTTAGGAACATATTTAGTAGAAAAAGTGATTACTATGTTAGCCCCATGAGAATGCTTACTATCTTTTTATCAATACTATGTTAATTAATAAAATGAAAGTGGAGCTTGCATGCTCCTGGGATGCATGTCATTGACATAGAGTATATGAAGTAATGCTTTTCTCTGAAATAAGAAAACGATCCTATGAAGGAATATCTAAAACCAAGAGAGGATAGCAGGTAGGGGAGAAATTAAGTATTAAATTAGGTCATACACATTGGAAATTATATTTAAGTTAAAAATCTACATTCTAGCTAGAAAATGAAAGTCTTAGTAAAAAAGCTCACATATTTTCCTATATATCCATCCTAATTTTCTGGATAAAAAAAATGTGAAACTTGACCTCAAGTTACTGTAGCAGCTGCTTAGATAGTGATGAAATATTAAAATCTTGCAAAAATTAGTTTTTTTCTTTCTTTTCTGTTTAAAAATTGTAAAGTTCCTGACACACCTCTTCTCCCACCTGACTTCTGGAACTGAACATACAATTGAATAAAAATGTGAATAATTCCTGGATCCTAACTGGGTGTATTAGGGTGCATTTACTCAAGCCATGTGAGATACAGGACCTAGACTTGATTCAATTTTCTGAATTACTGTATTTGTCTTGAGCTGTTTTTCCATTTTAGACACTGGCAACACTACAAAAAGATCTGTGAAATATAACTTGCTTAGGAAGGGGGTGTCTACATTATGGGAGCTGTTAGTGAGATGCCTCATGGCTGCTTGTAAGAATACAAGGCAAGGTGGATGCTGCTTTGATGTAAACAAATATATTCAAAAGCAGATGTCCCACAGACAGAAGACTGCCCACGACATTGCATTTTTCAGTAACACCCTTTTCAATGACTCTAGCTCTTACCCTGAATCCCAAATGCAGTTTATTTTGTACATACTTTTCTATGATAGAATATAAGAGAATGTATCTGACCTCTGGCATCTTCAGGAACTGTTAGATTTTAGTATGAGCCAGACGCAGGACCCAATTCTGTCAATGAACCATAGAATAGGCATCTATAGCCATGTTAAGACAAAATCATCTGCTGAGGTAAGGATTAACGTATCTAAGAAGATGCTAATGCAAAACAACTTGAAGAAGTTATTGCAAGGCTCCAGGTGTGAGATCGGCTTCCCCACTTAAGGGGAATTGAACTTAAAGATTTCTTGAATCAATCTTTCCCTACAAATGTTGAGCTGTTGGAGAAGGACTTCTGAGAAGTACAAACTGGTGAGATAAGCTGAAGAGTGACCAGAAGCTGTGGATGCTTTCATTTAGGCACTTTCAACACATCTGGTACCAGAGTACCCTGATGGCATGATCACTTTTGAAAGTCCTCAGCAGGACTTGCATGTGCATGTCCTCTTCTAGTGCAGTGAGATACTTGGTTGCAATAGCAATACTCAAAGGAATTGAGCTGTCTTTCCCAAAATGCCCCAGAAGGCACTACTACCTTCCTTTTTTAGTTCATAAACTCATTTATCTGCAGTTTTTCTCTCTTTTAAAGGAACTAATTATTTTTAACCTATTCTTTCTTCTTTTTGACAAAATGCTAATTTTAAAAAAAATATTTGCAGCAGTATGTTATTAAATGATGAACTAAAAGCAGGGAAGAAGTGGGTAACAAACAAAATATACCTATCCAAAGGAAGCGGGGGGAAGACTTCTAGTGAGAGAAACATATTCAAGCACTACTATTGCTGGAAGGCTATTGTAGCAATCATGATAAAACTCAGACATCATAGGACTGGAGAGGCTGGAAAAGACTCTGAAGAACACTGAGTCCAACTGTTAACTCAGCACTGCCAAACCCACCGCTAAACCATGTCCCTTAAATGATGAACAACCTATAGTGATGGCCACTCCATCACTCCCTGTTCCAATGCCTTACCATCTTCTCAGTGAACAAATTTTTCCTGATATCCAAATTAAACCTCCCCTTTTAATTAAAAAAATTAAATTAAAATTAAACCACCTTGAGGCCATTTCCTCTTGTCCTGTCACTAGTTGCCTGGACAACTGCCCCCTGGTTACAACCTCCTTTCAGGCATCTGTAGAGAGTCAGACGGTTCCCCTTGAGCCTCTTTTTCTTGAGACTGAATTCCATCAGCTGCTCCTCCTCAGATTTGTGCTCCAGACCCTTTCCAGCTCCGTTGCCCTTTTCTGGATATGCCCCAGCACATCAATGTCTTTTTTGTCATGAGGGGTCCAGAACTGGGCACAGGATTCAGGGCACAAGCTCATTGATACCCAGTCCAGCGGATGGCCATTGCCCTGGTCCTGATCGCCCAAAGTGGTGCTGCTTCTTTTTGAGGAACGGCACAAACACCTGGATGTGCAATAATTATGCTGCCATGGACACTGGTGAGAGGGGAAGCACCCATATGCCCTATGCTGGGGCCAAGGGCCACGTTGGACCTAGCAGCAGTGCCTAAGGGTGGGTTTGGCTCCAGAAGGGTTGTGTGTGCCACCATGGCCTCTCCTGCCCAGGGGCTAGGTGGCCATCCTGCTGACCATCCTGCCTCTCTTTGCAGCCTCCAGTGACAATTTGGAGCTTGTCAGCCCTAGGACCACCAGCCATGTGGCACTGGGGCTGTCCCACCACTCCTGGGTAACTGAAAATGGCAGTGTTTCCAGTCACCCTGAGTCAGACTGGATCCAAAACCACTCATGGAAACAGTGGTGGGCACAAAACACAGACGCTGGCACAGAAAATGCCACTGGAGCAACTGTGTGCCATCACTGAGTGCTGAGAATAGCAGTCCCAGCACTGCTGGTCAGGCAGCTATGGGCTCTTTGAGGCCACTGTGGCAGCTGACAGCAACAGCTACCCCAGCCTGGGACAATTTAGACCCAACACATCTTACAACAACAACAGTGTGGGGAAAAAGCCATAAAGCTGGCCTGAAAAGCACTGCAGAACCAGCTAAGTGCAAGCCTAAAATGCTACCCCCTGTTTCCATGTCACAATAAAGTTGACTGCTCTTCTGCACTGGGAGATCTCACACTCACATTCTCCTCTGGTTTTCTCAAGAGCAGTGTTAGGGCACAGGACTGGGGTCTTTTCCTCTCCAGGTTTGGCAATGCCTTCTCCAGACCTTCCTCCCTATAGACTGGCCTTTCCCAGCTGCCCAGTGCCATGGCCATGTGCTTCAGACTTTGCGGGACCCAAGAAGCTGCTGTCAGTGTCACTCTGGAGCAGCCCTTTGCTCCCCAAGGGATGTTCGCATGCCTGAGTTCCATCTGCACCCATGGTCTCTGCCTTGTCCAGGCCCTGCACCCAGCTGGGGCCAGGCAGTGCTGCCAGTTTTAAGGGGTGCTGCCTGGGCTGGGGGAAGGTGGCCAGTTCAGTGGTGTATCTGGCAGCTTGTTCTGGACTTGCAGCACTCTTGGCAGTTATAAGATAAGCTCATAGGTTTGGGGGTGTCGGTGCATTTGGAGATTGCTAACAGGTTTTGAGGATGTGCCTGAGTGTGGTGGTTGCTGCCAATTTTGGGGTGCACTTCAGGGTTTGTGCTTGTTGTTGCGGTTGTCAGGTGCATGCTGCCAGGTTTGGGGAGTACTGCCACGTGTGGGGTACATCTGGATTTAGTGTTTGTTCCTGGATTTCAGCAGTGCTACCAGGTCTAAGGATTACTTCAGGTTTGGCGGTTGAAAGTCATTAAAAGCAGCATTTGCCACAGAGGAAACAAACCCTGTTCTTGAAGCAGCACCAGACAGTTTATCCCATGAAGTGCTGGTCTCACTGCATTCTCTGGCTGCTACTTTCAGCAGGTTAGCTACCCAACTGGCCACCCCTCAGAAGAGTTGAACTGCCACCCCCAGGTGTTTTTAACTCCCCTTCTGTGAGACAAAATCATGTCTCTCATGAGACAGTACCCACTGTGGTACCTGCTCTGCCTTGGCAGTCAGTGATGTGTTTCTCTTCAATTTAATGGCCCTAGTCTTCCTTTGGAGTCTCTGGTGATGATCACTCAGGGCCCCTGATGGGGGCTGATTTTCCATCTTGGCTGCTGGTTTGCTTGGCAGTGTTGCTGGAGGGAAGTCAGGCAGTGCTGGTATGCTGCTGCTGTGTGCTGGAACAGCTGCAGAGGGAAGAAGTTTTAGGCATGCCCTTTCCAAATCCAGCTGAAGGGCAAGAGGTTTGCTGCCAGTAGAGTTGCTACAGCACCTACATCACCTGGCAAGGTGTCTAGCTGTTCCTGGATTCACCTTAATTTCTGCTCTGCAGGAGACTGTTGACAAGAATTGAATTGGTACTGCCTTTGCTGTTGGATTCTCTTGTCACTTTTTGTCACAAAGTGCTTTGTCAGACATCTGTTCATTGATCACATCTGCTAGTTAGGGGTTCACCATCAGGTTTCTAAGTATCAAGAGGGGCAAACAAAGCTGTTTCTAAAAATGGGACTTTGTTCCAAGCCACAAGTTTCTACCAACATTAAGACAAGTGTTTCCTTTTGGAAATGGTATCGGTAGGCTGGTCTGACCTGCACTTAGCCTACTGACAATCTATTGGTCTGACCTCATCTATGACAAAGTGAACTAATTTTCTCCAGCAATTCTAAAGTGGGAACAAATAGCTTGATGCTGATGTGGAACATATCTCAAATCAAATGGTTACATAATACCATTTTTTTAAGAGTAAAGGTAAAAGAATTGACTGGGTTTTAAAGATTTTTTTTTAATGTATTTTATTCTCACAGATAACAGAGCTACCCAGAATTCAGTGCGTCCAGGAGTTGAAGCATGACTTTTCAGGAAGAATGGTCGATGACTAGTTTCAGTTATCTTCAGTCAGTTGAATACTCATAAGCTTTGACAAAAGAGAGAAAGGACTTTTGACAGCCTAACTTTGATTGCTGAAGCAACAATCTAAATTCATTGCTGACTAAGCCCTAGTTGGATTGTTAGGGCTCTGCGATTTATTCTCATTCTGTTCATCTAGTATCATTCCTGGAAAAAGACTGTAAGAAACTGACAGTTTTATGCAAGGCTGGCAGATTTGTCAAAATCTCAAGAAAATTCTGTTGCTTAATTTTATTTTAAAACCTTGGTGTCAACTTGTTCTTTTTGTAACACATTTCCCACTTCTCACTTTCATGGAACAAAGGCAGGGTAAAAAGAAGTGAATGTTCTGAAAATTTTTCTTGTCATGAGAAGGTAATCAGGCTGTTAGATATGGTGTTCACAGTGATCTAAATGAGAGGAAATGCTGAACACACATCAGAGACCACAGTGGCAATATCACCCACTCTGTCCTGCAGTATTAGCCAGCAAGCCATGTCAGCTAAAGGCAGATCTTCTTCACACACAAACCTGTCTCTCACATGTATTTAATTAAGAAAAGTACTAAGAAGTATCAAGGAGAGTAAGTACTACAGTGGTCAGTGTACTTAATGGTAAATTGCCACTACATTGTTTCTAGTGTCATACACTTCTCCTGTCTTCAGTAGCAGAGTGGGAGAACTGTAACAGTTGTAAAACTGACAACTAAACAGTATTTAATTCACCATGGGAGTAATTTGCACGATTTTGAGTAATCGGAGTGGAGAGGTTTGACCTGCATGACTATGGAGGTCTTCACAGGGTTTACAACAATCTCTGTTCTAAAAGGACAGGAAAAAAAATCTGGTCATGAAAAGAAATACCAGAATTGTTAATTTGCAGTGTTCTTAGAAATAAAAAAATATGCAAAAGCATAAATCTAATCAATCTGAAACTCTAGACACATCAGAAAACAATTGTCACATTATCTTAAGAAAAATGGCAGTAAGGGTGTACACATTTTCCATTACTATAGTTTCAGTCTTTCAGTCCTAACGTAGCTTATTCATCTTCAGATACAGTAAGAACAATAACACTGTGTTGAAATGGCTGTCTATTAGATCTCTGACCCTCTTTTTCTAAAAGGTCTCGTCACAAATTGGCACATATCTAGCACAAAACAGTACAGGGAGAAAGGGCAGAATAGCCCACCCACCTACTGGAAGAGTCATGTATAGGAATTAGGTCATCCGAAAGGTGTTCAGGCATGTGACTGCCACTGGTATAAACTCCCGTTTATTTCAGTCAAATACAGATGCTCAAGTAATACTGCGGATCTGCACCTGTGCAACTTATCCAAAGTCATAGGTCAGCTCTAGCCCCTGCATAAGCCTTCCTCCCCCAACAACTGTATCAACAACCCTGATCACACCAAGATCATCAGTTCTACCTGAAGAAGCAATCTGTGTGTATACCAGGTCAGCATCTGTCCTAGTCTCCCTGGTGTGATTGAAGAGAGAAGACAAAGAAGAAAAATGGATGCCCTTCTTGAGAACTCTAAGACATCCATCATTGTTTACACCTCTACTGTCAAATGCCACTGATAGATGTGAGAACTGCTGCAGAACCACACCAGAACACAGAAGTATCATCTTCAAATCTTTTTGGCTTTTTTTCTCCATTTAAAATACTTATTTCACAAGTACTGACCAACCTGTGTCAAAGTTTGCCTGTTTTAGTTAGATGCATTATTAAACCTATTTTACTGTAGAAGAAAATAATTAACCAATAGCAATGAGTGTATACATCTCTGCTAAACACTGGAATAAGAAAAAAGTTGAAACAATTCTCAGCACTTGTCAGAACCAAACCAAGGTAATGGATTCTAATTTTAAAATTCTAAAGATGCCAAAATTTACTTTCTGACTTTATAAATTAACACCACTTTCTAAACAGAAAATGTTTAAAAGTTGATTTTTTCTCATCTATGCCAGGTGGAAGATTATAGCAATTCTGGAAACTTTACAAATAATATGTAGATGAAACCATTTAGGAATCTACATGGAGAAGCAGAAAACAGCTCATGATTTAAGTTCAACAAAGAAAAATATAAGGCCTTGCACTGGGAAAAACATGATCCAGGAGTGTAGCACAAGCTGGGATTTACTTAGCTGGGGACCAGCTCTGTGGAAAGAGAAACTGGTGGTCCTGGTGGACAATAAGCTTGGCTAGAGTAGACAGTGTGCTGCTGTGACAAAGAAAGTGCAGAGCATATTGGGTTCCATCAAAAATGTGTCACCAGCCAAGATTAAAGAGGTCATTGCCCCATTCTAATCAGTGTTTGTCAGGCCTGGAATATTGTGTTGTGTTTTGGTCTCTACTAGACAAAAAAACAAAATATGTGGACAGGCTGGGAAGGGTTCAGAGAAGGGCCACAAAGATGATTACCACCTGCCATGTGAGGAGAGGCTGAGAGCTGGGTTTGTTCAGCCTGGAGAAAATAAGGTTTAACAGAGGCCTTATCACCACCTGTGCTTAAAGTGTGGCTACAAAGAAGGTGGAGGCTCCTTTTTTATAAGAATTCACATGGAAAAGATGAGACGTAATGGGTACAGATTACTTCTGGGGAGATTCCTATGGGACACAAGAGTAAAAACTTTCAGAGTGAGCTCAGCCATTGGAATAATTTCCCAGGGGAAATAGTGTTTTCCCCTACACTAGATATTTTTAAGATCCACCAGGACAGGGTGCTGTCTGCCTTTTGAGCAGTAATTTAGAAAGGCATGATCAGTTCTAAGAAGATCTGGCCCAGTGTTCAAAACTGGAGGTAAACTCTCACCTTCTGCTGAGAGGATTATACACATCCATTCCATGGCCATCAGATATAAATCCCTAATCACAGTAGTGGGATCTAGGGACTATCCATTCATCAGGGAACTGACCTGAATCTTTTCTTTGCAATGTTCTGTCTTTACAACATCCATTTAGGACAAGGCACTTGAGTTTGTCCCAGAGAAACCGGGGTAGAGAGGAACTGCCTGGCTACAGAGTCTGCAGTTATGGTGGGAATGAAGCTGTGACTTCCCTTTCCATCCAAAGCCCCAGTCATTCAGTTACTCATCAGTAACCTTGGTTCTGTGCCTGGCATACTTCAAGGCAATGCAAAAATGCACATCCTTTTTCTTTCCAGGAAAGGCAACAATTGGTGTTCCCAAGCTGCTAATTTCTGGTGTGCCTAAGTCAAAAGGGTTATTACTTCTTACCATTCTTCCACTTCCTAACAACTCTTGACACTCTTCTACTATTGCAAGGTTTCTTATTTTGTTCTTTGCCTCATTACCTTTCCCCGCTACAGAAAGCTGCAATTCTATGCTTGCCCTGAACAACAAATATAACAAAACTCACTCTGAATTTCTCAGCATCACAGTATCATTTCCCCTACCTGCAGGTTTATCCCAGGCATCCAGACAGGCTGGAATTGCAAATATACAGCTGAACTCTGTTTAGTGATGGTATTTCTTCAATTGCATTAGGACTAGCAGTTCCAGGCTTCTACCATCAAACACAACAGCACAATCACTGCAGTACAAAATCAATAGAAAAATACACAAAAAGATACCAAGACAGCACTGCTAGGCCCACCAGGAAGGGCCTGCCTGAGCTTTAACACATTAGCCTTTTTGGAAATAAGGCTAATTTTAAAAAATTTGGAGTGAAAAAGAAATCTCCTCTGCAAGAAAAATACTTAGGGGACCCTGTTCTCTGCCCTACTTCCCTATGCAATTGATGCTGGTGCTTAAATTTTGACATTGTAAGATATTAGATATTAGATTTGTTCTAGACTGATGCTGGCAGGCTTCAGTTTTAGTGTGACTGCACTGCATTTTATTTATACATAAGTTGAGTACATTTTCTCAAACACCAGCACTGATCTTGAGGGGTTCCTGTGGTGCTGGTATCAGCTAGTTACCTCAGAACATCAATACAAAACAGGAAAAAAATGGCAAAAAAACCCAATCCTCAAAGGTATTCTATGGGAAGTAACTTACAGTTATTCCTTTCTGCTACTTTAAAAGGCAATATGAAATAAAAGAAAATACTTTGTGTGAAGACATGCAAGCAGTTGGGAGCCTCATTCAGAGTTTCAGGGTTTTCCATTTTTGACAGTTCCTTGTGCCGCCAGTGTTCCTGTAGCAGCACAATGTATTAGTCTGGGGATTTGATTTCTTTCCATCAGGAAAACAAGAGAGTAAGAATAGTTACACTTCCTTATGCCTCTTCAAGGTGCAGCCAAACACCAAGTAGCTGACTTTCTGAGAATTCACACATTCAAAATGTATGCTTATATTTAGGTTGTTTTCCAGGCTGACTGATAAACAGCTCCAACAATTAGAAATACAAGTATAAGAGAAAATCTGTAATTCAAGTATTTAAGGACATTTGTGACCAACCTCCCCAGTACAGAATTATGAAGCACGAGCATGTGACAGCCTTGGAGTGCTCTAAGTAATTCAATTATTTCTCTTCTATAAATCCAAGATTTGGCCTTATTTCTTTACAAAATTTTCTGACTGTACCCAAAACCAACACTGATAAAAAGCAAGCAAAAACACTCAAATTCCTCAACATTTTGGTTTTTCATATCGAAGGCCTTATCTAAGTACATGAAAATTTTAAGTGTTCCATGTAATAGGGATTTGATCATCATTCTAAGAGCAAGTGACATGTTTTCCTGTGTTGGGAATTCCAAGTTCAGTTTGATTAATTTTTTTTTTTTTTCATCTTACTCACAAAGATCTATATGTAGACATTTAGACTGAAAGTATATTGCTACTTTCTTAGTGTGTCAGTGGACATCGAAGGTAGTGATCAGAGGTGGAAATCACATTGCCTGCAATGACAGAAGGTTGTATTGTGCCTGAACTGGTATGTCTTCATCCAGCCACCCCAACAAATGCCAAATGTAGTTGATTTTGCCATAGTGACAGGCTTCTGTAAGTGTTATCTGCTGCTTTAATGTGTATTTTTAATAAAAATGTCTAGATTAATTAACTAATTTCTCTCATTTTACTCTCCTCCAATCCCCTTTGTATTTTCTGAATCATACTTTCTTTGACACTACTTCACAGAAATTACTGCCAAACTGTGCTAGAACATCCATTTTACAGCTTGACAGCTAGATTATCCACACACTGACAGCACTAAACAGCCTTTTATCCTTAGGGAATGATAAACCCTGCCAGATGGGTGAGTGTAAAGGAAGAATTTATGGACAGGATTGTGAATCACATAAAAACACATCATGGACTTTGCCACATGCAGGAAGAGTGTGTGAGAAGTTCAGGCCAACTATATGGCACACAAGACCTGAGGACTCAGCACTGCAGTGCTGTCTCTGCAAAACTGTACATGCGCTCTGGAGAAAGTCTACATGTATGTGTAACCAGAGCCCTGTCTCAGTAGGACAATCAGTCATGACAAGTCCTTGTAGACCTTACAACACATGAAGAAAAATTGCTTGTATGGACCAAACAATAACAATTAATAAAACCCATTAATAACAATTAAGAATAGCACTCCCTTAAGCAATGAATGAATGGATAAATTAAAGCTGAAAGAAAATGGAGAATGCTAGTTAGCAGCTTTTAGAGAACTGATAACATATCTCATTAAAAAAAAAAAAAGGCAAGGAAAGTGCTGAGACTTCCATTTTTCTGAGTGCTATGTTGATATTTAGATAAAATCAAGAAGATTATAAAAATTGTACAAAATCAAAATTTCATTCTTTGGCTACAGTAAATGAAACAGAAGTGCAAATACTATGAACTTATATTTAGATTGTTTCCTGATAAATATCCAGTATTTCAAGAAAAAGTTTTTCTTCTGGCCAATTTTTTATACCCATATAATAATTTGAAAAGCTGGATGCACTAAGCAGGTTACCACAAACTGAGTTTCATGCACCGCAATCTAAAAGGCACAGAAGAAAAGGAAGTCAACATCTAACATCTGACCTGGATAAAAATAAAAGGACTACTCTGGTTACAGTCCTTCATGTATCTTTCTACCTTTTTTAATAATTTGATCTGTTGTCCTATAGATTTTGAAGGAATTTTGCTTCACAGTTCAACCAGTGAGTAGAAGAACTGGGCCTTTCAAGTTTGACTCACTTATTTTCAAATCTCACCTGTATTTCTGTTTTCTTTAGCATATGCTGACTCTCAAACATCAGAAAAATGAAAAGTTTACTTTCTTCCACTTACTGTTATGCAAGTTTCACAGAATAGAATAATTGAATGAGGTTGGAAAAGACCTCAAAGATCATCTAGTCCAACTATTAATGCAACACTGTCAGATCTGCCACTAAACCATATCCCTAAGCATCACATCTACACACTTTTAAAATACTTAGAGGGATGGTAATTCCACCACTTTCCTGGACAGGCTGTTCCAATGCTTGATCACCCTTTCAGTGAAGAAATGTTTCATAATATCCAATGTAAATGTGCCAAAATGGTAAAAAAGCTTCACTTATATATCTTTTGCATACTTACAGGATTTCTGTCTTAGTTATCTGATTTAGAAGCCTGTCAAGAAAACATCTCCATAAGGCCATACATTAGAGTCTGGGATCTGCATGTAACTGAGGCCTTTTTCCTGTGACCCTTGAGACTGGAATAACAGTTGTTTCAAAATTGTCTTTGTTTAGTTCATAAAAGTAGAGGATGCAAGTGGAAGGAGAATTAATGTCAGCCTTGTGAGCTGTTTTGAAAAGATGGTGGGAAATCCCATGTGCTCTTAGCAAATCTTTGGAGAGCTAAAGCTGGCAGTGAATTACAGGGTCGCATGATGTAAACCCTGTTAGGGATTCCACATTAGTGGAGCATTGCTTAGCATGGTACTATGCTGTCTCCTGACATTCAGGAGAAACAGGCAGATCTCTTCAAATGATGATTCATCTGAGGACTGAAAACCTAAGCCCACCCACCAGCAAATTAAGGTGCAGAGTCTGAGCTAGAATTCGGTCCATGTAAATAATGCTCTTAGCCTTTTAAAATACGTGGGTTTGCCTACTTCAGAGAGGCAAAGTAACAACTCTGACTTCTCCACAAGTATATGGTACCCAGGTACAAGAAACATTGTGACACGAAGGAGGTGTATGTGTGACCTCCAACATCCTCATTTGTGTTTTTGACTGAATTATTTAGGAACCGAAATTCCAGCCTACTATGAAGATGATGGTACTGTAAAAATACTGAAAGACACATTTGGAAAACTATTCCTGCACACTTCTTGTTTGAATGTGACATAGTGACTTGCACAACCATATCTTTGCTTGCCTATTTGAGAAAATCATGCCACATTGTTCAACAGCCCTGAAAGATTAACTTTTGTGAGCAGCATCATTGTATTGCTGGTTTCTGGGAGTGATCAGCACAGAGACAGTGCTTCACATGCTCAAAAAAACTTGCAAATGCAGTGACACGGAATTCACCATAAAAAAACCCAAAAAAACAAAAAAAACAAAAAAACAAAAAAAAAAACCAAAAAACCCACCAAACAAAACACACAAAAGCCCTATATATTTTCCACATGACTTCAACTTTTAATTGTTTACTGTTCACTGCTGAGGCTAAATTCTTTGAATGCAAAAATATAAGTCCAGATCAAAGGACCTTCCTCAGAATTACCTGTTTCTGAACTTGCAATAAACTGCTCCTTTTTTTCTTGGAATGGCAATATTGCTCTTACTAGTTTGACTTTTAAGCAGTCGTGAGTATATTTTTAGCTGGTGTAAATTGCCATAGCAACAATTCTCCCGTGAGACCCAAGTCAGATTTTACCATGTGTCAGAATTTTATACCCTACTCTTATACAAGCACAGGGCATCACATTTACATTATTAGTTGAAATGCAATGGATTTCCTGCAAAAAACAGTAATTGGGGTTTTTTTTAGAAATGTGTCTCGTCCAGGCTCTATGCTCCTTTCTAGGAAATTGTGGACAGTCTGTGCCAGTTCTTCTACACTGTCCAGCCATCTGGACAGTATAAGAATATGTCTAGGCTATGTAAGAATATGTCTAAATTACAGAAAGATGTTATCACAAATCCTGATCGAGATTTGAATTAGCTCCAGCACAGCAAATTGTATAACTGCTATAAAATTCTCTCAGGATCTGGAAAACCCCATCCACATTGAGTCCTATGCTGATGTGTCCCCCAGACCATCAGCAAATAAACTAGTTGAAGCCGCACCTTTCAGTGTTAATCTGCATGCAACATTTGGCAGAGCCATAAATACTTTTTTTTTAATGCTATCTCCACTATTGAGTGCTTTCGTCCTGGATACGGGGAAGTGTAAGGAGGAACTTAATAGGTTTATTAGTTTTCCTTTCTATATTTTTTTTTTAAATCTTCATGATCTCATATGCAGTCAGCTACTTTTGTTGAAATTATTATAAGAATGTCAAGCTTACATTTTGTTGGCAGTACTTAAATGTATCATTGATTTGAGGAATCAATAACTGATATAAGATATCAATAAAGAACTAACACTGAAAGGGTTAATAAAAATAATTTTAGAGGCTTTTTGCTGAAGCAGCAAAGATAGACTGCATGGTTGAAGTCACAATTATTAGCTACAAGGAGTATGTTAT
>JAWWEE010000085.1:29883213-29944120 GCA_035221455.1 Xenops minutus
ATAGTTCTACCCATTAATTTAAAAAAAAAAAAAAAAAAAAAAGGCAGCCAAGCTGTATGTTACAGATGTGTTTCCAAAGCCAAGCATCTTTTTCTGCAATGTTTTTAAAGTTAAGTATTGCACAAAACTTTGCAAGCATGGAGTAAAGAAAAGTTCATCATAGGTTGTAGCTACTTTTGCGTTGACTTTCAGAACTTCTTGATAATTTAAACACTATCTGAGAAGGGTCCAATTAGGAAAAAAATTCCATTGTCAAATAGTGGAAATCCTGAAAGGTTCTAATTAAAGAAATTATTGCTAAGCAACAAGGAAGTGGAAGAAGTGTGTGCCTTTGGCACAGTTGTCTTATTTGTACTGAGTTATTCCCATTAAATCACTGCACTGTGCTCAGGGAGAAGGAATGTTTTCTAAATTCACCTTATCATTTTACCCACAGGTGAAAGAACTGCAGGACTGATCTTAAATACTCAAATCAATACTCACATTCCAAGCTGATATTTTCAAGACCTGTAAAAAATTGTCCTTTTATCTTTGCAAATTATTCCTGATCCCAACAGAACATCCTTAAATATGTATTAAGAATTATAATATTGAAATCAAAAGAAGAAAGGGTAGAGGAATCCGTTGTACTTGTTACTCTTACATAGCATGCAGATGTCACACTAAGAATGGTGGTTTGGTTAAAAGATATTTCTTACTTTTTTTTTCTTACTTATTTCTTATTTTATGTACTTTTCTTCTTAATTTCTCTTGCTGTCATAAAAAGTTAACTATACATCCTTTAAAAAAGCGAAATATATCCTATTCTATCTGGTGTACCTTTTAAATCAGCCCTTTAAATCAGTGAAACCTTAGTGGAACAAATCTCCACAAATGCTGTCTCAGTAGAATTTCAGCAGTGACCTACACTCGAAGTGAATGAATGTACACTTGCTTTTGTTCTGCTGAGACATCCAGCCAGCCAGCCATCTATCTATCCATCCATCCATCCATGAGCCTGTGTAGCTGTGAGGAACCAATAATTTGGGTAAAGATAGATCAGTTCACTTTATAAGCCATTTGTAGGATGGAGTTTATCCTCCTTCAGCAAAAGTGACATTTTCCATCACCTTGATTTTTCCTGAAGCAGAAACATCCTTTCTGACTTAGCATCTGTATTTCTGAACTCAGGCTTTCAAGTTATAGAATCATATAATATCCTGAGTTGTAAGGAACCCATCAGGATCATCGTCTTCAATGCCTGGCCCTGCATAGGACATCCCAAGAGTCACATCATGTACCTGAGAGCATTGTCCATAGCTTGGTGCTATGGCCACTTCCCTGGGGAGCCTTTTCCAGTGCCCAACCACCCTCTGTCAGAAGAACCTTTCCCTGATGTCTAACCTAAACCTCCCCTGACTCAGCTTCATGCTGTTCCTCTGGGTCCTGTCACTGGTTATGAGAGTGAAGACATTGGTACTTGCTCCTCTGCTTCTCCTCACCAGGAAGTAGTAACTGCAATGAGGTCTCCCCTCAGTCTCCTCTTCTTCAGGCTGAACAAAGTGCCCTCAGCCACTCTTCATGCAGCTTCCCTTCAAGGCCCTTCATCATCTTCGTTGCCCTCCTTTGGACACTCTCTAATAACTTGATGTCTTTTTCATATTGCGGTGGCCAAAACTGCCCACAATATTCCAGGTGAGGCCGCCTCAGTGCAGAGCAGTGTGGGACAATCCCTTTCCTTGACCAGCTGGCGATGCTGTGCCTGATGGCCCCCAGGAGAGGGTTGGCCCTCCTGGCTGCCAGGGCACTGCTGATTCATATTCAACTTGCCATGGACTGGGACCCCCAGGTCCCTTTCTGCAGTGCTGCTCTCCAGCCTCTTGTTCCCTAGTCTATACACACAAACAGGGTTGCCCCATCCCAGGTGCAGAATCTGGCACTTGACCTTGTTAAACTTCATACAGCTGGTGATTGCCCATCTATCTAATTTATTGATGTCTCTCTGCAGGGCCCCTCTGCCTTTAAGGCAGTTCCTCCAAGTTTAGAGTCATCAGCAAATTTACTTAGTATTTCTTCCAGTTCTGAGTCCAAGTCATTAGTGAAGATACTGAAGAGCACTAGACTGAGGATGGAGCCCTGTGGAGCCCCCTATGACAGGTCACCAGCCTGATATTACCCCATTCATTATAACTCTTTGAGCCCAACCAGTGAGCCAATTGCTCACCCGATGCATAACATAGTAATTCAACTGCATGCTAGACATTGTATCCGGAAGGATCCTGTAAAAGACAGTATAAAAAGCTTTGCTGAAACCCAAAAACTTTACTTTTACTAGCATTCCTAGATCAGCTAGATGGGTTATTGTGTTGTAGAAGGAAATCAGGTTGGATAGACAGGACTTTCCTCTCATGAAGCTGTGCTGGCTGTGACCGATGACTGCATTGCCCGCAGGTGTTTTTCAATACCTCCCAGGATAATCTTCTCCATGATATTATAAGGCACTGAAGTGAGACTGACAGTCCTGTAGTTTATGGGGTCTTATTTCAGTTCTTGAAAACTAGGACAACTTTTGCTATCTTCCAGTCAGCTGGGACCCCTTTGTATTCCCAAGACCACTCAAAGATCATTGAGAGAGGTTTGACGATGACATCAGCCAGGTCTTTAAGGATTTGGGGATTAATCTCATTAGGCCCTATGGATTTGCATGGATCCAGCTGAAGTAGCAGTTCTCACACAATTTCAGGGTTGACTAGGAGTTGATCATTCTCAGCCATGGTCCTCCAACTCAGGGCACCAAGACCCTCTTGTTCCATCATCCATGTTGAAGACAGAGGCAAAGAAAGAATTAAACACTTCTGCCTTGCCTCTGTCCCTGTTTTAGAGGTGACCATCTTTATCCTGTAATGAGCTGATTTTATTTCTACATTGCCTTTTGCTGTTAATATATTTGAAAAAAAATTCTTTTTATTGTCCCCCATGCTGTTAATATATTTGAAAAAAATTCTTTTTATTGTCCCCCAGATTTCTGGCCAGATTCAGCTCCAATCAAGCTTTAGCTGCACAAAATTTTCTCCCTACAGTGGAAAGCAGCGTCTCTGTATTCTTCCCATGTCACCTGCTTCCACTGGGCAAACATCTTCCCTTTTCACCTTATATACAAGGAGTTCTTTCTGTTCAGCCAAGCCAGCCTTCTGCCTCACCTGCTTGACTTCCAGCATTTAGGAATAACCTGCTCCTTTGCCCAGTAAGCATCACTTTTAACACACCGTAAAAAGTCTACACTCCTCTAAAGCCTTTTGTGTCTCATGGCAATATTATTTTACTAGATCACTGCCATCTACATGAAGACAGGCACTGCCATTCTCAGCAATGTCTGAGGAATGAGAGTGTGCAAGATCAGCATCCATGCAGACAGTATCCTGCCCTGAAGCTGGGCCCCCAACATAAGAAAGACATAAGCCTACTGGAGCAAGTCCAGAGAAGAGTCATAAAGATGATAAGAGGGCTGGAGCTCCTCTCCTATGAAGACAGGATTAGAGAGATGGGGTTATTAAAGAGGAGGTTTAGAGAAAACCTTATAGTAGCCTTCCAGTACTTACAGAGGACTAAAAGAGAGCTAGAGAGGGACTTTTCATGAGGGTATCTAATGCTAAAAGAAAGGTCAATGGATTTAAACTGACAGAGGGTAGGTTTAGATTGGATATTAGGAAGAAATTTTTACTGTGAAGACTGTGAGGCACAGGTTGCCCAGAGAAGTAGTGGATGCCCTTCCCTGGAATTGTTCAAGGCCAGGTTGGATGGGATCTGAGTAACCTGGTCTAGTGGAAGGTGTCCCTGCACAGAGGAATTTGAACTAGATCAAATTTAAGGTCCTTTCCAACCTAAACCCTTCTATGGTTCTATGATCCTGTGATATGGTTTATACCCATTATTACCTCTGTTCCTACAGGCCTGATTCCCTTTGATTCCTCGCTGCTGTTTACCATTTCTCAGGGACTGTGATTGATGCTCCTAAGCATTTCATGTTTCGAGCTTTATGATGGATAAAGACGCTTTAGGAGCTATCAGATAACTGGCTAGAAGCTGAGGCTTAATTAAAGAACTTTTCCATTTCCTGACTAGCTAGCTAATACCTCAGCTGGATTTCATGGGGTCAGTGTTAAAAGTTTGTCTGTTAATTCCCTGATCTTCAGTCTCTTTGTCTGTTCTGTCCCACCTGTAGTGTAATTATGAAAAGTACCTTTGTAAATTTAAGCATTATTAGCTGGCTACTCAGTAGACAGCCAGGGTTTCTTGACGTCAATCTTGACAACAACATCAGATATGCAGCTATAGGTTATCAAAGGATAAGATTTTCTGTTTGAATACAATCCTTTCCATCAAAATGCTGTGTGTCACTTGCCTATCATTGATTTCACAAAAAAAAGAAAAAATTTGATTACTTGGCGCAATACCTGGACTGAATGGATTCTGTCATAGGTTGTAGAGTCTACATATTTAGCATTTCCTTAAAACCTTGCACTTGGTCTACATGCCCTCAGTAGACTATTACTCATTACAGTCAAGTTCACCTTTTATCTTGTTTAACAGGTGAAATAGGATTTTGTATCAGGTGTTTTTATTGTTGGTTCTATAGACAAGTTGTGAAGTTAAATGAAACACAACCCAAGAACAAATGAAAAATATATTCACTTGCTCTGCTCTCGTTAGATACATTGCCAGGTTCTGCTTTGAGGTTCAGCTTTTAGTCCTTCCCTATGTCACAAACCAAGCAATGACTGACTTTCACTTTGCAAATTTTGTATAGAAGGGCTGTTATGCACCAGCTGCACAGTATTTGCTCCTACTAGAACTGGACTGAGCCACTTTGCACCAAGTTGCAGCTACTTCCAGAATGACTGCAAGCAGATACAATATCTGCCATTTGTTTATGCTGTCTTTATGCTTTGTCCATTTGCTTCCCTTCTTAGAAGCAAACTGCTTGGATGCAACCATTTTAATAAAAAAAGTGTCAGATTAACAGATGTCCTCATTAGGTAATGCATTGTTCACTATATTACTCTTCTTATTGAAATACCAAAAATAAATCATATCGAATGCTGCTATTTGTGGAATGAACAGGGAACAAAAATAGCAGTGTATACCTCAGGAATCTGCAGTCTAAACAATCCTGAGGACACTCAGTGAACACAAACAGCTTGAGGTGATTAGAAAAACGTACACATAAAGGAATGCCAATTGTCTCCAGTGCCAGCTAGCTTCTTGCTTTCTCTTTCTCTCTCTCGTTTTGGTTTTTTTTTCCCCCCTGAGGATAGGCTTTGTACAGATAAAGGTATTGGTTAAGATTCTCAATGTTTTGGATAATAACTCTAAGTCTTATCGGTGCACATGCATGAAGGGACTGCCCTGGACAGTCCCCAAATGTGTCAAGGATAAGGACTTTACAGACCATGGACTCTTCTTCCATCTCTTCTCTCTTGTTCCAAGAATTTGCGAATCTTCTTGGTTACAGCCTTTGGGTAATTCACTCAGGTGTTAGCAAAGCAAATCAGATTTATGCCTTGTCAGAGCTGAAGGGATTGCAAGGACCAGCAGACATGTAAAAACATCTGTAGACTATGTTCTATGCAGCAGTCATGAAAAAAACCCATTATATTAAACAGAACCGACATCTCTTATTCACCTAGCCTGAATAGTCATAAAAACAAGAACACTGTACATATGCAGTATTAATTTCATTTTAGAAGCCCTAAGCAGAAGGTTCTTTTGCATACAAAAGTGCTTCCTTTTTTAATGTTACAGAAGAGAATTTCTGATGACTGTTGTGGAAAAACAATTGGATTATACAATGCTTTAGAGGATAACTGAAAAAAAAAATAGAATCACAGTTTTCTTGCAGGGTTCTTTTCTGGAAGGTTTATTTATCAATAGAAAAATAATATGTCTTAACTCTTCTATCTTTCTCCACTCTCCCAAGAAATTTATGTCTAAGATTGCTGGAATATACAAAAAATAGAAAAATATTAGATCAGATAAATGTAGCTAACGTTCTAGCTATGTCAAGTCTCACAGTTCTTCATCTTTCAAAATAATGCAAAAAGAGAAACCAGGTAAGAAAGAGAGCAAACAATAATCTTACTCATAACAAAAGTATGGTAATCTTTGAAAATATGTTGTTCTAGAAGTCCCACAGAGATCACTAGATTATTTCAGCATCTGAGGCATTAAAAAGTATTGATTGTGATTTTTTAGTTTCTATATGTCTGTCAACTGATAATATCAGGCAATCTTCAGAAATGCAATTGATTGAAATTCAGTCATTTGGATATCGCTACATTAATTTTAAAGGGGTGAAGTCATGCCAAGAGCTGAACAAACTGCTGTACAGGAGTGCTCTACACCAAGTAGCCAAAATAATATACAATTAAGTTGAAAGCTTCTTCCTAACTTATAAAAAGCTTGCTGAGCAGAAGATAGCCACATGAAGAGGTAAGTTCAATAGACACTATTCTGATCTGCAGCACAAAAAGGCAAATGACATTTGTTGGAATTACCCTTCTTTTTTCAAGGATAAGAAAGAAGAGAATTATCATCTACCTGTTCTATAAAATACAGCAAAATGGAATATCCAAAATTAAAATGAATAGGTTTTCTGCCACACGTAAACAAGCCAATTATTATGACTATTATCTTTATGCGTAATAGAATAATTTTCAAGCGCTGTATGGAACTATGATTCACAATTTAACTTTGTCAAATTACGGTTTGCAATAACAAGTGTTAGAGGTACGATTATTGGATTGTAAATAATTTCAGTGCACCAATAATGTATTTAACATCACAGCAATATTTCTTTATAACTCGATTTCTTATTATTGATTTCAGGTATTACAAATATGATGCAAGAATTTTAGTGATAATAAAAATGTAGTGACTTAAGACAGCCATTTAGTATTTGTCAGAATATTTCCCCCTTCTGTTCTATTTTGCTGTTAGACTACAAATTTATTTATTTTAGTTTATTAATAATTGCTCTATGATGTTTTTGTTGCTTGATCCAGGCCACTGCAGAATGATGTGGGTACCTCCTGGAGTTTACCCTCACTGTTCCCCATGAAACAGAGTGAACTGAACAAATGAGGACCTTAATCTTTCAGGGCAGTATTCAGAAATCCTATGGCATATGAGTTCTAAAACCTGACAAGCAATTCAGAGAGCTTGTTAAAACTTTAAAACTTATAATGGGTTTGTTCAAACAAGCATTTGAGGTAGCTTGAATGGTTTCCACCAGTTTACTGCTGGTGTGTCCACTGCCTTGCAAACAAGCCTTAGAGGTAATGGAGAAAATGTTTTTCTGCACCTCATAGCACAGCCATGTGCTGCTGCTGAATGCTCTGGCATAGAAGTGGCTTTGTGCCTGTAGATTAGTGACACACATGATGATTAGTCATATCAGGCAAACATCCACCAACTGTCAACACAATAGCAGTGCCAAAGCTGTTTTTGTTGGTGCATTTTCATAGTACATCACTCAGCTCTTGGGGCCTCTTCCCCCTTACTGACAGCTCCAAAGACCTGCAGGATTGGAGATTTCATACTCCTTGGGAGGTCATGGTATGGGAAGGAGCTGCTGGTCTGAGTGCAAAGATTATAATGCTGCCTGTTTGATAGGAAGTCCCATGGCAAAGCAGAGACAAGAGAGGCTTTCATTGCTTGTGCTGGAGTAGCCCTAGGCTGTGTGGAAACAGCTTTTGGTCTGAGTTGCAGGTGTGCAGGGCACCATTCTGCATATTGTCTGGCAGGCCTGGAGACTGAGCTTAGCCTGATGGGGAAAGAG
This sequence comes from Xenops minutus, assembly GCA_035221455.1. Classification (NCBI taxonomy): domain Eukaryota; kingdom Metazoa; phylum Chordata; class Aves; order Passeriformes; family Furnariidae; genus Xenops; species Xenops minutus. The sequence continues at coordinate 29,891,030 of JAWWEE010000085.1, forward strand.
CAAGAGTCTCTCCAAGTACTATGTCAGGGAAACACCAAGGAGATGCTGATTCCTGCTCTGTTGTGCAGCTTGTAAAGGGTTGTTAAAGGCTGCAAAAGATTCAGAGAGGAAGCACGTAAATGCCTCATCAGCCAGAGAGCACACTTCTTCTGGGAGAAGGAAGAGGTCTGATTTATCACCTTACTGAAAACAAAGCTGAGAAGTAAGTCCCAGCCTGTGTGAAGAAAAAGCCCTGTCCTACAAGACAAGACTTCTAGTTTCATCAGGTCAATGGTCAAATAGGGAGCACAGATTAGTGTAGTTCAAACTAGGACTCACAGAAGATGGAAAAACATGAAAAATAATTAGCTGCTGGATGAGTACAGTGGGGGAAGCAGACTGTTCTCAGTTTTTCTGACTCTCAGGCCTTCAAATTATGTGGAAGAGGAGGAGATGTCTTTACAAAAGAACTGCTGTAGTTTGGGAATCTATTTGGGAATTTGCAGGAATCACAGGTGACATGATCCAGCCTGTGTTATTCAGGAAGTCAAATAAATCTTCATCTTTATCCTTAAAGATCAATGTGAAAACACCTAGTTGCCTGGTTTTGCCAGATGCATTAAAACAGGTTTTGTTGTTCTTCAGCAGTTATTCCCAACTCCACAGGCAAGGACCTCACAGAAGAGAAAGGCTCTCATAATGGACACTGCTCACCATGCAGACCTTTATCCCTGTGTTATACAAACCTATAGATTTTATGGATCATTGCAGCTATGGGCACTCCCAGATGCCCCAGCTCATAGTTGCCACAATATTGCCCAATTATCTGCTGCCATCTACGTATTTGCTCTCAAGATGCTGAATTACACAGAATTTTTAAAAACGGGGGTTGAGGAGGATCAGAAACTATTTCCATTCTGCTCTCAAATAATACTTTTATGCAAATCAATGCCCTCTGTCTGTTCAGTGCTCTCAGATCTATCTACAGACACTAGCAAAGGCAGTTCTATCAAACATATCCTTTAGTATGTGTTCATAGCTGCCTCCTGGTGGAGTTTTCTTCCTGTCTACAGAAAACACAGGTCTACCTGTGTCTTTTCTTTCTTTTTCCATTCTTTTTTCTCCCTCCCTCCCTCCCTCCCTCCCTCCCTCCCTCCTTCCCTTTCTTTCGTCCTTCCTTTCTTCCTTCCCTCCTTCCCTTTCTTCCTTCCTTCCTTTCTTCCTTCCCTCCTTCCCCTAAACAAAATGAACAGTCCTTCAGTTCCTGCTGAAACTCTCTTCTCTCCTCTGGAGAGCACTTTTTTCTTATTCCAGTCCCTGGCAGTCTCTGGGAACGCATGCAGTTCAGGAAAACAGATGGGTTGCAGCCTGTCGGGTCATTCAGTCAGTGGAAAAGTGAATGTTTACACCACCATTTCTCTTCCTTGCTATTTAAAATGGCTCAGTAATTCAGTGGTAACCATCCTGATGCTAGTGTGAAGGCTGAATTGTCAGTCTTGTCATTGTAGTTAAACTGGGAATGTAAATAGAGCCACAAAATACATTAAAAATCCTCCTGTTTGTTGCTCTTCAGCTCCATTCAGAAATTGCTCCATGTTATCAGTAGGAAATGAGCCTGGCATAGACTGGCAGTGTTGGCCAACTGTTGGATTATAAGCACCCTCAGGGAGGACCAAAGCACCTGCATTTTATTCCTAGATATGCCTGTGTATTTGCATATGTCATATGGCTCTCCATGACTAGGTTTCTGTTCTCACTTTTTCTCTCACTCACAGTAGCAAGGGCTCTAAAAACAAGGATTTCACTCCTAGCATCTTTCTTCAGTAGAGTTGTGGTTTTTGCTGAGGCTTCCTTTGTAACTCACTGTCAATAAGTATAAGCAATCACCCTTTGAATAAGCATTTCCTATCTTCAATTTATCTTTTTTTTAAAAAAAATTATTTTCTGCATGTATCTGAGATAACTTCTATGGGCACCCTTCTTTAACCCTCACTGAAAGCAGCATGCAACAACCTGTAAAAAGTAGAATTGTTTGCACACAAACGACATTTATTGACTTTCTAAAACCTCTGAGCATTGCTTAAGGGTAACATTGTTTTAAAGGGCTTACACCAACTTGTTCTCGTTCTGTCCCGTGAGCACACAAAGTACCAACGTTCTCAGTAAACAGTCATTTTTCTTCACAAAACTGAGGTAATTCTAACTTCCAAAGAGACTGAACAAGGATCACCCACTTGGAAAACATAAGATTCACACTTTAGTCCCCACTTGACTGATAGCAAAGAGACAATTGTTGCAGGGGGATATTGAGAGCTTTCCTAATATTTAACATAAACCTACTCTGGCACAGCATCATGCCATTCCCTTGGGTCCTGTCACTGATCATCAGAGAAGATACCTGTGCCTGCCCCTATTCTTCCCCTCATGTGGAACCTGTCAACTGCAATGAGGTGTCCCATCAGTCTCCTCCACCCAAAGTCCTTGAGTCACTTTCCTGACAGTGAAAACACTCCTCCATCACCTGCTAAAGGGCAATAGGGTGCACTGAATCAAATTACCAAAGACCACCCCCTTTTTCCACTCCTTTGAATTAAAGCAAAGCATCTCCATGGATAGGAACATTTTCCTGCTATTTTCTCTTGCAGTTGGTAGCTTTTTCTATTCCTGCCCACCTCAGTGGTAGGTTAGTGAAAAGTGCCAGCAACAGTTCTCAAGGAATAGCTCCAGAGACAGCACCAGTTACCACCAACTCTAGATCCTACAACACACTATTATATTGCAGCAATCAAAGTGCCAGCAAGAGAACTAGATCTGTGTTAATGGGAGTACAAAGAGGTCTCAGGTTCTGAAACAGGGAGATGCTTAAACTTTTCTCTGCTGTTCTCACAAGCTGGAAAAGAGCATGCCTGGCTATCTTCTCAAAGAAGAAGCTGCTGGAAGAAAGACAAGGCAAGGGAGTTGGTTGTTCACTGGGCATAAGATTGCCCATGTTCTCCTGGCCAGAATTGTCCCACTCTGCGACATGTTGGAAAATCTTGCTCATAGGATTTATCAGCCCTTGCAGTAGAATGAGTCTGAGTTCCCTGCAGCTCTCCACACCCAGCCTATTGATGCCCTTGGACATTACCTAGCCTTCAGGACAAGAAGGCATAATATGGTCTACACATACCCCTTTGCCTCAGGTCTGGAAGAACAGACCTTTCTGACTTGCCTCATGTACATGAATTTCTTCTCTACGCCTCACTCTTTCAACACCAAAGATGGCACAAGGGCAAAAATATTATAGATGTTACCAAGTCCAGCCTGTTGGTTAAAAGTTTTAAAGTTCTCCACTTGAAACCCCTTAATTTTTGTATTTTATGTCATCACAGAAGATTGGAAATCTCTGGAGGTTCAGAGATTCCAGATACTCTAAGCCAATTCCCTCAAATCATAGCGTGGTGACTGTCGAATGCAACACTTACTCAGGAGTATTAAGTCTCTTACTAGCTCCCTGTCTCCAAGCTAACTTTGCACAGGCAAAAACTAGTAAACTAATTGCAATGGCACAAATACACATTGCATTTCTCAAATGCATTTTTAGCTTGGCCATTCCAAATAAATGCTATTCCCTCAAGGTTATGAGTAAAATCCTCTTAGCTGATTTCAAACAGATGACTCAGAGGCTGAATGCAAGCCTGTCTTTCCTACTGTTCTAAATTATTGTCACTCCTCACTGTTTTCAAGACATTTACAGTCTAGTAGTACAGCAGATATTAATATACTACCACAGCCTTTCTGATTGCTTCCTAATGTCTTTTCCTGGTAGCACATATTTTCAATCCAAATATCTACAATTAATGTGATCAGATTATGTCTACAAACTATCAATTACTGGCTGGCTAGAGACATATCAAGACAACGCTATTTCTATATGTGAAGGTTACAGTTTTGTGTGTGTAGACTGCAAACAGGAAATTCGAACCTGTCCTCTCAGATCATCTCATCACTTTTTTTTTTTTTCCCTAGGTTTTTATAACTGTAAAAATACCTTTCCTTGTGCATGAGATTGGGGAAGGTGAGGTGAGGTGAGGTGAGGTGAGGTGAGGTGAGGTGAGGTGAGGTGAGGTGAGGTGAGGTGAGGTGAGGGAGGAAACAAACTGCATAGTATTGCTACAATGGCTTTAATCTACAACTCACTAGAAAGTAGACTATACCCTATATAAAGACATCTTCATTTCATTTGCCTTTACCCTTTGTTGCTTACATACATGCACCAAAAGACATATGCTCCATTCTTGTTTCATCCAGATTCACAAAGAGTTTCACAGAGTTTCTTTCCCAATGCCTTACAAATACCCAGCAGTAGATGGAGCCTGACTTTATAGCTTTTAACACTTTAGAGACGTTGTCTTCACAATAACTTGGGGAAAAATAGAACAGTAATACCAAGTATTTTTGTGACAGACAGCAAAGCATAGCGTTACAATACCAGCAGAAGCCCTAGAGAATAAAGGTATCAAGGAATATTAGAGCATGGGGCAGCATCTGCCTAGGTAGGACGTCTAATCAAGTATTTCAAAATGTCTCAATTACCATGTCTTTGCCCAGAGGACAATGTCAAATGAGAAGATGATGTTCAGGTCAGAACAAAGTGTGTTTTTATTTCTACTTTCCATGACTAAAGTATCCATTTGTTTCAATAGGCTATTTTTGAGAACTGTTTTGCTTAAGTTCCCTTTCAGATTTCAAAACTCTTTTTCTTCCTCTTTTGTTTTCTTAAGCAGTGCCTTACTGGAGCAGGGTGTCCCTTTTCTATATTTGCTGGTCTGGTAATTGGCACAACTCCCCCTGTTTCTGACATAAGATGTTATAAACAGAAAACTTTAGAAATACCTAGACAAAGAGGAGGCTTCAGACATACATGTTTCTCTCTGATGGACTGATGGGAGAAAACCTCAGTGTCCAGATGGGAAGCACAGGATCATTGTTCACATGTGTCCTAACTGTGGGAAGAAAAGCATATTCCTAGAGGCAGCAGACTAAGAAGGGTACCAACTACATTTATTTGTTGCTTAAACGTTACAAGTTTACTGGTGGTATCTCAGCTGAATTCTGTGAAACAGAAAAACCTAAATATGATTCTATACTACAGGTGCCAGCTTTGAAATAAACAATTTCATGAGCTCTAAGGACATCGAAACTGTTGATTTCTGCACAGTTTGTAGGAGCAAGTTTCAGAACAAGACTATTTGGGTTTTTTTCCCAGGCTATTTTCTCATGATGTGAAGTCACAGAGTCACAGAATGGTTTAGTTGGAAGGGAGTTTTAAAGTCATGTAGTTCCAATTCCCCTGTCATGGAAAAAAAAAAAAAAATCATTATAACTTTGAGAAACAGTGTTGATCCCAATAAAAATCAGTGTTGTCTATAAATTAATGATATAATTTGCAAAGCCTTTGAGCACAAGATAATTTAACCCATGCTGATCTTATGTCCACTGTAATGACATTGAAACAACCAATCTCTCAATCAAAAAATCACAAAACAAAACAACAAAAAAAAAACCCCACAAACAAAAAAACAACAAATAAACGCCTTTCAAATTAATATACCATGACACCTGTTTCTGGGAACTAACAAAACATATCTTCTGGAAGTGGGAAGCTTCCAGTAAATTATTGCACATGATCAAGAGCTTTTAGTACCACAAGTTGAATTGAATCAAATATACGAGCAAAATACATCTTTCAGTGGAATATAGTGTGCAAAGAGGTGTAATATCTATGTGAAGAAAAGGAAGTGAAATAAAATTAAATTAGCTATTCATTTAAAGATTTCACAGTTGCGATGGACATTTAAAATAGCAAACAAATTTTTTTACTATTTTGCTTTTCAAGAAGATATTTAGTTTGTTCTCTTTTTCACAACATGAATTAAAATCCAATTAAATGCAGAGATAAATTTAGAGCTAACTTCACTACCCTGCTCAAATCTTGTCACAGGGAACTTCCCCATGGAGAACTGTATGAGGTAGCTACTTCCAGCAGGTTCTCCTGCAGCTGCAACTTCTGTCCATAGATTGCAGCAGAGCTTGTTGTCAGGGTCTTTTATCTAAATAGTTCTTTGAATTTCAGGCATTTCAGAGGACTCTGTTGCTAGATTTTTTTCTTCTTTAAAATTATATCTTCATCTAAGCCTTTTAATAAAAGCATTTTGGTAAAATCTGCCTTTTTTGACCTGGTGGTAAATTTCATAAATACCAGTTTGCATAACAAAATACAAGATTTGTATTGGAAGGACAAAAAAGGTATATCTCACTTTTCACAAACAACACAAAAAATATTGATAGATTTTGACAATGAAAACACTGGAGTTTCCTAGGAAAGGGGAAAAAAATAGAAAATGTTCTTTAACAGAACAACTGAAAACATATCTTTCACCATCTCCTTTTTTGTCCCCTAAATTATGAAAAATATTTTTGCCAAAATTTGCACAGGTGTTCCCTAAAAACGTTTCCTAGAAAGAGAAATTGCATTAAATGGAATAACTCATGTGCTAACAAATGAAAATCCTTTGTATGCTTAAGTTCTTGACAGATGTGAGCTTGAGTACTTTGCTCAAAGCAATATGAGAAGCATTTAGCAGCTTTGTAGGTCAGACTAAAGGCTTTTGTATCCCAGGGGTGAAAACCAAAACCCATCCTTTTTTGTTGTGCCCACATTCTTTACTCTGCATTCACTGGTAAGAGCTTCTACATAATACTTCCATACAAGCAGCTATAACACATTTTCCAGAAGGAGACATGAACCAGTAAAACTCTTAAAGCAGTATTTTGTTTAGAATTCCCTTTATATGACCAATTTATCTTCTTTCATGACTTCAATTACTTTTATTTTTAAATAGGGCTGAATGACAAATTTCATATTCTATGATGTTTTGCATTATTCAAGCTAACAAAGAGAATCAAATTCACACTGGAAGCTTGATGTTCTAATTAGATGATTATACTAGCATTTCTCATTCAACCAATTCTTTCATTACTGGGCCCAATGTAACAGCATACCAACAGAAAAAAAAAAAAAAAAAGGCTTTTGTAATGCTTAGTTCATTGATATATAAATAAATTTGATCAAGGAACAGTGTTTTAAGGCTGTGGGATATTTAAGAGAGTAGAACATTAGTTTATGTTGTTCTTTACTGAAGACAAAATATTACACTGATTAGATTATTATCTATTTATAAATAGAATCTTAGAATCATCAAAGTTGGAAGAGACCTTCAAGATCATCTGGTCAAACTATCAGCCCAGCACTACCACTGTAACCTCCAAACCACTAAACCCCATCATCCAGTGCCAAATCCAGATGCCTCTTGAATTTGTAGATTTCTTTTTGCAAAGAAATTTTATATTTCTTTGTAAATATGATAAGCAATGAAACTATCAACAAAAGCCTATATTATGAGTCAGTATAATCACTGAGTGGGAAATGGATAGGATGGGGCTTCTGGAGGACAGTTAAATAAAACTCAAACCTTCAAATTTATTATTATCCCATCGGTTTATGTATCTTTACTGCACTCTTTCTAGTGTGACCTTTATTTTCAGGAAACCTGCCAGCTGACCTGAGTTGCATTATGGAGTACACAAAGGGATTCAGACCAAGTGTTCACAAAACACTCAGGGAAATAATTGACACCAAAGATCTAGGCCTTGAGCAGCACCATTTCAGACCTTGTTCTTATCTACCTAAGTAATATACCACTTAATTCCAAGGATAACCTTAAAATCCATTAAGATTTCCCTGAAGGAGGTGCCTAACAGAGCTTGAATTAATAAACTACGCCTAAGGCATTTTCCTCTAAGTCATATTTAGAGGTCCCAATGAAGGGGAAAGCTAGGACCAGTGACACTGGGTGCTGAGAGCAGGAGCCAGCCAGGAGTTGCAAGAAAGATCAGAAGCTGTGACTTTGTCCCTCTTTGCCATATGCATGGAACTTTCTTCCTTCTGATTGCAGCCCTCACTTTCCTTTGTCTAACTCTTTCCTGAATGGGTTTCATGAATGCAAAGTTGGTAAGTGTGCCTGCTGAAAAACAACCATTTGGCAAGAAGTCAAGGTTTCAGTGTGACATCATAACTAGTTAAAAAATGTGACGGCTTGAAGCAAGGGGGACAGTGGCAAGGACTCAACAGTGTCAATTTGCTTCAAAAGTCTGAGTTGAAGAATTGCATTTTGCAGAGAATATTTGGTTTTAGGTTTTTCCCTCCTTGTCAGATATAATTTTTTGTGGATGTGGACTATCACGCAGATTTTGGTTTTTTCTCCCTTCTGAATGGTAAGCTGCAAGTCTCGCAATTAGACAGTTATAGATTTTATTCCTATCAAAACATCTTGAAAGACTTAATCTGTACCCTGAAGTTACAGCTCTTTTTACCACCACCATAGCGTTTCTAGTCATTCTCAGTATGAGAAAGGCATATAATTTTCTTAGAAGTAGTCACAACTCTCCTGCCCCATGTTTGTATGGCACCTAGCACTATGGAAGCACTGGTTCAGGACTCTGCACCATCACTGTGGGAAGATTTCACAAATAAATGGAAAAGAAAAGCATATGTAAATGGTACAAAAGATACAGGACATTATTCACTTGTCTTTCTTAAAACTGACCATTTAAAACCCCTGTTTATAATGTAACACCACCATCATATTTTGTGGGGTTTTAGACGGTCAATTTATACACATTAAATGTGTGGGTTTTAAAGCCAAAGCAGACTTCACAGAAAGGGTTATAGAGCATCAGAATGGACTCCCCAGGGAAGTGGTTGGGTCACCATACATGGAGGTATTTAGAAGATGTGTAGATGTGGCACTTAGGCACCTGGTTTAGCAGTGGACTTGGCAGTACCAGGCTTACAGTTGGGCTCAATGATCTCAAAGGTATTTTCCAATCTAAACTATTCAATTATTCTATGATTTAAGCATGCTTCTTGCATAGGATTATCCAGCGAATATTACCTAATGAGGGACGGTTTTATTACACACATCTAGTAATAACGACAATTTCTGTAAGGAAAATTTTTCTTATGTGTATCTTGACAACTGACCTATGAGCTGTGAACTCCAACGGGGTTAAGTCTTTTCTAGTAATTATGGGTAAGTCAGAAAATCTAGTTTAAGACAATCACTCTTATTACTTAATAAGCAAGAAAAATAGGCATAAATCTCTGGTTTGTCTGCTTCAGGAAGGTTCTGGGAATTTGACTTTATCATGAATATATCACAACCTTATCTAACATTCTTAGGTATTTTCTCACTTAGATTAAGATCCCTACATGACTAGCAGCAGGACAAGACCCTGTTTTTGTAGAATTTCTGGAAGCAAGGATGATTTGCATTCACTGAACAAGCTGAAGAATGAATTAGCCAATAGAAATTGAAAGTTTATTTATTCATTTTAAGTTAAAGGGAACAAAGTACTTTGATTATGTGATGCAAACAGAAGGAATAGACTAAAATCATTGTTACATCTCAGGTGGTACAAGTGCCATGCAGCTCACACTGTGTCTCCTTTATTGTAAACCAGGCATGGTCTCCTATCATCTCACAGCTGGTAAAAGCCCATACTCAGAGGGGATGCTCTTGTCACTTTTGATGGTTGCAAAATATTTCAGAGCAATTTTCTTTTTAAAAGTGTGATGTCAGGTGACTTTTACTTTTGTTCATGAAACAATCAAAATCTGACAAAATGGTGCTCTCCCCCATAGTGATATTTTTCACATTTTTTTCTCACTAATGCTTTTATAGTCGTTTAGTTTTTACTTTCTACTAAAAGTTAAAACTTCTTGCTTTATGGGAAGACAAAAATTAAGGCTCCAGTAACCTAACAATCAGATAAAAATTCCTTCCAAATTTTAAAAGAACCTTAACTCAACTGTATGGACGCAAAACACTTTTATTGAAGAATATGATTCAGAAATTCCCACCTCATGTTTTGAGATTATAACTTGGGCTTTCACATCCACACACAGCTACTAAAAATGCCATCCATCCCCAAAATAAAAATACATTCATATTTACTATACACAGTTTTCATAGGAAAAACCACACACATTTGTTGTTTGGACAGGGAGGACAGCCACAGAAGCCCACAGGTTTTCATGTATGGCCATGAGTGTTCACAAAAGAGAGAATGAAAGGGAGCCTGATTTGTAAAGACCTATTCACACACGTTCAAAAACCTTTCAAGTCTAAAGTAATGCTACTTGGAAGAATGCAACTGTGAGGACAGATTTTGTAGAAAGAATATGAGGAACATATTGAACAAATAGCAAATTTTTTTCACCTCTTCTAAACACTCTAGAAAGTAGTGCGGAAGAGCTTTTGCTCAAAATGGTTATGAAAATAGTAAATTGTCAGAACTCTTTTGACCACTGAAAAAAGTCAGCCTGCTTCTTTGCTCAGATTGAGTCAACATTCATCAGTCCTACCACACACGGGGAACCACACCAAATAGAGGGTGAATAAAGTAGGAGAACATGGTATGGTGCACCAGCCAGGACATGGTGTGGAAGAAGGGCACTAAGGCACTGCAGGTGCAAACGGCTAGCTGAGCGGATGGTCAACAACCTCACAGAGAGCTCAGGTATGGTGTCCACCTGGACAAAAGTTGCTTCCTCTGCATGCACAGCAAAGGATGCAGTGACCCAATCAGAGTACCCACAAAAGCATGCAGTGGTCCAGGTTTCAGGCTGCAGGAAGTGTCAGTCTGGCACTGCTGTCAGAGGGCAGCACAGAGAACAGCTGTGTGAAGTGCGATGATCTGCTCCATCTAGTGGCAGAGCTGAGAGATGAAATAGAAAGACTAAGAAGCATTAGGGACTCTGAAGAAGAGATGGACTAGTGGAGCTGCACTCTATCATGCCTTAGACAAATGGATCAGACATCCACTTCTCAAGAAGCAATGGATTCCCCACCTTCTCACCACCAGCCAGAAGGAGGTGACCTTAGGGACACAGGGGAGTGGAAATGGCTGTCTGCTTTGGGCAGCAGGTTAACGCCCTTCTCACCTATCTCACCTCTCCAGGTGACTGTATGTAGTAAGTATGAGGCCCTGGAATCCAAGGACCAGGGAAATGAAAATGTGGATGATGGTCTATCCATGTTGAAGAGGTTGCCTAGAGCATCATAACCTCCCCAGTTAAGAAAAAAAGAAGGGTAGTAGTCATTGTTGAGTCCCTTCTGAAAGGAATGAAGGGCCTGATATGCCAACTGGATGCAATCCATAGTAAGGTGTGTTGCCTCCCTGGGGCCCGGGTAACATCACCGGGAAACTTCCCAGCCTAGTACAGACCACTGATTATTACCCACTACTGGCTTTCCAGGTGGGTAAGGACAAACTTCTAACAGCAGGTCTGTCGACAATCAAGAGGGATCTCAGGGCCTTGGGACAACTGGTCAAGAGATTTGGAGCACAAGTCGTGTTCTCTTCTGTCCCAATTGCAGGGGTTGATGGCCAAGAAACAGGAAAATAAGGAAGATGAATACCCAGCTTTGAAACTGCTGTTACCAGAATAGTGTATAGTAGAAGAAATGTGGGCACTATTTGAGCAAATACCCATAGGAGATTATTTGATCTGTGGAATGGAAACTTTGCTCCCTGCAACAGTTTTGCAGCATGGACCAAAAAAAATCACAGAGTATCCAAACTGCATGAAAATACACTTAAGGATAAACAGAAGCTTTTTCTTTGTCTAAAACCCCACACAGACTTAAGATAAAATACCCAAGATAAAATACCCAAGATAAAATATTGTATCAATTGCACTCCAGCCTAAAGAGAAGTAGGATGAAGGAGGTGAAATGGTCCTGGATTTGTAGACACACTGCCAGACTGTTCATTGCTTTGAACTTTTCTTGATTATTCTAGTCTGTGGAAAATAAGAGGAAACATTACTGAGTTTGTGTGAACATTTTGCAGTAGTAAAAGTAGTTTTGGGACATATAACAAGCAGTAAAGCTGTTTGCAGAGAAAACAGTCTCACTTTCCATTCCAAGGTACAGGATATAAAGCAGGCAGGTATTTCTGGCTCAGAGGAAATTTGAAGCTCAAGTTCTGATTTTGGCCTGAACAAAGCAAAGTCTTGGAGATTCTGTGTGATGTGTGTTAGGACAAAATCTGCTCCAAGAACAGCAGCACTTATATTTCCAAATAACCTCAAGACTTTAGGAGCTTCTTTTTCAGCTTGAACACAGATGATAGCAAAAGAGAGGAAACAGATCCTAATAAGGGAAGGCCCTGAAGTCCCAGGTGTTGTTATGTTACCTTCATTGATCCTTTTGAATGTGGTCAGACAAAAGAATGGGAAATGGACACTCCACACTCCTGTGGGTCAGGGTGCAGGACACAGACTTTACTTGTTCAGGAATGTGCACTGATCTGGAGACAACCCAAGGAGAGCAACAAGCAGTGATTTTCCAGAGACACTCAGCTCTATTGGTCAGTTTTTCAATAAGTCTTACCAGGAGCTTGGCTTTACAGAAACTTAATTGCCAGTAGCTTCCTGGGGTTTTTTTTAAAACGTCTCCATAAATTCTGTATTTGTTCTGTAACTTGCAATACTTGCTTTGCTTTTTTAAACATTATAATGTAGAGTTTTAAAGACAGTTTTCAGATCATCCTCTAACATTCTTCGTATTTTTCTACAGGACCTTTAATTTCTGTTTAGCTTTCTAGATAGTGGATATAAATAGGTCAAGAAAATGCAAAAGAAGTGCAATTTTGCTCAAAATCAGTTATGTTCTGAATACTTAGGCCTAATTAAATCTATTTGTTTTAACATAGGGTAACTGCAAAATATTTTTGAAAAATTTTTCATTCTAAGGAATGAATGGATCATATAATTTTATTTCTCCAGTCCCAGGTGAAAAATCACTTTCTAATAAATATATTAATCGAGAAAAAATATATCATCTAGTTCTATGTTCAGTAGTTTTTTTTACTGAGGTGTGTCAGCACAGCTGCAGAGTAATGTCAGGCCAGTGTTTTAAAAAGACAGGTCTTCAAAAACATCTTTCTCTGGGGAAGAACATAGTCTAAATAGCAATTTGACTTTATCAGCTCAGTAGTAAAGCAATGCAGATGTCCAACCTCACTGCTTGTGTATGGGGGGAGAAAAAGAATATATTTTTTTGTATCAATGCTCAGGATTTAGAGAGGGTGGGTTTTGAAAGATCCACTCTTACTACCGCTTACCACAGGAAAATTAAAAGCAAATCTAATGGGGTCAGAATAAACTTTTGCTTTGATTAACAGTTCTTTCACACACAGTTTAAAGTTTAGAGGTGCTCACGGTGCTTAGTCAAGGCTAAGACATCACTGTCCAGCATTTAGTGCCCTATAGACTGCACCCTATAGTTACAACATTTTGGTCCATGTGATTGCATCCTCATTATATTGTCTGGCAATTTCTACTTGAGCCTTTCTGGCCTCACAACATGGAAGAGTCTCTGACTATTTATTTTCACTGCTGCAAATGAAAAACATTCACCATAGTGATAATTTTCCAACAGCAAAGTCCACAGAACCAATGTAGCACTGGTGTCTCATGGTGTTAAAAGAATCTACCAGGGTCCATTCTTTTAGCAGGTGGCACTGATTTAGAACAATAGTGTGGAAATAAATACACTTTCCTGCCTTCAGCTTAACAAATGCTGTTGAGTAAGAAAACAAAAACATCTTTATCACAGCCTGAACTAGACTCTTCTGCTTCTTCATTCCTTCTCATGGTTGAAAAATAGAAGGAAAAAACCCCCCACAATTATAAATCTTCTGAAAAGAAATATCTTCATCTCTTAGCTTTCCTTCTCTACTCCCTAAACAGATTAAATAGCTGCAGTAATCACTGAGCTACATTCAATACACCTCAGACAAGTACAGTAGGAAAACACCTCCAAGTGAGGTTAAGACACAAAAACAATTAAGCTGTATCCCAATGGGCTAAGAGCAGTTTAAAGGGAAGGCAGCAGCACAAGGCTTCCCTTGGAAAGTGTCCTTCATACACAATCCCATCTGCATAAATAATATCGGATTTGGGCGTGCCAGTACCAGGGACAACCTGGTACCCAGAGGGCTAACATCAGTGCAGAGGGAGCCCTTGCCAGGCAGCAGCCTTGACTGCTTTATGCAGCCACACAAGTCTGCAGGCAAGGATGTCTTCAAAGCTTTCCCAGGCTGCAAAGTCTCCAAATCAAAACAAGAACCAATTCACCTCCACACTAGTGCTGCCAGCTGGTCCCATTAAGCTAGTCAAATTTTCAGATACTTCTACTCCTTTAAAAGCCATGGGAACATTTATTGTTTTTGATTTTTTTTATTATTTTTTCCACAGTGAATCTGAGGTAGACAAGCAATTATAAACTGCAGAGGTATTTTCCACTGGCTATGTGTTTTCAGATGATGCTTATGGACTTTGAAAATCAGATCAGTTCAGTCTGCAAGTACTGCACAGGAGTGGTTCCTTCTGTTTGACTCCAGATGCCATCACCACAAGAACTGCACCAACCCTCTGTTTTCTGAAGACCACCTGCCTACTTAGCTGCCAGCTTTCAGACTAATGGCTTGTTCTGGCTGGGAATCCCAGGTACAAGCCACCACCTGTGGTAGTAAGATACAGATAGTCTGAGTATTTGCATCCTAGCAAGGCTTTTCATAATGAAACAGCACAAAGGTTGACTTTCTTAGTATCACACACAGCAACAGAAATACTTTCACTAGAAAACATAAGCCTTTTCTCAAAAAGATACTTTAGCACTGCTAGCACTTCAAAGACATCTTTTATAAAGGTACTTTTGTTTTTGTTTTTGTTTTGTTTTTTTTTTTTTTTTTTTAAAAAGGAAATATTTCTGTTTAAATTCTTCTTCAGTGCTTAAGCAATCAAACATAACTGATAGTTGTAAAGGAAAGTTTGAGGATCCAAAATGATTCTGAACTATGGGCTTTCAGAGTTGCTGGGGAAAAGAGACTGAAAACCTGGTCTCTTAATTGCAAATATTTTTTGCAGCAGAAACATCTAATGACACATCAAACTGCTTTCATTGCTTGCACATGTGTAGTCTCATTGGTATATGCCACATCATGTAACAGTGAATGCCCAGCACTGATTTAGACATTCAGAGTTTAAATCATCTTCTCAGTAAGCTCAGAAACATGCTTGGGAGAACTCCAGACACATATCCATTGCAAGGAGGCAGGCATCTAATGGGTGTTGACAACACCTGTGAAGGTTTGAGTTGGCTCTCTCCGAAACCCAGCTGTTGACCACACAGATTCCACCCCCTCCAGAGAGAAAGGAAAAAAAGTACCAAATTTGTAGTAAATATATATATATATTCACATATATTACAGTTATATACAATTAAACACTATGAATACACAGAACAAGAATTCCAAACAAGCCCAAAAGGGAAAAGGGGGGAAAGGGAAAGGGAAAGGAAAAGGGAAAGGGAAAGGGGAAGGGAAAGGGAAAGGGAAAGGGAAAGGGAAAGGGAAAGGGAAAGGGAAAGGGAAAGGGAAAGGGAAAGGGAAAGGGAAGAGGGACAAAAAGGGGTAAAACCAAAACAAACCGATACACACACACTCGTAAACTCAGGGAAAAGCTCAATAAAGCAACTAACAATAAATTCTCACCAAACTCCCCTCAAGAGAACTAGATCCTTCACCTCCACACGCCCATGACAACAGTTCCTCAGACAGCCCTCAGTTCACATAGATAAGAACCAAGCCGACACACTGAGACCTGATGTCCTCCAAACACTCAAAAAGGAAGAGAGAGGAAACCTTCCTTCTTATCTTTATATACAGCTGATTATGTAAAGGAATGTTGTGGAATACTTACTAAGTTATAACCCTGTTATCAGGGAATGCCTAGACCAAAACCAAGAAAACTAAACCACCACCACACCTGAAAATTTTCAGGGACAAGTCACAAGCAGAGTCCCATTGGCTTCAAAGACTTGAAGAAAAATGGAATAAGGGTAAGTTTAAAATTATAAAACCAGAGATTGGAAATTTATCCCTCATAAATACCTGAAGTCTATGACAAACCTGGAAGACAGTCATGTGCTATGCGCTTACTCAGGCTAATTGTCTTTTTAACTATGACAACAGCAACTGGTTTAGAAGTCATCTTTGAAAAATCTCTGGTGAGATTGAGAACAGAGTGATTTTGTGAGTTGAGACATGAAACTGAAAATCAAATCTCTAAGAGAGAAGAGAGATTCTCATAAAACTGTCCCTCCATCCTGAATGACAATACTATCTATAACTTATAAGTCTTCTAACACCTTCACTCAAATATGTTTCAATTTTTAGGCATACAGCAGCAGTCATAAATGTTTTGCATGCACACAGGGTAGTCACATCCAAAGATATGGTCTCTAATGACTCGGTCAATGTCTCCAAACCGCGGTTTGAGTTCTGTCTTCTCAGAGACAACTGTATCTGTCAGCTACACCAAATACCAGGATTCTCAGAAGGCTTCAAGAATTTTTGGCTCATTTCTCTTGTTAGGACTCCACCTCTGCATTCAGTCACAGTTGCATGTTACCATTTGCACACCATGGGCATTAAGCATGCTATTTGTACCCATCCTTTGAAACTGCCAGAAAACTCTTTTACAACTTGGCTTAAAAACCCAGTGGTTGCTGTATCCCTTATTACAATTACGTTTCATTCCAGCTGTTGTGATAAAACTTTCAGAAAGTGGTAGATTCAAAGATCAGTACTCATCATATAGAGCTTGGTCCCAACAAGAGTGATCCACTCTTGCCAACAGACAAGGACTAGGGATGAGGAAGTTCAGGCAGCAGGAATCTGCCCTGTATGCTTTAGAGCTCACTGGAGACATACTCTTCAGGAGCATTCCCATGTAAGAGCCAGATTGCAACATACTGCAGCCCTTAGCAAAAATAAAGCAAAACACCTGAAGACTAACCCTGAAACAATTCACTACGACCTGTGTTTCCTTTGGACTGATGGACAAATGGAGATACAGTAATACAGAAAGAAAACACAGTGCTCTGACACTTCTACTTTTGGCTGAGTTTCTGAGCAGTGACAGAGAAATAAGTAAGAAGTTAATGGTTGCAGTTGGAGGAACTAATCCAATGTTGCAACTCTCAGCATCTTTTAGGCTTTTTGTTTCCATGCCCAAGCAAGAATAAAATAATGGCCACAGCAGGCTGGACTCAGGGTTGACTTATGTCCTCCTCTGCCTCCAAAGCACATGCTGTGAACACTCAGCATATCCAGAGGACTGAACAGAGCATCAGAGGCCCAGCCCATCTGTCCCTCTGACTCTGAGGAGCCCTGGCTGCTATCTCAGGTACACAGAGCTGAACATATGTCCCTTTTCCCTGTCTGTCTCAGGAGTGACTAAGCTTAGTGTGAAATGAGGAAATATCACACTTCCCACAGAGATGAGTGACAGAAGGATTCAACCCTTTAATTGCACCAGATGAGCTTTAAGGCAACATCTTGGTAATAAATGTTAAAAGTATTGCCAAGACATGGTGCCTGTGGACCAGAAATCAGAGAAAGCAGGGCATGGGAAAAGTGATGACTGACAGAGGGTTGTCAGGATGCCTCTGCTCTGACATTCTTTTCCATTAGTCTAAAGCAGAGTTTGAACTTGATTTGAAATCAGGTGAGATGCCTCTCCTGAAATCAATGTCATGGAATAACACCCACACTTCATGCGCACATGGAATTTCCAAGTAAGGAAAACATAGAGACAATGGGGCTGATCCCTTTTATTCAATCTGCTAGAGCAATACATTACAAATTAAATTAGCAGACCTAATTTGACTTATCTGGCCTTGAATGAGTTTTAGATGTCAAGGTATCAACTTTACAGAAATTTACTTCTGAAGCTAAATGTTGCCTTCACCTTTTTTGAGTTCTTCACAGTTAATTGATTTTACCACTGCATATTGAAGCACCCTTTTCTTCTCTTTTCCCTCACTGTCTCTTGACTGTCTCTTCTGCTAAACAGTGTCTCTGGTGAAGAAATTAAAGATAGTGTTTTACTTTAAATTCACATGCCAACAATACAGCAGTATCTGATAGCAAGAGAACATTCAGCAACTGACATGCAAAGAGAGATTGATTTACTATAAATACAGCTTCAAATGAGATAAATATACAAATATTAAATTGACTTTATACAAAGAAAGCACACAGACAAAAGTCATATTTATAGTCAAAGAAATTTCACTGGCCTGATGATGCATTCATAAGGTTAAAGTGAAGACAGTGGCTGAATGTGACCTAAGTACTTACACTTGAACTCAGAACTGTTCAATCTCACATTAATTATAGCTGTGCCAAAATAAGGTTAGGCACAGCTGAAGAAAGTATGTTCTAGTAATTTACAGTATACCTACCAATAACAGACAGACAAAGAAACCCTGCCAAGACACAATGCTTATTTCAATTTTCTATGAACATGTTTTATTTTCCTTCTGTGCAGCTACTCCCTCTGTACTTTTAGTTTATGGGACAAGGGCATTGTACCCTGAGATGAAATGCTAAACAGATTTACTTCAAATACTGCTGTTACTCTGTCATCCCATTTTTTGTTTGTTCCCCTTATCTGAAGCATGTTATTTTATTCTCAATAAACAGCATAAAAGAATGGAAAGTAAAGCTGTGAGTTGGGACAGCATATCTCTTTTCAAAATACACTTGTATTTTATTTGTCACATGAAACTCAGGAAATGTATACTGTTTCCTTCAGGGGGGAAAAAAGAAAAAAAAAAAAAAAAAGAGAGAGAAGGTCAGTAAAGATCAGTATTCCAGAGAAAATACTGATGGGAGAACTCTTCTAAATATGTATAAACTAAGAATAACTCTAGCTTGAAGCTACTCTGCATGTATCAAAAATCATCTTCATTCCCATAAAATAATAATAATAAAAAGTAGCACTCAGTCGAAACAAAAGAACCTTAAAAACACTCTACAGGTTAAAAAAAAAAAAAAAAAAAAGAATAAAATCCAAGCACTTATAAAATTTCCAGCTTATAGGACCTACTTCAGGACGTTTCTGGATGTAATTTTCTCTCCATCTGTCTTATAAGAGAGAGGAGAGGCTTAACAGTTGCAGTAGCTAATGTACCAGTAAAACATGTCAAATAAAACTCCAGGATTTGGGACATAAATACTTGTATAAACCTTTTCCGCTACTGTAGCTCTGGTGGATCTTTTTCTGAAACAGTATTTATTCATGATGATCTCCATCTGCTCAGGGCAACAGCATATTCAAAGATGAGGGCAGTAAGCATGAGTCATTAACCAAATTGCCATTGCCTATATGTATACCAAACACCTACAGGCCAAATTACATAGAGGTAGCAAACTCATCACTCTTTTTAATTCAGTATAACACAATAGCATAAAGAATTGCACTGTGGGAATATCTTATGGTGAGAAACAAGTGACAAGTGAATATGCATGATATCGAAATTTCTAAATATGGGGGTTTTAGTATTTAGAACTAGATACTGAATTATCTGCAACACAGCACTTCCACCTTTCCAAAAAAAGTGTATTCAGTACTCCATCAGAGCTATACAGAATCCTGCCAAGACTGAACTGAAGGAAACCTGCTCTCTATTCCTAGAATCATAAAATCATAGCATCACAAATTAGTTTGAATTGAAAGGGACCTTCAAAGTTCATCTAGTCCAAACTTTTCTGCAATAAGTAGCGGCATCTTCAACTAGATCAGGTTTCTCAAAGCCTCCTCAAAGACCTGAACACCTGAATGATCAGACAAACACTTTGGTCATCTCTGTAAACAACAGCTGACAGAAGTATAAAGAAAACAACTTTCTCATCTCAATACTCTACATTCACTCTTTATACTTACATACATGCTTGAGTCAGAAAGGGAGCAGTGAACAAGAGTATACATACTAATTCTGCAAACTAATTTTCATTTTTAACAGTTATCCATCCACAAGGTGGGATGTGATTTTTATTTTCCAGGTAGTATATTTCAATTTCTTTACTCCTTTTATCAGTACACCATCTAAATAACAGGTGATAGCCAACATGGGTTCACTAAAGGCAAATTGTGTCTGACAAATTTGGTGGCCTTCTATGGTGAGCTTACTGCAATGGCAGATGAGGAAAGAATAACAGATGTCATCATCCCTGAAAAATGCATTGTGCAATGCATTTGTCACTGTCCTGCCTAAAATCTTTGTCTCCAAATTGGAGAGACATGGATTTAACAAATGGACTACTTAGCAGATAAGACCACAGTGCTAGTTGTGTCCTAGGCTGCATCAAAAGCAGTATGGCCATCAGGTCAAGGGAGATGATTCTTGTCATTTACCCTGCTCTCATGAGAACCTACCTGGAGTCCTGCATCCAATTCTAGGGCCCCCAGCACACAAAAGATATTGGACTGTTGGAATGAGTCCAGAGGAGAGACATGAAGCTAAGAAGAAGGCTGGAGCACCTCTTCTATGAAAACAAGCTGAGGGAGTTGGAGCTGTTCAGCCTTGAGAAGAGAAGGCTTCACGGAGACCTTGCAGCAGCCTTTCAGTGCACAGTGGGCAACAAGAGATCTGGAGAGGGACTTTTTATACAGTCTTGTAGTGATAGGACGAGGGGGAATGGCCTTAAGCTGAAGGAGGGTAGACTTAGATAAGATATTAGGAAAAAATCCTTTACTGTGAGGGTGGTGAGGCACTGGCTGCCCAAAGAAGCTGTGGATGCCCAATCCCTGGAAGTATTACATGGGGCTGGTCTAGTGAATTGTGTCCCTGCCCATGGCATGTGTATTGGAACTAGATGATCTTTAAGGTCCCTTCCAACCCAAGCCATTCTACAGTTCTGTGATTCTATTATCTACTTGGCTGCAATTGTAGGTATGCTCTAGAAGTCAGTAAAAATAACAATTTCAATAGGTAAGTAGGTATGCTGAAGTCCTAATAAAACCAGCATAGAAATACTTGAGCTTGTGATCTCATGGAAAAAAAAAAAAAAAAAAAAAAAAAAAAAAAAAAAAAAAAAAAAAAAGATGATGCTCAAAACTCTTGCAAGTCTAAGTGGAAGACAGGATCGCATAATAAGCTGTGAGCTGGAGAAAAGAAATGTGTCTTAAAATTTGCTCTTTAAGGACAGCAAATACTCAAAAAGAACCTCCAGTCACTAACATTTACACAACACTAGACAGAAATGTCTGGAAGTTTTCTTATTTTCAAGTAAATTTGCAGTGAGATAGGTGAGTTGCAAATGTCAAATAGTGTATTGCATCAAAAAGTCTTATGACAGGCAGAAAATCTCAGCATTTGCTGAGCAGTAGCTCTCCCATACATTCTTACAAGTTTCAGTCCTCCACTATACACTGAACAAAGGATCTAGCTATAAAGCATGTCAGAATCAGTACCACTCTTAAAAGCAGTAGATGTTATGTTGCATTCTGGATGATTCATGTACAACCAAACTTTAAGATCACAATTTCTTGGGAATTCCTTTCAAAAGGGAAGAGGCACTCTGCAGTATGTACCAAACAGCCTGTTCCCCATAGAATGGACAGCAAAGACAGATAACATGAAGATGAACCATGAAATCTGACTGACATAGAGGAGAGCATCAGCTGAACTAGGTGCAGTGAACATATCCTGCAAGTCTGAAACTCTTTCCTTTCTCTGTGTGCCAAAACCCACTTGCACTAGCACAGCAACGGGACAGCTCAGATCTGCTGCATGCACTAAAAACTCTCCCAGGGAAACATGAGCTCCTTTTCATCTCACATGAATCATGGTTGCAGAAGACAGCATACACCATATGCCTGAGGACATCTGTCACCTACATAGCAGGCTGGTCAGAAATGGTTGACACAAGTGCTGTTTATTGTGCTTATATGAGCCAGAAACACACTAAGTCCCAAAATCCAGCAGGAGTATAGATAAGAGTGTTGTACATGTCGATCTCATTGAAAGCTTACTTTAGGTTGAGTTTTTGAACTGCATTACTGAGCAACTGATCTAAAATATTGTGTTCCTGGTTATAATTAGTAATCAATCCTAAATTTGGCATTTTGCTATTTTTTCTTTCACTGATGACTGAGCTCTTGGACAGACTGTAAAAGTTTCCTTGGAAAGATCAGACTCAGACAGGTGGGAGAGGATATGGAAATCATGGACAGGAAAAAAAAAAAAAAGAGAGGATTTTCATTCTGACTTCCTTCCTATGAAAGAAAAGAATGAAACCAAGAGAAGAACGTTCAAACTGGAAAAAAAAATAAATTAGCCAAAGTAAACCCACCCCCACCAAACAAACAAACCCAAACAAACTACAGTCCAAAATGTGTAAGTTTTGAATGCTTTCTTTATTTTCAAAAAACAAAACCTGAAGTGACATTAAAAAGAAAAAGTATAAATGAAAAATAGAAAAGTCCAGAGACTAAAGCATACTGCATTTCTAAATCACCAAAAACATTAACCAGCCCTAACCCATATGACCTGGCACAAATCTGTACTACAAAACTACACTCAGGAACTGGTTTAGAGCTTTATTTTTCTGACAGTGAAGATCTCTGCCATAAACAGTCTCATATATACTAATATACCAGTAGATGGGTTCTCTCTGGGTGTGAGATACTTGCAAAAATGCTGAGTTCCCTGTTAGCTCAATGCTCCTAGCCTAAGTACTGCAAATTATTCCAATATGTTAATAAACTGTCCTCTCAACAGCATTCAAGTGAAAGACTTATAAATGTTTTCAATAAAAAATTATTGAAGAGAACAGATAGTCCTTTCATTGTGACCTTTTATTTATCTGAAAATCATAAACCAACTCTGAAAGCAAAAAAAGAGGCAAAAGCCTGGAATGAAGTTAAGTACATTTGAAAGGCTGCAGAAATCCCTGACCTAGCCCTCATGGCTGTCCTTCTGCCTCACCCTAGACACTCATCCTTCTGCTGTGTTTTGCCTCTGCTCAGACTTGCTCCAGCAGACTCTCCTGTTTTCCAAGCATAGCCTCAGCCTTCACCTTTCCTCCTGGCCAAGCAGCTGGCATTTTATCATTCTTGAATTTCTAGCTTTGTATTACCTAATCCTCAGCTCCTCATGCTTCAGAAAAAATCATGCCAAAATCAAAGGCACTAGCTTTGGCACTGAGTCCTAATTCTGCTTCTGTCTGCATCTGGGAAACATTGTACCAGCATGGCCAGCACTGGATCCAGTCTGAGGATCAAGTGCAGGAATAAGTGAGATGTTTAACTAACAGTCCATACAATTGGCTCATACCTGTGCTGAAGGTGTTTGACAGCATTTCAAAATGAAGCTCAGGCTAGGGAAACCAGATCAAACATGGGACATGCAGGTCACAGCATTCCTTTCTATGCTTTTGTCTACTGATGACAGCATACACAGAGCAGGGTGGTCTGAAGATCTCTGTGGTTTTTTTAACAGACATTCATCTGGAATCAGTGTGGTCTTTTCTGAATAAATGATGGCATGGAAAACAATAAGCTTTGCCTCAATATCAGCCCGATTATGTGTGTAGGCAGGAAAGAAATTGATCTTCAAAGCTATAGCAGCAGAGCTGCCTAGAAATTGGCATGCATCTACCTTGTTCTCTACTACACATCCAGAGAGGGCTGTTCTGCTTCTGTCAGTCAGCCTGAAAACTATTTTTGCACCCACAAGGAAATCTTCTGCAATGGGATGATATCAGTATACAATCAGGATGCAACAACAGTTTTGGCATATGGTCCAATTTTGTTATTCATACCCGTTCTCTAAATTTCTATCATCCCATGGAAGCGCTCAGTAAAGGGCAACTTCACTCTACAGAAAAAAAGAGCTGGAAGAAGAAATGAAAGAGAAAGTGTCCCTTTCCACAGCTGGTGACACAAAAATTAGTTTTTCTCAGCCAGTCACCATAGAAATAGATATTACCATGTACCTTTGGCAACTTTGCAAACACCAAGCACAGTGTTGCATTTACATGCCTGAGGGAATGGATGGCATACAGACTGAAGGACCTGGACAGGTTCCAGAGGTGGCCACATGAGAACCTCATAATGTTCAACAAGGCCAACTTCAAGGTCCTGCACCTGGGTTGGGGTATCAATACAAGCTGGAGGATGAACAGATGGAGAGCAGCCCTGCAGAGAAGAACTTGGGGATGGTGGTGGATGAAGGCTGAACATGTGCACTTGCCACGTGGAAAGCCAACTTTATCCCAGCCTGCATCAAAAGAAGCATGGCCAGCTTCTGCCCCTCTGCTCTGGTGAGGCTCCACCTGGACTACTGTGTCCAGATCTGAGATCCCCAGCACAGGAAATTTGTGGACCTATTGGAGCAGGTCCAGAAGAGGGCCACAAAACTGATCAGTGGAATGGACTACCTCTCCTGTGAAGAAAGACTGAGAGTGCTAGGGGTTTTTTTGTGGAAAGAAGGCTCCAGGGAGACCTTAATGTATCCTTCTGGTACCTAAAGGGGGCTTTGAAGATGGAGTCAGATGTTTTAGTAGGGTCTGTAGGGATAGGACAAAGGAGTAATTTTTTCCATCCTAAAAGAGGGCAGATTCAGACTAGATATAAGGAAGATTTTTTTTTTTTTTTTTTTAAATGAGGGTAGCTAGAACGTAGCCCAGCAGAAAAGGACCTTGGGGTTTCTGGTCAGCAGCAGCTGAACATGAGCCAGCAGGTGCTCAGGTGGCCAAGAAGGCCAGTCACATCCTGGTCTGTATCAGCAATAGTGTGGCCAGCAGGACAAGGGCAGGGATCATTCCCCTGTACTCTGCATTGGTGATGCCACACTTTGCGTCCTGAGTTCAGTTCTGGGTCCTTCGCTGCAAGAAAGACATTGAAATGCTGAAGCGTGCCCAGAAACAAGTAATGGAACTGGTGAAAGGTCTGGCAAGGTGGGATTTGGACTCTTCTCCCAGGGAAATAGTGACAGGACAAGGTGCCGTGCTCAGAGGAATCAGGAGCATAGTTCAGCAGTTGGATGGACTATGGGAGGTTCAGGTTGGACATAAGAAAGCATTTCTTCATGGAAAGGGTTGTCAAGAATTGGAATGGACTGCCCAGGAAGGTTGTGAAGTCACCATCCCTGGAGGTGTTCCAGAAATGACTGGACATGGCACTTAGTGCTATGGTCAAGTTGACAAGGTGGTAATCAGCCAAAGATTGGACTCAATGATTTTAGAGGTCTTTTCTAAGCTAAATGATACTGTGATTCTGTAAACACTGAAACAGGTTGCCCAGAGAAATGGTGGATGCCCCATTACCGGAAATATTCAATATCAGGTTGGTCTGGGCTTTGAGCAACCTGATCTAGTTGAAGATGTCCCTGCTCAGTGCAGGGTGGGGTTGGACTAAATGACCTTTAAATGCCACTTTCTATCCAAACCATTCTACACTTCCACAGTCATAAATGAGTATAACTTTGGTAAAGGAAAATACTAACTTCCATCTTGTAACAGGTAGGTTGTTGATGTTATTTATGGATGAAGGAACATGGGTCATATCAACACAACAGATACTCTAGTATAAGAAGGAAGCCTGCAACAGGAGTGCTATGTAAGGGAGCTTAGAAGTCTACATTTCTACATTCCCATTACACTAATATTCATGTTACAGTCAACTTTCTGCTTATTCAGAGGAATGAGAATCACAGTTCAATAGGTGGGTGGGACAGAAACCATCTGCAGTGTATCCAAAATAGTTTCCATAATTACTTCTCAGAACAAATTCTGTCCCAGCATCTCCATTCTCCTCTCTTCATGGGCAATTCCACCACAGGTCTATGACAGCAAAGGTGGCACAGACCTTACAGTACATGCCCTGTGCAAATACATTCTTGACAAGCAGGTCACACAGAGTTAGAAGGGCTGTAAGTACCATCCTCATAAAACATGAAAGTGGAACAATTAGCCAGCAACAAGATTTTGTCTATAAACATCACCAATAAATGTCAGTAAATAAAGGAAAAATCCCATAGCACAGAGGTCTTCTCTTTACCACCATGCATGAGAACTGCATTTCTACCCTTAGCCATCACATCAAGCAGGAAATTATCTTTTTTTTTAATCTCAATTAAAATATTATTACTACTCATAAAACACTTTTTTTTTTTATTCTAGAGACAGTATTTGACTTCCTTATCACCAAGCAATAAATTTTCCATTTTCATAATGATTATCATGAAGCTCTATTTTCTTTTATTTAGTCTACACTTACAGCCATTAACATTATCTCCACTTCATTGTTCTATATTTTGATGCTGGATACAGAGGCTTTGCACAGTTTTCAAAACATTCATAGTTTATATTATTAGTAGACTTAGAAGGGTATCACTTTGCCAGGCAGTCCCCTGAAGTGACTTTGATATTTGTGCATCCAAAGTCAGATACTGCTTCATTACCAGAATTAAATAATCATACTTTAAGTAGGTGGTTGTTCACCATTTTTGCTCTTACTCTAAGGGCAAATAACTCTATGCATCACTTTGATTTTTGTGACAGGTATCAAATGGCATGGCACTTCAGAAAGGTGTGTATCTGTACTCTGTATATGATTAAGTAACATTTTCTTTTATGTCCATCTTGGAACTATGAGGCATTAAAGAGTTTTCCTTTGTTTCAACATTATGATGAGAAACTACCTTCAACCTGATGCCCATTCCACTTTCTCCAGAAGGCTGTTCAAGGCCAGCCTCATCAATATTTTTAAGGAATGAGGCAATTCATAGCACATGTTATACTTTCTAAGGTAAGCTCCTGTCATGCCTTTAAGGTCCCTCAGATTTTCTCAGATATCTTTGGATTAAAAGTGTTCACAAATGGTGGGAGTTCTCAGCAGAGTTTGTACTCTTTCCTTCACAAACTCATTAAATGTGACACACAACACGTTCTCCAAAATACACTATTTGCTTGAGAGGCAACTAGCTTTTTTTGCTAGCTTTATCACTAACCAGGCTCTGATTTATAAGAAGGCTACCCCTAATCTTGATTTCTCAAGGGTCTTTCTCAACCAGAAGCTGTTTCATTTTAGAAGTCATGAGCTTAGTGGTATGCAGGCCATTTATAAGAAACAGGCAGAGCTGAGAAAATAGGAAGCCATTCCGGGCACTAATTAGGTTACCTAGCAAAAACTCATGAGGAGCACTAGGCTATTTCCTTCAATTCTTCTCAAGTGTACAACTGCCAGCAACTCTGAGAAACACATACAGACGCTTTCAACAATGCGTTGAAATTATTTGCTCCGTTTTGTCTTATAACAACTACACTTCTGTTTGGTAGAGCCAACTGAAGGATACAGATCAGCATTTTCTACCTGAAGTATAAATTATTTCTGCAGGCTTGACTTGATTTGCAGCTGTTCCACACTACAACATAGCACCAACTAGCTTTTCCTTCTAAAAATGCTTGTTTTGAGCCCAAGTATCCCCTTTTGCTTTCCATCAATGCAAATACAGAAGAAGTAGTGCTGGAACTGTAATATTACCTTTTTATAAATGATGCAGAAAAACTGTCAGCTGAATTATATGCACCTCTGGATCAAGGGAACAAGGCAAAGATTTAAGGATGATAGAATGCTTATTTTGCATGTGTATGCAAGTATGTCACTGAGGTTCACCCATCATCCTCCTACATTTAAAGAACATTAAGCCTGCAAAGTCAAGCACTCAGAGGCAGAGTAACAAGAATAAAATATGCTTATTAGCTTTAATTCAGCCCACTCATGTGTGAGCAGCCTTCAGTCCCAGTGAAGTGGCTTTATTTTCAAGACAGCAAAAGCTTCAGACAATTTCAAAAGGAAACTAGGAGACCTTTCAAACTATATATCATTATGGGAAAAGTAGTTTTCAGTCTTTGTTTTCTATTTGTGATAGAGCTGCTTTCCATTAATCCTTAAATAGATACTCAAATGTTTCACAGGTTCTGGAAAGGCTGTAATTAATATTCAGCTGTGCAAAGATATAACAGGCTCAGATTCAGAAAGTTCAGGCAAGTACTGCAATATGGAGAAACCAGTCCCTCTATAAATGCTGTGTGACACCAACATCAAGAAAGCAGTCAGGGTAAGAAGCATAAGCCTTGTGGAAAGGTGTGATGGTTCCAATAAATTATGATAAGCTGTTGCTTTCAAAGGTAAGTATTCCCTGTGCTTTCGTCTTTGAGAAGTTGTGCTGGAATGCTGCTTTTGAGAAGTAGTATAGGAAATAAAATGATATTTCTTAAAGGGAGATTAAAAATTAATTCGGCTAGCTTTTTGCTAGCTTTATCACTAATCAGGCTCTGATTTATAAGAAGCAATATGTACCTTCCAGGCAGTATTTTTTAAGTGACTTCCTGAGCTTCAAAACATGGGAGGATGTGATAATTAATATATAGCTCTTTGGGAATGAATGCAGTCAGAAATTAAGGACCTTGCATAAAATTCAGAAGACATGATAATATCTTCTCTTTCTAGTCGTCTTTATGGATAGTTAAATGAGTTTACCCTGACTTTCTCATTGCTTAGACCATAAATTCTGTACTGGCAGATACTGTGTATTTTTGAAGACCAAATCCAATGAGAATGAAATCTTGTTTAGGGGATGGAGAGGCAGTATGGTGAACATGGATGAAAACTGTGAATAAAAATAGTGCCATCAGTGGGATGTTCTGTCACCTACTTTTAAATTTCTAGATTTTGCCCAGGAACAGTTTCATCACCTTGTAACAGAAAACAAACATAAGTGAGGCATCAAAATCATAGATTCATAGAATGGTTTGAGTTGAAAGGGACCCTGAAAATCATCTAGTTCCAAACGCCCTACTACGGGTAAGGACACCTTCCACTAGACGAGGTGGCACAAAGACCTGTCCAACTGGCCTTGAACACTTCCAGGGATGGGACATCCACAGCTTCTCTGGGCAACCTGCGCCAGTGCCTCATGGCCCTCACAGTAAAGAATTTCTATGTAATATCTAATCTAAATCTATGCTACTTCAACTGAAGGCCATTCCCCCTTGATCTATCACTAAATGACCTTGTAAAAAGTTCCTCTCCAGACCTCTTGTTGCCCCATTTAGGTACTGAAAGGCTCCTATAAAATATCACTGGAATCTTCTTCAGGAAGAGTATCCCCAGCTCTCTCAGCTTTCCCTCATAGGAGAGGTACTCTAGCTCTCTTTTTGGCTTTGTGATCTTCTCTGGACTTGCTCCAACAGCTCCATGTCTGTCTTATGCTGATGACCCCAGAGCTGGATGCAGTACTCCAAGTTGTGTCTCATGAGAGCAAATTACAAGAATCACCTCCCTTGACATGATGGCCACACTGCTTTTGATGCAGCCCAGGACACAACTGGCCTTGTGGGTTGCAAGCACACATTGACATGTCTTGTTCAGCCTCTCACCCACAAGGACTCCCAAGTAGTTCTCCTCATGAATAGTCTTGATCCAATATCTGCCCAACCCTTACCCAATCCAACAGTGTGCTCAGGATCACACTGACCCAGGCGCAGGACTTTGTACCTGGCCTTGTTGAACTTCATAAGACTTGCATAGGCCCAGCTCTGAAGCTTGTTGAGGTCCCTCTGGATGGCATTCCTTCCCTCCAGCATGTTGACAGTAACAATGCACTTGCTGTTGTTGGCAAACTTGCCGAGGGTGTACTTGATCCCATCATCCATGCCACTGACAAAGATGATAAACAGCACCAGTTCCAATAGGAACTTGCATTATTAGAATAAGCAAACATACAAA
Organism: Xenops minutus; assembly: GCA_035221455.1. NCBI lineage: Eukaryota > Metazoa > Chordata > Aves > Passeriformes > Furnariidae > Xenops > Xenops minutus. The sequence continues at coordinate 29,920,767 of JAWWEE010000085.1, forward strand.
CCGCCTGCATTCTTTTCTAATAGTGTTTCAGGAGGCAATCACACTAAGAGAGAAATTACAGAAAACAGCTCGATTTTAGAAGGTTAAGTAGAAAGTGAACTACCAAAAAAAAAAAAACAACGGAAAAAAACCAAAAAAACATTATACCTATCCTTACCTTTTCTTACTTTGCAGTAGCATCACAGAGTTATGACTGGGAGCTGGAAATGGAAAAATTGTTGTTATGTTGCATAGCTCACAACAAAGGGCCTAGCATGACATTCTTCTGAAACATTTTTTTTTCTTCAGTGTGTGTTCAAGCCCCTCTACACAAGAAATGGCCTCTGAGCATGAAACATCAGTTATCACTTCTAAGTCAGTGGCTTCTTTACAACTGCAAATCATCTCCATTACACTTCTGCAAGGCATTGCCAATGGGTCAGGCACAGCTGCAAGACAATGTCAGGGGAATCACTGACTCTCCCAGGTGATGGAGAGGACAGTTCCAAGGCTACACAAGCTTACCTCTTAATACTCTCTGAGAGGCAGAGATGCTTCTTCCCATATTAACCTTCAATGCACACAGAAGACATCCCAGCAAGGCTGCCAGGAAGTATGACTGGGAAATCACACAGCATTTGTGAGGAAGCAGTATCTACTCAGAGGGCTTTGGTCCCTGCCCAGGTATGATGCATAAAAGCAGGGCTTGTCCTTGCAGAGTGTTAACTACTCCACTCATCTAAGCACTTGCTGCCAGTGTTATAAATGTTAGCCATCCTCATTGTCTGCGTCTTTATACAAAATATGTGGCACAAATAAATGTGGAGTCATATCTCACTTGCTCCCTTTCCTTTTAACCAATTTCTGCCTTTGCCTAGCTAAGCAAACCAATTATGGAAAACAAGATTTTTCTTGTAATAGGCTGTTGCTCTAACAAATCGTGTATTTCAGGAATGCAATAACTGCTGCTGCTGCTGCCACCAATACTGAAAAGATGAGATTGTGTGGCCACTTTGTAACTATAACATGCACCCCTCTTGATTTCCTCTACATTCTTCAGCAGCAGAATAATAGAGAAAAATAGATGCCTTTACTGACACATTGAAGGGATCCTTTTCCAGAGTTCTGGTTCAGGGATAAAGAAAAGACTTTTCTGTTTGTAGCAATATCAAAAAGATGGTCTTGCAGGCATCTTTATGTTCCCATGGTAGAGTCAAAAATACCTTAGCATGCAGTCCATTCTCTAACAAACAGACAGCTCAGCTGAACTTTGAACTTATTCTAGTAAGTTTTATGCATAAGAGAACATTCCTCAGGAAAGCAAAGTTGTGTTTTGCTTTTTTCCATGGAACAAGTGTCTGGTTGATTAAAAAATAAAAAATCTAGATTATTAACTTATGCTAGTACATTGTATGCTATTTTCCCAGGCAGATCTGAAAAAAAATATGACATCCTCTTATTACTATTCTCTATAAAACCTGTTTATCATTATTAATTCTTTTTCTGGTGCCTTCTGAAGGGAACTACTGCAGTCAGAGCTAGTCTTCAATCAAGAGGAAGATCTGAGCCTCTTCATTTCCTAAAATGCTTAAAATTTAGAGGCAAATTATGGACCAGGCTCACTATTTGAAAACGTAATTGGTGCTTCTGCTATTAGTATTTGAAAAAAATTAAAGTCAGCCTGTATTTCATCAAAATTTTCAAGTTCCATGGTGTTTTGAGTCCTCATAAAAACCTGATATTAACTTAAGTTTCATGTTAGCAGAAAAATCAGTTCAGTTTCAAAAACTCTTGCAGTTCTGGTCAAGTACAACTGGCCATGCCTTGCAAAAGATATTTCACCATTTTTTTGTGATAAAAAGTGGCCAGGTGGGAAGCAGAGACAGAATAGATACATAGTAATGGGTCATTATCTTCTCATTATTCACTAATTCAAGGACTATATCTTTAAATGAGAAATCATGAGGAAATTGCTTTTGGTGACCTCTATGAACAGCAGGTCTGTGTCAGTCTGCAAAGGATGCACACGTATGCCCTTGTCACTTGTATACTCCCCTGACATGATAACCCTGAATCCTGGAAAACTGGAAAACAGTGCAGAATATGCCACAGGATTTGCTTGTTCAAAGTTGATGCTGCATTTCAGGGTTTTGTAAATTCGCCTTGTGAAGGACTTCTTTTTGCTATTGTCCTGAATCAGATAGTATCAGTTCTGCTAAGAGGGAGGCTGGCTGGCATTTCTGCAGATAAACTAGGTGTACTTCTCCCATGCAAAGTTTCCCTAGTTTTTGCCCTAAGCTGGGAAGGAGGTTTGTGTTTTGTGCTTCTAGAGTACCTTGTAGAGTATGGCACATACCCTTCAAATGATGCCAAGATCACCATGGCATATCAAAATTTCATGCAAACTAAACATGCATCCCTGGGAATGTGACAAAGAAAATACACTGTGAAATGGGAGTTTCATGTCAACAGGAGCACTCACTAGTCTATAGCTGACACAAATCAGAGGAATCTGTCAACCAGGAGGTGTTTTGGACTGGACCACACAGAAAAGCCACTGTTTATCAATGAAGCCTAACTAGCATTCCCTTCCCTGCCTCCCCCTATCATGGCAGATAATTCTTTTGACTTCTCTTTCATCTAAGTAAAGCTATCAAATTGTTTTGCTCATGCAGGTGCATCAAAACACTTGTGCTTAGGCAAAGATAAGTTATGGCCAACAGGATTAGTCTGAGAAACAGAGCCTTAATTTGGAAAGTCAAACACAAACTGAAACACAGAAGGTTCGTCATGAATATCAGGAAATATGCTTTTAATGTGAGGGTGGCTGAGCACTGGCACAGGTTGCCCAGGGAGACTGTACAGTCTCCATCCTTGAAGATACTCACAAGATGTCTGAACATGGTCCTGGGCAATCAGGTCTAGGTGGTCTTCCTTGAGTGGGGGTATTGGACCACATGACCTTCAGAGGTGCCTTCCAACCTCAGCCATTCTGTGATTCTGTGATTCTGGCTATGCTAAGTGAGCCAGTTCACTAACTGAGAATGTCTTCTGTTTGACTAGCATGACCTTGGGCCTCTCTGCACATCTCAGTGGAGAAAGTCCTTTTACTTGCCATTGTAAGCCACTTCCAGCTGCAAACAGAGCATTCCCATAAATAGATTTCTTTAAGGCATCTGCTTGACACAGCACAACAAATCAACTATTATGAAAGAAGGTGCAGAAAAATCAAGATTAAGTAAAGATAAGGATGTAATTACTTTTTTTCAGGGTGTCTTCTTATCCTGCTTCCCATCTGCTGTCAAAAAAAGAACAAGTGAGGGATGACTGCAGAGAATAAGTGTTCTTGCCAGTGAATGCTAAAGCAGCAATGCCTAGGCTGTGCAACAGCAGGAGTTTCCTATACATGTGGCTGTTTCCTATCACTCATCTTGCTGGAAGAAATCTTGGGGTTTTTTCCCCCTTCTAAAAAATTTGACCCTGCTCTAAGCAAAGATCAAATAATTTTTTTAAAAAATCTGCTTCCCATAACCTCATAGGGCAAGACCCTCTCTCCTTGGAGAAGGTTCATTATGTGTAATGAAGAGCAAGAGGGTTCTTGGGTACCTGTGTCTGTGTGTTTCACACTCTGCAGCAAACAAAATATAACCCTGTCTTTGGAGCTAGTTGCTGAAGCTACCATGAAGAACCTTCCCCAGTTCTCAGAAGCACAGTTCTACCAGTTCTACATGTTCTTTGTATACAGGTGGAACCATGGGTATGAACCTGTTCATTTTCCCTTCTTCAAAGTCCAAAAAGCACAGGGAGGGACTGCTAGGAATGAGAGATAAACTGCTGTAGAAAGAGTCAGACCAAAGTCCTGACCTGTGACTCACTGTCTAGGTGCTGTTTTAAGTACAATTTGATTTGTGTCCCTGATAACAACATGAGGCACCTCTCGGCCTTCTATGAAAAGGCAACAGGGAATGCCAAACTCTTCCCAGGCATCCCCACTGAGCTCTTCATTCAATCACCTCTTTCCTTAGCTGAAGCTGCAGAGGTAAGTTGCACTTTTTTTAAATACCCTTTGTATATATTATTCTGTTCCCTTGTTTTTTCTAGCAGAAACCCCCAAATAGCAACAATGACCTTTGTTTTCTTTGCTTGAGATTTCACTTCAACAACCTTGATGCTCAGTACAAGGCCCAATCCATCAATGTCATCTCTACTCAGTTATCTGAAGCCTTGAGAAGCAGCAGGCTACATTTAAAGATGGGAATGGGTTAGAACAGCAATCAGTCAGGACTGAACTTTGGTGCTTCCAGGAAAACACCTAGATAGTGACACTTCATCAACTGTAGAAAAAGCTATTCCTTATGGCAGGAAGAGTGGGTAGATCTGCAGCACTCATATTAGCAGTCAAAGAGGTCTGGGAGGGAACGTATATTTCAAGTCAACAGTCACCTACCTCTCATGTGATTATTTGGAGTAAAGCAAGGCTTCTTTTCCTTTATGCTCCTACCAAACATGGCAAACAACAGTATTTACTAGCACAGGCCTGTTTGTGTGTTCTTTTGAACTTTGGAAGAAACAGGCAGCAATTATCTCCACACTTTGTTTATTGTCAGTTTAAAATCTGTCAGCTGAATAATTCTGTAGCAGAAAGATGCTGAGACTAGAGCAGGTAGTCAGAAAAAGTAGCCCTAGCAGGTGAGGAACCTGTGAATTTTTCTGATGTGTATTCTAGTTTGGTCACAAGCTCTCAAACTCTATGTAGGAAGCTCTCTGACAGACTGACAGGCTTGGTCCCCTTTTAGAGTAACTTACCCTGAGTACTGAAATGATTTATTTTATTGCTACTAATACTTACAGACAGTGAATTTGAAAGTCTTGTGAATATTTCATGGAAACAGATGCAGAGTACAAATAAGTCCACATATATATGATTTTGCAGATTGATAAAAAGTGATTTTCAGCAGGACTTTAATAGCTGATATTCATCAAGGGCTGAGAGGTGACGCCTTCACTATAGAGTGAGTGTGACACATCTGACACAGATTTTCACAGTGGAAATGTTAATATATATATAGCCATTGTGGAACAGAAGCTATGCTTATGAGCCAGGCTAATGAGAAAGAATATTTGTCTACTATGTGAAATAGTAGAAAGTAGATGAAGGCAAAGCAGTGAAAGCAGGGTCTTGCACAAAACATCTACAACTATAATGCCAGCACTACCTAGTGAATATACAATACCTGAAACTCTAAGGGTCTCAATTTCTTTCAGTTAGGAGTTAAAGTCATTATTGCAAGTGTGAGGAATATGTATGAAAGAAAATCAGAGGATGAAGTTAGTGACTTACTGCCTGTGAATTATTTATTCAGCTCAAAAAATAGACAAAGTGTTTGCTACACAAGGAGAAATTTCAAAGTCATTCCTCAAAAGCTGCTTACTAATTCCTCAGTGAAGATGGAGCTTTTAGTGAGAAGGTAAAGAGAAGAGCTGGAGCAGACTGCTTAAGACACTTCAGGTGAAATGCTGAGTTAAGCAAATTTTGCCATTGACTTCACAGACATTGTTTCCCTTCCAGCTCAACTGTGATCATAGCTGTCTAATGAACAAGTGGTATTCAGATATTATAGGCAAACATGTCAATTTTTATATATGCTTTTTCAAAGCCAAAGTTGACATCTTCACACAGCTGTCTGTGCATATGTACCGCCTGTATGATGCTAATGGTATCTGCAAAACATACTTGGGTATTTGAGTCTGACCCTCCAGAGCACTGTGACATGACTCAAAAGAGCATTTAAATGTGTGCTTACATTTCTGCATCCAAGTTACCAACACAGAGCAGATATTTAAATGTTTACTTGGACCACAGCAAAGAGACCACTGCCTTGTAAAATAAGCTCTGACTGACCATATATTTTAACTGGAAGAGCAACATTTTTGTGGTAGTTTTGAAACAACCAGAGCAAAGCTTTGAAGTATCTTAGGACAGGTAAACATAATGGAGTTTTGTTTGTCCCTTTTTTTTTTTTTTAAAGTAGAAAACAGGAATCATTCCAACAGGCACTTTAGAGAATGTGCTGGAAACACATAGTAATGATACTATACAAGGTAAGGTTAAAAAAAAAATTAAATTTAACCATGCTATTCAGCCTTTTTGTTTTCAAAGATTACTCTCACATCCTAGTCTTCCAGATTATAGTTGATATCATCCAATTAGTATAAAAATATTTAAGATAGACATTGTTGTTACTGTACTAATTATTTTCATTATTATTCTAAATAATAAAGTGTTTGTCATAACTACAGACCATAAGAGGGATGAGGCACTGTGTTGCTGAATCAACTTAATAAGAACACCAATTTTTCTGCCTGCTTTAAGCAAAAAATATCCAAAAGCTCTCATGGAGTTTTACTGCTTAAGATGGACAGATAAATCCCATGGCTGGGCTCTGCTTCCACAGCATTGTTTACATGAGGAAAACTTTAGCCAACTTACCAAAGTACCTTAAGTAATCATGCTTAAAATTTTATTTAAATCCTTTAGTTCTAAGGTGATTAACCAGAGTATATAGAGTGACGTAGGACTGTGTTTTTCAGATGTTTATTCCTTTTAACTGTACACTGTCACAACCTTTTTCAGCAGAAATAGTGTTCTAGTCTTAGCAGCAACATTACCTTTCCCTTCTGCTTCTCTTTCATACTCTCTTAAACAAGGAATCAGTTTTGATGTTTCTCTGTTTTACTGCAAGTGCTACAATTTTTAGTTTGATTGCTTTAATGCATCAGGTCTTGTGTTTATGGGATTACACCAGCTTTTCTTTTAATTAGAGCATCTTTAAAACACAGTCTCTGAAAGTTTATAGCAGAAGAGAGTAACAAATACATATTTTTATACTGAGTCAGAAAATTGCATATTTTTGTTCTTGAGAACTAATTCAAAATTTTTGAACATCTGGGGTTGAGATGTGTGCCAAGTAGAAAAACTTCATTTGCCCAAGAATGTTTATGAGTAGTGTCTTTAACACAAAACCCAACACAAAGTGTGTCACTGTGGTGTGCTTACTGGCCATCATCACATGTGTCAACAGCAGGAAACATATCTGCAAGCAAGGTGGCAAAAGCCCGGACCTGTTCGCATAGTGCCTCCTGAAAAGAGAACTAAATTGGGCTCTTCTGATACCTCCCTCCTTCTCATGTGTGCTGAGGGCTTGGGCAGATGCTCAGATTTTGATGCAAGGATTTACAATTTTATCATCATTATGCATTCATTTTCTTTTCTGCAAGGATTAGCAAAAATTGTGTCCCTGTCCCAGCACGCTACTGTTGGAGACTAGTGAACAGAGTTATTTGTTCAGGTGTCTGTGAAATTCTTCCCCTGTGCAGCATCTTAACTATATAATACAGTTGTCCAAAGGCTAGTCAAGCATTTTACAATAATGAAACTCTGATGTCATAGAAAACTATTTCATACTCTGCAGATCAGTGTTATTCACAGCTTGCTTTACTGCTCTTAAGAGCAGTAGTGAAAGAGCAGTTTATTACTTCTGAGTTTGCAATAAAACTTCTTTGGTCCTATAAAAATCAACAGTATCATGCTATCAGAAGTGCTGTTGACTATAACTGTAGTCACTTCTATATGGAGGCATTTATCGTTTATAGGACCATTTTATAACATGCAACTGGTTAAAAAAAAAATCACTTCCTACTTATTGTGTCCTTCAGAGGCATTTCTGGAAAGCACAGGGATTTGCTTGCCAGAAATGTGTCTTCCATTAACTAAGTGTCTCTGAGATGTACCTTCAACACCAAGCTATGAATTATAATCTGAATATAAGTGCTCCAAACTGAACAAAAAATATTAACAAAAATGCCTGCAGGGAAGTAGCAAATGCTGAGGACAAGATTTAGGTATTGATGTTCATGATATTCTGCTGCATTGTAAACCAATTTCAAATTAGAGGAAATGTAAAGAATTAAACAAGATGGAACACTAGATCTTAATAATACACTATATTAAGACAGTTACAGCAGGGAAATTACATAAACTAACAACATGTTAGTCATCCATAGCCATTTGCAACAGAAAAATTGAGTTGCCATGGAAGATGCTGATGATTTTTAAAGACAAGGGAAGTGAGAGTCTGACAGTGTGGGTGTATCTCTGTTAAAGTTCTTGGTGGTCAAAAGACATATCATGGCTGAGACAGGCCTGATCTAGCAGCTCTGATATTGACAAACCAGCCTTCTGCTATCAGTTCTATTAAGGCCTACAGGGCACAACAGGTTTCTTGGACAGACGAGGTTACAGATTTCAGATTTACAGAGCTGAAAAAATATCAGGAGAAAAGTAACATTGACAGGAAAAGGAAAACATCAAAAGACTTCTCTGCATTGATGCTAAAGGCTTTATCTCAAGACTGCAACATTGGTGCTCACCATTAACAAACCAAGGCAAAGGAATGGAAATTGCAGGAAGTCTCTATTCCATATCTCTATTTCCTTCATTATTATTCCAGTCGGTAGAATGTTTTTGACTCATTCCCCTGAGTAGGACTAATTATCAAGACAATTAAAGCATGAGACTTCTTCCTAAAATATAATACCGGATAGCTTTTGTTCCTCTAATTGTGGGTTTCAAACATGCCAGGTTTTCTCATTTAAATATCAGGAGTGTTCCTTGCTTTTTTCTTTTTACCATAGACTCTTACACTTTTATTTTCAGTGGAAACATAAGCTATTTTTATTTAAAATCCCTTGCCAAAAGTAATTAGACCCTTTTCTCTACTCTAAGGATCAGCTATATAGAGCTAACACCCATCTGATACTGCCAAAGGTGCTCATCTTTGGATGTCACAGCAAGTTCCACTAAGAAAATCAAGTCACTCAGCGAAGAGAACTACCAGTATTAGTAGTTCAGTTTCTTCTCCTCAAATATATGCAACACGGTTCCTCAACTGCTCCCCAGCACAACAGAACAATAGAGGAACTGCCTGAGGTGTAGCAAAGCAAGAGAGCTGCTCTGGGGAGGTGAGAAGAGATGCTGGGAACAATTGTCCAACACTGATGTAAATCAAGAAGCCATTTCAGTACCACAGGGACACATTGATTCCTAGACTCTCTGATTCTCACAATTCCAGATGGATGTTCCTTGTTGTGATTTTTTATATCCTGGCAGTACCATGACATTTTGTTCAACATGAAGTTAGAAGTCATCCTTGAAGCTGAAAGCCACTAGTATAGCCAGAGGCTTGTTCAGAATATTTTTCCTGCCACAAAGACTTATGTCAATATATGTTCTTTACTATCGTGGCCAAGCACATCAGAAATACAATTGAAAGGAATTATGTTATTTTTCCTCCTCTAAGTGATAGTAACTGACTTGTCCAGGAGAGCAAGGGGAATCTGTACTGCAGAGAACTCCAATGGCAGTCAGTTTTTTGGCTCTTTATGCTGGGACACACTGATGCTTGGTGGGTTTTCTTCTTTTCCCAGACACATCATGTCTTGAAACTAACATTCTATTTCAACTATTTGATGGACAGCTTTTATCATAACTAATTTACTTAAGCTCTCCAAGGTGTTTATGCACTTGAGTTTCCCGATATGCATTAAAAAAAAAAAAAGAGAAATCTCACTCTTTAATTACTTTTTCCTTACAACTCAAGCCAAAGTACCACTCTCCTTGAAAGTTCAAGAGAAAAGACCAAATTAATTTCAAGGGCCAACTTTCACCTGGTGAAATGTTCTTACAAAAGCAAGAACAAAAAAGCATAGTAACAACTTCTCTTTTCTTATTTCTACTCTGGTATTCACACCATCATCACACCCCAAATCTTCCATAATTATTTGCGTTTCAGAATGAATGACAAAAAAAAGAATGAGACCAACACCAGAAAGACAACAGAAAAAAGATACTGCTAGCCCTTGCAGCTGTGGACAAGGCAAGAGAAGACAATCTGGTCTTTATAGAGACATTCATAAAGCATCCATAGAGAGTATGTCACTCAAGTGTCATGGCAAAAGATGTGAGCAAAAAATAAACACCTTGACAAATTGGAAATGCTAAAAGAAAATCAAGTGTCACTTCTCAGCAAATAACTGCTCTGAACCCTTTAGAATGTCTATCTCTTTTCTTGAGACCATAGCTGGATGAACCTGAGCAGCTCAAGTTTAAAGGGACCCATAAGGATCATTGAGTTCAGATCCCTTCTTCTGGCAGGACTACTTATGACTAAGGGCCTCATCCAGACACCTTCAACTCTGTCAGTCTTGGTGCTTTGATCACTTCCCTGACGAGCCTGTTCCAGTGACCAACCACTCATTCAGTTAAGAAACTTTTCCTAATGTTCAGTCTGATCTTGCCTGATACAGCTTCATTTCTTTTCCTTGCGTCCTGTCACTGGTCACCAGACAGAGGAGATCAGCACCTCCCCCTTTATTGTTTGCTTTCAGGAAAGACTGTGATGGGGTCACCCCTCAGGCTTCTCTTCTTCAAGCTGAACTAGCCAAGTGACTTAAGCTGCTCCTCATGTGTTTTTCCCTTGAAACCTTCCACCACCTTCATCATTTTCCTCTGGACACACTCTAATAGTTTGATGTCCTTCTTATACGAAGGTGCCCAAAACTGCACACCAGACTCAAGGTGAGGCTGGCCCAGTGCAGAGCAGAACAGGACAATCCCCTCCCTCACCCAGCTGGTGATGCTTTGCCTGATGCTCCCCAGAACATAGTCAGCCCTCCTGGCTGCCAGGGTACTGCTGACTCAGCTTGTCAGCAACACAAAACAGATCTTTCTGTGAGGCTGCTCTGCAACCTCCCATACTGCCATTTGTACATACAACCAAGATAACTTAATTCCAGGCAGAGAATCCAGCACTTGCTCTTGTTAAATTTCATATAGTTGCTGATTGCGCAGCTCTCTAGTCTCTCCAGACCTACTGTGTACAGCCACTCTACCCTTGAGAGATTCTACAGCTTCTCTTAGTATAGTGCAATTACAAACTTCATAAATGCATGTTTGGTTCCTCTGTTCAGATCTTTATAAAAACATTAAAGAACACTGGTCCTAAAATGACTCTTCGGGAATACTGCTGGTGACTGGTCACCAGCCTGAAGCAACCTATTTAAACTGACCCAATTCCATCAGTAAATTGTTCACTCAATATATTATGAACTTGTCCATCTGTGTGTTAAGCGTTTCAACCAGAAGGAGATTGTGAGAGACAGTACCAAAAGCTTTGCTAGAATCCACAAGTCCCAGATCTACTGGCTTCCCTTTGTCATCTAGGTGGGCGACCCTGTTATAAAAAGAAATTAAGCTGGTTAAGCAGGACTTCTCTGGTGTGAACTCATGCTGGCTATGACCAATGACTGCATTGTTTCTGAAGTGTTTTTCAATTACTCTTAGAATAACTTTCAACATAATTTTACCAGGCACTGAAGTGAGACTGATAGATCAGAAATTACCATGGTCTTCCTTCTTTCCCTTCTTTAAATTGGGAAAATGTTTGCCAGATTCCAGCCTTCCTAAGGTAGTTGAAAAATAACAGAGACGTCATGCAATGACACCATCCAGCTCTTTCAGCACCCTGGGACAAATTCCATAGGACCCCATAGATTTATGCGCATCCAGCTGGAGCAGCAAGTCTTAAACAAATTCAAGGTCAGCTGGGAGGTTATCACCCCTCTAGTCACAGTCTTCCAACAGTGTTCCAGGGGTCCCAGAGCCCATAATCAGTGTGGAAGACAGACACAAAGAAGGCATTAAAAGTCTCTGCTTTGCCTATTTGTAAGATGACATTAAACAGACCAGTGTTATTTCTGATCTTCCTTTTGTTGTTAAAATGTTTCAAAAAGTTCTTCTGTTTGTCATTTACAGTGCTGTCCAGCTTCAGCTCTAATAGAGTTTTGCCCACATGAATTCTCTCCCTATAGTAGTGAAGATCCACACAAATAGACTCCAGGCCTTGTCCCAGAAATCTCAGGATGCATAATTATTGTGGAAGAATCAGAGTGCAAAGAGTCTCACTTTTAAACCCTCAAGTGATATCTTCCTCTACTGGAAAGTGATTATGTCATCTTTAGCCTGTTGCAGAGATAGTAGACTGAAAGTCCTTGCAACTTTTGTTCCCAGTCCTTCAGTTAGGTTTGCAACTCTTTTCTGAAATCTCTCATATTTTCTAATTTTCTAATGTTCACACTAAAAATAGACATGTGCAAGATGAAACTCTGTGATATTTATAGATAAGGAGCCCCAAATACCAGTAGATATTCAAAAGAATGTCTTTTTAGTTCCTGCACCAGAGAGGGCTCTAGTGTTTTGTTGGTGTTCATGACCTGTGATTTCTTTCCACAGATGATGTTTCCACCTTACTCCAAATCCTGCTTTCCTGACAAAGGGTATAGTTCCTGTCTCAAAACCTATGAGTTGAATCTGCCTGTATAAAAATGTACATTGTTAACTTGCATCCAACTTAACAAGATTTCAAGGCAAAAATCTCTTTCTGTTCTTAACAGTCTGCAATGTTTTTATGGTTTCTTCCAGATAGATGACTATTTCAGAATATAAAACTGATAAACAGCTACTGTTTGCATCTACACAGCCTGGCATCCTACTTTATGCAGATTTCTAAAACACTTGACTTTCAAATCTTCCATTTTGCAGCATGTAAGTAGTGAAGACTGCACGGTACAAAAGTAAAACTAACACAGTTCACCTTCAAACCAGATTCTCATCATCTCTAGTATGATCTCTGTGTGCAAATTGCCTGAATACACTGTGGTCATTTTTCTCTGAATTTGAAACTGAACTGCAAAAAATTTTTGGAAGTACTCAGAATAATGCACTGATGCGTGCAACTGTGGCTTAAACTGATACAAAAATTACAAAATTCCACAATTGAAATTTCATTATAATGATGATATATAGTATTGTGTAAATGCTCCCCACCCCAAATTCACCCACTAACATGATCTTACTGTGAACAATGAATCAAATTCCAATGACAAGTAAATACACACATCTCTGTCACCACAGCAACTTGAAAAAAACAAAGTCTTTGCTGGGGTGAATACAAGACTGTCCACCTTCAGGGACAATGAAGATTTCAGCTTACTAAAACAAAAGGCCCATCTGACGTACACTTAAGGAAAGAAATGCAATATATTACATTAAAGCAGACACTACTCTCAAAGCAAAAAGAACAAAGATTTTTATTCTTCTTTAGTAAAATAGCAGAACTATAGATTCATAGGAGAACAACAGCTTGGCACAAAACATAAGAAAGGAAACTAGAATATATGTCAGAAAAAACAGATCTAAAATCAACTCGAAAATTGCAACCTTAAAAAAGCAAGCAAATACAAAATTTGTAATAGTGTGCTTGAGCTACAGATAAATTGTCCTATATATAAGGAGAAGCTAAGGTAATCAAACATCTGTCTGCATAGTAGCAATCTTACTTAGCAATAAATATTTTCCTCTGCATAAATAAAAGCTCTACACCTGTTTCTCCTACTTCTATACTTATATGTCAGTGTTTCAGTAAATGTGTTGCATTTAATACATTTGCTTATGTTTAGCCTGTGCTAAATAACACAGGGAAGCTAAAGCATTTTCCAAGCAATCATCTGCATAGTTCTCTGTATGCTAAATGAATTGGCGTTATTATCTGCTAGCCAGGTTACTAAACATTATATAGCATTCTGAAAAATAAATAGCAACTTTGCAATAAATATTAGACATAAAAAGGTTGGTTTAAGCTGTTATGTTTTGCTAGTGAAAAAAAAAAAAATTGTAAATAAATTTGCCTCTAAATATGGGAACATGACCCTTTCAGTTAAAGCCATGCTGAGAAAAACAAAAGCAAAAAGTAGCAAAGAAACATGATCATTTTAAAGTTCATCTGCCACTAAACCACCACAGCAGATTAATTTGTTGAGAGAAACTGTAAACAGAAAAAAACATTAATTAAGAGTGACAAAAGGTAGTCAAAACTGGAGCATGGTCAGGAAAGCCTTCTTAGTATCCAAAGTAATGCCTAAAAATTAGATACATTAATTTCAAAGGGATTAATTAAATCTTTACTACAATATACCAGTAAATAGTTATTCTGTATTATTAAGGCAAATATTTAATTTCTTGATAGATGCAGAAATAGTAAATGCCTCTGAACAACAGAGGAAGTTTTAAAGAAAATTATTGTCTTTTTATCAGTATCTTTTTGCTTTTATAAATGTCTACTATAAATAACTATTTTATAATGTCAGTTTAAGAAACACTGGCAACTCTGAGGTATGGAATAAACTTCTTCTGAACTCCCAGTAAGATTAAAAGATGACACCAGATTTTTTCAGAAGAGAGGTCTCCTGGGACCCAGTTAGAAACGGATACGCAGTTAAGAAAGCATTAGACCACAAATATAACTTTCCATATATATTTAAATCTCAGAGTCAGTGGATCTAATCAGAAGCATTAGTGTTCAAAATCACTACAGGAAATCACCAGCAGGAGCAAAAGTATCAATTATGACTGCACCTGCAAAGAGATTATTCATCATTCCATGTCTGGACAACATTTTCAGAAGCAAGAAGAAAATTAGCCTTCTAGAACAGGAATTAGATATGAAAAGAGACCAGAATTGAAAATTAAAAGCATTGCCAGTTATAGTTAAAAACCTGAAGAAGGTTTAAATTTGATTTGCATTTGTAAATGGACTACTTCTGTTCCCTTGGCTCCCTTGCTATTCATCTTCCGATGATGTCTCTGAATACAAACCTAACTGAATGTTTCTCTTGACCTTCATAACTTGTCAATAAAGTAAGGCATTTTCACCAACCAAGCAGAACATCCCGTCCTGCCAAAAGAAAATCCCAAGTAAATTAAAGGATTGAAAATGTGGCTTCAAGCCAGATAAAACCCTTATTTAGCACAATTGCACAAAAACTTACTCCCGCTGAACTCAACTCACTGCACAGCATCAAGCTACTGCATGCCTTTTCTATACCTCAGGAAGACAGAAGTGCTAGGATACTCTTTTCAGTGTTACATTGTTTCTGATGTTCCTGAAAGTATATCCACACTCACTGAAGGGTGGTTAGTTGCGTGTCCAACACGGTTCTCCGTGATACATCATGTCTTGCTGAAGAAGAGAGTCTCAAGTCCAGTACCACCTACTCATCAGAAACCTATGTGAATTATACAACCTGTTGTAGAAAAAAAATTACCTGAGAGTCAAGATGCTCATAATAACTTTAAGGTGCCCAGAGAGTGGACCTGCAGACCATTCCTGATTTTTGTTCTTTTAGCAAAAACCAGTTAGATTTTCAAGATACCTATGAATCACTCACCCTATTTCTCCTACAACTTCTTAAATAGAAACTGGACAAACTAAAAAGACTCAAATGTCCATACCCACTCAGTAGTTTTGAGGTTCCCAGAAAAAAATATTTACAAAAGATAATTGGAAAAGCTACAATTTTCTTCTATTTTGTGTTTTTAGAATGTATGTTTCTCCTCAAATGTTGGTACTTTTGGTAAGATTTATGCCTATTTAAATTCAGGCCCAGGATTTTTTGAAATCTGCATTTACCAACTTGATACCAGTCAGCAAAAGATCCAATTACCTCTTGGAAGGGTATTACTTTTCTTGTCTAATTGTGGTTTTGAAAAAACAAAACAAAACAAAACAAAAACATTCATCACATCAGGGTTCACACCTTCAGCTTTGTCAAAAATCTTCTCTACATGTGGAAAATATTCTGTAGATAAACTTAATGTGTTTTATTTTATTTTTAATTAAAACTATATAATAAAATGAATCCCAAAAAGGCTTGATCATCAACTACAGTAATTTAACCAGGTACTCATTTCCACTGAAATTTTCAGCTCACTGTTAATGGGAAAGTATCCCATCTCTATTAAAAAAAAAAAAAGGCATTTCATTAATATCCCATCTTATCATGATTACTATATTAAAGCATTACTATCCTTTAGAAGGATGCATATTGAAATGTGCATGAAATGGAACAAAACATCTGATTTAAAACTGAGTACACATCATGCTGAAACTTTCAGCTATGCAATTTACCACATGTCAAGGGAGAAATATTATTTTGGAATATTCACTGAAATATCCCAAGCCACTTTCCAATGCAATTTAAACTGGACTATATAACTTTAGGCACTGTTCTTGAGTCAGTGAAAGTCAATGCAAGTTTTGCTGCTGACTTCAGTACAGAAATACTCTATAATGTAAATCAGCATTTTGGATACTTCCAAAAATATATCAGAGAAACAATTTAGTCCAAAATGTTTAGAATCATGGTTGCTCATGGTGTTTGAGGTTTCTGACACCACACAATCAACAGAAAGCATGTTAAAACCTCTCCTACCACATGTAGGGCTCAGCAAAACATTTAGGTAAGAAAGAAAAGAAAGTTCTCTCTGATTAAGTTTAAACATGTGTGACCTGCAGGGGACCACTGACAAAAACCAACTGCCATAAATAAACAAATGAACAGTGCTCATAAACTTCTGCTTTGGTCAGTGAAGCATGGAGACCAGACCCTCCCAAAAAGTCTCCAAGGGCCCTGCCTCACTGCCAGCTGAAGCAGCTGTGGCAAAGCTTTTGTTATCATCACTGCAGCTCAAACAACAGGCACTGCAGCGTTAATCTCCACCATCTGTAGGAAAACATTTGTTGAAAGCTAGCAGTAATATGATACCACTATTATTCTGCCATCAACAGCAGAAATAAAACTCATCTGCACATTGTAAAACAATTCCTGTTTAACAGAACAACCCTCCACTGCACAGCCTGCTCTCCTCCAACTCAAAAACACTGGCAAAAGATGGAAGTAATTTAGAAAGAGGCTCAAAGAGGCCAGCAGAAACTGCAGATGCTTCACTTTCATACACAAAATGGAAGAAGCCACCTACCTTTAAGCTGAAAGAAGCAACACATGCCAGTAAGATACCCTGCAGGAACCACATGGTTTATTTTGTACCAATTGTTTGCTCCTGAAATATGCAGTAATAGATCCTTAAGCACGAATACTTCAGAGCAGCTGGTCATAAAACTCTGCATTTCAAAATAATTCACAAAAAAAGACCACTATAAACATAGATGCTGTTTTTAAAAAGCAATACTGAACAATTTTAAACTGCCAGCTGATTCTGTGAAAATGTGCATGATGGTAGATGATGTTCACTGATGGAAGGAGTCAAAATACATTTGCTGTCTGCGGTTAATGTTTCCCATGGTTATACAAATTTCAGTATAGAAAGAGTACAATAGAATTAACTGTTCTCCGTCAGCCTGGCACAGTGAACAAGCAAACATGATAGCTGAAAATACAGAAGAATGCAGTCACCATGTATATAGCCTGCACTCAAAAGAAAGACTGAATGTTTTGGACAGCTGTAACCAAAACCTAATTGGGTTCTTATTCACCTGTTAAGAATCAGGTTCCCTTCCTCTGCTCGGGTCCCAAATACTCTTTCACAGAAAGACAGTACAAACGTTTACATAGAGATATCAGCTCAAAAAATGACAACTATTCTTGTCAGGAAGCAGGAGGATTATAAATTAATTTTGATTGTTCAGGTAAAAGACTTAATAGCACGATGAAAAGAAGGTCCAGTACTATGCACAGATTAGGGCTTTTATAATGTTGTTTTTTAAACTTCTGTTTTGAAAAATCAGTATTACAAAAATATTTTCATAATGCTATAGAAAATACATGGAATAATTACACTGAAGATGTTGGGTTTTTATTTCATCAGAAAGTTATGTCTTTGTCAAAGGTGGACATTTTTGAATGTTCCTTACACATCTATGAAGTGACTGCTTCTTCCCACCAAGTGAGAAAATCCATTTGAAATACCAAAGTACCACAGCATCCCCCAAATGCAATACTTTCCAAATTCCATCTGACTCACCTGCTGATCTCCAGCATGGACACACATGACATGAGTCTGACAGTTGGTATAGTTTCAAGTTTCCCTTTTATTTCCCCAGAGCATGCACATATTTTCAAGACAGAATGCGAAAGTTTTTCTGAGTCATAAATTGCTACTGAGAGGCCTTAGCTTGGATGCTGGTTTTGGAGTAATTTTTATTACCTTTTCTCAATAGCTACAGGACCATCACATACAGAGTTACTCAGGTTTTCTGTCTGTCCTCCAGAAGAAACTGATATATTTAGTTAACAGTCTCATTTCAAATCTAGGACTTAAGTCAGAACAGACTTTACACTAGTTGAACATTTATAGCTTTAGTTAAAACTTGGTAATGACATACATCATTCAAGTGTGCTTAAAATATTCATTAGTGAGCTCATACATAAAGTTCTAAATTAAGTACAGAGCTTCAGGGAAGATGCTGGAAACTCTTTGTCCATACAGCAACAGATTTGTCTTCCACAGTGTGCTGTATCTATTGGCAAATGGATATACCAGTTTACTGAAGTATTTTAAGAATGAAAGTGCTGGTGTGCATGACTCACATTTTATTAAGGTAATGACCGTAATGCATTCTATTTAGATATGGATCTCATTGCTGAAGACGATCTTGGCATGAGAGCAGCAATATATCTATGGTATTCCAGAGCATTACACAATCTTTTACCCTATTTGTGGACAAAAGAAATGCTTGCAATCTAATAAATAATTACAATTGTTATCAGTATGTAATCAAAACACATTACTAATAAGCACAAGAGCGCAATCCTTATGTAATTTATAGATACACATATGCCTACATATATAAATCAAGGAAATGGTTTAAAGGTTGTATGAAAATAATTATTTATTCTGTTTCTTGATTTTCTTTCCCCTGCAAAGACTTAAACAATCACATTTTATATTTAGGTATATTTTGAATTGCATCTTGCAAAGCAGATATTCTGATGCTATTAATCACCAATATTATTTGGGAGAAAACTGTCCATATTCACAATTGTTGCTGCTGCAGGCACTGCACAGGAAAGCAGTGTGACTGGCACATGAGAAAAACAGAGGCAAGTTCTGCTTACCTTCCTCGCACAAGCCATCAAAATGAATACATTGACGATCGAAGAGTGTGTGCGCATGAAGAAGGGAAGGTCATGCAACCTTTCTATTTCTAGCATGGATATTGAAAAAGTAGTGAGTTAAGGTGTGTGTGAGGTAGGGAAAGCTGCAGTCTTCAGTCAGTGAAAGGTCCCTATCACAACATAGACTCTGCAAGTACCAGAGCCAGTATCAAAAATCCTACCTGCTTCAGGGGCACAGGATCGGGTCCCAGACAAGCAGGGAAGTTGAGTGCTCACTTTAATGGAAACCTTTAGCACCTCAAAAGTCTGGCTGTTAGGATAAGTCTCTGTCTTAGAACAAGACTGATTGACAGGCAGACTGGAAAGGCAGCAAAATTCAGTCTGCAGAAGACAGGTAGAAACACTACTTTCTAACTTAGCAGAGCTAGTGACAGCCAGCTAAATCCCTGCAAACAAGTGGCAAAAAATAAGGAGAAACTACCCAAAATTCTAGCAGTTGTTGAGGCACTAACATAGATGAAATCCCACAAGGATTACTCAGGCAGGATGTTTCATCAGAATCAATTGTCTGGACCTTCAGCAGTGCACTTATCCCAACAAGAAGTACTACCCAAGAAACACAAATAATTTCAGACATGCCAAACTGGGGTTGATTGCTTTCAGAATACGAAACCAGAACTCTCTTGCAAACTACAAAATAACAGAGTATTTTGAAGAGATATTGGTCATGTCTCCAGATGGCATATACCTGCTTTACATGGACAGTTTTCATATATATATTGAATATATAGAAATACATAAAATCTGCTTTTGCTTATATCATCCTCTAAACATAGAATTTATACAGCTTTAAATATCTATACAGAAGAATGATAGAGAAATTCCCTCAATCTATACAACTGCAATTCAACAAAACATGCACATGAACTCTGAATACATATTTCCAGGTAGTGTCACATCTTTCATTTTAAAGAGATATGTTAACCAATCTTAGCTAGCCTCAAACTCAAGTTTATAGATAAAACCATTTAAAATAAACTCTTCATGAAGTTATTTCCAGTAGTGCTGTGAAAATCTATAAACCATAAGTACAATGGAGAGTCAAGAATTTAAAGATTTCGAGTTTGGGCATTTCCCCGAATTTCAGTGCAGTTTTCAAAGTGACAGTGAAATCCTGTCACTATTCAAAGAGTGAGCTGAAATTATGTTCAGAGGTTAGAATAAACTTACGTATTCCTTTCCTATCTATTTGATGAGAAACATCTGTAGGTCAAGGAGAAATATGACTGCTAACCAAACCAGAATGATTTAGCACACAAATACGGGGGCTGAATTGCTACAGAGGAGGCCTCAAACATCCCCCAGAAATGCCTGTGTGCAAACTACTGAATAAAGACAAAAACAGACTCCTTGTACAGACAAACAGCAAGACAATTATTTTTAATTTGGGTCTTCAAATGCATTTTTAAATTGCTTACATTTAAAAGCAAACTTAGCCATCTACAGGCAGTTTGACTTGATGAGTAGATATGAAAAATACTTTTAAAGTCTTTTGCATTTCACATGCTTATTATATAAAAATAAAATTCAATTATTCATTAGTTTAAACAGATTTTAGGCACCCTGGTCAGTAATTTAAACAAACTGTTATTAGTATAGACATATTTTTGCAGACCAAATTTGTGCCTCCATAAATACAAATAAGATGTTAAAAGCCTTGTGATATTGCTTGTGACAGTCTCAAGAAATGGCAGAAGAGTTAAAGTGCCTGCCTATTGTCAACACACACAACATACACACATTGGTTTACCAAATGGTCACATCTTCAATTGTGTAAGGAAATAGCCGTCTTTATCATTCATAACTGCAAAGCTGGCTCATTCAAATACAAGGATACTTAATTGCTGTCTATTATATCTGCCACTTGAAGACAGGAAAATACATTGCAAGAGGTGATGGATACTCATAAAAAACATCTGGGTTGCACAGGAAGCATGACTGAACAAATGTACAGCTATTCCTTACCAAAGCCCACTTCTGCCAGCTGTGGGCCAGTGCTCCCATGCCTCTCCTGCAGCTGCAGCATAGAAAGCATTTGACAGCCCTGAAGAATTTATCAGATGACATCGGTACAGCACGAGCAACAAGTAACTTCAGGCTAAGTGCCCCACTTTGTCTTCTGCAAAAAGGTGAGGAAAGCCAGCTGAATGCCTCTGACAAGGTTTTGCCTCCCAATTAATCTGCTGCTATAGGTTTTTACTTATGTTCCATATATTTATCATCATTAGCTAGACAAGCAGTCCAGCATAGAAACCCCTAAAATTATTTGCATGATCCATCATGCCAGCAGAACACCTACAGACTTAAGCCTTCAGAAATTATGCCTCTGTCTTCAAAACACTGGAGAAAAGTTATGCCTATAGTGAAGTCTGCTTAAAGCCAGCAGAAGAAACTTACACGAGGAAACACAGAAGGAAAAGTTATGAATGAGAAGCAGATCCTGACTTTCTCAAAATGCCCTATTTTCCCTCTTCCACAGTCTAAAGAGAAAAAATCAACACCTCAGTGGGCACAGGAGCAACATTTCCTTCAAAGTAAATTCAAGGAAAATTGCCTATTCTCATCTCAGAAACAAATTTAGAAATTGGTCTAGCATTATTGATCAGACAAGCAGAGGCCAAAGTCAGCATGCATGAGATAGGGCTTACAAGCTGGGACAGACCAGCAAACGAAGTACAGATCCCACTGACCCACAAAGGAATTTGGGTAGCTAAGAAGGGAGTTTAGATTTTGTTAGCTGTGACTCCCTCAAACTCAATATGTTCATAGACTCCCATTTAGACAGGCCTGAATGTCTGTGCCAGCTTTCAGTCTGTAAATGAAACCTCACCTTTAGAAATACATTTTGCCAGCTTCTATGCAGCTGAACAATTGTCCTTACCCATGACTAACCTGCCTGACTTTACAGTAGTCTCATGATCACACAGTTTAATTCCTCTTGAGCCTTTGTCTGGGGACACTTATGGTAAACAGTATCTTTTAAACAGGGAAACTCCTTTCAACTTCAAGCAGAAAAAACCAAAAACCACAAACAAACAAACAAACAAACAAAAAACCCCTAAACCATTCTTCCAATTGCCATACATTTACAGCAAAAGACTTGCAGAGTTCAGTTCCCACTAAGACCTATGGATAACTGAATGCAAAGCATGGCTTCCTCACACCTACACTTATGCACAGAGCATGTCTGGGAAATTATGCCTTTTTAAATAATCAAAAATTAACACAATACCAAAAAGGCAACAGTGTAGTTCATTATTTATGCAAATGAAGAACCTTTGTTACAAAAAAATACTGCAGGAAAACAAAGGAGAAGAATGTTTAGCTGCCACAGGAAAAAGGAGTTGAACATTGGGTACAAGAAGGAAAGACTTGAAAAGAAGTGTATAGTTACTACTTTTTACATTCAGAGAAGTTTCCATTATAAGAAAACGTATTTACTCATAAGAGTAAGGGCATACTGTTTTGTAACAACCAGCACCAGTCACAATTTGATTCGAGATTAAGAAAATGTTAGAATAATGCACCTCAGCTTCAGCTGATTTAAAATTCATTTAAGCTAATGCAAAGCAAAAACTGAGTCTATGTTTTCATTTGCAAAACTGCAGGGGGCCACGGAGCTACTCTATCTTGTCTGCTGCAAACAGATGTTGAGCAGATACTGTCTAGAAATGGAAACTGAAAACCCCACCAGTTCTGGACGGCTACCCCGAGCTGTGTTTGTGTCACCCTATGGTCTACCCGATTACTCGCGGTCTCATCTGCCGGCCGCTTTCTGCGATGACGGGATCACAAACCCTGCGGGCAGACCGAGCAAGGTTTGGCCAGATATTTTCACACCAAGCCTAGCGACCATCCCTCTCCGCCGACACAGCAGCGGTAGTCCACGCCAAGGCTGGAAGCCAGGGAAAGAAACCCTCCTTCCCTGCGCGCCTCTCCGCGCCCACCGGCCGCGGATCGGCCGCGCTCAGCACCGCGGACAGCGCCCCAGGGGCAGCAGCGGAGACAGCCTGCGGGCGGGCTGCCCGTCGGAGCAGGCACTCACATAGACACGCACACACACAGGCACACACACACACACGCAAACGCACACACACATACACTCACACACACATACACTCACACACACATACACTCACACACACATGCACACACACGCACACACACACACACACACGCACCCACACACACACACACCCCGCGGCGCCTCCGTCACTCACCACATCCTCCGCAGGGCGCCCCGCCGCCGCCGCCGCCGCCCGCCGCCCCCGGCGCCACGGACGCCC
>JAWWEE010000085.1:29965450-29994432 GCA_035221455.1 Xenops minutus
GTAGAGAAACAGGTGTGATTTCTTCCTCAAGATGGATTGGGGTGTCCACGGGTGGTTGGCGAAGCCAGAGATCAAACGACACAATCCAGGTCCCGAAGCAATGCTGGGTCCAGTGTGCGTGTGTGTCCTCTGTCCTCCGCCAAGCCAGTGAACTGCTGACCCTGCGCAGAAAGCACAGGAACCCCGAACCCTGCCCCCTGTCCAGAGCCTGTCTTCCCTCCTGCTCCCAGGCTGGAGAGAGATCAGAATAAAAACCCTGACTAGAGCTGTTATCAGCACATACATATTCATGATACCCTTTGTTAACTCTCTTTATCAATACTAGGCGTTGGCTCCAAACTGAAAGGAATTCTGAGTTTTGAAACTAGAACACTCCTACATATGATGGTGCCCCTGTAGAACAGAGTATTCTTTTCAACTGTCTTATTTTCACTGTCTTTGTTTCTAAGTCAAGTGTTACACCACTCTAATTTCTTGTGAAACAAGAATTTCAAGGAGAAAATATATTGTCTGCAGAAAAGGAAGAAAGTCCTATTATTCATACACGTCTATCTAGTGTCTCTACCCCAGAAGTTTACAACTCCAGCAGGCCATGTAGGAGATGCTTTCCCCTAGCTCTTTACAGACTGCAAAAACATCAAAAGGAACCAAAATAAACACTGTTCATAGTAGATCTGAATGAACTGTAGTTTTCTTACTTCTTGCTAGAAATTGGGTGATGAAGGGGAGGCTATGAGTTGCTGCTCATATGAAGAAGTGGCTTGAGACAGGGATAAAAACACTTCCTGTCTCTAGTGTGGGAAGCTATCCTAGTTACAGTGGCTGGGACCAGTTTATCACTATGTGGGTATAAGCAAAACTATTCTACACCCTCTGTGTCATTTCTGATAGATGTTAACAATGAATCATTTGCAGCAGTTACCCAGGGCACAACTGACACTTCAAGCTACAAGCTGGGTGTTAAAGACCCCTGTGAAACAAGGGAGTATTTCTGTGTTCACATCAGAGATTCTGCTCTGGGGAGGCAATAGCACCTTCACATCCTGCCTGAGGGGTCACGTCTGCTAATGGGCTGTTAGGGATTGGCACAATAGGCAGATGCAATGACCTAGACCATCAAAGATTCCAAAAATATCCCATGACTCACAGAGTTAAACTACCCATTGTGAAACTCCCCTCCCCGGGGAAGGTACTGGGCCCTCCCACCTGAACCTGAGCATATATAATCTTCGGGTTTGCGGACTTCTAGTACCACTCATTGAATACAGAGGAGGACCAGAGCCTCAACAAGACTGCAACTGCCACTCTCAGGAAGAGTGCAATGAGAAGTTTGACAGGGTTGTGACCATCACCCTCACCAATAAGTTTCCTTTCCTTTTGCTCAGGGGGACCATGTGGTGCTTAGCACAGGGTCTGAAGAACACCATTTTGTTCATGTCCCAGGATGCTTGGTTATACATCTGTTTTTGTGTGTTAAAACCAGTTTTTCTCTGTATAATTGTATTTATTGTATTTTTTTTAGTAAATTGTCATTCTGACTTGTAATCTCTCTTGAATTGTGTTCATTTCTACCACCGGTTTACCTTTACACCAGCACACAAGCATTCAGCAAGAACATTGCCATCATGCTGCTCACTTCCAGCTGAAGCATTTTCTTATTCACAACTGTGAAATTGCCACCATATTTCCCCATGCCCTGTACCGTCTAGATGACTGGCCAGAGCTGTAGAAAAAGTTTTTCCTTGCAGGTCAGCTTGTTTTGTGATAGAAGGCTCCCTTCCAGCGTGTAAATCTGGCCTTCTGCAAGAGGCCAGTTTTAGTCAGATATTCCTTCCATGTTTCTTTACCTGTGAAACATGGTAGAAAATTCATTTGTATTGTAGATCTTTTCCCTGTGTTATGCACATGAACATGTCTGTTGCACTCACCTCTTATAGTGTACCTTCACCTGCATAAAGTTCTTGTAAGTTTCTTAAAAGAAGATGACCTTTGCTGCCATGACTTTTCCTAGCTGCTTGTTACCACCTTAAGAGATGCTGTGTAGGCACTTTAGTCATACAAAATTACTTTTCTCTCTTTGCATCTTAGTATTATCACTAATAGTGTCACAGTGAAATAATACTATTAATTACCATTTGTTTAAATTAGCTCCTTAGCAGATGCCTTAGCAAAGCCAGTTCATCACATTTGGATGAGGCTATATACCTGCAACAAATAATTGGATTCTCTGTTCCCCCCAGGAGCATGAACTATCAGTAATAACAGAGAACTCAGAGCCTGTATCTTGAGTACAGGAATGCATAGCTCTGAACAACTCAGAATTTAAAATCCTAGTGACACCAAATGCACATGGCTCTCAGACATGATTCATGAGTGCAGAGGATTTGATTCCAATGTCATAGCTACAGCTCCTTGCAAAGCAACGACTGAAAGTGTTGGATTTCCATATTAATAGGCAAGAAGCTAAGACAGGCTAATTTGATTTGTAAGCTTGTTTAGTTCAGACTTTTAGCAAACAAGCACTCACCTAATGCAAGTGGTGGCTCACTAATTCCAACAGAGTATGCAATGCAAAGAATTAAAATTCTTCTGAATGTTTGGAAGATCAGAGGTTAATTCCAGTCTACCTTACTGAATTCTTCCAGTCATCCAACACTTCCAGCTATAAAGGAATGATCTTCTCCCTGAAATTCAAGCTATGGAATGAATGGGCCCAACTCAGTCTGCAGGTGACTAGTCTTTCCAATTACAGACAGGCTTTGTTCTTTGCCAGCTTACCTCTATCACAGAAAGTAGGGGCTATACAGAACCTCAAACCATACTTTGCATCAGACAATGAACAATTTGAGCTTCAAGTAGACATTGAACTTCATAGTGGCATCAGAGGAGTTTGGTCACAGAACTCAAAGAACTCTATGGAGGGACAAGTTGAAACTGTTAAGAGATTTTTTCTTCTCATGTAACTCACTAAGCTTATCATGTGAGGTAAGAATTTTAGACTCCCTCAACACTGGACATTTTTAAAACATAGTCTTTCTTTAAGGGACCTGAGTGTGAGGGCAGGTGAGTTTTCTTGTGGAGGTACAGGTAACTTGTCCATGAGCTCAACTAAAATTTTGTGCCTTTTTTACTTCAGCACGTCTTGCCTGTTGGTTTCTTCCACACTGCTGTCCTCAGAAACTTTCTGTGACTAATTTCTGGACACAAGAGTTACTGTGTAGGGGCCTCTTGAGAGAAAAACAGTGGAGCAAATCTCTATTTTACTAGAGCATTTTGATGCCTTTCTGTTTCTTTGCAGCCTCCCACACAGTCATCGTGTTGTTAAGTTTTCCTCATCTCTGAGTGAAATGACCTAGCTTGTATGCCAGCTGGCATTGCCTCATCACCAGAAATAGCCTGGAACACCAGATTCGGAGATGCTCAATACCTCTTTCTCAGAGACCTTCAGCAATTGACTTCATAGTCCATTTTTTCATTGCTGTGTTTAGAGTCAGACTTAGAGTCCCTAGTGTTTATCCAAGTCTTTGTCTTTTATCTGGAATGTGCCACAATGCTGTGGAGAAGAAGAAGAAAATCAGAAAGTGATAGACCCTGAAAAACAGATAGAGGTTGCATTAAGATTAACTACGACAGATGAGCAAGCTCTGACAGTAATCCAGGTAAACAGCGTTGCTCTTACAGCTCTAAATCTCTTCACTTTCACATTACTGATAGGCTTAGCTGGCCTGTGAGTGTGTCAGTGATCAGGCTTGGGTGTGTAGGATTCTTCTCCTTTGTCATATGCTCCCATTTGAAACCTTTTGCCCCACTACATTTGAGAATCATACAACCAGGAGTGTCTGTAGGTGTGATTTAATCACCATAGAATCTGAGTCTTCACTTGAAATGTGCAGTTTTGGGAATCAAATATTTGTCTTCCCAAACTTTGCAAGAAGCTGCTGTGGCAGTAAAGGCAACTTGAAATTGCAAAGCCATCCTTGCCTTTTGTACAGTGTCAGTCTAGTTGGTTCATTTCCAACTTCATACAGCAAATGTCATCTCCTTCTAGGACTTTCCAGGGAACTCAGGTGACAATGTTTCACCCAGCAAACCCTGCTCCATTGCCTCCCACACTTTTTAGTCCTTCTATCAGGCACTACCATAGTATTGTGGATACTCTGAAATAGACTGTAACATGCTGATTAGCTGTACCACAAGTCTGGCTCACACATCTGCAGGAATGTGAGCATTTAGGAGTCAGGGATGGTGGACAGGATGCAATGGTGGCTCTTCAGATCATTTGTAGCAAGGTGCTCTGGCATTGTGAGGGCTGTTGAGCTGACAGTGACACCATTCATTTGAACTAGTGGAGGTTACAGGTATGTGCCACTTGCAGGACCAGAGAACCACAAACTGGAGTAACTTGATATTTTCAATGAATTACCTCATAAATAGCAGAAGCTAGAGGAAATAAGGTGAAAGTCAAGCTTCAGCAAACCATTTCATTTCAAATGGTCTTGCTGGATGATCTGGATAATTTGTTAGTGTGTAAATGCAACAAAAAACTGTCACAGGTCCAGGCAAGGATGCTGCTGACTCTGTAGTGTCTCAGGGGTGCAGATACATTAAGCTATCCACAGAGCTCCCTCCTCATGCTGCCCTTGGTCTATCAACGCTTATCTGCACTCCAGATCAGATACAGCTGAAGTCAAATGACCAGACAAATAAAAGTTTTGGGGAAGGAGACAGGAAAGTAAGGGACACACACTATTTCTTAAAACCTACTAAACAAAAGCTGAAGTAGAAAGATGTGTTGAGTACAGGCTACCTTGTATATCAGATGCTTTTTTTGGCACCAATGAGGTGCCATTTTCTAATGCTTAATATTTTTTAAAGTATACTCTGCTCGTATAACAGGAACAGACCCAAGGCAGTCTCTGGGAATGAAGCACCACATGTTGCAAGAGTGAAGGATGCAAGGCCCAGATCATCATCATGAACAGTTTAAATCGTAAGTTTGAGAGGTATTCCCACCTCTTAGTTGCACAGGAATAATGATAAAGATGACATAGACAAGGAATTTGAATACTGGGATAAGTTTCTGTCAGTTGAAGGCTGACTAGAAAGGAAAATCTCTCAAAGGGCTGAGCATCCAAAAGGTGGGGGAGCTTTCCATGCAAGCTCAGAATGAAACTAAACGGATATTTTTCTTATATTAAATGATACTTGAAGTCAAATATGATACCCATCCTAAGCAGCTTTTTTTCTTGCATATGTGAGTGCATACAGCTTAATATTGAGCCATGCTAAGTCACCCTAATGTCAAACCACAACCCGTGAAAATCTGCCATACAATGAGTACAATTTTCAGGAACTGCCATATTAACCATTATCGGTGTTAATAAATATCTATCCTCATGTATAAATAAACCCATTCCAGCTGCTGCCGCAATTTGGTTTATAGATATGGGTGAAATGAACACAGAACGAGACTCATGGTCCTCCTTTACTGATTCCTGTAGACTTCTGCTCAGAAAAAAATACCAGGACAAGCTACAGGTGAGCTATTTAACTCTTTTTGCTTTAGTTTCCAAAGCCCGTGTTCTGATAGCATCAGTCTGACCTTCCATCTCCTCTTGCAAAATAGAAAGCAGACCCAATATAGGACAGTCAGGTGCAGACTACAGAGATTTCAGACAAAAGCCAGTGGTGGAGGAAGACACATTTTAAAAGGCTGTAGCATACCTCGTTTTATTTGGACCTTAGCTTTTCAGAACTGAAATGCAGAACTGTCATCATTCATTCTCCCACTTGTTCTTGGCAAGCAGGTTTCTTTATTAATAGAGCATCAGTTGCTTACCACCCTCACAAAGGCCTTTTGAAGAGTCATTCCTGATCCATTGATACTGCCTTCTGTTTTCCTGTTGGTACATAACAGAAGTAGTAAGGTACTGATTTTACTTGGAAAAGACTGAAACGTTTGCCAGATACAATGCACAACTGCTCATATCTGTTCATGGAAAGGAATTTAAGCCCTCTACTACACAACTACTCAGGGCTGCAAGTAATGAAACAATGACATCTTTTTCTTTGAAAGTCTAGGCTGTGGCTGGCTTGAGCTAACTACAGCCTTAATTTTTTCCATTTCCATGGTTCAAAGCAATAGCCACAATTTACCTGAAAACCTAAGCAGAGAGTAGCCATCTAGTTACTTGCCCAATGTGTAATTTACTGCAATTCATTGTCCATTAGTCAAGAAAGTTTCAGGGTAATTTGTTATTAAAGTGCCATTTCACTGCATGTAGCTGCTCTGAGAACACATTTGCATTCTCAGTCAACCTTGAAAGAAGCCCATCTGACTTAATGACTGGCTATGCTAAGAGTCACCTAAATAGCATGCATTGAGTGAGGAGAGTAAGAAACGTTAGGATTAGTTAGTCCCATAATTTTACCCTTCTCCTGCTTCTCCTCTTCAACCTATTTGGACAGTTATGAATGTCAAAATCAAAGATAGAATCAGTTCTAGTTCACATGAAAGGATACTAAATACCCCTACTGAACTCATGTGAGGAAAGCTGAGCAGCCTTCATAAATCTGAAAGCTAGGCTCAGATATGACTGCTAAAATTTTGGGGGTATACTTGAAAAACTTGACCACAACCAAAGAGGCCTTTCTTCAAAATGGATTCTGCATCTATGCTCTAAGAATCAGGTTAGTAAGTGTTGTGAGATGCACACAGCACTTGTGTAGGAACATGCAAAACAAGATTACTGAACCTTAATAAGGTGTGAAAAACTGAAGAAAATAGCACTTCCAGGAGTTCTGAGGAGCAAGCAGTGCATCTATGTCATCCTCATATCCTGTCCTTGGTCACTGACTGTAAGAAGCCAGATGGAACTTGTCTGGTTCATTGATATATATGCATAAATCAAGGTAATGCAAAAACTTCTGTGTGCCAGTATTCCTAGTCAGGTTCCTCGTGCATGAGGAGGAGGAGGAGCAGTGTTTTCAGCCCAATGAAGAGTTCAAGAGAGAGCTATTTTCTTCCCAAATAGTCAAGGAATTGTTTAACTAGCAACTGTCAGATGCCAGAGTCTAAGCAGCCAACATGATAATTTTTCATATTCATCTTTATTGCATTATTCTATTTTTTGGATGAAACAGAAACTACTGAATTTACTACAGGGCTCATAAAATACTTTCATTAAAATAAAAATATAGTCTCTTCTTTGGAAAACCAGTGTTATACCTTTGCAGGACAACTTCTGCTCAGCCCTACAGCTTCTCCATAGGACTGCGCTTAATTTAGACAAGTGTGTTTGTTTAAAGCTAGCTGTGTGGTACAATAAATGGCACACTGCTCTTTTGCCAATGATTCCCGAGGCAGAAATCCTACTTTGTCAGCACATCACAGAAGTGGTTAAATTTAAACATTCTAAGAACTACACTTAAGAAATTCTGTAATAAGAGAAATCTGTTTTTCTAACACAAAATTAATGCACTCTGAAACTCAGTGCAACACATTGCAAAAATTGGGTTTCTTGAAAGCTGCCACTGTACAGGATCAATCCATTAGCAATTGTCCAATAGCCACTTCTTTCAGCTTCATATATATGTTATGCTAAGGCAGATTTGCAGGAAATGTTCTGTATTTCCCTATACAGCTCATGTCCCTGCACTCAGCTGTATTCACTGCACTAGTCTTGTCTCTGCTTCCCACTCTGCCCACACAGCTGGACCTCTAACAGGTATATTTCTTCAGCATACCTCCTTGATTCTTTGAAGGGCCTACAAAGGCACCAAAGAAAATAGGGGACCCTCAGCTCTACTGGCTTATAAGGACTACTATCGCATCATCTTTTCCAAAACCCTTGGGAAGAGGGACAAGTAAAGAAGCTGTTCCAGGAGAAAGTTCCCACTCCATGCAGCTCTTACAGAAACCCACAGCTAGATCAGTGTAATGCGCACCTCTTCTTAACTACTTTCAGAAGTAAGGTGCTTTCTAGTGTCATGTGTTAAGTGCTGTTGTTGTCTTTGGCACATCTCACTTTTTGGAAGAAAATTCCCTGTGTTCTTCATTGAACAAGACAAATATGCTCCAACAAGGTGCCTGATCAAGTAGGAAGGAATATTTCTGTATAACATTCAGTTGTATTATCTTCTCATGACTGCTTTGTACCACATATTCCTGCTGTAAGTCTAACACTGAAGCCCTACAGAACAGGCAACCACCCCCGAAAGAATAATGATGTTTTATCTGCCAATACTGTTGTTCTCCAAAGAAGTCCAGGCACTCTGCATATACAGGCACACAACCCTTCTTTAGTATGCTTTTCACAGAATCACAGAATCAACTAGGTTGGAAAAGACCTCTGAGATCATCAAGTCCAACCTTTGACCTAACAGCACCTTGCCTGCTAGACCATGGCACTGACTGCCAGATCTTTCATGCATTTCACCATCCGTGATAGCTTCAGCCTTTCCCTGCTTGCACCAATAGGAGACAAATTACTGAAGTACTACCAAGGATTTCAGGAGTCAGCTTTTGAGACAGAAAAAGTCTTAGATAGTCTTTTAACTGAATTTGAGAAATTAATTGTAAATGTTTTCTTATAAAATCTAAGCCTTAGTATACCAATTGTCTACACTAGCATGAACAACAGGCATTTTAAACAATGATTGTAAGAAAGCAGCTCAGAGAAAGACGCAGAACAGCATTACATTGCCACTACCATCCCTCTGGTAGCTGAAGCTTTGGGCTCATTGGGATAGTCAGGTTTCAACAAAGTACTTAGTATCTACTTCATTTAATTAATGTTGTTCAATTTATCAAAGTTTTATCACAATAAGTCTCTGCACCAAGTATTCCAAAACTGTTACATATACTTACAAAGACACGGTTTTAAATAGAGGTATAGATGCTTTTGTTTTACCAGTTTAGAGGTGGTCAGAATGTTGAAGTATTCCCATATTTTTCAATGAAATTTCAAAATAATTTCATCTAAAACAATGATGCTACTGTTGATACAACAAATATTCAAGCTGATATTCACCAAATACATCACCTGTTGTAGTCACTAACATTGGCACTACATACTTGAAATTACACGTTCCAAGGAAGTTATTCAAACTCTTATCACTGAAACATTTCTCAATAGCACAAAACACTTTGACCATCACAGAAGGGAGTTATTCAAATCCGGTCTGCAGTAAAGAAACCACTGCTTAGAGTTAAGCCTTGTAAGTCCTTGCCTAAGTTTTGGTGGAACTGGAACCAGGAGCCATTTTCCTTTTGGACAGAAAGCATGATGCTGGGTGAAGGAGAGACAGACCCTCTGCCTCCTTTAAAGTTGCAGAACTCCCTGACAATCCCCTGGAGACTGCATTGTATCATAGTGTTGAATGACATGGATGTTCAGGGGAATGACTGGTTCTGATTTTGTGATAATGGCACTGTCAGAGATTCCTCCTGGCCAGCATTTTATGAGAGGCAGCTTCCTCATGTGAAGGCAAGCATACAGCCCCACCAGGGAAAGCTTCTTGCCTTCTTGATGAACATGCACATTTACACACATGCACGCATACATACACATGGCTGCACACACAGGGATCACGTGTTCACTGCTGCTAAACTGCTGGCACAGACCTGGGTATCTAGGGGGATTTTAACTTAGCTGTCTCTTAAACAGTTGTTCTTTTTCTTGTTTGCACTTAGCCTTCGGGTCATGGGAACAAGCCCCCATGCCAAGCAACCAGAAGCCTTTTAATTCAGATTTCATATTTGCTGGTCTTTAAAACTTTTACTCCCAGTGCAAACAATCCCATTGCTAAAATAATTCACAGCTTCATAGCAAAACTGGGTCAGGTGGATATAAAGAGCCATGATTATACTGATGATCTGAAAGTCTGAACCTTTTTAAAAGTTCAAAGAAGAAAGTATTGAGAATATATTCCATTCGTGAGCTGGACCACATGCTCAAAGAATCAGCCATGCTAATAATTACAGCTCCGTACACAATAAACCAGCCTCCACTAAAAAACATTCACCCAAGCTGTGGGGCTGTATTCGGGTAGAATTCAATGTGGGTATTTTTGGTCTGTGTTTGGCCCAGCCACCTGTGAGAAGCTGGGCTTTCTCATGCCGAATTATGGGAAACAGGCTGATAAAGATGTTCTGTAGCCTTGAGAGAGAGACTTCTGTGTAAACTAAAATTAACTGGTATGTAATGTAAGGGGCAGTGCCAAATACCTTTGCCTGGGTGGCACTGGCCACGTCGCTCAGGTAAATGTCATTTTTTGGCCAAGTAGTTAAAAGGCAGATGGCTCGTGTTTCGGGAGGGCTTGCTTCACAGGACAGGACAATGTTTCCTTGGCAGGGACGCCCGGCGTCACCTGTGAGCCAGCTGACCCTTGAGGATGCAGCCACTGCTAGGGAGGTCTGGGCATTCCAGGGGTCAGTGAGACAACTCCAGGGGGGACACCTGGGCAATTTGGGTGTTTGCACCTGGGGGCTTATGTTCTCTCTCTCTCTCTCTCTATCGGATCTCTTTTCCTGTTTACTTGGCCACCTTTGGTAATAAAACTGCTGCTTGGGTTCAGTTTTCTGCAGTGTCTCAGTTTCGGCTTCCACATCCCTTCGGACCCCTATTCTCCCTGGAACAGGGGCTAAATATACAGTATCACTAGTTACAGGTTTCCCATTATCAAACTGAGTTTTAGAAAACGGAAGTTAAGCATCTAAAAACCAAATTGCCTAAGCACTTGTGGTTTCCACTATTTCTTTTTCTTGTTGTTGCTTCTCCACAGTCCCTAGTAGAATATCAGTTTATCCAGCAGCCTGCTTCATGGAAAGCAGAAAACTTTGGGTTTCTTAAAGCTAATATTAAAAGAGGATTTATTAAGAAAAAAATTAAAACCTAACTTAGCCTGAATTCTGACATTCTTCTCCATAAAGCAGTCTCCAGGAAGAATTTAGAGGACACATTTTTTAAATACCAGCCTGATATAAGTAGCTTTATATTTACCCTCTAGCTGACTGGCTCCCTTTGCTATTAGATTATCATCTTTCTCATTAATAGTATCAAATAATTTATTTCCTGCTTTAGAATGTCTTAAGGTGGACTCCAGCCACTAAAAAGTACATTTTCAATTCAAGTTAATTCAGATAAAAATGCAAAGTGCAAGAGATAATACACAGGCTGCAAATCAAGAAGCAATGCTTTACTCCTAAATCTGCAACTGTCTTTCTATGATGCTCTGGACAGGCCACATCTCTACCTGCATGCCTATTTGCCTTTAATTGTTACATCACCTTAAAATGATTCTCAGGCTGGGAAATGTTTTGTCCAGCACTGGGGCACTTGAGCAAGACTTTGATAGGGCAGTTAGACTAGAAAGTCCTGTATTGGGCACGTGGTCAAGGATACATTAATATGGTCAATCCAGGTCTTCATGACTAGTGTTAGTTACTCTTGCCATAGTTCACATCAATTTACAGCAGATCCCAGGCCCTGGGGGGGTGAACACTGGTGGTATCATTTAATCTTCATAGCTTTTAACATTTGAGATGACAATTGTTAAAGCATGTGATGTGGCAGGAGTTTTCTATCATAGTATTCTATCTTCCTTTGCTAAGGAACATGGCAAATAAATTCATAGGATGTGTAATTTGCAATGCTCTTGGTAACAAGAAATACAAACTACTTCTCAAGAAGCTCATTTCATTCCTCTCTGTTACAGACATTTTCCAATATCCTCATCACTAAATACAAAATTAAGTTAGTTACTGTATACACATTTGGTTTAAAGGCTGCCTTCCTGGAGATGTTAAAATCCATCAGATATTGTAAGTGATAGTAAACTGGCTTTGTGGGATTAAGAGTCAAACTATTTTCTATCTTGAACTGAAGGAGGCAGGGTAGTGAGGACAAGCAAAACGTGAGTAATTGATTGTTTCTCTTTGTTCCCAGTTAGCCAATCAGCATATGATTTGCTTTGCAGAAAAGCTGCAGGGCAGGAAACAGCAGCAGAGGAACACGGAGAAGCATTACCTGATAACTAGCCAGGCGCCTCCTGGCTTAGTACACAGAACACCAGTCACTGGATGGACCAGACACACAGCAAATATCATGTATCTGGGGAGGTGAAGCCCCAGAAGACAGCAGGATTATATCTCAGCTTCACCAACAGGTAATCATTACCTGAAGGACCAGGGCAGAAAAACATCCAGAAATGGATCTGTTTGATGAATGGGCAACTTTTGACTCTCCAAGAAGATAAGTACTGTTTGGACAGTATGCCAGTGTAACCTGTCTTCAGCTCCCACAGCATCATGGTTTTGAGGAAAAGCAAGAGCAAGGGTGTCCGTAAGTAGCTCTGGCAGACAAATTGGTCCTCACAGTTCCACAAGTTAGACATGAAAACAGTAACTGAACAACTTAAACCCTAAAACCAAGTACAGCTTTCAAACAAGAATATGGAAAACAATTTAAAACCAAAGACACTAGCTGAAGAAAACTGAACAACACTGAGTTTCCCTGAGTCCCAACAGACCTGCAAACAGATGACTGCAAGCTCCCCAAACTGTTGGTCTCTTGTCTTCTTCTCATATGGCTGTTAGTTTGCATTTGGGAGTCAGGAAGTCCTTTTTCTCCTGCAGAGTAAACAGAGTAACAGTTTCTGTTAGTGGGCTAGTACTGCAAAAGTATGCCTCCAGAAAGTCTTGTATTCCTTTGAGTCTACTTCTTGCTCCTGTTCATGAGTTTTAGCAGGAAGTTTAGCATCCCAAAGCTTCAAGAAGAGAGAGGAGATTCAGGGCCTGTAATTGCCTCAAATCAATGTATATTTAAACCTGTCCTCCAAATCCTGTTCAGAAATTTACCTCAGCTTTTTAGTTTTCACAGCAGACAGCACAGCACTCATACCTCTCTTTGCCCTCACACCTCTCTTTGCCCTCACTGAGACATGAAAAAACTACAGCTTTTCTATGTATCCACTTAATGGAAGGCCAGTTGTGTACAAATACCAGGCTGAGCCTGAGACACAGGAAGACTTTGCTCTGTTTCTGGCAAGTGGTGATAATGCAGGCATAGAAAATAACAACTATAAACAACAATACATAAACAACAACAACAAAACTTATGGTTGTGTGGATATTTCAGTGAAATAAAAATCCTGTTGTTGGAACTCTTTTGTACATCTTTTCCTTAACTAATTACTTATCATCTGCCTTGCACCTCTTCAGGTTGCCTTGCAAGTGAAAGGACTAGCACACAGACCAGCTCCATACACAGTGCCTATACTGAGTACAGAGCAGAGAAAACTGGTCATAAATGTGCATATAGAAGTGACTGAGAAACAGGAATTTAGGCTCAACAGATGATCCTGAGTCAAATCTCAGCCCTGATACTCAGATAGGACTGAGCCTATTTCTTCATATGTCCATGTATATTTTCAAGTGAAATATCCCAGATGATTAACATGTCTCAGTTTTCCAGCTATTTAGGCTTCAGTTCCTTGAACTCCAGAGAAATACAGTTAATCAAGTTTTAGACCTGGCTTGAAACCAGATGAGCATAGGAATGTGCCTTTTACCATGCTAATAGTAACTTCATAACAGTTTTTTTCTTTCTTAACACTGCTTAGCTGCAGTAATTTTGGTTTAGTCTTTTAATTGTTTCAAAATACCCTAAACATAGACAAAATTATTCCACTGACACAGATTTTTCCACAGACGTTTGTCCCTTAGATTTTCCCCCTGATCCTTGCAGTGTCTTGCGCTTTCTTTCAGCATGTGTCACCTCCTATCTTCCCTGATTTGTGAGATATATTTTGTAGGACCTCCAAAACTCTCCATTGTTATGGCCTGACTTTTCCCTCAACCATGCGACTATTGTAGATGCCTTCCTACAATTTGCAGACATCCTCAAGAATAAAACCAATTATATAATTAGAAAAGCTGGGCAGTATAAGCTGTCCTATGTTTCTGACTACAGTATCAACATTCATGTGGGGGCCTATCATACTCTGACACTTCCCTGTGTGTATCAGCCAAGCAGTAAGGCAGTTCTAGTTTAGTGAAGATATTCTAAAATGCAACTGCAGCTGATGCCAATATTTTCAAAGGCATTGACTGAGTAAATTGAATTAGGTTTATTGTTACAGTGGTGTTTTGAAATTAGCAATAGCTTCAAAGGGAATCAGGAGTTATCCCCTATATGTGTTTGTCACATGCAGGTATGTACTTCAGGAACTGATGCAGTGGTAATACCAGTCAGGATGCTCTAAAAGTGCAGTCTCTGCCATGGTATTGTTAAACCAAAACCAAAAGGCAGGTGTCAACATATGAGGAAATTTCAGCTTCCTCAATCTAGGATTTAAAGATTTCCCAAATACTGATGCTGTGTGAGATTCAGGCTCCTCTCATCACCAGAGTTTGGAGAAACACACTGCAGCTTGAAGTCCTTCATAAGCAGCTAGGATCTCTTTCTCTTTTGGGGTGTAGTTCGCTTCAGACCCTCTGTAGCCTTGGCTCCAGAATCCAAGTGTTTAGCCTCTACTCTTACCAGGCAGCTTCTGCCAGAGGCTCCAGGAAGGACCATTATCCCTGGCTGCAGAGTAGAGCACATTCTTCACATCTGGTTGTGTCCTGACTGGCCAAGGGCCATAGTGTGAGCAGTCTCCTGCTTTATCTGTTCAAAGGCTTGCTGCTGTTCAGGGCCCCATTCTTCTTCTTAAATTACCAAGTAAAGAGGGCTTACGATCTGGCTGTGTTCTGGGCTATGCATGTTCCAGAAGCCTATGGCACCCAGGAAGGCTTGTGTTTTCTTCTTGCTGGTCAGCAGAGACATTGCTGTGATCTTGTCAATGACTTCTGTCAGAATCTGATGATGTCCGTCTTGCCACTTCACTCCCGGGAACCAGAACTCTTGGGCAGGTCCCTTGACCTTACTCTGTTTGATGGTGAAATGGGCTATCAGGAGAATCTGGATGATTTTCTTTCCTTTCTCAAAAACATCCGCTGCTATGCCCCCATTACAATGATGTCATTGATGTACTGCAGATGTTCTGGAGCCTCACCCTTCTCTAGTGTAGCCTGGATTAGTCCATGACAGATGGTGGGACTGTGTTTCCACCCCTGGGGCAGTCAGTTCCAGGTACACTACACACTGCTTCAGGTGAAGGCAAACTGTGGCCTGCACTTTACTGCTAGGGGAATGGAGAAGAAAGCATTGGCAATGTCAATAGTGGCGTACCACTTCGATGCCTTTGACTACAGTTGATACTGAAGTTCCAACATGTCTGGCACAGCAACACTCAGTGGTGGAGTATCCTCATTCAAGCCACAAGAGTCCACAGTCAGCTTCCATTCTCCATCAGATTTACTTACAGGCCAAATGGGGCTGCTGAAGGGTGGATGGGTCTTGCTGACCACCCCTTGGCTCTCCAGCTTAAAAATGGGGGTCACGATGTCTCAGTTCATTCAGTATTGCTGATGATGCACTGTTGTGGTAGCAATTGGCACCTGCTGTTCCTCAACCTCCAACAGTCCTGCAGCAGAGGAATTCCCAGAGGTGCCAAGCAATGCATTCCACTGTTTAATCACTTCTGTCACCACAGCAGCTATTTCAAAGGCCCGTCTATGTCCTTTTGGGTCTTTGAAATACCCATTCCTGATGTAGTCAATGCCCACAATACATGGGGTTCTGGGCCAGTCACAATGGGGTGTTTCTGCCAGTCTCTCCTGGTCAAGCTCACTTCAGCTTCCAGCATGATCAAATCTTGAGACTCCCTCTGTCACCCCAGAAATGGAAATAGCTTCTTGCCGCACATGTCCTGTTGGCATTAACATGCATTGAGCACCAGTATGCCAATGTTAATGAAAGCCTTGTATTCTTGTGGGCCTGACATGCCAGGCCATCGAATCCACACAGTCCAATAGACACGTTTGTCCCATGCCTCTACCTGTCTAGAGGCAGGGTGCCTCTAACTCTGGTCTTGGTTATGGAAATCACAGATTTTTCCCTGTGAATAGCACTTGTTTATACCTGCATGGCAATCAGATACAGACATAAGGAAAACGAGAGGTAAGGAAGATTATGCTTTCCCTTCACCTGCCCATCAAAATTGAAAAAAAAATTAGATCTCCTGGCTTCCATAAGCAGCATCACTTTTGCTTCTTACAGTTCAACCGTTGTTCAAACTGTACAAGCCACCAGCTTGAGCATGACACCAGACTTGGCAGAGTGGAGTGGTGGGTTTCTGTGTACAAGCAACATCACTTGTTGAATCCATTTCTTACACCAAATTTTTTAAACACATGCTTTTCAGAAAGTGACTAAACCCCACTCTGAGGCACTTCCTGAGTTAATTTAATTTGGTAACAAACTGATTTAAAGAGCTCATGCATTTAGATCTTAGAGGTTTTTGCTCTGATTCAGCAAAATCAGTTGATGGTCCAGTAGGTCTAGCTGGTCTAGTTTCAGCACATGAACAAGGATTTGGTAGTTAGAGGCATGGAACTGTACTAACTGTACTTACCCTTGAAGCCAAGATATCTTCTGGTCTCTGAAATACATGTAGAAGTTACTGGCCTCCTGGCTTTTAGCAGGTACTTTGGAGAATGGGCTGAAACCCAAGAAAGATGCTACTTTTTCTTTTTTTCTACACTATTCCAAATCAGAGTTAAGGAGTTTTATGCTCAGAAAGTAGGAAAGGAGGTAGCTCTAAACCTACATGATGGAAGCACAAAGAAAATAATACAAGATTTACAGTAGTTCCTTTTTTTAACATTGATTTTACTCAAGGCATTGTTAATTTCCTAATTACACAAAACAATGTTTGATTAGAGATGATAATTAAGATGGAGTATACAAGAAAAAAGAAGGCCTTTATGATACATCTTCTAAAATATTCTCAGACCTGGGCTTAGGAGTTGTCCAGCATTACTATTATAGATTGAAAACTTGCATCTATTTTGATTAAACAAGGTTTTTTTGACCAAACAATTCTTTTACATAGGAAGGAGGGGCAGATACTAATGGACTTAAACTCATCCTTGTGAAACATGCTGGATCACAGGTCACACTGAGGCTTGCAAGAGTACTGAACTTTAGAGCATTCAGTCACATAAAATGCTGATTTTCTTCAGGGAGGGCTTATGTTCCTGAATTCCATTGGCCTTGGCTCCTAGGCAGAGCTTTTCACACTCTAGTAAGAAAAGCAGACCTGTCAACCAAGCATTTCCAAGGCTCTTCATACACTACAGGAGGGAGGGAGGGAGGGAGGGAGGGAGGGAGGGAGGAAGGGAGGGAGGGAGGGAGGGAAAATGTTAAGAGATAGGTCCATTACTTGTTCAAAGCAAGCATTTGTAGGCATATGATTCAATAGGAACAACCAGGCACAGTGGCATTACACGCACCTCTTGCTCACTATAGTAATTTCACAGACTAGAAATGAACAAGGAGATAAGAAAAATGGCTTGCATCAGCATTATGTTGGCTTTACTTTGAATATTGTGTGAGGTTAGCCCAGTGCAACACTATGCTTTGTCTAGCACAGGTACTAAAGGAACAAACCTGTACAAAGTTGACAGCATCAGGTTCTTCCCTTTCACAGCAGTGTCTGATGAACTAGTCCTTACTGCAGAGGGGAAAGGCCTGGCAAAGATCATCAGAACACTCACACAAATATTCACTTATTCATTTGTGGACTTTTATGTCACTGACATCACCATCAGGAAGTAGCTACTGGATGCCAGATGTTGTTATAATGATCTTGTAGCTGCACTGCCTTAAGGTTATGTAAGATCCCAAAATATGTAGGGAGGATTTGTGTCCATTTCTAAAGTATTAGTTAATTGAACAGCATATTCTTCTGTGCATAAAATCAGAGCTCCAGAACACTGCAGTAGTCTCCATGGAAATAGACAGTATCAGCCCTGGTGTTAATATTTTTAGTAATGAAGGAATTAACATTTCATTTTTGTTCAGGCACTTCAGAATACAACCATTTTATCTTTCATTCTTCCTAGCCTCTTGCACATGGAAATAGGCATGGCAGCAGTCCACAATCTCTTTATTCTGTTCTCCCTACCTTCCTTGCCCCATAACAATTTTTTTTTTTTTTTAAATATATATAAGTGCTGGCAGTTACAACAAGATTTTGCTGATAAGAATTTTAAAAGAAGTAATTTTATACTTTCTCCCTCTGGGATTCATTATGCTATGGAAAGTTTGTGCTCTACATACTTATGAAAGGACAACCCAGGACCCCAATCACAACTTAATACAATATGACACAAATCCTTGCCTTTATTGGTTTAGACCGTACCTTTTTTGTGATTTACTGACTCAAAGGATATTAAGGAAAACTGGTGCAGCTCATTCAGGAACAGTCTGAAGCACTCCTTCCCAATCTATCTTTGCCTGAAAGAGCAGATATGCACAAGAGTGATCTTCCATTTAGCCTCTGGATTAAGACAGTAGTTTTATGTCTGAGTATGAAAAATGTATCACTCAAGAGTAATAGGAATCAGGGTGCAGATCCAATGACTCCAGGCTGGCACTTTCTGAGAAGCCTGCAGACCTGTAGTGATCTGACAAACACATTCATGAACATTTCCATCTGAAATATCACTATGATCAGTGTAAATATAGAGTCCCTGAGAATGCCACAACAGATTTGATTCTACCATCTTTGGTCTAAAGTGCCAAACTAGTGCCAATAGACTTTGAAGTCTATTCAGTCCAGTTTTCCACTAGACATTCCTCTCTATTTTTGGCTTACTTGTACCAGAATTCTGTAAAGCAAATAACAGGTAAAGTTTTGATGACTTAAAACCTCTCCTTTAAAGTCACAGAATCACAAAATCTTTTACATTGGAAAAGACCTCTGAAGTTACTGAGGCCAACCTATGACTGATCACCACCTTGTCCACTAGACCGTGGCACTCAGTGCAATATCCAGTCATTTCTTGAACACCTCCAGGGATGGTGACCTCACCACTCCTTGGGGCATCCTTTCCAATGTTACACAATTCTTTCCATGAAGAAATTCCTCCTGATGTCCAGCCTGAACCTCTACTGGCACTGCTTGAGGTTATGACCTCTTGTCCTATTGCTGGTTGCCTGTGAGAAGAGACCAATACCCACTTGGCTACAACCTCCTTTTAGGAAGTTGTAGAGAGTGAAAAGGTCACCCCTGAGCCTCCTTTTCTCCAGGCTGAATAATCCCAGCTCTCTCAGCTGCTCCTCATAGGATTTACACTCTAGACCCTTCACTGGCTTTGTTGACCTTTTCTGGACATGCTCCAGCACCTCAATGTCTTTCTTACAGTGAAGGGCCCAGAACTGAACACAGGACTCAAGGTGTGGCCTCATCAGTGCTGAGTACAGGGTGGCAATCACTGCCCTGGTTCTTCTGCCCACACTATTCTTGGTACAGAACCAGGATGACATTGGTCATCTTGGCCACTTGGGCACACTGCTGGCTCATGTTCAGCTGGCTGTAGACCAGCATCCCCAGGGCCTTTTCCATCAGACAGCTTTCCAGTCACTCTGCCCCAAAGCTATAGCACTGCATGGGCTTGTTGTGGCCAAAGAGTAGGGCCTGGCACTTGATCTTGTTG
The DNA here is from genome assembly GCA_035221455.1 of Xenops minutus. Classification (NCBI taxonomy): domain Eukaryota; kingdom Metazoa; phylum Chordata; class Aves; order Passeriformes; family Furnariidae; genus Xenops; species Xenops minutus. The sequence continues at coordinate 29,985,057 of JAWWEE010000085.1, forward strand.
AACCTCATGCTGTTGGCTGGGGCCCATCTATCCAGCCTTTCCTACCCTCCAGCAGATCAGCACTCTCACCCAACTTGGTGTCATCTGCGAGTTTACAGAGGGAAGTCAAGTCTGAACAAATAATTTTTCTGTTGCAGCCATTTACAACTTTTTTCTGTCGTTGACAGTAGAATGAAGTTGTAGGAGTGTTAGTGCTATTGAATTTTAACTTTTCTTTTTTTGTGTGTTTTTTTTCTTTTTTTTTCTCTCAAACAGCTCAGATTGCTAAAATAATAATAAAAAATAATAATAATTTAAAAAGAGTGAGAGAACAAAAGAAAAAATATAAAGACTTCTTTTTAACCTCTTTGTTGTAGGCTATGTCCCAGAAATAGGGAAATGGGAGATTTTAGCCTGAGTGCTCTTGAAGAACCAAGTGGCATTCCATTAAATATTGACTTCCATATTCTTCTGAGGAACCAATACACAGTCTGTGGTAAGGAGCAAAGTTAGTCTGCTCAATTTTCTTTACAGAAATGCTGGGTTCTGCTTTCCTCAATCCATTGTAAGGCATTCCATTTATCTCCAAGATCATCTTTACTGTTTTCAATGCCATCCCTTCTGCTTTAAGGAAGAACCCAAGAAAATGGAGGTGAAAAGAGAGGGCATGAAATAGAGAAAGTTGCTGAAGTGTTTTGTTGGTGGGTTTGAAATGCCTCTGTTCTTTGTATTTTGGAATGTGACAGTCTCACAACTGCAGACACACTGCAATTTCCTCTGAAGAAAACTGTACTTCAGACTCAGCTTCCCTGAATAGCATTGTGTTTCTCTGCAAGATGAGGATGAAAAGTTAATCAATTGTCCTCTCTTTTGGTACAAAGGTGCATGAACTAAGGTAAGTGTGTGTTAAACCTTGGCCTTAGTTGCTTAAGGACTGCTCAGAAGCACCTGCACAGACAGCAATAAAAACTGGCAGCTGTAGTACCAAGACCAAAACCCCATGTAAATCAGAGTCCTTTCTGGTAACAGTATGTAGGGGAAGAACAAATGAATACAATAAGCAGGTGGCAGCCTTTCTCCCACTGAATATTGGCTTCTGTATGTCATGGGCTCAGACCACCTCAACCAGAGAGTGTCTTCTTACCTGATGGTCCATGACGTTTTCATCTCTGATTATAACTAGCAGTTCTTAAAGACTGCGGTTTAAACATGTTAAAAGTACCCTGTGTCAATGATTGTAACTCAGACTAGATCTCCTAGGAACCAGACCCTGATCATCTTGAACATCATGCACCATGCTGAGCAGATGCAGAGATCTACTGCTTGCTTTACACAAGTGCCTTCCTTCAAATTCAGCATTGAAATTGTGTTCTCCCTTTTTCAGCCCAGATATGCACTGAGATCTACAAGTATCTCAGTAGTTTTGACACCCAGTTGCTATGAATCTGCTTTTGGAAATCAGTGGTGTATCAGCTGCAGTCGTAGAGTGACATATTGCTGATACCCTTAGAGACAGCTGTTTTCCAGTCTCTTGGTGAAGGCTGTGTTCATGTCTATACCCCCACAGAAGTCAGAAAAAGTATGGTTGCTCCTAGACAACTGATGATTTAGCTTAATTATTCTGAGCTTACCAGAATTCCACTGTAATCACCATCAAGACACATGGAGTTGAGGTGATGCCAAAGGCTTTGTGAAAGTAGGCTTAGGCAGATCTGAGGCAGAGCCTATTTCTGAATTGCTACATCTCACAGCATCATCTCATTTTTTGGCAGATCCCAGTAGTGAATACTCATAAGACAAAAAGTACTACCAGGTCTGCTTCTCAAGTAATACCGAAATAAAACAGCAAGAAGCAATTTTGCATATTTGGCTGTCTGATATGGAGAGAGATGGCACACATTCGGGAACATCAAGTTCTAAGTGTCTTACAGAAAACAAGTGAGCTGGACACAAGGCAGAGTTGACACAGAAAGTTTGCCAGCTGTTTTATTAAATCACTACTCCTAATGGTATGCTTGTCTCACCAGAGCCTGTAGTCTAGACACCTCACAAGGACAAAAGTACTAATTGCAATCTCCATTTTGTTTTGGGGCAGTCTTTTACTCTGTAAGACAAAAAGGCTTGTCTTGTGACACACTCTCCTTATTTTTCTGCCACAAATAAGGAGACAGGCTTTATATTTATGACAATAAATTCAAATCCTTATCCCCTGCTATGTCCTTAATAGCATTTTGGAAACAGATCTAGTTTTTAATTGGAGTCTCAGGAATTTCAAATGTCATTGCTGTCGGTGGAGCCAAGCAGCTGTCTCTCTCAAGAAAGAAAAAGAGTCAAAGAAAATTGTCCTAGATTTGTCACAGTTACAAGCAGCCACAAGCAGCCACAGTACTGCAGATGCCTTCTCTGAGAAGCAGCAATATGAAGTGGGGAGGTAGCTGATCTTGAGTAGTTCTCAAATAGTTGAGCGTTTGAATAAGGGTGAAATGTCTTGTGAGATATCAAAGACATAAACAGAATGGCATTTGGCATAACTTTAAATGAGACTTAGGCTCAGCCAACGCACCCGGGACCAGGAAAATTAGGTCCTGCTTTTTCTCTCAGAGTTGCCACATAACCAAAAAAAGGTGTCTCCTTCCCTGCCTCAGGTTCTGCGTCTGTTGATGTTGACCCTAACAGGTGTTTACACTTTCAGATGAAGACTCATGGGGTTTTCCTACAGCAATCTCTTGGACTGGTATTTTTAGAGGAGCCTGAACTGGTCCAATTCTGTTCTTACTACAGTCAATCAGCATCAGTAGAAGTGTTAGCAGTGAGACAAACCGGAATTTGATTGCTGCTGTCAGAGAGCACAGTTAGGCCAGTGTTGGGAGGGTTTAGAAATGCAACCCATGCTGTCATTAAGATAAGATGAAAGCAAAGGGGGCAGTGAGAAGTAGCAAACAAGTAATCCAGCCACGTATGTGTTCTCCTACATGGAGTTCATAATATTGACAGCAGCAAAATAATTAACTTAATTTTTTATGAGTAAGTAATCAAAAAGAATAGGATTAATATGATAAATTTAATAATGGACCTTCACCACTTCCTCTCTTTTCTTTCCTGCCATAGCTAAGCATTCTTGTTACAAGAGCTGTTGTCAGCTAATTTCTGACTGTTGGATGGCCCCAGGAAGACAGTAGGAACCACATCTGCTACCACTTGAGAATAAGAAAGGGAGAAGCAAGAAGCTCTGCTAGTTAAATCATACCTCCTCTCTAATTTTTTCTTCTCCTCAGTGTTACAGTCTGGTTCTTGAGGTCTGCAATCACCTCTGCCCTGTCCCTGCTCAGATTAGAGGAATCTATTCTGGCTCAGGAGAAGCTTTGAATCTATGAGAAATACTCATGCTATGGCAGGAGTGGATCTACACTGAGACATCTTCACTGCAGTTCCATGCTCAAGCCTGAGAAGGCAGAAATAGGTCCCTGCACCCTTTGTGAAGACAGAGCCCTGCCTCCAGCCCTGAGCAGCATAGAGTGTCCATATCCAGAATTTAGGATTTAAACTGTACAAAAGCATGAGTGGAAGGAGGAGCAATGATCTTTTGAAATCTGTACAGGCCTCCACCACTGAGGCTAGTGGTGGACGTAAGTCTCAGTCCTATTGACATTTAAGCTTGTTCCTGCCTCTTTCATAGTTTTGGTTTTGAAAATCTTCAAGTCCACAAGAGCTAGAAATTGGTTCTTCCAAGGTTCTACACCCTGGTCAGTCATAAAAAAACAGAGAGGGCCCAGAGAGGGCCAAAGAACAAGAAACATGGTTTAGCAGAACTAGACATCTCCTTTGCTCATGCTTAGGTAAGCCTTTTAACTCAGAAAGGTCTGACACATCTGTGCAGCTGAAGTGTATGCATGATAATGCATCTGGAAGTATGTTTTCCTTTATTCATTGTCCTCCTCAGGAAACATGGATGTGCTCCAGGCAGGTATTGGAAAAAAATCTCTTTTTAGGCAAACACTAAGAACTCTAGATCTTTCAGGCTGTTGAACTGCTAGCAGTTTGCACTTTGGTTCAACCCTCTAGATGCCTGTGTATGAATGTTAAACAGGAAACAAATACTTCCTTGTAAAATGCCATGTTGCCCACTGAAGTGAAGCATAAAGTTTTCAGATCAAGGAATAATACGACTCAGAGTTTTATTTCTTTTAATGGATTACCTTTTTTATGTGTGCCCTTTGAATTAGTTTATTTGAAGCAAAGCTTGACTGAAACAGTGCAAGATCCACCTATTAGAAGAGCTCTGCAACATACTCATGACTTGTTGTGTTATTCAATCTGTTTCCATGACCTTTCATCATCTTTTAGCTCTTCCCCTTATCCCACAAACGGAATCACTGCACTCAAAGAGGTATAAAATAGAGGTATTCATCAAACTGCTTAAAATTTTATTCAAGTGCCCCCTCCTGTGGATGTAGAGCTACACGCAGCCAAGTAACATTTAGAGGCAATGAGTTTTAATTGAACTTAACCTAACAAGGAAGAAGAATCAGAAATATTTTAGTGAAGAAAGTCGAACTTGGTCTTGTGAATGGCTCAGATTAATCTTGATCACACCACAGCTTTGGCTTTGAAAATACCCTTCATTTTAAGAATTTTATTAGTGCTGGCTCTTCGATGTACTCCATACAGTAGACCTCCTTTGAAAATCATGCTTTACAGAAATGGTTATACAAATTCAGTCCAACTAGTCACAGTAGTGTCAATGACAAGAGGACTGGTGGCCATAGCATTGAGTATATCTGGAGCTGATCAAATGAGCAAAGGTGAAAAAGAAAAGCATATTCTGGAGGAAGAATAACCAGAGATAAGTTACTATTTCTACAGCAGTGTTACCTAGAAACAGAAGTCCTGTCATAATACTATATAGCTGAATCAGGGGAGACTTAACAGCAGCATATTCACTGTTCTTCCAGCTCATCTGTAGTCACTAGTCAGTAAGAGATAGTGATGGTGAATTCTAAACATGACTTTAGTCTCAAAAGCCATTAGCTTACCAACTTCCCTAGAGCTGGGCAGGATCTGCTCTTCACAGCTAAAAATTAGTTAATAGGCTGCTCTTGTAAACAGGACTGAGATGACAGAGTCAGGCCATGTGTGGCTGCATGCTTTCCCTCAATCTCCTGGGAAAAGACTCCATCACAGATCAGCCTTGGGCAGAGCAGGGATAAGGGTGCCTCTGTGATCGTAAAAGTTCTTATTGAACTCAACCAGATTTACTGCACTGAATTTGTGAACCACACTGTTCATGTATCTGCAATCACCAATGTGACCAGATTTATAGTGTAACCCACATTATTTGTGCACCTGGGATCTGACCAGACTTAATCTGTTTAACTGCTTATAATCAGAAATGTAGCCCAGATGCACCCAGCCCCTCTGGTCTCTCAACACCAGCTGGAATGCAACAGGGTTCATCTCCAAATTTCCAAACACAGATCACCTCCCTTGACTTGTCACACTTCTTTTACAATATGAGAGGAGTGGAATGTTAATGATGGTGATTTTTATTTGCTTGCATTAGTATCTCCTTGGCATCTTTGTATTATTTGCAGACATACATTTAGTTCTTGCCTTTTTCTGTTCATCATCTTTTTTCTTCAGGGTGGAGATTCAATTTGACTGTCATTCATGCTGCTTAAGTTCTGTGACATGTTTGCACATGCCTCAGGAGCCTGGACTCTCTTGCTGCACAGTACTACCTCTGGCTGTGTGACAGTGCACAGTGACCAGGTCATGATCTCACCTGAACACAGCAGTGTGGCACTGCCGACATACACTCAGGCCCTTTTATTGTAACTTTGCAGTGCAGCCTTTCTGTTCTGGCATCAGCTGCTGTGCATAGAGGGCTACTGCTTAGACAGCATCATGGAGGCTCATCTGTCCTTTCTGAATTCAGCTCATTTGAAATGGCTTATTGGTTCAGTGTTTGGGGAAGTTTGGCTCCATCCTGACTTTTGCTTACAAGAGTGCTTTAAGCATTCTTTTACCTACACCCCAAGAGTCTATTTTTAAAAATATCCATTTGCAAGGTCAGAGCATAAGGTGTCTCAGTCTGCATACACAAGGTACATTATAGCTGAAGAAGTAAGGAAAAACACAGATGATGTGAGAACGTGTCAACTTGGCTGCTCAGAATTAAGCACTAACTTTTCCCATGCAGACATCTGTTGCTTCATTTTACCCAATGCTGCGCAGACAGAACTTAATCAGTATCTTCTGCAGGTCACAACAGTTAATGCACCACCACCCACTGAAACACACGCACCCACATTCACAGCTTGTAGAGTTGCAGCTGATTAGAAGCAGCATATTTATTACTTAGAGCAATTTAGACCTTGTTTAGTTTACTTCTGTGGATATGAGAACCTTAATACATGTCCACACAACCCAGAGCATGTCAATTTGACATTCTTCAAATCTGGGGGAAGAGAAGCTGGAAGGATTCTTTTCCATAGACAGTGGATTTCTGACAGTGTAACAGATGCTTCAAATCAAGCATTGAAAAGGACCACATCATAGCTAAGTAACATTGGCTTCATCAAAAGCCTCTGCTTTTTTATATAGCTGGTCTTGTCAGAAGAGCCAGACAGCCATGTGAGTGAACAGCTCAGTAAAAGTGAATTGTTCCCCCTCCTGTCCCAAGATCCTTGTGTACACAAACTTTATTTTCATTAACTTGCCAAAGACCTGCTACAGTTTCTCAGGAATCAAAAGTATGTAAATACAAGCGCTTTGGACAAGTCAGAGCTGGGAGTGCCCACTGAAAGCAGACAGTCAAAAAACTAAAAGCAAATTAAGTGGAAAAACAGAATGATGTTAAGATTGCTCTGGGCATCCAAATACCTATGGCAATGTGCTGTGCGGCTATATGCCACGTCAAATACATCATCAGTAGCTACTGGGATGTTGTTCAGGTCACACTGAATGCTCTCAAAGGCATTGGATATCTAGGAAGCTTGAGTTCAGATTGATTGCAGAATTCTGATGCCCTTGCAAAATAAAAAAAAAAAAATTATCAGAGTTTATATTTATTTAAAAGAGGTTGTTCTATTCTCAGAAGAACTGTTACTTAAAAAAAAATAAAAAATCAATATTCCACTACCATCTGTTTTTCCACACCAAGCCAATGACTGGTGATATTCTGCACACATCTGCATATTAAACATCTCAATATTTTGTTTTTCAAAAAATTGACAATACTTGCTAAAGAAACCACAGCAAAGCATGACTAAATGTAATTCTGGCCACAGTTCACTTAGACACAACAGGTCATGTTAAATATGTATCAGGCAACAATCAAAAAGGAAGAACAGAAAGGTTGCCTCCAACTTTGTGCCACAAAACTTGCTTAACTAAATTAATAAATCAGGCAATGCTGGAAATTGGTACCTTGAGCTGCCAATCTCAGCAGTCATATAACTGATAATCAAATAAACTGATCAAGCACAGATCAAAAGAATAGCCCTGTTTACCTGCAGACTGGTTTAGATTACACTGGTGTCCAACAACTGAGGAAATGCATTTTGTTGTATGGCTTCCGACTCTTCTGAACCCAAGGGGATCACATATCCCATAACACCATTTGACATCAGACTTAATAAGGAGCAGAAAATATGTTTTCCTGATGTAAGAAGATTTGAAAAATCTTACAGAACTAAAAATACATGGAAGTAGCCAAGAAGGAGGCAAAAAGGTTCTAAATTTTTCCTTTTTTCAATTAGAAACATCAACATCAGGTTTGGTTTTTAGCTCTACAGGAAGACATAGAAACAGATAAAGTGTAATAATGTTGCACTGTAAAGACTGGAGTACCAGAGAGCAGGAATTCCCACCTGCACATGGGAGGCGCTCCTGTCAGTTATTGGTCACTTGCTAATAGCCATGTATACCATCAATAGCTTTTTCAGCAAGGAAGAAATGCATATTGCTATTAACATTGCTAGTGAAAACCAACAGTCTTTTCACCTGAATTTGTTGACTAATGACTCTTCTCCCAAGACAATTTCTAGTCATCCTGCTCAATACTAAAATAATTCAAAAGCCCTATCTTCTGTAGTTGCACAAGATCAACCAAATAGCAGTCTACATGCAAAATGCAGGCATTCCTCTGAGGCATTCTCCTTCCAGAATAAAGGCTTCTGCACACTTCCCTCATGTCTCCTGCTTTATCTTTGGTGAGAGCTAATGCTCAGAAGCTGCCCCAAGCCTGCAGAGAAAAAGTTAAATGAGTTTTAGGCTGGGACATGGAAATTCTTGCAGGTTGCTTCCTATCTGTCAGTGTTTCGATGACTCAAGTCTTTGTGTCACTCTCCCAGACAGTGTTAAGCCCAAATTATTCTGTAGTCTGCTCACTTTTTTTACCTTCCTATGTCTTTGTGGCCTCTTGAGGCCCTTGTGTGCAAATCCTACTTGGCCTGCACCTCAGGCTCCTGTCTCAGTTGTCTTTTCTTTATAGCAAGGATTTCTACCTTTGTCCAGTCTCAAAAGATCAAACCCCGGCATTTTTGTAACTCCAAGAGGTAAGGAACTGTTCCAAACTCTTCATATGTTTGGACAATGGTTTTCCTCGTGAATTCATGCAAGCTCTGTAGAATGTTACCCCTGTAAGAAAAACACCACAATTCAATGAGCTGGTGTTCTTTCTTTTGTACTCTGTTTTTGTAGAGAGTTCTTGAGTCTTGGGACAGCTTAAGGATGAATGCTGAACAGCTTTCTCACAGTGCAGTAGTGCTTTCCACAAAGGAGAGAGACTGGAAGAACCAGGTAGAAGAAAGGATTGATTTTATATTCTTCTGCCATCAACTCTTTCTGAGTGTGTTCTGGCAGCAATTTTTCTCAAGTGCTGGCGACATGCTCAATATGAGGATGAACATATTCTAGACAAGAATTCTGCTGCCAGCATTCTTTAGTATTGCTCTAAATATCACTCCCTTTTCCCTTGCCAAGCTCTTCCCCATCACATTTTATGGGAGAGAATGCCCTGCATCAAGCCATGCTGCACCTTCATTCTCCTTTCCATTTCCTCCACCAGAAAACTACCACTTGAAGAAATAATACCTTAAAACAACTTAATCTTGCTGTAACTTTGGACTAAACCTTGAAGAGGTTTATTTTATTGTCATTGGTTTTACTGTTGGTTAACATAATAAGAAAAAGTTTAAAGGGACCATGGGAAATGGAAGTTAATGGATATACATGCTGTAGATGTCTGGTGTGTTTTTTGACATGGTGCTGGATGGTGCTCCCTAGCAAAGCTGGACTTAACCTGGCACATTAGCCACTTGTTGCCTTAAGGAGAGGGGGAAAAAAACTTTCCAAGACAACTTTATGTGGGTAAAGTAGAGAAGAGTTCTTTACT
>JAWWEE010000085.1:29997776-30022500 GCA_035221455.1 Xenops minutus
GTATCTAATTGTCTTAGCTTTGGTACATGTTTCTCAGGCATGGTGTTCCAGCTATTATCTGACCTTAAGACAGCTAGCACAGGGTGAGAGGTTGTTAGCTGCTCTGAATGCAAGAAACTGCCTAGAAGTATAAAAATCTACAAATTCATGAAAACCTTACGGCAACACACTAAATGGATAAAGATCTATTTGACAGTTCTAAAAGTTTATCCTAAGAACTTATTCTAAGAACTTATCCTCCAGTGGCACAAGGACAATTTCCAGGGTTGCTAAGTAAATAAATCAAATTGTACATGGCTTTTGCATTTAGTAGACAGAGACAAAAAGAGGTACCATAATTGGAAGTGAAGCTGAGCACATTCAAACGTTAAATAATACACATTTCCATCTGTGATGATAATTAATCATTGAAGTGTCCAACTAAAGTTTATGGCAAATGCTTAACCACTGCCATTATTTGCTTTCCGTCACTTTAAAATGCACCAACTCAAGAAGAAAGAGTGCAGAAGGCATAGAGTCTACCTTCCCTGGGAATGCAGATTGTTTGATCACAAAGATCTATCTTAACCTTAAAAAACCAGAAGGGCCAAGAGAGGAGACTGAATTAAAACTGTTCTTCTGTCACAAGAACTCAACCATGCAGCTACAAATAGTGTGGCATCCACCATGTACCTTACAGTAAATCCTGTTTTGAATCTGTATCTGTGTTACAGGAATATTCAGTGTGTTCTAATGAGTTCATCAGAAACTCATGGGAGATGAATGGATGACTGGTTGTGATTAACAAGGCTCTGTCTCTGGAAGAACGTGGTCATACAAGTTTGGCATTCCCCTCTTCATACAGATCTTGATCATGCAATGGATTCGGAAAAGTAAGTGTTGGAAATCCTTCATTCCTCTTTTGGTATATAGATATTTACAATGAAATGTTTCATCTGAAAATCTGAGATCCAGACATCTTATCATGAAGTTTATCTTGCTTCCCCTTGGTCTTTGAAAAGGCAAAAATGGTAAAAAATTGCACAAAACATATACTTGTACTGGGAAGAGTTGACTGTGGTTTTTGAAATTTCAGATGATTTATAAGTGTCTATTAGACATTTATAAAATTGAATTACACTCTCACCACAAGCCAACTTAGAAAACAATGCATTTGTTCTTTAGAAGAGTTGTAATTCCTCAACTAGAATTGCCTCCTGCCCAAAGAAAAGAAGACCCAGAGATCTCCGAACCCTACCCATTGCAATGTCTATTTCTTTTGATTTTGGAGAGAGGGAGAGGATGAGTGTATGACAATCTTCTTTGCAGTTCTGAGGCCAGAAATAGTGGATATAAAAGAAGAGTCTTTTTTTTTTGTTGTTTTTCCTTACACTGCAATATATTTATGTTATCCAGCCTCTCTCAAAAGATTTTACTTTCAAAGTACATGAATAGTTTTCCCTGCTGTGCTCTGAAACACAAGGACTTCCAGACCTGGAAAGACAGTTAGTACTTTCACCACACCACTTTTATCTTCCACAGATTATCATTTTGTATCTTCCTGTGTAGTATTCCTGGCTAAGTCTGTGTTGAAGGACAGGCAAGTCCTGGGAAATTGAGAGAGGGCAAAGGAAAAGATGTGTCTGGTTTCCCAACTGGCCCAGCTGGTTCTTCTTGCTCTGTTCCAGTCAAAGGTTCTCCTTGTTCTGTCAATGAAGCCATACAGTTCCCCAGATTAGACCCTGGGCTGGAACGCTTTCAGGGGACTGGCAGTGTCTGTACCTGTTCTTCCCTTACTAACTAGTTGTCTTAGAGCTCACTGTCATTTTAAGCAGAACAAAATACATTTCAGAGGGAAACAGATTTTAAGACTACAAGGTGTCTGTTCCTAACTCCTACATTCCTACAGAGTCTGGCAAGCCTATGCATTCTATAGATTTCCGAGGTTAGGGTGGAACCTCTGTTTCATGCACTTCCAAACACAGTTGACTCATGCTGTTTGGTGAATGGCCTTTGAATCCAGCTCAGATTTCTGATCTTTCTTCTTGTTACATAACTTGCATTGTAACAACTCGCACTGATTTGACTGGTTAACTCACAGCAACAAAAACATAACAAATCAAATGTATGAGTAAAGGAATGGGCATAGGAACTTCAGTTTTGTCTGGTGGATCATGAAAATGTCTGCAGTATTAATACTTTCTGATGTAAAAAAACATAGTATGCTATTTATCAGTACAGTTTCAGTGCCCAATAAAGAATGTGCTGGAATGCCTTCTCTGCATTTTTAACCATTTTTGCAACTCATCAAGTGATATGACTGAGAGAAAGAGAGCCATGACAGCAGGCAATCAGCAACAGGGATGTAAGAAAGGACTTTGGATTCATTTCCTTTCCTGTTCTTTGCCAGTCAGTTTTGGAATATGAGTGTCATTTGGTCTCTAAGTAGAAGCCAAGTTGGGTTTATCTGCTGCATTAGTTTATTGTGCTATCTGGTTCCCAGGGGAGTGGGTGAATGGCAGAAGGGAAATGAAACACTGTCTGTATTACATACCTTCAGTAACGTCATAACTCATATGTGGAAGACCTGTTGCTCTGAGTTATAAAAGGATCAAGCTACTTTCAGAGTGACTCACAGTCCAATCTGTTCCTTTCTGCAAAGAAATAGCTTACAGAGCTGTGGCTCATCACAGCATAAAACACTGTTTCCTCCTACTAATGTAGAATACTCTTAATTTTAAGGTTCTTTCTACTCAATTAACCAGTCAATGCTTCTGTTCCCATCTCTCCACCTGGGTTTTGAATACCACACCAAGTCCTTCAGAGAGGTCCAGCAGAAGGACTAAGCAGAATCTAAGCAAGACACAAACATGAGAAATTTCCAGTAGGACTTGCAAGGCAATGCAGTTTGACTGCCAATCTCTGGAAGAAACTGCTGATCAGAGTTCTAAAGCTTCCAGTGTGGTGTTAAATTGCATGTGACACATGGGGGTGTAGTGTTCAACAGTGACAGCTCTGCTTATCAGTTCCATCAGACTTGGACCGTGCTACTCCTGCTGCTCACACTGAAGCTTATGGTTTTGCCACATGATACAGGAAATTAGGAGTCCAGCATCTGCTGACTTACATATCACTGTTTTTTTCTGTGGGGTGTACTCTCCACCCTGCATGATAGGTAGAAGGTGGTAACTTTCTACCACCAAATCTAGAGGGACGTGTGACAAGAAATGACACCTTTGGCTGCAATGAGAAAACTTCCTTAAATATAGGATGGGACCCATCAGCCCATGTTTGGCTATGGTTCAGTGGAACCACCTAATGTGGCTCTGAGCCTCCTGTCAAGGTAAAGAGAATGAATCAGTGCATCACTTCCCAAAATCAAAGGTATACATTAGTTAAGGAAAAGATATTGGTATTTTGCAAAAATCCTTTCCAACTGTAACACTGATTTAAGAAAGCCACCTGAGTAAAGAAGTTTTGTGCTAAAAAAATATTGGCAGAATTGGCAGCAGGAGAAAATGTCAGAGAAATCTAAACTGTCTGTGTTTTCATTGTTCATGTTAGTAGTTATGGTACAAACCAGCCAAATCACTAGTACATTCATGCATAATGAACAGCATTGTTTGCCACTATGCAGAGTACACAGGTTCTAACATGCCAAACCATAAAACTGAATACAACAAAAAGCACTTATTTAGAAGGAAAAGCTTAGATTCCTCATGCATCAGTTGTTTATAGGTTTTGTTTTGATATTCCACCTAAGAAATCTAAACTGGAATCAAAGGTTATGCAAGAGCTCTCTTACAATGCAAATAGAATCAACCTGACATCTAACAAAAAGTTACATACAGGTGTGTTTCTCCAACACTGCACGTCATTGCGTTGCTCAGTCTTTGGAAGAATGCACTATCATATGTATTCTGCTCTCTAAGTAACTACTTTGCACCACAACAGACCACTTGCACAGCCAATTTCCCAGCCATGTATGGATCCAATGGAGATTTGGAGCCAGGAGCTCTTACATGTAGTCTCTTTCCAGGGATGAACTCTTTCTCTGGTAACATGAGATTAAGGAGTTGCGCTTTCAAAGTTTTAGCCACGGACAGAAGCCACATGGTATCCTGACTGAAAGAGCTGTTAGAGACAAGGGACATTGATTTGCAGGGAGTTTTCTTTGAGACAGACTGGGGACAGCAGGACAGCTGGGGGAAGAAGTTAGTTTTGCCTCACTGTGGCAGCTGTGACAAATAGTCTGGACCTTAGTCAAGGGAAGAGAGACAATTTCTAACTACCAGCCTCATCTCATCACATTTCCATGAATGTGACCTGTGAAAACCACCTCCAGACAGAGAGACACTGACCTGCTCTTGTCTGACCAGCTCATGTATACAAAAATGATGTGTTCGGAAGGCCTTTTCAGGGACTGAGGTTCATAGGTTAAATGGAAGGCAAAAGAATGAGCAGAAGCCCTCTGAATAGCTTAATGAATCAGTTTGTCATCCACCTGAATTATATTCTTCCCTTTTAGATGTTGTTGTTGTTGTTGTTTCGGTGAAACTAGAAAAAGAAAGGCCTGAACACATCCTAGCAGGAAAGACCGGATGACACCACTTCTCCCTTCTCTGTAATTCCAGATAAGAGTGTCTTTTAAAGAAAGCTGGTATCAATGCTTTACAAGCCTAGCCCTGCCAACGCATTTAGAAGTGGAAGGAAACATTATACAAAGGAGAACTTACTCATGTCAAAAACTACCAGAATAGTACAGTTATGTGACCTACGTACCATTTGGGCAGATGTGCTTTCTTGTGCACACTGCCCTTGCTCATTAGTAATGATATTTAGAATGCCAAAATAACTTACATGTATGTTAATTTATCTCTTTGGACTTCTTTCTCTTTGACTGATATTTAAAGACATGTTAGTTTTGCAGCAGTTTGCAGTCTGGGCTGCTTTCCTTTGGATTACTTGTCACATCTTCTGCTAGAGAGACAGAGGAGGACAAATGTTCTCTGTTGGAGGGAACAATATTCAGACACCTGAGCAGCATCTCAGTCACAAAGAAAACATATTAGACAATATGGGATCTGCAGAAAACTTTTCAGGCTTTTTGTCACCAGATGGTGCTCCAGTGCTGGACTAGTGCTGTCTCAGTGACCTGCTGAAGCACCGGGTTCTCCTGAAGCTTTGCCCTGCTTGTTCTCCTACCAGAGCCATTTCTTTAACCTGGTTTGCTATTCTGAGTGCCTCTGGCTCAGGCTTTTTTCATCAAGGGCAAGTGAGCCACTCAGCCTGCTTCTCAGTTGCAGTTCAAAGAATTTATCCAAAACCATTGGTGTATGTCTGCGACCTCTTGTATTCCTTTCAAAACAGGAATTTGTAGTTGGATCTGGCCATGATTCAGGCCTCTTTTTCTTATCAGATCTCTTTTTTGGAGCATAGCATACTTCTGTTATGATCAGTTGCCTCTTCATGAAAGATAGCAAAGCATTCTTCTGGCCTGGAGTTTTATTCCAGTACTGGCTAGACTGAAGACCAGTCAGACAGATAACATGTTGAAATGCTTGAAGTGACTTCCTTCACGATGCTTTTGTTCCCACATTGAGAGATTGAACTTGAGAGGTAATCAGGCAGTCCTCAATCATTTTCATTTCCCACACAGCACACAAGCCTGGGGGAGAGGGCAGAGATCAACTCAGACCTAAGAATGGGACAACTCTACACAGGGAGTTCAAAAGCTTATGGTACCCTAGATCTCTTTTCAAATCCACCGGGTATCCTCTGGGCTGGGGTATATTTTTTGTCATAGAGGAAAAACTGCTGCCCTGCTCTGGGGATGTTCCCACAGAGTATTGCAATACATTTTACTGAGAAGGGATTGACAATTTGAAAGAACCTCTGCCTGCTGAAATCCCCTTTCTGTCCCCAGCAGGCTGCAACTTCTCTCTGGGGACAGGGGAGTGCTGCTTCCATTTTGGAGACCTCTTCTGGTCTGAATGAAAAGAAGTAACTTCTTTCATATGTTCCATCTTTATGACCTGTTGAGCTTTGTAGGTGTCTTAACTAGTTATTAGAGGGGCTTTCCCTTGTGCCTTCTTGATGGTGTTATCTTCTGTAGCCCCAGGGGTGCTCTCCATGACCAGGCACATAATGTCTGAAGGTTTCTCTGCCTACAGGGAAGACATGGGCAGCTTCAAGATTATGACTGCTGCTCCAGAGAACAGCATGGTCAGGAGGTGCTGCAGGCATTGATTGACAGGTTCCCCTTGGGTGGAGATATTTGCTTTAGGAGATGGAGCCACCATGCTCTTAATGGGCAACTTGCTCGTGCTCTGTGGATAGACCTCAGGCTGGGTGGTGATTCTCTCTAGGTGTGTTCCAAGAATGGGAACACTGTGCTTAGGGTAGTAGCAGGGTTAGGGGCAGTTGTAGAAGGATCTGCTGCTTCTGAAGCCTCTATCTTAAGCTTAGGTGGATTGTATTAATTTTCAGAGATTTTCTCAGAATAACATGCACTCTTTAAAAGACATATCTAAAAGAAAGGTTCTGGGGCAGAGGCAGAAGAAAAGGACAAGGCATTTGCAATCAGCCCCCAGAGAGTTGAAACATCTCTTCCCACTGCTCCTTTCACATTCATGTTTCAGACAATGTTTCAACAGTGACTTTGCTGGGTGGAGGTTCTGCACAGTCCCAAGCCCTGGAAAAGGGCTTGGGGGAGACTCTCAACCCCGCATCTGTTATCATAGCATTGGACAAATCCAAAAGTTGCTGAGAAGGCACAGAGGTGGGCAGGTGCTGCAGGGAAAGGCAGGTATGCTGATGCCAGAATGCCTAGTGCTAGGAAGCAAAATATCAGTTTGCATGTCTGCAGAGTGGTGTGTGCCAAGTAAGTCAGCTCATGAGCTGAAGGCATGAAGTGATGTCAAAGCTACAGTATATAAAGGCAGAACATCTACGGGTGCCACAAGGCTGTTTCTGAGGCCCCAGAGGAAATTCTGGTAGGTTACTAGGTCGTGCCCATAGACTCAAGCAATCACTGAGAGTGCTCTGACAGGAGCTAGCCATATTTTGACCAGACAGCAGCTGAAGTTTCTCACCTCATCCTTGAGAACAATAGAAACTCACTCCACCCAATCTGGGGACAATAAAGTAATTTCCACACACCGGTCCTGTTCAGTACAAGGGAAATCTCTCCCACATGTGCTCAAAGCAATGGGCAGCAGCCCAGTTCCAAAGAGGTTTGAGAAACCTGACTTTAAAGATCAAATATCTTGGTAAATGACATCATCTAAGCTTCAGCACCTAGATTTGGCTTTTTCCACATCTGGTGATATAACTAGCATAGTAGGAAGGGGCTTTTCTGCCTGACTACACTTGAATTTCAAAAGATGGAGCTTTGAACAGGTCCTGCATTGGGATGATATCATGTTTGAAGTTCTTTAGGAAAAAAAGAAAAAAGCAATGTCCTTTCCCGTCAGGTGGCCAGTGCCCTGTCATGTGTGGCATTGTGCTGTGGTTTGTATGCTTGGATTGCATTAAAATAAACAGAGATCTGAAATCCACCCTCCAAAACTAAGTGTTGAACATCTCAGACACTTACTTTGCTGTTGTGTCAGAAATTCCACTTCACAACTAAGACATATTTCAAACAGAAGGTTTTGGTGAAAAACAGGAAACTTGTCGGGAAACAATTCCAGTAAAAATATGCTAGTTTTGAAATTTGAGATTTTTGACATGCGCTGTTCATACATCATAATATTTCAAAACTATTAGGTCAGGTAAAAGAGACACTTCCTTTTACAACTAAAACCAGAGATTATTTCCCTCAAAACACGGGTCAGAGGGAATTTATTAAAAGCAGCCAACTTTAGGATTTGCACTGCAAGTCAGAAAAAACATGGAGCCTATTAACTTTTTCATGGTGTTTGTCTCAGGCCTTGTTTTTCAGCAATTCTGTTAGTCCAATTTGGTAACCTCAGATCATGCAGTAAGATGTGTCTCTGGACTCTAAGGCAGCCTAGGTGAAACCAGTTTCTTCTCAGGCTACCGAGAAATACCCTACAGAGGTCTTTTCTTTTATGGCATGGTTAAACATCATGGTATAAATACAATTTCTTTCTCTGGCTTACATATATGCATGACAGTGATAGCAGTGTCAAGATGTTTGCCTCTGTCTTCAGGCATCCTGAAAACAGAGCTGATTTCACTAAGAAATACTCTGTTGCTCTCAGAGGTGTTCTAATTCCTATGTCATATTTTTTTTTTTTTACAACTGCGTACCAACCAAAGTCAAATGCAACTATGCTGAGGGAATAAAATATTATCCTATTTGACCATGGAAAATCCAATTAAAACACAAAAAAAGTGTGCAAAATATGAAAAAGTACTTTGTTTCACTTAGTTTTCTAACTTGATGTGTGAAACACAGGTCATCCCTTAGCAGAGGTTTTTGTCCACTATGTCACTCTAAGACAGCATGTGTATCAAAAGAAATGGCAATATACATGCAGTCTTTTTACCTCAGTGTCTCCAATTCAAAACCTGCTGATGTCTGTGGAAAGAGTATGATGAATAAAGCCTAAAAACTGACCAATGTTTATGAAAAATTAAAAAAAAAAAATTCTTTACCTCCTCATTTTTTTTCTAAATCTAGTTTTTTGTAGCTTCCACAGCTAATAAAAAAGAAAGTAAAATAAAAAGAACAGCTTACATTTGATAAATAATTGCAGCCACTGTATCATCAGAAAATCATAGAATCATAGAATGGAAGGAACCTTAAAGATCATCTAGGTCCAACCTCCACAGACTGGGTTGCTCAAAGCCCCATCCAACCTGGCCTTGAACACTGATAGGGATGGGGCATCCAACAGCTTCTCTGGATAACCTGTTCCAGGATTTCACTGTCCTCACAGTAAAGAATTTCTTCCTAGTATCTGCTCTAAACTTACACTCTTTCTGTGTAAAGCCATTCCTCCTCCTCGTCCTATCATTCCATGTCATTGTCAAAAGTCTCTCTACAGTTTTCTTGTAGGCCCCCTTCAGGTACTTGGAGGCTACAATAAGGTTGGCCTGGAACCTTCTCTTCTCCGGGCTGAACAATCCCAATTCTCTCAGCTTTCCCTCACAGTAAAGGTGTTCCAACTCTGATCATCTCTGTGTCCCTCCTCTGGACTTGCTCCATAAGGTCAATATCCTTCCTGTGCTGGAGACTCCAGAGCCGCATGCAGTGTTCCAGGTGGGATCTCACCAGACTAGAGAGGCAGAATCCCCTCCCTCACCCTGCTGGACATGCTGCTTTTGATGCAGCCCAGGATACAGCTGGCTTTCTGGGCTGCAAGTGCACATTGCTGGGACATGTCCACCCTCTCATCCACCAGCATCCTCAAGTATTTCTCAGCAGGACTGCACTCCATCTGTTCATCTCCCAGTTTGTGTGGGTACTGGAGATTGCCCTGGCCCAGGTGCAGCATCTAGTGCTTGGTGTTGTTAAACACATGGGATTCATGGAGGCCCACTTGTTCAGGTCCCTCTGGATGGTATCCCATCCTTCAGGTGTGCCAATGATTTTATAATAGGTTTGGGAAGTTGACAGAGACTGAAATGCTTAGCGGCTTAACCATTGTCAAGATCACCAAAAGACTTAACAAACTGCAAAGAAACAGCTACTTATCTACCAAAGCCTACCCCTTCCTTATTATGCCTACTAATTTGGATAGTGCAAGGACCTTGAGATAAGGGAGTACTATTGTCCAGCTATCCCAGGTGCCTAAGAATTTACATACCTGAAGCTACAAACTGGATTTCCAGCTGAGGGAAGAGGCTGATAAGAAGTGAATTCTTCGAGGTGGGATATGCTTTCTTAGCATGCCAATGTCTTCCCTTACATGATGATTCAGCTGTGAAAAGGACTGCGACTGTCACTTCAATCAATAGACATCAAAATTGCAACTACCAAGACTCGTCACTGGATCCAAAGGGTGGTTGCTATGTATGTTTCTACTTTTATCCTTCATTTCTCTTTCTTTTCTTTCAAAATTTTCAAAAGTGCTATTTTTATGCTTTTATATTGCTATATTAATATAGATGATTAACAACTAAAATGACTACATACCTGTTTTCCTTTGCAACCAAATTGTTCTAAAATAAACCCTAAATATATTTAGTTAAAAACACCTGTAGTTACTGACACATTCAGTGTCATTTCACTCTAATCTATCCCAAGGGATCTATTAACAAGAACCTGGATTACCCTCACCCTCTGGGGCGGGTCGTAACAAAAGTTTTGAACTTTGTTCTTTTATTGGCAAGACAATAAATACAGCAAATAAATACTAAATAGCAAACAGCAATCAAAATTTCCCAATGGTGTCCATGTTTCAGAAAGACATGAACATGCTAAGTAGAGATGCTGACATTCATTAGCACTACCCAGGACGTCTGAAGGGGATAACCAGAGATTCCACATAAAAAGCTTATTATGTGATCCTGATCAAACCTGTACCCCTTATAATTGCATTTTAGCATATACTTGGGCTTAAACCTACATGGGGTGGAACACTGGAGGTGTTACAGCTCTTATTTCAACCACATTCTTACAAAAGTTTACACTTTAACAGCTGCTGAAATATTTTCTTTCTAAACTCTAAAATTAACCATGCTGCATCTATATGCATGTCCACAATTGCCTCAGTCTTGACAGAGATTAATGCCTCAGCCTGCATGGAATTCAAGGTGAGGGATTTGCTTTGCCCCAAACCCTCTCAAACAACACATCCTTTGCAGCATGCCAAACACCTGGGAACAAACAGAGCCCTGATGTTAACAGCATAGCAATGCAGTTGCATGGATTCCTTACAGGTTGTACATAATAGTTCCTCTATTTCCTGCACAGTCACATGTGGAGTGTGTAAGAAGGCCAAAAGTGGTATGGGTCTGTATTAGGGCAAGAGTATTTCCACAACAGTTCTGTTTCCAGCATAGAAGAACAGAATACAGATACTGTAGGGAGACAGAGTCCTTCTGAAACTTTTCCGATAGTAAACTAGTGTCTAACTCACACCGTAGAAAGGCTAACATTTTAGATATAACGTTTTAGATATCACTATTCCATTGTATGCAATAGCCTACTGTTTAAATTTACAGCATCCTGGAACAGTTTATCTCCTCATTCTTTCAGAGCAACAAAGATTCAGCACATTGTTAGACAGCCAAAAGACCAACCAGGAGCATACTGGAGAAGACTGAGGCAGACTACTGTTTTTATGACAACACAACAACATGTTATCACAGAATACCAAAACCAGGGCTTGAAAGTAAATCTGGGAAAAAAGAAAAAGAAAAAAAAAAAATAGGCAGAGAAACAAAACAAAACTACTTTACTGTGATATTCTTCTTCCTTCATGTTTCTAAGCAGGAAGCTAAATGTCTGTCTAATAGAACTTAAGTCAGAATGTTCCTGAAGACCAGTGGAAGGTGAAAGGGTGAATGTGGAGAGGTCAGCAGATTGTGACAAAACTATCTTGTTTCATCACCACTTTTCACTTTGAATGGTGAGGCTTTGTTTCAAACATTCTAAGTCTGATTTTGGCTTTTTCTGTCTTTTTTTTTTGTCTTTTTTTTTTTTTTTCTACTTCCACAGTCTTGGTTTACCAGTAAGGATATGTGTGTATCCTCTTACTCTGTCTCACTTCCTCCTTAGTTGTTTGAGCTGGTAGCTCAGGGCAATTTGTCTGCATGGATCTTCAAAGCTGTCTGCCCAAAGCACAAGAATCATATGTGGTCTGAGGAGATAAACATCTACATGATCAACAATATCTAGCAGACAAACTTACTGCAAAGTTTTGTGGTCTGTGTTAAAAACAGTACATTTATATTTTGCAAAGGCCTTTCTCATGGAGTAAATAATGGGATTCCTGCTTCAACAAAGTATTAGGTGTGCATGACTTGGGTCATAGTTTGCATAAAGTTAGCTTCAAGCAGTAATAGATTGTGTATCAGAATTGTGCAGGCAGTCACAGACCCAGTCCAGAATGCTAGTCATCTTCCATGTGCCTTTTCTTCTTGCAGCAGACACCTGTTAAATCTTTGGATACCAGCAGTGGGGGTATGGGGTGATGGATAGGGTTAAATCTAGAGGAGGCTAAGAATTCTAGGGTAAAAGCAGCTGCAACTCCCTGGACAGACTAATGTTGACACAGTCCCCATGCGAGATAATTATCTCCTCAGAGGAACAGATGGAGTGTGGAACAAAGCACGGAGTGTAGAGACTTTTGGGGCCTTTCCATTCAAATCCCAGCAGAATAAGGGAACATTGTGGTTCTGAAACCTTATAGAGTCTGTCTGCCAAGAAAGAATCAGGGTGTTCTGCTGCTAAAGCCAACAATCATGTCAAAACACCCTCCTCAGGTGCATAGCCATGACCACTCCCCTCCCATTAGGTATGGCAAGATAACTTTGCACGAACAAGAAATAAAAGGTTTTTATGACTAGAGCTACTCAAACTCCACCCAAACATAAAGAAATAATATAAAAATAAGTTAAGATAGGGGGAAAGCTGAAAAAGACCTCCACCAGAACTGCTGGGGTCAGTCAAAGGAGTGAGTCTATCCTCTCCCTGCAGTGCAAGGGGCACCTGGGATGAGGAATGCACTCTAGGCATGTTAAATGCTGCTTTTAAGACTAGAGCTTTTGATTCTACTTACCCCATAGCACATTAGTATATTGCTTCTTATTAGAGCTTGTGCTTGCCTAATATATATGTATAAATATATATCAGTAAATTCCTGTTAAAGTTTCAGAACCTGTCATGGAATTTTCTCCTCCTATGAACATAGAGGTTGGGAGCTAATGCCCAACCCTCCCACTACTAGCTAACAAAAGGGGTAGCCAATTGCTTGACATTCCAATTTGATTTCTGGGAGGGAGCCAAGGGGAGTGGGAGAGAGGTTTATTCCTGGTGCTGGACTCATTTCGTTTCAGTGGCTACTGTGAGTAGAAGCTTCTTGGAGGGAGCCCTTTTGGCTTGGCTCCTCTTTCCCACCCTCCAACCCCTAACACTGCACTTCAGAGAGAGAGAGAGAGAGAGGGAGAGAGAGAGAGAGAGTCATTGCTACCTTGGGTTTGCTACAGACTTCCTGAGGAGGCCGATGTCATCGGCAGAGGAGGTGCTGTCCCCTCTGCCCCCAGCCCAAAGCTTTTTCTGAAGAAAGGACAAGGAGAGGGTCTGCACTGCTCCATGGAAAGGGCTCTACCCCCTCGCTTTGCAGCGGTCAGCCACATATGAGTTTACCGCAGAGGGAGCTACCAGCACCTTCTCCCACCTTTTGTCTTTGCTGTCGCTGGGAAACCCACCCTGCAGCCAGCTGAGGTGAGACATCACTGCCTGCTGTCTGTAAGTATAACTGCACCGAAGGGAACAGAGACGCCAGTCATTTAAAGGTTTTGTTGTTCGTTCAGTTCTGGGTTTTTTGGATATATATATTGTAGTTAAGAACTGTTATCCTTCTCTATGCATTTTCCTAGTTAAAGATTGTTTTAAATTTAAAGGTGTCTGGTGGTTTTTGGGAAGGAGGCCCCTTTATTCCAAATAGACACCTTAGTTTTCCTCTAAACTAGGACAATTCTTTTAAAACATGTTTTTGTAGTAGACACCATCACTGACAACCTTTCAACCTTATTAATCTGTCACAATTGGTATTAATAAGGAGTGTTTTTCCATAAAGTGAGTCTTTTCAGTTGCCAGCAGCAGATAACACCTTGACAGGATCTGTTGAGGGGTCTTCACTCTGTTGAGGCCTCCGTAACAGGAGTGGTCAAACTGCCCTCTGACCTTGTGAATCTGTTGCTGAAGGGTCTCATTACAAGTGCTGACAGAATGTTGGACAGGGTCTCAACTTTCCAGGGAGTAGTGACAGATAAAAATCTAAACACCCACCTTTCACATCACAGGGGTAATTGACCCTCTTTAATTCTCTGGTCTTTCATAGACTCCTGAGTGGAAAACTGTAAGTTAGGTCATGTAGACTGTATTGCTCCTAGAAGTACTTACCACCATGTGAACACCTATACATTGCAACAGTATAATGCCAACTGCCTTGACTTTCTGTACATACTTAAACTAGAGTTGACACTCTGTGAAATAGCTGTAGCTATGTTTCTACTAGTACAGCTGTCCCAGTCACATACCCGTCCCTGGAGAGCAGCAGTCTACATGGTCCCACAAAGACCGGTTAAATGACAGAGCTTGAAACAGTTGCCAGTGCCATCCATATTGCTTAAATTCCAACTAACACAGGATGATCCAGTTCTTCAGCTCTTGATGGCTGTCAAATCCCATCTTCCTGTGTTATAGGAGAAAATTAAATGTGATATGTAAATGGGACATCGGTTGTGGGTGTTTTGAGTACAGCCCAAGCTTTTCTCCAGCGACTGAAGCATCACTAAATTCTTGGGAATCTTCTGCAGCATAGATACCAAACTTTTTATTGAGAACAGCCTTCAGACATTCCTCCATACCCTTCCCTCTCCCCTGGGAATACCGTAGGGCAATGAGAGTTGTTAGATTCTCAGATGCCATGAAAGTCAATCAATAGAGTGGCACAGATAGGAATGTCCAGTTGAAAGAAGGGCTCCAGTTATTAAAGAAAAGCTACATTATCATTTCTTTATTCTGTCTTTGGGGGTGGAGATACTCTGAAATACTAACAACTGGTGAAGATTGAAGGCTTTACTTGGGCTCAGCTTTCCAAAATATATTTTTACAAGTTATGCTTTTTAAAATCTCCCCAAAAGAGGGCAGAATGGGGGAGGAGAGTTGAAGCCAAAAAAATTTCTATCAGAGACTATGGCCAACAGGAAAATGCAAGCAATGTCAGCCACAAATAGAAAAGGGATGTGCCACTCTACAAACAGACAAGTTTACTTTTAACAGAGGAAATTCACTTAACTCATGATATCCAGATGGTCCTAGCAGATGATCTTAGCTGGAAGGCAAAAAAAAGCCAAAACAAACAAACAAACAAAAGCAGAAGTCTCTGGCATGATGTTTTGGAAGAAATCTCTTCTCTGATCCACTGAAAGCAGCTGGATGAACCTTGCATATTTAGGTGAGGGACACAGCAGGAGGATTCATTCCTGTGCTCTCGCACCAATCTCCATGATGCCAGCTCTGGCATTTTAGTTTTGATTTTGTTGATTTTATAAAAGAAATAATATTGTTTCCAGATTTGAGACCCTCACTGCCCTTCCAGGTGCCATGTGCAGTACTGAGATAAAGTTTGAAAAGGAACTGTAGCTCTAATAGATAAGTTAAAATTCTAGTGTGGTCCCAGAGGCAGTGAGCTAGGTATGCAGTGCTGGTCTTGTACAATGGAGAGGATGGGATGACTCCTGGAAGCATAGGCTGTGACTTGATCCAGGAGTGCTGAGCTGTCTGTGGGACTTTTGCAGGAGCATTTCTTATCTGTGTACTGCCACACAGACATAATAGAAACACAAGGGCTTTCTGCAAAGCAGACCAGCACCAGCAGGCACTAGATGATTAACCGTGCCTTGTCTTCGGTACCACACGTTTCCTTGGGTGACGACTCTTTGAGAAGTGCAATGTGGCCCTTCGTCTGTCAGGGACACATAGCCTAAAAGGCAAGAGGGAAAGGCTCAGTGAGGATATTTAATAGATATTTAATAGAGTCAAGGAGGAATGTTGAAGTGAAACATAGAGTATATCTGACAGAAGACAGTAAAGAGCAAATTAGTTCACTGACTTGTGCAAAGTGGTACTGTCTGTATCTTTAGAGTTGCTGTAATAAGTTGTCTTGTTTTACTCCATACTTCGACAGGAGCACTAACTGCATGATGCATTCATTTTTACATCCCCTCTGTAATACTTTTTAATCTTTGTGTGCCTCCTCTGCTACAATGTTCCACCTGAAAAGCCTTATCATTGGCCCTTCTCCTGTCAAATTTGATCCTTTCTGCTCTTTCCATAAGGAACTTCTTTGTAGGACCTTGCTATCACCTGGATCCTTGAGGAAAGTCTTCAGTGCAATAAGTGATTCAAAGGACATCTCAGAATCCTCATTTCTTTCCCCAAATTTGTTGGATGTTCCTGATCATGGAAGAGCTCCAACAAAACAAGACTTTAATAAATCTTAACTTCCAAAAGTGGAGCATGCTGATGACGCTACAGGACTGAACTCCTAGAAAATGGAAGCATGAAAAATGTCCATATTTCCTCTACAATTTTCCCAAGTGGCTATTCTCCTCTTTGGAAATGGGTAGAGAAAGATAATTACATATTGGAAGTATATTCTTCCCTTCCAGACCTTGACACAATGTGACAAAGACATCAGCCATAGCCTAAAGCCTGGAGTTCCCACCTTTGTTTTTTTCATCTTCATTATTTCTCATCATTTACCTGAAAGCACTTGAAAAGTTGCTTTGAATTTTGATTTGTATGTCCATAACTTATGCAAAAGTTCCCATATGATGAACGTGTATAATAAAAAGACAGACTGTTGTAAGGCTGCCCAAGTGCTCAGAAAAGTGCTAGATGAGAAGAAATAGCCAGGAAAGAAGCTCATATTATGCAACAGTTACATATTTTTGGATTGATCCAATTCACTTGGTTTAGAAATGCTTGAATGAATTCAAATGGAGTATGAAAACCTGCAGAAATAAAAACCCTTGTGTAATCATGAAATCTATTATGACCACTGATTACTACAACCTAGACCTATGAAACAACTTTAGACCTGTGAAACAACCAGTAATTCCCAATAACAGATATGGAGCTGCCAGTGTGGTTTACATTCAACATATCTATCACTACCTTTTTTTCCCATTATTTAGGTGCAGATGCAGCAAAGCCTTGTGACTCTTTCAGCCATGCTGAGGAGAACTTCTCTAACCTTGCCTTCAGGTGAGAAAAGTTTGTTTGGAGTGGTAAAATTAGGCCTGTGTTCTCTTCTGGTGTCCTCTATTCATCCCTGCTCTCTTTATTCCCCTTTCCTTTACATATAAATAGGTTCCTCATCTTGAACTTTTCCTTTGCTGGTGTAGTTACATTTCCCTTCCCCCTTCCACTTTCTCTACAACAGCTATCAGTCATAGAAGTAATGTGTGTCTCTGAGACCTGGACTTATTGTCCCCAGGTGTAAATACATCTTTTAGTGCTTCATCCTAATGCATGGTGGAATAAATCTTTGTTACTTAATCATACCTTTTTCTCAGATAATACCCACAGAGAGACTCAATCTCCTAGTACAGAAGGATGTCACAAAAGTACCTCTGTGTTTAGATGCATTTCTGTTTGCAACCAAGGATATATTTAACAGGAAAAATGGAGTAAACGCCACGATACACATGAACATACAGCAGCATGAACAAGAAATCTTCAGTACTTCACTGCATTAACAAAAATTGCTGTTAATAATTTTTCCCTCTCTTCAAAATAATAAAGAACGAACTTCATGCTGAAGTTTCCATAACTGTATGCATTGAATAGTATAATTATTTCTTTACTACAAGCCTCAGGAAAACAGGCTATTAGATCTCCTTAACCAATCAGAGGAAACACATTTATGGTATCTAAGCAGAGTACTTCAAGGTTCTTGGAAGAGCATGATCAGTAACTCCTAGGCTACATTTCATGCATGGCATCAGAGTACAAGGTAGTACAAGTACAACTGCTTACAAGGCTGCTAGGAGGAAACTGAGTTCCTTCTGCCTTGGCAGTGGTGTGTGTTTCCTCAAGAATGTCTCTCCTTCAACCTGTAGGATATATAGGAAAATTCGCACTTGGAAAATTGTTTCCAACACATGCCACAGTGTCCAGAACTGTGGACCATCAGGATCCATTCTGGAAGATGGGCATCACTCCCCTCAATATTACAAGAAAGCTCCAGGAAGTAAAGAACCTTCTTGCATCTGATTGATATCTCCATGGAATAGCAGTTTTTGTCCTGAGGCTGGTGAGTAATTTTCAGTTTTGACATCCCCCTGGAGGGTTGGATTTTGGAGACATATTCCTCATACACTGTATATGCCAATAAAAACATGAAGCACAGCACCAGAGGCTGGTGCACCCACTCTGTCCCCAACTCCCACCCCACCCACAAAAGAAAAGGCAAGTTGAAAGGATTATGTTATTTCCTCAGTTTCTAAACAATGTGTACAGTCAGATGCTATTGGTAAGTCTAGGCAGAAGTCTAGTTACTCTCCACAGCAATTTGTGATATGGAAGCTGGTACTGGAATGACAACCCTTCAGACATAAGCACTGCACAGAGCAGACAGAGTCTTTATCCTGTGGCCATGTCAGATGTATCACCAGTGCCTGTCACCTGTGATTAGTGAATACCAGGTTCTTAAAATGGGAAATAGTCCTTAACTACAGATGTTAAGCTTGAGGGAGAAAACTATCTGAGTGTGGTTTTTAAAGTTAATGATTATGAATTATTTCTGGTCCTTTTTCCAAGACATTGAGTATTCACTTGGAAAGATATGAAGTTTTTCAGTTATTATGCCTGCTTTTTCCATCACCAGACTGCAAGCCTTTAACTCTTATTTACATTTGTCCTCTGCCTTCTTCTTAAATAGTATACAGAACTCTCACAGTGAGAACAACATTTGTATTCTAACATAATGTACATTAAGCTTACAGTAGCCGTTACGCAAATAATGTGCTGCAGAGATCTTGATGCCCTTTGGTTGTGAATGAAAGAACACTGCGAATACCCAGAACAGTTTCACTGAAATTTACATTCAAAAAGTCCAGGCTGACTTGTCTTATGATTTCTTAGAACCAAATGTCCTTTCTAATATGACTCACCTGCATTTCTTCAGAGCATCCTGTGTCGAGTGTTGCAGGGATATACTGACAAAAAGACAGTAGAGCATGAGCCAGGCAGGACAAACATCACACCACTGAACAAAACCATGGGTTTAGAGAAAAAAAAAAGAATGAAAAATACATTCTGGTAGGAATTCTGAAGCAAATTTTAAAACAAATTTTGCTAGACAGAGAAGCCCCGTGAACATTATTCAACAAGACTTCAACATTAAAATTCTATGCTATGGCTTTGAATACATCAGGTTTTCAATTCAGTCTCAATTTTACCTGCAGCAATATCCACTGAAAGGATAGTTGTCTGAGGGTAAGCAAAACTGAAATAAACTTACCCTTTGACATGCTGCATAGCACAGAAAAAAGAGACGAAGTTAAAGCTATATAAAACAAAAAGAATAATCAGTGAATTAGGCTTATGCAGCCAAGTAAAAGCTGAAAGAATTAGAGAGTAAGACATGGGAAATAAATAACTAGTTACTGCAGGGGCAGTTGTGCTTTCCCTTGCTGGGCTAATTGATATGCAGCTGGGTACAGCACAAGCAAAAAGAAGAGAAAAATATATTGGTTTTAGCAAGGGTTCAATACCAGGAATGCTGGAAACAGTGACCAGGACTCAACTTTTGGAGGCAAAGACAAATGCAGACAGTCACATCTGCTTCACTTGCGTGACTGCTGGCCACAGGCCAGAGCCATTTAAAGGCATTAGCTCATAGCTGCATGTATACTGAATGAGACTATTCAGTTCCTGGAAGGGAGCTGGTTTGCCATCAGCAAGGGCATACATAGCAAAGATATGTCTGCCTACACTGCTTGTGTAGGTGCTGCTGAAAACAACATTGAGGCCCTTGAGGAGAATTAATGGCTTGCTTTTACAAAAACGGACATTTTTTGACTGTTTCTGCAACAAATAAAGTCTCCTCAGGTGATTAATTCTGACTGAGAATATGACAACCAAGAGTAACCACAAAACTTTGATATGAATGTAATCGTGTTGCAGTACCTACCAAAGCTGCACAATAAATCTATACTCACCTTGGTAAATTAATTCCCTGAGTATTCTGGTCATGATAGCTACATTAGTTTAGAAAAAAAGCAGTCAGTGTACATACTTGAACAAGACTAAGACTTGCTGAGCACAGCGAGAATCAGCTAACAGACAGCAAAAGAGAAGAAATGTTAAATGATATACTGCATCAGTGGAATGTATTTGGGCTAGCTAAAATTGTTTCCATAGAGAGAGAGTACTTTAGCTACCTAATCTTCCTTCAAACCACCTCCTGCTCTTCAGATATTTTCAATAGTAATGAAAGTAAGGAAAAGAGGAAGACATGATTTGTGGGGGAATAAACAAAGGTAATAGCTGGTTTTGACTCGAAGTGTTAGGTGTTTTGTTGTGGGTTTTGGGGTTTTTGTTTTGTGTTTCTGAACACCTAAAAACATCATCTATGTGACTCTACCAAAACACAAGATGTTATTTTGCATGGTAGTCTGTTTTCAGTAGTGTTTACCAAGAGGTCCAGCGGCGACTAAGTGTTGCTACATATTCTGCTAAGCATTATCAGAATGAAAAGCTAGCACATCCACAGAGAAAGATTTTATTTTTTTAATGTATGCTCTATTTTAATTTATGTGTTATTGTGAACACATGAGAAAATAGAATTCAAAACAGACTATTTTATAAATATGCACATACGACAAATAATGTGTTATTTGAAAATAGTGTTGTAACTATCTGCAGAACCATGTTGGTATTCTGTCATCCATATTATCTTATTTTCTGAGAAAGAAACAAAAATTATCATAAACTGTTCATTCCTTTCATACCTTGCCCTTATTCCATTACTGCAGCACCATCACTATTCACGTAAATATTAATGCTCTTGTCTGGTTTTAGCTCATTGCAAGCCTCCTCTTGAAAAACAAAATTTACTCTCCAGAATTTTTCAGTTACTGCTGCCTGAAATGTCATTTTATGCTGCACAACATCTTGCAGTGTTGGAGATCTTCTCATACAGTAGATTATGCAGGCTTGTCCTATTACATGAGTGTGAATGAAAGGGAAAATGTGCCTTAAGAACAAAGAGAAAATATCTTGATGGAGGGAGACGAATGGAAGGTTTGTTTATGAAAAGCTTTGTCTGAAAGTTTCTAAATGAAGCTAGAGATTTGCACATATTATCTTGTTCAGGGCAAAACTAAAGCAGAATACTTTGCCATGTCCTTATTTTGCACCATTCTTGATCAGTATTATCACTGCTTTCATTTGGGCAATTCATGGATCATGGCCTAAACAAATATCCTTGTCTGTTATTCATTGCATCTGCCTTCTGAATAAACAGCTTAAGATATCCTGGGACTTTTTCAACAGTGTGATCTCTTCTCTTAAGTATGTGACATGGGAGACAGCCAGTGTGTATTTTTTGTTTATTTTGCTTTTTGTGGCAATCAGGAATTCCCTTCTTGCGTGTTTGCTGTTTTGAACTGCCCAGCTGACCTTGCTGAGCTCCCACTGAAGTGAGTGGGAATGCTACTAGAGACTTGCTGTCATTGAGGGAGACACCATGACAGTTCTACAGAACATATGTTTCCACTAATGGAAGCTGGAGCTGATATTGATACAAAAACTGCAGCCAAAGGAAGTGTTGCAAGGAAATTAAGGGTAAATCTAACACCCCACTTTACACAAGTACCATCTGTTAAGACTGGGACATCTTCAAAACAGCATTATTGGCAACCACTCTGCGTATCGCTGTGGCTAACATTAGCTACTTGCAATTTAACTGAGCAAGTGGGGACATTAAGATGGCAAGACTGAGCTAGCTCTGAAGAACAATTTTATTCTGGTGTGCCTTATTAAAAAGTTTAAATACCAAGTTTGATTCTTCTGACTTTTTTTTTTCCTTCTTATATTCTTGTATGTCATAGCTTGGCTTAATGAATTGGATGAAGGTTTGTGTCCCTATGTTGTGTTGTTAATATTACCTTGCTGAAATATACAGACCACAGCAAGGCTTGGCAGGCAAGAAATAACTCTATTCTCTTGATGTACAAGTATTATCTAAAGAATTGTCAGGTAATTCAAACAGAAACAAGTGAGTTGTTCTGACATGAGGAACTATTAGGGGTTTATGCAAGTAGATGCAATGCAAAAATGGCAAAAGACAGAAACAAAGCTTTCAACAGGGGAAATGTAAATTTGACCTTCAAATTTCCAAGTTACAATTTAATGCACAAATTCTTTTCTCCCAAACTAATTGCATTTCAGATTATTACACAGTTGGTTGAGAGGGAAGTGTTGTGCTGCTGTTCTTCACCCATTTTTCTGATAGTCAAAGAACTTGTGAAAGGTTTGAATAGTTGTCAAAGTGTCAAGCAGAAGTGTCAGCCCCACTTCTGAGCCTTTGTTCTGCATATTAAGGACTACATCATACTGACTCATGGTAAATCACAGTAAGGAAGATATTATCTGCTACAATACTTACCATTTTTTTCATTTGCAGCTGCCTTCTTATCATTCAAGAGGCGAACATGCATAGCTGGAAGGGGAGGATACAGACCTCGAAGCTTATAGTTGCCATTCCGGGTGACCTAGCTAGCACACTTTGGGCATATCTGCAAGCTGACAGAACTGATATGAGAGCCCTCCCAAGAAGGAAATAATACACATAGACACACAAACAAAACAAGCTAGGGGAAACACACTGTGTGTGCCTAGGGCTACCATACATACTGATATAATACCAACTTCAATATAATATCAAAGACAGTGATTTAGTCTCCCGTGCTTTACATTTCCCTGATAAGATCCTGAGGTTGTGAATGGAATCCTGCTGCTGTCGTGGCACAAATTATTCCTGGTGTACAGATTTCTTAGAGTTTGTCAATCTCTCTTGGTGGCATCAGCTTTGAATGGACATCACAGTTAGGTCTGTACAATTGTAGGAAAGTCAGTTCCAGTAGCCAATCTGTGGGAAATCAAGTCTGTGTTTTAAAAGAAATAAAGATTTCTGCTTCATTCATGAGCTCCACAGGCACACAATCACTTGGCTTGAAAGAAAAGAGCAGATCAAAGAGCTGAGATATAGTGAATATTCGCATTTCTTTCAGCAGTAGCTCATTATTAGATGAGTTTGTCTGAAGTAAAAGCCATGATTTTCAGCTGGGGGAAAACCAGTTTCCCCATAGAAGCTGAAATATAACTAACGGGTCTTGCCTTGCTGACCAGGACTTTGATACTTACCATTGCAGTTACACATTCTGTTCTCATTTCTATGGTGAAAATTCAGTATCTACTGATAGACATGACTAATTAACACTTTGCTCACTACAGCAGTATGCTTACATTCTAAGAACTGATAGCTTTCCTAAAGATTTCTGTTTATTTTTGCACCAGCACTCTTCAGCTGGCTTTTCCTTTCAACTTAGTATATTAAGAGTACTTCTAACTCGAAATAATCATGAAATCTGGATTTATTTTTTTTTCTCAGCTAATTAACTAAGCTCAAAATGGCTAACCTTACAGATACAAAGATACCTTCTTCAACATCAG
The DNA here is from genome assembly GCA_035221455.1 of Xenops minutus. NCBI lineage: Eukaryota > Metazoa > Chordata > Aves > Passeriformes > Furnariidae > Xenops > Xenops minutus. The sequence continues at coordinate 30,021,148 of JAWWEE010000085.1, forward strand.
TATTATGGGAAGAGAAAAAGGGTTAGTGAAGATTATCCTGGCAGTTTGGTTCAGACTGTACACAAAACCAAGTAGCTGGGTCACATGCCTTAAATAAGCAGGTAACTTAGACTGTGATGTACAGGTGTACAATTCACAGGCAAAGCAACAGTTGTGCCAAAGAGACATAAAATCATCATACAGTTGCTCATATTTCCAAGAGCTTCCTAGAATAAAACAGTGTTGCGAGAAGCTTGAGATTAGTGTCAACTTTAGCAAATATATGATAACTATATTAATACCAACAGCAGTTTTCTTTTGATAATCCTGGGTATTTTAAGTCATGAAGAAACAGAGTACAAATTTTACACAATTTATCTTTTCTAATATGCACACAGCGTGAGTAGTAAACAGGGTGAACTGGAAACACTGGTCAGTTCCCAGAGCCACGATGCCATTGGTATTAGTGAGACTTGGTGGGGTGAGTCCCGTGGCTGGAGCACTGGGATGGAAGGTACAGGCTGTTGAGGGATAGGTAGAGTAGACAAGATTGAGGTGTTGCACTATAAGGCAGAGTTTGGAATGTTCAACCCTTATAGTTGGTGATTATGTGGTTGACAGCCTTTGAGTGAGGATTAGGGGGATGGGGAAAAAAGAGTACTTGTTCTAGTGAGTGTCTTCTACTCACTGCTCAAGAAGGATGTAGGCATTGCTAAGTTATTCTATAGATAATTAGGACAAATGTCTTGGTCAGTAGCCCTTGTCCCTATGGGAGACAACAACTTCCCAAACATTAACTGGGAATATCATGCTCCTGTGACAAGAAGCTCTTGAAAATTCTTGAAGTTTATAGGAGATAACTTCTTGTCCCAAGTTCTCAGTGAGCCAGAAAGAAAAAAAAAAAGCCCTTCTAGACTTACTGTTTGTGAATAGAGGACTCCTGGCAGAAGTGATGGCAGGTGGATGTCTTGTCCACAGTGATCATGAAATGTTGGAGTTTAAAATTTTCGGTGTAATGAGAAAACAAGGACAGCAGAGATGCTACAATGGACTTCAGCAGAGCAACTTTAAACTATTTAGGGGATATTTAGTAGAGTTCCCTGGAAATCTGCTTTTGAGAGCTTAGGAATTCATGAGTGTTGGTCAGCTTTCAAGAACCACTTTTTGGAAACACTTTTTGGAGCGGGCAATTCCTCTGTGCCATAAGTCAAGCAAGAACAGCAGAATACAGTTTGGCTGAACATGGAAGCTCACGAAGCATAAAAGGGAAAAGAAATTGTGTGATCTCTAAAAAAGAGGTGTTATAGTTTCAAAACTCAGTTGGAATTCCTTCCAAAGCTTGGAGGCAACGCCTTAGTACCAATAAAAGGTTTA
>JAWWEE010000085.1:30022600-30037208 GCA_035221455.1 Xenops minutus
GTTTCTAAATTTAAAGGAGAGGAATTATTTATTGGCCAACATAAATATCTTAGTTCTCCCCTCAAACTAAGACAAGAGGTCAGGCTTCACAGAAACATTACAGAGCTGTTATTTGTATATGTTGGGAGAAGACATGAAAGACCAAAGAGACTCACCAAGTGTTGAAAATGCCCAGTGTTTGTTTCACATAACAAAGGCTTTTTAAAGTATGTTAAAAGAAAGAGAACGTCTAAAAAGAAAACCACTGAATTGACAGTTGTTGAAGATGATCACCTGAATAGTAGGATTAAGAAAAAAAAGCAGAGGTATTCAATGCTTTCTTTACCTCAGTTGTTAGTAATACAGACAGACCGTGGGCTGCCTGGTCCTCTGAGTAGAACTGCAATTGTGGGAATAGTGACTTTCCAGTTGTGGACACTGAAAGTGTAAGGCACTACTTGTATCAACTGAATGTACACATCTATGGGGCCCTGGTGGGATTCATCTCAGAGTATTGATGGAGCTAATGGATGTAACAATAGAACTCATCTCAACCAGCTAACAAGGGTCCTGGGAGTCTGAGGAGGTTCTCCGTAACAGGAATCTAATCAGTGTTATTCCTATTAAGAAAAATGCTGGGAGGAAAGACCCAGGGAACTGTGAATCTAACCTCAGCACTGGAAAATTACAGAGATTATACTGGACACTAAGGAAAGGCACTTAAAAAATAATGCAATCATCAGGCACAGTCAACATGGGTTCACAAAGAGAAAGTCCTGTTTAAATAATTTGATCTCTCTGTGATAAGGCTCCCTCACCTGGCAGTAAAGAGAAGGCAGAGTATGTAATTTTTCTGGATTTTAGTGATGCTTTTGATACTGTGCCTTACAGTATCCTTCTGGACCAGCTGTCCAGATGGGGATGTCGGATGAGTGAGATCATGGTGCACTGGGTAAAGAACTGGCTGAAAGGCAATGCTCAAGAGGTTGTACTGAATGGGACTATATCTGGCTGGTGTTCCATCACCATCATAGTTTCTTCAGGATCAATTTTAGGGCCCATCCTGTTCAATATATTTATAAAAAATGTGGATGAATGAATTGAACACATCATGAGCAAGTTTTCTGATGATACCAAACTGATAGGTGCTGATGCCTTTCTTAGGGGTTAAGACACATTGCAGGGAGATCTGCATAGACTGGAGCGTTGGACAATGATTAATGCAATGAAATTAGGCAAGTCCAGATGCTGACTTCTGCATCTGGGACAGAAGAATATCAGACATAAGTATAAACTGGGAGAAGAGTAGCTGGAGAAGGACCTTGCAGAAGTTAATGTGGGAATGCTGGTTGATAGCAGTTCAGTGTGAGTGAGCAGTGTGCTCTGACAGCCAAGAGGGCAAACAACATTCTGGGTCGCATCGAGCACAACTTACCCAGCCAGTCAAAAGAGGTGACTGTCTGTCTGTATTCAATGTTGGTGCTGTCTCACCTTGAATATTGTGTGAAGATGGGGGGGTCCACAGTTTAAGAAGGATGTGAAGGTCCTTGAACGTATCCAGAGTGCACTGGCCATTACTATGTCCTCTGTCACCAAGACCCCTTCCCCAAATAGCAGTGGGCCCCTGTTTTTCTTGGTCTTCCTTTCACTGCTGATGTACACATGGAATTCTTTCTAATTGGCCTTCTTTTCCTTTGCCAGATTCAATCTGGGACTGCCTTTGGCCGTCCTAACCCCTTTCCTGTACAATTGGACAATATTTCTGTATTCCTCCCTGGCTTGTCACCTGCATGTTTCCACCATTTGAATACCTCCTCATATCTGAGTAGCCCAGGGCTCCTCATTGGAAGCAAATCTAGAAGAGAAATTGAAACATTTTGTTTGGTCCCAGAGGAATGCCTCTTTGAACCTCTGACTGCATCCGTGGTCATTTCACTGGCAAGTCAGGAGCCTGCAGTTGTGCACAAAAGGACCTGATACAATTTTCATGAACTAGCAATTCTTTTGTGGTATGTTTGTTGTCCAAACACAGATGCCTCCTTCATTGCTCCTGCACAAAAATAAGTTTCAGGAGGAGGAAAACAGGCTCTGTGGTGGTTCTTCACACTGTATAGGAGCTGCTAGGATTAGTTGAACTGCAATTGTATGAATTGTGGCTGGATGACTTGCACTGCTTGTGCATAAGTCATGTGTCTCACCTCTTCCTACACCCTTCCTGTACAAACAAGTTGTCTGTCTTAGTATCAGTTTGTTCATTAGTACAATTTGTACTAATCCCCGTGTAATCCCAGTGTAGCCAAAATATCTGTGATATAGGCAATTATCTTCTGATGATAGAGGGTATGAACTTAATCCAAACGGGGATGCGCATGACAGTACAACTATCTCCAAAATAAGCATAGATATGGAAACTTCTTTCCTGTGACTCCTTTCAGTGAACAAAACACTTCACTTCTAAACTGCTCTTCTATATTTGTTGAGATAAATTGCACTCTAATCTTCATTGACTGTATCCCAATTCCAGAAGCCACTAGGCTGGAAGAGGGAAAACTGATTTTTCACAGTCAAGAACTGAAAGAGCTGCTTCAGGCTGCAGCAATACAGTTCTGTGACCACAGCAGATGTTGCCACACGTATAAGGTTTTTAAAGTCGATCAGTAGAACTCTGTGGGAAGACCTGAAGCTACTAAGATGTGCATAGCATTCAGCAGTCTTATCTTGCTGCTATACTTGAGAAACATGTATCATTCCAGTTAACAAAATGTTCACTTCTTACTGCTAGACTGGTGTATGGCTGCAAGAAATAGAACAAACTAAAGACTTCTAAAGCTTGGAAATGTAGATTTCAGTTTAAGAAAAGAGGGAAGAAATTTCCTGAATCTTCTTTTGATAAAGAAATGTGGCTTCTCCTATTACTCTGTGGCCTCAAACAATGAGACCTTGAATCTCAATCTCTGGTGGCCAGCTACTGTACGAAGTTGAAGCTTTTATATGAACCCACCAAATAGGCATTTAGGCACAACTTGCAAAAATGTTTTTAATTTCCTGTGATCATGGTTCTCTTGAGGATTTTTAGCCAGACATGCCTTAACATAAACCAGGGCTTCTGTGCTGCTGCAGCCTGAGTGAATCCTTGTTGAAGATGCCATAGCTCAGTAGGGGAATTTTACCATCTCCTTGAGGTTTCCATACTGGAATTTCAGGTGGTGAGGACAGAGGAGACAACAGGAAGATGGAAACAGAATGAGCCTAAACAAACCCAAAAATATTTTATGTATAGGACTCTCCTTCTGTTTTTATATATTCCACCTTTCCAACAAGTAAATTCAAGCCATTGGACCACTTCTCATCATGAAGAAATTAATTTAGAGTCCAGTTCTGAATCTTAGCTCCTGGTCAGCTTTTCCTGTCTATGTTTTACACAAGTTCCTTCATTATGTGTTGAAGATCAAAAGTAAAAAAAAAATCTTTTTTTTGTTTTAATTAGAGGCAGCGTCTAATTCTATTTTCAGTTTTTGACACTGACTTGAACACCTTCAAGGCAACAATGGTCTATTTGCTGACCAAAAGATGGGCCTTTATCCAAATAGGAGAATGGAATGGAAGAAACATTTCTTCAATTAATATAAAAGTATGTCCAAACTTTCACTCCGATATCATTAAAAAGGAATTTACAAATGTTATAGCTGACATTCAAAGAATCTTAAGTGGAGATGGGTGTCATTTTACTCTTTGCTATTCTTGTGTTTTTCTCCTTAGGGCTGTGTTCATGTATGAGAACATTTGTCTTTCCAATCAAAAGAATTCAAAAATATAAACAACAGGGCCTGAGGATATTTATGTTTGGAATAAAAGGGTTTGTGGCACAGTTTCTACTTACATAACTCAGCAGCTGGCAGGAGTCAGCAATAAGATCAATTCCCAGTTCTCCTGAAAGCACTTGCTTTTTCAGGCATGTTATCTTTGTGGAATCAGACTTGTATCCAATAACCACAGCATATGGTTATGTCATCAAGATCTGATAATGTTTGACAATAAAACACATAAGGACAACACTGCTTGACCCAGGATCTCATTAATCTGAATGGGAATCACATATTTAAATACTTTTGAATATCTCTGCCTTGAACACCAATCTCATTGATACTCTGTTATTGCAAATGTTCAGCCATAGAGACATAGGCTGCCTTTCTGTGAATCAAATCCTCCAGAAGGTTATGTGGCCTGTTATATCAGTTTCACAATAAATTACAGTTCCTTTGACACACTTCATTTTCCATTCAATACCTGTAAATCAAAGAAGATTTATGTGAAGCATGGGACTTGTTAGGCATAATTTTCACAGTTCCTGAAAGCAACATTTTGGCTTCCCTCTAGTGCATCAGAGGAATATCTAACTACAGCACTTTTATGGCAGCAGCTTAGCACCATCAGCCCATATCTTAAGCATCTCAGCAAGCCCCAGGAAATGCATAACCATCAACCCTTTGGATAAGACAAAAATGGAAATAGGGACTTTCCTTATTCTTTCCAGGGGATTGGACAACCGTTTCTGAAAATAGGAAAGTACCGACCTCTCAAAAAGAGCACAACATCAGATTGAGCTCCATTCTGGGGCAACCTGAATTCAATATTTCCTCCTACCTGGAAGAGAAGATAGTTGTGCCTGATTATCATTTGAACACAGGTGTCTGAAAAGGGGACGTGAAGCAAAAACTTGGTGAACAGATGAAGCCAGGAGTGCTCCTCTGACAGCTTCAGTGACCCCATCCTCATTCTGCCAACTTTTCTGGAAGCTGGCAGGAAGGGCTGGACCAAGGCAACCAGTAACGCCATCAGGATTTGGTAACTGGCCTGCTGGAATTTTGCCCTCCTCGAGACCCAACTTGGCCATACAAGAATGGCATACCTCTCCATGCAGGTATAACAGGTCCAGCAAGGATCTCTGAAGCTTGTTGACGGAAATAGAGGCACAATTGTTAAGTGGAGGCCTGGGAGTCAAGCAAAGCTGTACCACTGCAGATCAACAAGCTATATGCTACTTGAGCACTGGAAAAGGCAATGTGTGCACTTATGATGTGCACAAACAGAGATTAAAATAAGCCGAATGGCATCAAGTTTGTAGCAGACTAATAGGTAACCCTTCAGTGACCATGGCCTAGTGCCTGTTGTACTGTTGTTATCTACAATTACACTGTCATAGACCCAAGCCCTTAGAAAAAAAACTGCCCTCAGAAGGATTTGCCAGCAAGCAAATTTAGCAAGTACTCCTGACACTTCTGGGTGCACAGTACTTTCTCTGGTACAGCATAGCAGCAGAAAACCTGGGAGCAGCAGGGATGCTTCTGGAATCTGTACCCCTGACAATATGAAATACTTATGTATGAGACCATCTGGGCTTAGAAGCAACCTGAAAAACAAAAGCAAGCCAATGGAACCACACAAGGGAAAGTTCTTTCACAGGTAAAGGAATGAAAACCACTGGACTGAAGACCAAAATTAATACTGCAGATTTCAGTGGTTGCAATACATTAATTGGACACAACAACAGGAAATGCAGTCATACTTTGGCACTGAACCAGTCTCTTACATACTATTTCACATGCTATCAGTATAGAAGGAACTACTCTGAGTCCAAGGGCTAATTGCAAGCAAAAATTGACAGAAGAAGGGACATGGTAGCAGGAAGCAGTAAATTTCTGGCTGCAAGAGGACAAGTTATGGTATTTTCCTGTTTGTCCTCTTTCAACAGAAAGGAACTGAAATGCTTTCAACAGGAAAGAAAGGTATTTGATCTAAAAGTGATGGAAAAGGAATATCTTCCCCTATTGCACTTCATTAACCTGAGGAACTGGCTGATAAAATATCTCCCTTCAGCTGACCAGAAAGACAGATTAAATACTATAAACAATCTGAAATATTTATACATCTAAAAAAAAAAAAACCTGAAAAAATCATAGTTAGATGAGAGAGGACAAATATTATTTATTGAAAAGATAAAAAGACTTCTGCCTTGTCATACAAACTGACATTCTAAGTAAGAGACAGAAATTTCTTCTCATATTTGGTCATTGTTTACTGTGAGGCTTCTTCCAACTTTAGCTGAAGTAACATCTCTAGTCAGTCAGAAATGGAACTTTAGACTAGAAAAAATATTAATACCAGCAATTCAATCTGATCTTCTGTTTCACTGTGCTTATCCTTCAAGATAAAATTTCTGAAAAGTAAAAATACTACTCAAAATTTCCTCAGGGCTAAACAGTCCTTCTTAAGAGAACAAAATAACAAAGTTAGCTCAAGACAGCATTAGGGCAGTAGTGTTAGCTTTTGGAGTTGCTTTTCTAATTTACAGTCACCTAAAGTTTGGTAGAAGAAAGAAAGAGAATGGGACTATAATGTGTACTTAAAAGGCCAAAACACTTAGGAAATCTTAAAATAAGTGTCTACCTAAAAAGTTAAAGTAATTTAGCTGAGTAAGTATGATCTTGCTAAATCAGTTCCAGGTCTTAATATGCTTACAATGGATTTTACTTAGCTGAACTCAGTTTACTAAATAAACAAGAAAAATTAATATGATTACAAACCCAACAGTAAATGGCTTTCTGTTATCTACTGATATTAACAACTACAAAGTTGTAATTTCTCAGCTGAACTGAATCAGTCAACAATACACATTTTCTTTGCCTCTTGCAGATTGCAGTAACTTGTCAGTTTATACTGCAGTCACGAGGAGCCACTTCAACCATAATTTTAAAAAGCACATGGTTCAGCCAAAATATGACTTCAGCATTTCTGAGCTCTTCTCTTCAATTATCCATACCTGTATCTAACAGGGGAATAAAGTTTTTCTGTGATAGCTTCAGAAGCATCTCAAGCTTAAGATATCTATGAATGTTTTCTTCCTTACAATTACAGGATTGTGGAACAGTTACATGCCTTAATCTTCTAGCTGTTCTCTTGGTGAGGCAGCCCTGGGTACATTCTGTTCCTCTTGCTGCAAGAGCACACAGCAGGTTCATGTCTAGGTTACTGCCCACCAGGACCCTTCTTGTGCTAATTCTGATTGATCAGCACATGACTCTATTACTATAACCTGTTAGTGATAAGCATTCTTACCTGTAACCCCATTTGGGCAACTAACAAGTGTAAACTACATGAAAGAAAAAAACAAAAAGGAAAAAAAAGACAGGGAAAAAAGAAAGGGTGATACACTGAAATAGATGGCAAATTCAGTCAGTAATTCTATGACATCAAGTTCAGATAGACCAATGACAGCTGAGACATCTGCTGTGCAAATTCTTATCCCTGGACAAATTGCAGACATTTCCTTCTTATTCTTGAAAGCAGAACAGATATGTGGGAGGATGCCTTTCATTTCAGCCCAATTGCAAGAGAGTTACAGAAAGATGTGGGAGCAGCCTAGAAAATACAGTCTTCTGCTAGCCTTGGATGTCATGTTGGAGAATAGCTAAATTGTAATAGAGAAATTGTGTCCTATTTCTCTCTGTCTAGAAAGGGAGATTTAAAAAACAGTTCAAGACAATGTTTTGGGGTTTTTTCCTGCCTTATCTTTCTCTGGATCCTTTGAAAGCAATCAGGTGATACAGACCTGCAGGCCCAGTTCAGCTGAGAGGATCTCAGAAACAGCATTCAGATCCTCTGGTGCCCTTTATATAACCTCTGAAATGCTTTCGCTTCCCTGCTCTGCTCCAGCTCACTTGCAGATGCAGCAGCAGTTGTACATTCAACTCACTTCCCGCTGCTGGTAGGACTGCAGTCCCTGGCCTTTTTTCTGCAGTGCCCCTGAGCTGTGCAAAGGGAGACTGGAAAATATCTAACATTTAGAAGCAAAATTGCATAAGCAATTACTATATTCTACATTTGGGCTACCTTTCATGTGATAGTAAAGATCCATTAGGGAAAACCAACAGGTCTGCACTGTTCTTGGGCCACCACTGAGCATGAAAAACCAAGGCCAGCCCTGCTCCCCAGTCCAGACTGTAGAGATCCTCTGCCTGAAAAATAACAAGCCACCTGCCATCACTCCACACAACACAATCTTAATTCCTTTTGTGCTAATAATAGCATATCTAATTTTTCTTCGATTTTACATGGATTTCATGTGTGACTTGTGATTGGATCATAAAATCATTCTAGTCTTCAGATTAGATCAAATTTGACAGTTTTTCTTACATTCATGAATGTTCTTTATGTGACAGAATCATGGAATCACTGCAGTTGGAAGGGACCCGTGGAGGTCATCTAGGCCTATCTCTCTGCTAAAGCAGGTTCACCTAGAACAGGTAGCACAGGATCGTGTCTAGACAAGTCTTGAACATCTCCAGAGAAAGAGTATCCACAACCTCTGTGAGGAAACTGTTCCAGTGCTCTGTCACCCTCAAAGAAAAGAAGTTCTTCCTCATATTTAGGAGTAACCTCGTGTGTTTCAGTTTGTGCTGACTGTCCTTTGTTCTGTCAGTCGGCACTACTGAGAGCCTGGTTCCTCTTGACACCCTCCCTTCAAATATTTCTATGCACTGATAAGGTCCTCTCTCAGTCATCTCTTCTCAAGGCTGAACAGGCCCAGCTCCTTCAGCCATGGCTGGTAACAGAGATGCTCCAGTCCCTTAATCATCTTTGTTGTTTTCTACTGGACACACTCCAGGACCTCCATCTCTCTCTCAACTGAAAAGCTCAGAACTGGACACATCACTCCAGATGTGGCTTACCAGGGCTCAGTAGAGGGCCAGGATCATCTCCCTTGACCTGCTGGCAATGCTCTTCCTAAGACACCCCAGGTGACCATTGGCCTTTGCAGTGAGTTGACCCTGGCCGGACACCAGGTACTCACTAAAGCTGCTCTTTCATTCCCCTCTGCAATAGGACAGAGAACTAAAAATATAATGAAGGGTTCATGAATTGAGATAAGGACTCAGAGAAATCGTTCACCAACTACTGTCAAGGGCAAAACAGACTCAAAGTGGGGATATTAATTCATTTATTACTGACAGGATCAGAGCAGGAGAATGAGAATTAAGATAGATCTTAAAAACATCTTCCCTTACCCATCCCTCCTTCCAAGTTCTACCTCCTCTCCCCCAGAGGTGCAAAGAGATGGGCAGTGGGCGTTCTGGCCAGTTGTTATTTCTGCCACTGTCAGGGAGAAGAGTACTTCCCCTGCTTCCCATGGGGTCCTTCCCATGTGAGAAAGTCCTTCATGAACCTCTTCATCATGAGTTCACAAACTGCTGCCACATGGGTCACTTTTTCATGGGGTGCAGTCCTTCAGGCACAAGCTTCTTCAGTGTGGATCCCCCACAGGGCCACAAGTCCTACCGGAAAAATCTGCTCCAAGTGTGGGCTCCTTTCCCCACAGGTCAGCAGGTCCCTGACAGAACCCTGCTCCATCATGGGCCTCCCACGAGGTCACAGCCTCCTTTGGGCATCCACCTGCTCCAACATGAGCTCCTCCTTGGGCTGCAGATAGATCTCTGCACCCTGATGGTCCTCCATTGGCTGCAGGAGGAGAGCTGTCTTACCATGGTCTGCACCACAGGCTGAAGGGGAATCCCAGCTCCAGCACCTGTAGCACCTCTGCCTCCCTTCTCCACTGACCTTGGTGTCTGCAAAGCTGTTCATATGTTCTCAGTATGCTCTTCTCTGGTTGCAATTTTCATCTGTGCAATAACGTTTTTTCCTCTTTTTGAATATGTTATCACAGAGGCTCTAGTGTCATTCCTGATTGGCTCAGCCTTGTCCAGTGGCAGGAAGGCTGACCTGGAGCTGGCTGGCATTGGCTCTGCCAGACATGGGGGAAGCTTCTGGCAGCTTCTCACAGAAGCCACCCCTGTATCAGATCCAGCTACCAAAACCTGGCCACAGAAAATATATACACCCTTCTTGGCCACACGGGCACACTGCTAGCTCACGGGCAGCCTGTCCACCAGGACCCCCAAGCCCGTCTCTGTGGAGCTGTTTTCCAGCAGGTCAGCCCCCAGCTTGTACTGGTGCCTGGGCTTATTCCTCCCCATGTAAAGAACTGAAGAACCCTGAGTTTGTCTTTGTTAAATTTGAGATGGTTCTGTTCTGTCCAGCTCTCCAGCCTGTCCTCATCTTGCCAAATAGCAGCATAACTCTCTGGGGTATCAATCACTCCTCTTAGCTTTTTGTTGTCAGGGAAATTCTTGAGGGTACACTCTGTCCCTGCCTCCAGGTCATTGATGAAGAAGCTGAACAAGACTGGACTTAGTGCTAACCCCTGGGGAACCCTGTTAGCTACAGGCCTCCAGCTAGACCTTGTACCACTGACCACAACCCTCTAAGCTCTGAAGTTCAGCCAGTTTTCCATCTGCCTCACTCTCCTCTCAGCTAACCCACACTTCCTGAGCTTAAGTAAGATAATGTAGGGGAAACAGTGTCAAAGGCCTTCCTGAAGACAAGATATCCATCCTGTTCACTTCTCTCCAGCCCATGCAAACATACATAGTTTTGATAAAGCCTTCATTCATAGGCCTTTTTTCCTTGTTTTGAAACCAAATTAGAAAAAGCTTCTTAGAAACATATGGAATTGGTTTATAGCTGCTTTTGTATTACACATTTTTATTACTAGCCAGATATATTCTGCTCCAAAAGATTTTTCCTGCCTTGGTTGTACAGATATTCAGGTCAGCAGCTATGTCCTGTTTTTACCATTCACTGTTGTGATATAGTTCTCTTTCCTGGAGAAAATAAAATTCAGATGGTGCCATAGTACCTACCTTGGTGAAGCTAACATATTAAAACATTACTATTATAGTATTATAATCATGACTGGTGATTTATAGTTCTTACAATTATAATGACTAACTAATCACTACTAACTGCTGCTTACCAAGTTGGTTCATTTTGGGTTTGCATGGAAGGGAGATCTGAACTCACACCTATTCCTATATTACAAGTCTTCACTCTAGATAGTAGCACCACTTCCAAGATGGAAACTTCTTGGCCAGCAAGTGAGAAACTGTAGTTATCAGGGTTAGAAGGATGTGCTACTCTTGTGAGAGGACTGCATAGCCTTCTCATGCAAGAGTAACCAAAATTCTATGAGTGTAGAAGGAATTAGTAGGCTTCAGGAGATGATTATCATCCTTTGTGCATGGAAAGTTGTTAGTTTCTGGTCCAAGACTACAGTTGAGTAAGGACTCACACAAACACAAATTACATCCAAGAGTTAAAAAAATTGCACATGGTACCTATGTCTGCTGAGCAACTTTATGCAAAGCACTCTACATGTGCACCAGCTACATAATCTGGAATCTAAAAGCAGGCACTTCAAACCCCATTGCTTTATATGTTCCTCATGTATAGGAGAGAAAAAACACATAGCCATTTTAAACAGCTTAATATTTTTAGACAATCAAGCTTTTTCTTTCAAGGTTCAGTTGGAATTCTACTCCTGTGTATCATTGTAACAGCTTTTTAATGACATTTCTGCTAAAACACAAAGACTGCTCCTATCCAAGTATAATTTCAGTTTCTGAGTTACAGACATTTTCTCTACACAGTAGAGCAATGAATCAAAGAATTTAAATGCAGACTGCTGTAATATTTCACATTCCTGCAGGAGACAGAAACAGCAGTCTGACTGTAAACAGCCCTGTTTCTTCACAGTCCTGTCTAATGCCATGCAAGTACTTACATCTCTCTTTAGCCCTGAAGCCCATAAAACATACCACAAATGTAAATGTAAGCTGTGCATAAGCACTTTCAGGACTGAAAGATGGATATTTAACTTCAGCAAGTGCATGTATTTTAGGAGAGTTCTTGAGCATCATGGTGCAGCAAATAAAATATTGCAAACTTCCTGATTCTCACTGAGAAAGGGTCTTTTGGTTTGCAGTGGGGTTTTCTGTTTCAGTTTTTTGTTTGTTTGGGGTTTGGTTTTTAATTTACTGACAGAAGATGCAGCAACATCAGACTATTTGGAAATCTGGGACCACAAAACCTATTGATCAGCTTGTCTATTTTCTAATTTGCACTTCAGATTCCTATTCTTCCTCTTTTTTTTTTTTTTATTTCTTTAATTAGAGGAGTTGTTCTTGGCAATTAGCCAAACTGGAATCTTCACAAGTTGATTTTTAAATATGCTCAAGAGCACAGGTAGCATCATGGAAGATTTTTGTCCTGGAAATGAAAACTCTTACTGACTGATTGCACCTCACTGTAACACAACTTATGGAATGAATATGACAGAAAGCATTGCCTGATAAATTATAGGCTTTTTTTGAGGAGTCAGTGGTATTTATAACACCTACCTACAGTTTCACTGTTGCTCACAAGAAGGCCTCCCCCAAAGTGCCTTACCCATGGATAGAAACAAATCTCTTTGTAACAGAATATAGCTTCATTTAACCCTGGTAACCTGCAGCTGAGTAGTTATGTCTTCCTACAAGCAAACTTCATTCACTGACTTGCCTCCTGCATGAAAAATAACAATATTATTCTTTCCCTCCTATGTGCTTTCAGCCTGTTATTGCTTTCGACATTATCTCTCCCTGCAGAAAGTCACTTCTCCACTCCAGTCTCAGGCAGTACCAGGTTCTGCCTGAATCACATGTTTACTTACAAAGAGCTCCAAATGTTTGCAGCACAATAGGTGCTGTCCCCAGTTTAAACTCTGCACAACAGACCAGCCAGAGATTATTTGGATTTTTCCCACTCTCCAGTGCTTAATCAGTTGCATTATCAGTCACATACGTCACTATGACTCAGAAGTGTCTCCTACTCTGAACAGAAACTCCTTTAAAACAAACCAATGAAGACAAGCATGGCCTAAACAAGTTTGAACAAGTATCTCTCTGCATGTATTAGGCAAAACCATGAAGAAAAGGTATGTCACATGTTCACGTGAAAGCTGAGCAAAATGTTCTAGGAAAGCTTCCAATATGGATTCACAACATATGCTAGGGATCCTTTTCATCCCAACAAAACAGGTTGATTTTGTAGGTAATGTGTTCAGCTGACATTTTTCCCACTCAGGATGTAAAAACGGTTTCATTATTTTGCTACAGTGGCCATGAACCTCAGAAGATTTTCTCATTTTTATTTTGAATTCTTCTAAAGTTTTTGATTGCTTCTTACTAGCAACAGGGCTGGGTCCCTTTTTTAAAAAGCTATAATCTTGTCTTTATCATTCCCTAAATAGGCTTTCTCATGGAATTCTGCAGTGCAATAGTGAGAATGACATAAGAACTTCACTGGTCGGTATAATCAGTTTACATGGATCAGTTTAAATTGGATTTCCCCACTGCCATTGTTGGTCCAATAACATTCTCAGGAGATTCTTTATACTAGACTCAGTTCAGGCTGGAAAATATCCTGAGCACTGTGGCTGTAATCAAACTTCTTAAAAATAGGCATCTAGATTAAACCAAGAGTCAAGGTTCTCTCTGAATTATCATCTCATCCAAGAGGGCAGAATGTCAGTGCAGGGGTGGTATTCATCTGAATTCCCTGAGAACAAAGTGACTTACCAGCTGTAGATAACTAGAGCCATAAGTTTTAGTGGTCTGTCATTTGGGCAGCAGATCTCCTTCCCAATTTTATTTTGAAATCAAAATATAAAACTTTTTACTAAATAACATCCATCTTCTCAGCCAGCATCAAGCAGTGTCAGAAAACCTTGGGATTTCCATATTTGCTTCTAATGTTGATCAATGGTAAGTTTGCAAAATAGAATAAATTTATTTCAAAGAAGAGTGCATCTCATTCTAAAGTGAAGCAATTGGCGACAAAGGTATAATCTGATATCTGCAGGACAACAACATCCAGGGATTTGAAGAGAAACGCACACCATCAGTGAAACAGATTTCATTCCGTTAGTTTGTACTGAATGACAAAACCAAAGCAATTTCAGGGCTCACATATGACTGCTTCATACTTATATTGCTACTACCTTGTGCCATAAACTTTAATGGCAGTTGTGGACATGTCACCATTTTAAGAGACAAGTCTCAACATAAAATATCAGGCTTTGGACAGTAAAAGGAGCATCCAGATGGTGTGGTCACACCAGTCTTTATAAATATCCACTGTAAACAGACTCAGTGTCATGGTCAAGCATAAAAATACAAGATCACTGCCTATGAACCAGAGTTCCTTACTAAGTGACATGATTAGAGGGCCAGCTTCCGTTAGTGCTTTTGATTGAATCACTTAAAGCAGGTATAGGGCTATGCTGGGGATCTTTTGCCCATGAATGGAGCACAGTACAGAAGTACCCCAGGCAGGTGTCTAGCCGTGCCAGTTTTATAATGGTCCTTTGTTCATCAGGCTCTGCTGTTAGGAGAACTACTGAGCTGTGGGTTAGCTTGACTGCACTATGTTTATCCATCTTGAAGAAACTACATGATGGAGAAGCACAGTCTAGATACTGGGGTGTACTCTGGAAATACGACTCTGACAAGGGATCACCTCATATTGAGAAGTACCAAACAGGTTAAGTAACCACAGTTTCATGTGGGAGTACGGTCAGAGGACTACCGGGAATGGAAAAAGAAGAATAAGAAGAAAAACAAAAACAAAGACAGAAACAATTAAATACCTCATTATCTGACAAGTTATTCCCAGTTTTATAAGTTAAAATAGAGTA
>JAWWEE010000085.1:30037308-30048000 GCA_035221455.1 Xenops minutus
TAACCCTTTCAGTGTTAGTTCTTTATTGATATATTATATCAGTTATTGATTCCTCAAATCAGAGAGGCGGAAAAAGCAGTCAGGTGGGATGAGTATTTAAAACTTCATCTTATAGCTGAAGGTGTGAAGGCAAGTTCTATTCAAAAGATTTATCCAGGGTCACAGAGGCACTCTAGGAAACTGCTCCTAAATGTCCTGAAACACTGGGCTGGTCTCTCTGTGGCTTTCTGTAACCACTTTTTAATACTTGCCTCATGTTCCACTTTCTTGCAATGAATTGTTTCATGAAACTGTGTCACTAAAGCACTCTAGCTGGGGCAGGATCTGGCACTGCTCTAACATTTTGTCTTAACTTGCAGATTATTCCTCCGAAGTTAACTCTCAAAGCCAAAACAAATGAGAGCCATTAAATCTACATTGACCTTTTGGGATCTTTGTGTTTAACAAAGAAGCTAGCATGCAGACAGGCTGTTGTGGCTTTCATATTTATTATTGTTTCAGTTGCCTTGAAATAGTACCTAGATGTTCTTCCACAAACACTTGGAAAGGTCATTTAGATAACGCAAACTTCTGAATCTTCTATTCACTAGCTGTGTCTAACTTCCTCAGACCACTTTCCTGCCTGAATCCTAGCATACAGAAAAAATATGGGTGGACGAATATATGTCCCTATGTGTGTTTATACAAATATCTGATGGATATACTATAATTCAGAATTGCAACTTATACAAAAAAAAAAACAAAACACCTAGATTTTTTTGATAACGCCTCTTTTTTTTTCAAGTATTCACCACTTTCTGTGCAGGCATTACAAATAAGCAGAATATGATCTGTATCCTGCTGCAGTAAAATTCTTTGACTTTGGACCTTTACCCTGGGTAGGTTTATGTACGTAGTTTGCATTTGAGCTGGAGTTTACCCACAGTCTTTACCTAAGGGTGTCCCTGTGCTACTCTTGCAGGGGATTTAGCCTGGACACAGAAACATGTTTGCCCTTATTAGTGCAGGAATTTGCTTTGTTTGTCTCTCCATCCTCATGTGTAAAATGACATCTACAATTTTTCACATATGTTTTTGAAGGAATCTCATTCCCTTGGGATGAAAAATATCGGGTGAATACAAAGTGGCATTATGCTTAAACCCAGATGTGGAGAAGGCCAAAGCATATGATGCTTTTATTGCAGCTGAAAGTTTCAGATGACTGTGGAAGGTGTAGGCTTGCCTCTTCTAGTCTCTTTTGAAACACCCAGACTAACAACTTCTATGTAAATCAGTCTGCTGTAATACAAAATACTTCCAGGAATATTTCTTCTTTTCCCAGCTAGGCACTTGCTGTCTTCCTTCCCAGTGCAAGTGAGCTGATCACTTCTGCCTTCACAGGTGCTTGGTTTGGAAATCAGACAACTTAATCTCACATCTTATTCCATTGAGATTTCTGAACAGATATTGCTAAGACAAGAAACTTTAATACATCACAGTGGGGCTTCACAGTACTCCTACTGTGATCAGAGTCCCAAGTAGAAGTAGCAAAAAAAGATATATTTAATTTATACAGTTGTGCAGCCTTTCCATAATGCTACATAATTCTTAAGGAAGAAAAGACCTTGCAATATTCAGAGAACATAGAAAAAAATATTTTCAAAAAATCAATTCTTCTAAATCAATATTAATGAAAAAATAGTAATGAGACATGGGGACACAATGACTCCATAAAAATAAATTCTGTTCATGAAAGTGCTCTTCTTTGTGACCTTGACCACAACCTAACCCCTTTGCTGTGCCTTGATTTCCTTTTCTCTCTTCAGTTTAGCTGGAGGGATGTACAATATCTAAGCACAATGGGGTCATGATCGCTCTGAGGGATTCTTACAGTTTTTTGCAATAATGGTGGTTTCTTCCTTTCTAGTGGCAGAACTGTGTAAACTGTGCCTAGCTTTAACTTGAAGCTTTATTTTTTATTATTCTGTTGCCATTATAGTCCTCTAAAGGTCCTGCTGGCTTTTTTTCTGCATAGCTAACACTGTTTTGTTTTTACTGAGTATACATGGGCAGTGAAATTCACAAGTGGATTTATCCCACTGTCAGCCTATATCTGTAACAAAAATGGAGCACAGGCTCTAGCAGAGCATAGAAAGATGTGTATGTTATTGCTTCACTCCTCTAGAGGGAACTCTTACTTTAAATCTCTTCATGCATTTCTCTGTAAATGGAATGAGCTAGCCAACATGAGGGAAGTGCTAAAACTTCTTTTGCCAAAATGAAACTTGGCAGAAATCAGAAGTTGTTGTCTGCAGGTGACAGTGATTTCCAGTTTTGCCAGAGCATCTTTCTTAGTATGACCTGGATCCTCTGGCCCTAAGAAACATGCAGGATGCAGTGTTAGGAATACCCCAGAGAACCATATTTAGATCTTCTCCAGTCCTGTGAATGTGTGACACATCAGCTTTTCAGGCTGGTAGGTGAAATTTGAAATATCCTGTTTGTGTATTGGCCTCAGACAACAGAAAACTTTGTCCTGAATGTTTAATGCAAGAAATTGCCTGGGGGAGTGGGGGAAGACTGAGGAGATGTGCAGAGTACAGCAACTGTACTACAGATACTTCTAACCCACACCATCCATAAAACTGCCTTATCAGCTGCAAAGGCTAAGGCCCATTTTCCCTGAGGATCCTCAATAAGCCCATCTGAGGAAGAAACCCTTCTTTAACTCAGTACTGTCACTTTCAGGCCTGAGTAGTGTCAAGGTCCATGGGTGGCAAATAACGCAAAGAGGACTTCTCTGTGGGTGGGACAACTTCTATATTTGGAGGAGTGTGGAGAGTAGTATTTGTGAATATCATAAGGTTTCTGTTTTGGGTTGAGCTGGTCAGAGTGGATGAGTGCAGTTGTGTCACAGGACCTCAGAAGAATGACTGGATAATAGGACACGTTCCCTCCCACTCCCCTCTTCAGTTCTGTGCCTTTCCTGAAGATCAGTGTCAATCTGCCAGCTTCTCTGATTAGCCTTATATGGAAAAGTAATAAATAACCACTTCTGTTCATATTGGTGCAGTGCCAGCCTTCCTACACTGCCCACATGTCTTTATAGGGAATAAGCCATGACAGAATGCAAATACAAACCCGTTGGTGCAACCTTTGACTAGCTTACCTCTAGAAAAAAGGGACAGCTGTGGATATAGAAGAACTTTGGTCTGTGTCAGCATCCTCAACAGCTAAAAATTTTAAGAAAGAAGATGGAGAAAAGAGAACAGCTAAGTCTATTGGTACTACATACCTTGTCTGCATTTTACAGAATTCTCCAGTCCACTAACCGCTCTCTCTTGTAAACTGCTTCCAAAATTCTCCAAGGAACAAAGCATGTTCCTGCTCATAACTGAAGTTATGAGCAGTTTGAAGTCACCCCCAGTTGGCTGGATAGTTCAGATGGTGTATTGGAACCAAAAAGAAGCACAACAATAAAACCACAGCTTTCTGTTCTTTCCAGATTTTCTTCAATGAGCAAGGGCCTGCTGTAGAAGGGATTTCTGATTTACCAGCTATGCTCCATTAGGGAATGGCATCCAAACAAGTTAGCTAGACAAAAAAATATGACAGAGTAAAGAGAAATTACCTGTGTTCCTTGTTTGTAGGTAGCTATAACTGAGGACTGATTCATATTAGTGCTGCCAAGGAGTCTAGATATGTGACAGATTTAATTGTAACCACAGAAATAATCACAGAAACTGCTCTGATTCTGTGACCCCCTCAGCTAAATAAAGTGAATGATCAATTAGTGGATAAGAACTATACTAAGGGGCACTTACACCGTGCCTAAAATCTCAAATTTTCTACCTCCTGATTCCCAGATTCTCATTTGTTTCTGCTATATGGGTCCCCTGAAGATATTGTGCATGTACCACAGGGTACTTAGTTCTCTCCTAATGCTGAAGACAACACTCTTCTGCTCTGCTGCATTGCTCTGAGAGAAGTCATGACAGATAAGTGCTAGAGGAGTACACCCTTCTCAAGGAGCAAAAATGGATTAACAGAATGGAGGTGTATTAGAAAACTGATATTCTAGGAGGAAAGCTGCTTTGACTACTTTCCTTTTTCTGCTCTAAACTGTTTAAACTATTTGTGCTGCCTTTACAAGAGAGGATAGGACATGAACCCAAGACTAATCCCTTACTGGTGTCAACTCAGTACTTTTTCGTGTGGAATAGTTTCATTTGCACTGTGTATTGAGACCATATCTCCAGGGCTTTACAAGTAATTACAAATAATTTCAACTGTATTTGTTCTGGGACAGTCATTCCTATTCTGTAGCAAGAAGGGCCTTTCTGCAGATCACCACAATGATGTTATGTTGTGAGGTATATATGCTTGAAGAGGACAAAGAGAGATTTTGAACATGCAAGTTCTGTGGAGGCAAAGCTGAAAGACTCTTATGTATGTGCAGTACAGTACATAGTCAGCCAATGTAGACCAAGCTGTGCTCACAACAGCTGCCTTTTCAGAGGGAATTCCAGAAGCTATATCACGTGTGTGCAATATGACCATTGAGGGCTTGAGCCCAGGAAGGAAATGGGAAATGAGCCGGTAGAGCAGTCGAATACACACACTGCTAAACAGGCAGTATGCATACACTCACTTTTCTGTGTCAAAGGACAGCTGGCTCTGCTTTCTGCAATTGCAATTTCTCTGAAAAACCTTGCAGAAGTAGGTGGCACAGTGGCTGCATGTTTTGCAGAAGTGAACACAGCAATCATATATGCCATTTCTAGTTTGGTGCAATCTAACCAGTCCTCCCTCTGCTTGCATTGATGTGCTCCTCTCAAGTTTACAGGCCATCTTTCTTCATAGTCTTTTAATGAGGACTGATGAACATAAGCATGGGTGGCTGTGCTCCTTGCCTTTCCGGGGGAGATACAAAGGGTGGAAAGTTGTGTCACTCTTCTATGTGGGCATCCTCAGTGCATGACTCACAGAGGGAGGGAAATTTGTGTTCTCAAAACTTATATTTTTCTGACACAACACCATATCCATCATGTTCCTTCTGTAGAGCAGCGGAGGAAGAAACTTGAAACACAGAATAATCTATGGAAACAAAGAAAATAAAAAAATGTTGGATTAAGAAGGCCAGGTTATCATGTGGCCTGCTACTGGGCTCCTGCACAGTATCTTATTCCTGCACCTTCACAGGGCACAGCATCTCTGCCTGCTGAGACTAGGGGGGAAGAGGACGTCTTCCCATGATAGCATCTGATACTTGGCACTAGGGAGAAGTCTATATGTAGAGCTGTTGGAACATAATGATCGGATTTCCAGAAATACACTATCTTGGCCTCAGGAGCAATAGTCCCTCAGCATGGAACAAATGGGAAATGGTATTTTGTGACCTGAGAAACCATTAATCAAAACACACCAAATGTGAAGACATTCCCTAAACTATTAATTAGTCTCTCTCTGCCATGTCACTGTCCTGATATCTGAGGTACTTTTAATACTCGTTTACCCAGGGAGACACTTGGGCTGTGTCTACACTGTAAGACAGCATAGGTCTCAAAGGTTGCATTGTAGGACCAAGACAGTGAAACCCAGCAAAGATTCACTGAAAAGCCTGAGCTTACAATCTAACTCACTCATCATGTTAACAAATGAACATTCAAGGACTGTGTACCTTGGCCTTCAGTATAAACAATTTAGCAATAGTTGGTATCATTTAACATACTTTGTACCCACACAGAGTTGGTGTATACAGTTAGATACAAAAATTTTACTTACCAGTTCATCTAGAAGCCTTCACTTTTTCAGCTGAAACCCTCACTGTCACTACTCAGTACTTTGAATTTCTGTTGAAGTAAAAATTATTAAACCAGTTAGAACAGAAAATCAAAAGTATTTTTTGTCTATCTACCATCTGGAAAGTTTCACAGTTTACGGTTTTTCACAATGAAAACAAACAAAAAAGAATTTAAAAGGGTCCACCTACAGCCCTTTTCTAAGTCCCATTAGCTGAGAAAAACTTACACATTTACAGTTGTTTTTAACCAATTCTTTGGGGTAATGCTAAGAAACAAGACACTAAAATACATTTTGTTTAGGTGTACTAGAACTGCTCTAATTTGGAAGGTGGATAGTACATAAATAAGATTATCAGCTAGAATATATGAGAACGTCTAGACTAGGCAAGAGATTTGCAAGCTAGTAATTCTTCTCTGACAAAGTATCCACACAACAAAGCTAATGTAGCCAAGTTTTAAGACATGACTTCCTAGCTTTCAGTCATATCATGCCCAGATATACCCCTTACTACATGCAGTATTGCTATGCATAACAGCCCTATGCAGACTTTTCTTCAGGAGTGATGTCTGATCACTTATGAACCACATAGACTTTTGATATCTAAAATTTTTTGTCAAGATATCACACCTTTAAACTACATGTTCTGTGAAATAATCTTGTATTTCATCTTGAAATTTTGAGTGTATCACAGATAAACTCAATTGTAGTTGTGAGGAAGGAAAGTTCCCACAAGTGTCCTCAGCACACCACAGTGCATTCCAGGCTGCTGCTTCAGTGAATCTGTTATGTTTTTTGATCACATTGCATGGATGTTGTATATTAAGTAGGACCATAATAATAAATCACCCTTTCTGGAGAATGTCCTGAATGGTTTTCCAGACAAGAGCACCTCACATAGCAGCAGCATGGCAGGGAATACCAGTCTGTGAAAAGGTGCACATAAAGAACTTACAGAGCCTTTTCTCTTCCACCTAGCACTGCTGTGAATAATCTTGAGGTCCAAGGTCTCACTGCAGAGTTTCTGGCCTGCAATAGTAGCACAAGGAGTGGAAAGAAAGAGGAAGAAGACCCACAGTTTAACAGTGAGATAGTCAAAGCACCTTCTCCATGGTTAAGCCTAAATTTCATTTGCAGTTTACCTCAAGACAGTATAGATATATTCTTTTACACTCCTCAGTACAGCACTGTTCAGTTTCAAACCCAAGGAATGCCATGTTGATGACTTCATGAAGTGATGGACTCATCAGGGATCAGAAATAGGAAAGAAGGGTTTGTAAAACAAGAGTCCTGCTCTGTTTGCTTTTCTTTCCTTGGACTCAACTTGCTCCTGAAAGTGAATCTTGAACTGTTTTTTGCCACTGTACCTTTTTACAGTGATCCCAGTTTTTAACATATTTGAATCTGAGATGACTGTAAAATTCTTTTCAATTCCTAATGACATTTGAAGAGCGTGGCAAGAAAGAGACTAGTACCAGCATTTTTATGAGCACTGATGGACCTGCTTCCTATTGAGGAACATCCATAGTCCTGTAGTTGAGTCATTTAGTCTACTCCACTATCTCTCTTTTGCATTTCTTAAATATACTCTAATGAGAATAAAAGTCATTAATGATTGTTGGACATGCAAGCTTCAGGAAGGTGTGGGCCCATGTAAGTCTAGATAACAAAGTGGGGATAAAATAGAGAAGGAAATAATATGTGAGTTCAAATCCATGCTAACCAGCAGTATCTTAGGATAAAAAAAAACCAAACAAACAAACAAAAAAAACCCACAGTATTTAAGCTTTATTTAATATTATTCTTCAGTTTGTCTGTGTCCATAAACAAGGCAATCCTTTCAGACATGTTACTTGTAAACCCAAGTGCTCAAAATAGCCTAGCATTTTCCCTCAACACCAACCCTTCTGTTCACCCTTGCACAAGAAGGAGTCACATGCAAATAGCCATCCTAGTGCTTCAGCAGGAATTTGTCCGAAAGTAACCTTTCTCTTCTGAAGCAGTGGCATTGTTCAATTCCATTCTCATGTTATTCTCATGGTAGACTGATTTACAGTGGTTGTCAGGTAGCAGTTATACATGTGAAATCTAAGCAGGAAAAGGAATTTAGAGGACTCAGGACGCAAATATGTATTTAATCTATGTATAAATATGCATATGTATATTGTTAGGTATTATATGTATGCATAGTGATTTTAGATGGGATAGTACTGAAGGCTGTTGATTTCAGAGACTTGAAGCCTTGCTTTCCCCTAGAAGCAGAAGAAGGAATGTTTAATATCCATGTGGAAATGGAAAGGCATGGGCACTTTGACATATATTTTTATATCTTCCTCTTTACTCCTCTCTGGTTTTTCCCATGTGCCTCATCCTGGAAAATCTTCTGCAGAAAAGGAACAGTCAGCCTGAAGGTCTAAGAGGGTCAGATCGAGATCACAAAGGGGAGAGAGAGAGAGATGGAAGGTACTAGAAAAAGCTAAGCATTCCTTTGTACGCTAGAGGCAGGGTACAAAATATATTTGGGAAGGTGGGTAGCATGACAAGGATATAGTGAGTAACTTCTCACTGCCCACTTGTGCCATTTGCATATCATTTTTTCCTAGCCTATATTGTTTTCAGGTTACTTACTTTTTCAAAGCAAGTGGTTCCCCAGTCTGCCTGATCATGGTACCTGCTCCATGCCTACCCATAGCAGAAGGAGAAGGGCACATCTGCAGAGGCTGTGATTTTCTAGACAGTGTTGGGGGGCTAGTTTACCATTACCAGTATTTAAAACAACAACTGGTACTTTAACTACTCTTACAGCTCTCACACAGCTCTAGGTCCTCTTTTGAGATTTGTCCCCCCTTCTAGCTCTCGCTGACTTATCTCCTCACCATGAAGCCTCTGAGAGAGACAAACAAGTGTTCTAGGAGCTGATAATGTGTAAGGACCATTTTTAACATGTGGTCAAAGCCTACCCACAGCTGTGTGAAATACCCTGGCTCACAGCTTCTTTTCTTCCAGTGTGAAGTGTACAAATGAGGGTTCTTTTTGGGAGCAGTAGTCAAGAATTTGTCTCTCTGGGAGAAGCAAAGCCTTCTAAAACTCTTCACCTAATTCTGCCAATTACCAAGAGACCAGAGATCTCCCAAAACAGCTGAAGCAACCCACTAGCTGCTCTGTACAACATGGAGAGCTCATGCAGAGCAAGTTCTCTTTGGCCATAGCTGGCAGTAAATTAAAAAAATATGTGAGAGTGTGTGGGTGTGTGTGGGTGTGTGTGTGCATGTACATATGTATGTGTGCATGTGTGTGCATGCACTGTGCAGTAATTGAGCAGAGATGTGACGGACAAGTCTAATAAAGTAGACTGGCAATCCATTCTCATATCAGAAGGACCTTAAACATCCACAGGGAGGTTACAATGACAGACCCCTAGCCCACGTGCAAGGCAGCCTTTGCATACCTATCCTTGAGAGCATAGTCGGTAACACTGTCAAAGGCCATTTTCACCTCCAACTTTATTCTGAGGTATTTTTCAGTCAAAGATAGAAATCCTCTGACCATAGAAACACAGCTTGCAAATTGTAATTTGTGAACGCAAGAAAAGAGAACAGGATGAGATTCCTGAATTTACTGCTATATCATCTATGCTTTAAAGGAAAATGGGGTTTTCTTCATGCTGCCTGGGAGAGAAGAGGAAGACCGAGTCAGTAACAACCAGTAAGAATCCAATACAATATTTCTGGTAAGAAATGTGGTAAGAAGTTGAGGAATTCAGACCCAGCTGTGCTTTGACTCAGTAAGAAGGACACTGCCACTACTTCACAGGGCTGGGAGGGTGAGCATGCACGGTATCCCAGTATTGCACAGCAGTGACTAGCTTATCTTCAACATTCAGTCTTCAGGGTACTGAGTTACTAGGAAAGCTTTCTTCTGCCCTCTCTCTCTCTTTCCCTCACTGTTTTTTAACAAATGTGAAAGGTGCTGATAAATACTGCAAGTGAACGATACAGTATTTACTTGCTCATGCTCGCCTTCATTTATGAATTTGTCTCAACATTGTTAAAGAACAAAGATCTTTCTTTCATTGCTCTTTCACACAAGCGCAAATATTGATCAGGGTTTCCTCCTCTGCATCAACACTTGCTGCTTCCAGCTGCTCAGATTATTAGACTGGAATTTTCTTTCTTTCTGGAAAAGTTATTCTCAGGTTTGTACTCAGTTGTTAATTCAGCATAGGTAGAAGGAGCAAAACCATGTTTCTTGTCAGCCTTCTTGTACTACTAAGAGCTATGTACATGGCTGCTCTTCTTTACAACACTTCATGCACCTCTGCATGGTGACAGCAATATTGACAGGTTTTCTCTTATAAGACAAGGTGGCATGGAATGAAAGTTACAAAACAATGGAAGTGCTTCAGTAAAGACAACAGGAATACTGTTCACAGAAGCTACCTTGTGATGTGTTCTCCTGTGTTAATCCTTAAAAAAAGGACATAGTTTACTCTTGGTCCTGAATTCAAGCTATTCTTTTCTAAGCTTTGCATTCAGTAGCTGTTTTCTGACATAGCTACTACCACACTGCAGATGTCTTTCCTTAAGACGGACAGGTGTACAATGTTTTCCCCAAAGTAGCAGCACTTGAAATCTTCATGTTGAGTGTTACAACAGTGATTTCAGTGTTCCCACATCAAGATGTTTCACTTGCTCGTGACTGGTTGAAGATGCAAAGGTTGCAGGCAGACTCAGCTGTAGTGACTGTTGCCGTAGGGTTTTCATGAATTTGTAGATTTTTATACTTTTAGGCAGTTTCTTGCATTCAGAGCAGCTAGCAACCTCTAACCCTGTGTTAGCTGTCTTAAAGGTCAGATAATAGCTGGAACACCATGCCAGGGAAACATGTACCAAAGCTAAGACAATTAGATAC
>JAWWEE010000085.1:30048100-30074252 GCA_035221455.1 Xenops minutus
GTACCCCAAATCCCTATAAGTAAAGAACTCTTCTCTACTTTACCCACATAAAGTTGTCTTGGAAAGTTTTTTCCCCTTCTCCTTAAGGCAACAGACCATGCCATAGTGGAACTCAGGATTGTGCATGGAGGAAGAAAACAGCAAGCATGAGTAGAACCCAGAATTCCCAGAGCTCCTTAAACTTCAGCCTCTTCAAAGACCTATTTGGAAGACTCCCATTGTTTAGGGCTCTAGAAGAGAAAGAGATCCAAGACAGTTGGTCAACATTCAAGCATCCCTTCCTCCAAGTTCAAGATCAGTGTATCCTCATGAGCAAGAAATCAAACAAAGGGGGCAGGAGACATGCATGGATGAGCAGGGAGCTTCTAGCAAATCTCAAATGGAAGAAAGAAATTTATGGGAAATAGAAAAAGGGACAGACCACATGGGACAACTATAGGAATATCATCAGAGTATTCAGGGATGTGATGAAGAAGGCTAAGATCCACTTGAAACTGAGTCTGGCAAGAAGAGTTTCTACAGGTATGTCAGCAGCAAAAGGAAGATTAGGGGAAATGTAGGACCTTAGCTAGGGTTGCTGTTGAATCAGATATCTGTCCTGGTGACAGTCTTTACTGCTGAGGACAGTCCTCAGGAGTCCCAGACCTTGGAGGTAAGAGAGAAAGGCTGGAGAAAGGAAGACTTCCTCTTGGTCACAGAGGGTTGGATCAGAGATTGGCTAAACAGACTTAACACCCGTAAATCCATGAGCACTGATGGGATGAACTCATGGGTGCTGAGGGAACTGGCAGATGGTTTTGCAAAGCTACTTTCAATCATCTTTGAAAACTCATGGAGAGTAGGAGAGATGCCAGATAACCAGAGAAAAGTCAAAGTTCAAAATGTTCAAAATGGGCAAGAAGGAAGACCCTTCTACCAGCCAGTCACCTCTATCCATGGAAAGTGACAGAACAGACCATTTTGAAGGTCATCACCAAGCATGTGAAAGAAATGAAGGTCATCCTTATTCAATTTGTTTCTCAACAATTTGGATGAAGGGATGGAGTGTACCCTCAGCAAGTTTGCTGATGATACAAAACCAGGGAGAGTGGTTGATACACCTGAAGGCTGTGCTGCCATTCCCTGGGACCTTGATAAGTTGGAGAGTTGGGTGAAGAGAAACCTAATGAGGTTCAGCCAGGGAGAGTGTAGGGTTCTGCACTTGGAGAATTATCCAAGTACCAGTACAGGTTGGGAGCTGAACTATTAGCTCTGCAGGGAAGGACCTGGAGGTTTTTGTGGATGACAAGTTGACCATGATCTGGCAGCAGTCAAGAGTGCCAATAGGATCATGGAGTGGATCAAGAAGAGTGTGGCCAGCAGGTCAAGGGAAGTGATCCTTCCCCTCTGCTCTGTCTGTCAGAGGCCACATCTGGAGTGCTGTGCCTAGTTCTGGGCTCCTCCACAGAAGAAAGATAAGGAGCTACTGGAGAGGGTCCAGCAGAGGGCCACAAAGATAATCAGGCATCTGGAGCATCTCTCTTTTGAGTAGAGACTGTGGGAGATGTGCCTGTTTAGTTTGGAGAAGACTGAGAGGGGATCTCTTCAATATATATAAATATCTCAAAGGCAGGTGCCAAGAGGATGGCCCCAGACTCTTTTCAGTGATGCCCAGAAACAGGACAAAGAGCAATGGCCAGAAACTAAAAGACAAGAAGTTCCACCTCAACATGAGGAAGAAATTCTTTACATTGAGGGTGGCAGACCACTGGAACAGGTTGCCCAGGGAGGCTGTGAAATCTTCCTCTCTGGAGATACTCAAAACCCACGTGGATGACTTCCTGTGTATCCTGCTGTAGGTGACCCTGCCTTGGCAGGGGGATTGCACTGGATGATCTCCAGAGGTTCCTTCCAACCCTAACAGTTCTGTGATTCTGTGAAATACACTTACCAAGAGAGGTCTTCACTGTCTCTGCCTTAATGTGATGGCTCTTCAGGACTCGGTTGTATTGATTATTTCAGAGTTAAAATGTATCAGTGCAGAAAGGACTTGTATTTTAGGAAAAAAGGTTGAGGAAAAATATTACTAAAGTTTTGCTAGGCTCAAATGCCCTACTGTCTAAGCTTGACCTATACGGAATAGACAAATAATCTTCTCCAGCCATCAAACTGGTTTTTAATATAGCTTTGGGGATTCATCAAAATCCTATTCCAAATCTTCAAGCATTTCTTCCACAAACAGCTGAATTTATTTCCATTCACCATTAGTTCATGCAATTTAAGAAAGTCTAGCCCAGTAAAGTGGCAGGAGACCTGAACTCAATGCAACATTTATTCTGAGAACAATATTTCCTTCAGTTCAATATAGAGTATGCTACTAAATTCAATTATGAAAGTCTTTCTCCTCAAGGATTTAATGTTTTGGGGTTTTTTTTGTCTCATTTCTAGAAACACTAAATATAGAACTCAATAACTGTATAAGATATATACTGGGGGGGGGGGGTGGGCTTGACTAATACTAGGCAAGCATGTAAAAGTCAATCCTACTGCCAACACACATACAAAACCTTGTAGAGAGAAATGTGTTCCTGCTTAACAACAGTGTGTGCACATCAACAGTGAATACTGTAGAAAACAGGACATGAAAAGAAGAAGATATTTTCCACACAATATGTATCCCTAATCCTCAAGATGTCATCAAGTGGCACAGACAAAAGTTCAAATAGGAGACTTCTGCTATTTCTTTAAATGGACATACCCTGCAATTGACTGAAGGTGACAGGTAGGTCCTTTTATTCTGATCAACTTATGGAGGACTTTCAAACACCTATTTTGTTATCTCGATATGGTGCCTTTTTCTCCCTATCTGTGAAGGCTTTTAGACCACATGGTGGGGTTAAAGAGAACCTAACAGGAAAGGCAAAAAAAAATATTCTAGAATCCTTAGAGAAGTAGTTGATGCTGGCTGATCTCTTATCTGACTGGAGAGAGGATAGTATCACAAAGAGTAATACAAAAATTCACCAGGCTCCTATGAGATCATGGGACAGGGAGTACAAGGGCGTTGGTAGGAGGAAGGATGCTGGATTCTGCAAACTTTGTCAAAACAGAAATGAAAGCAGAAATGGAAAACAGGATTCAGCAGCAAGCTAGGATAAGTTTGGAGAGAAGGTCATAGAGACTTAGTCATACTTACACAAAGATGTCCAAGCATCTGCTCTAAGCTTGGTAAGAAAACACAAGTTTTCCTCTCTGGTTATTTAAAAGTTACTTGTCAGAGCTCTTTGCCAATTTAGTTACACTTTGGAAGAAAATGCTCCCATATAATGGCACGTATCCCTAAGGTGGCCAAGGACATCTTTAAGGCAGTGGGACTACTACCTTGACAGCTAATCAGGTGCCATCATAGGGATCCTGTCAGAGAATGGCTGGAACCAGTGCTGGCCAGGGACTAGTCACCCTGAAGAGTTAGCACGAAGTAACTGAAATGTCTCAGAGAGGGTTGCTAGAGCACTGACAAAACCCCACAAATAAGGCTTGTATAGAAGGTTGGCTATCTTTTCCTCTCCTGATGCCTCCCATGCAAATTCAAAATGATGCTTTTAAACGTAACGGAGGGGTGTGAGGGGTGGGGGTTGGGGGGTGGAAATGACATCCAATTTTGACTATGACTCAGTGCTTTGGTCTTTCATTAAAAATATCAAAGCATGAAAATTCAATTGTTTTTAGTTTTATGTTAAATAAGGGAGTAAAATTACTGTCAAAAGAATGTTCCCCAGCATTTCCCTAATTTCTCCCTAGGGTCTTCCAATGATGTTAAAGGAAAACAAAGAAGTACAGAAAGGCACATGAACACAGCTCTATAAATAAAAAAGGGGAGAAAAGAAAAGCAAGCATTTTTCAAATTTTTAATCAGCCACTGTGTAAGCATTTACTTACTCCATCAATGCTCAGTGCTCAGAACATTAAGAGAAGACTGATACTAGAAGGAGTCTTTCTGTTGCATTGAGTCTGATCTGAATTTCCTGTCTAAGGCCTGGGAAATAAAATCAGAGAGATTAAGATCTACTTTTTGCCCTTGTACTGGAAAACTTTGCTAGCAAAGGGCAAAATTTTGCCAAGATAAACAACAAAGTTTGGCTTAATTTTGTATCTGGGTTATAAATACATTAAAAATAGGGAAAATTAGTCATATATAAATAATGGCTCGATTACATTCAAGCATATGTGGGTGGGTGTTCTGGGTGGAATAATTTGCTAAGGCAGAGCTCTTCTTCCTTGCTTTTCGTCTTCCTCTGAATTTATTCCTCTTTCTGAGTATGTACTTCTACTTTTTAACCTTTATTTATATCCTGTTCTTCATTCTGTAATATTTCTATAGTGGGTCTTTACACACTTTTCTTTAGGATTGCTTTTTTATGACTAAATATTTTTAATAGATACCAACAGAGGGTAAAGCGCTTAAGGGTATACCTAGCCTCTGGATAACATTCCCATTTACTTGATGTCAAGAGAATGTGTATTTAAAATCAAGTGAATGCATAACAGCTCTGCAGTGCAAGTGTTGGTATGGCTCTTCTCACTGTGCTGTACAACCTGCTGCAACATGAAAGACTCCCCCACTTCCCTTTTGTCTCTTCTTAGACATTTCTGCTCTTTCTGGGTTTTTGTTTTTTGTTTTTTTTTTTTTTTTTCCGTTTTGCTTTTGTTTTAACTCAAAATTGATGCTGGCAAATAACATAATGCTCTAAGATTTAGATTTCTGTCAAGGTTTTCTGGCTATTGGACCTCCCTGCTACAGATCAAGGAACCCATTGCTCTAGCTATGCTGTCTCTTGTTTTGCAGCTTGGCAGCAGAGAAGAATTTAAGAATCAGTGTGACCACTCCTGACTTCAGAACAAGACTCAGCACGGATCTGGTAGGGGCAAACTACCTGAGACATGGGGCTAGTGTGGCACACAGGGCAGTGAGCTTGAGGTATGTGAGACTACCCTAAGATGGCTGTCATTGCCCATTGGAACATCAGACCTGCCTGAGAAGGGCCAGGAAATCAGTGGAGTTTGCTTGGGATTGTCTTGCTCTTGTACCTTCCTACAAAAGCACCTAGATGTTAAATGAGGTATTGTGTACTGTGTATATGTTTTTCTCTCAGTTTTTTTTTCCATTACTTAGTTTTAATTTCAATTTCAATTCAGTGCTATTTACATCACTGCAACTTTGCTGTTTGTTCTGGCGTCCCATAGATAAACATGTTTGCACTGCCCAAGAGATACTGGGAATATTTGTGAGAAGTCATTCAGAGCTGATATTTAACCTAGTGCCTGAGCAGATCATGACCTGACATTGTATGCATTCAGTTTGGTAACAACGCATTAGAGTAGCAAAGAAGAGAAAGTCTGAGCTATGCTTTAATTTTAAAACTGAAATATTATGCCAGGTGTTGGGAAGGCACTCAAAGTCCCACGTTGCCAACAAAAAGAATTTTCCCAGCTTCAGCTGATTTTTGATTAGACCTCATACTGAGGATAGATTTGGCTCTTTCACCAGGAGCACAAGACTGGTAGCCCTCTCCTTACCTTCAGAGTCACCCATGGGAGAAGTTTCTAATTCCAAGGCTTAAGTGAGTTTTGTGCAATTGCTCAGGCTGTAGGAGAAAATCTCAAAAGTTCCTGAATGCATGTCACAGGAAGAAACTAGGTCTGAGGACCTAGCAAGGAAAACTTTTGAAGTTTTACTCTTTTAATGCTTCTTTTGAAAAAGTGTAGATATTCTTAGCATCTTTTCAACTTGTTCTAGCATGGGAATCTGTTTCTACGGATCCCAGTTTCTGTAATTTGGAGTGTCCTTGTTTCACTACTTAGAACATTCCAGGTGTACAAGTAATTGTGGGTAAAAAAGCCTTTGGTAGGTGGAACAACATGAGAAATGTCCTCATTTCCTGGCTCTCTTGAGGACAGACATGTGGCCAGCCATGCTGTCTTACTGCTCACTGAATGGTTCAATGTGGTGGGGTGATGGGCAGTAACAGACACTCTCCAGAGTCACTGGCAAGAAGTCAGACTAATGATAGTCAGTTACTTCCTACAGGAAGGGCCTACAATGAAGAACATGGTGTTTATCTGACATGAATGGCTGGGAGATTGTATCATTGAACACACACTGCACCCGCACACTGACACCTGCTATATCCAAAATGGTCCCCATTTAACATCTGCATTTCTGATGTGGATGCATTGTTCGGGCTGAGTTAACTTGAACTGATTTAGGAAAGCATTCTGAGTGTTGTTGAGCAGAGATAGCACCACACACGGATATAAAAGCATTGTTGATAAAAGCTCTACATGGAATGTTCTGCCAAATGGTTCCCTTCCCTTCCTCTACTCATTTCCTTGTCCTCCTTCAGTCACTGGAGAATGCTAATCCCTTTTTTTTTTTTTTTTTTTTAAATAAACTGGTGAGTTTCCAGACTTGCTAAAGACATTTGACTGGAAGACTTTTCTGGAAAGATGCAGCAAGAGCAGATCTGCAAGAGTAGATCATTCTTTCCTGAATGATGGCAACTTGATGGCAGTTGGATTGATTCCTTTGAACCCAAGGATTTTAATATTGCTATGTTTGTATTGACAGTCTGAATACAGAGACCCCTGCACTGACAGCTGTAAGCAAAAAGAAAAATACTATAGCTACTTTAATACTTCTCTCTCACTGGTTGTTTTTTTCAATACCTGTTTTTGAACAACTTTAGAAACAACACATTTGCAATGTCTCTCTCATCCAAAGCAGCAAGCTTCTGACTTTTTTTTCATAATACACAAAAGAGCAGGCATACAAATATATCTGAATGGAGAAAATACAGGGACACCTATATACAGGGAGATCAAAGTCATTGCTGATTCCAAAAATTTCTCAGAATTAAATATGTAAGATTAAAATCTAAGCCATGGAAACTTCAGCCAGGATTGCCTTGCCTTGCAGGTACTGGCTAAAATTCTTTTACTTCACCCTTTTCTTCCAGCCAAGAATGTGCCTTTCTGCCTTTCTGTCCAAACCATTGGTTAGCCATTGGCCAGTCTATCCTGCCCAACCCATTCCAGATAGAGCTGGCAAGGTGAGCAGAGATCACCTTTTCTGATGTGGCTGGGCATTGCAGAGCAAGATGGAAGAGTAATGGGGCCAGGGATGGCTCTGAGGGCTCACAAGAGAGACCTTGATTGTTGTACATGCAACAAAAACTATTTCTCTGCTTTACCTAATAACACATTTATTGTATTGAGGCTGCTGTGACATTAAAAAAGTAGTACTGCCATGATGATTTTAGCAGATGTGATGGCAGGCCTTATCTTTTACAATTGTATGAGTCCTTCTAGTCCCCCAGTCCAGACACTGACACAGGGAAAAGAGCAGTGTCCTTAGAACACCCACTGCCAGCATTTCCATGCATTTCACTTTGCAGATGGGGTTCTTCCTTTTTCCATCAATTCCCAGTGTCTCTTCCCTACATGCCTCTTCCCTTCATCTCTCTCCCTCCATTCATCCTCTTCACCCATCTATTTTCCATGGTATAGCTGCCTTCTGCTTTCACAAAGAATGAAGTTCTGCTCTTGTCAAACAGCAGTCATCTTTGAACAAGAGTTGGAAGCAGAGTTTCCCAAGTCAACTCCAAATGCTCTAAGTACTCCTAATTCTCCACATGTGCACATGACTACAATTCTCCTTAATTCCAGCAATCCCCTTCCATTGCCTTGGTAGAGCCTTGCTGTGCATGACAAAGCAAACTTCTGGTGACAACCATTCTTGAGCTCAGCTGCACTCACAACACATGGGTAAAAGTGTTTTTTACGCTGTTACTTCCGTAAGTAGTAGTGGTGGTTAGGGACTACTGCTTGCCTCCTGTAACCACAGGATCAGAACACCTGTATTTTGGCCAAAGGTGAAGCAGAAGCATAAATTCCAACATTTGTTAAAAAAAACCCCAAACAAACAAAAAAAACCCACAAAACAAACAAAAACCACCAAGGAAATGAGCATTTCAAAATAATGACAGTTCTTAAAGGGTCCTGAAACTTGAAAACCACAACCTGCAAGTAACAAGCTACTTCCTTTGTTATGTGGGATACTTGCTTTTACATAGAGATTCGTTGATGCCTTAACATGTTTTTGCATTTCCCAAAATAAACTGGGTCAAGAGGACACACACAGAAATCCCACACTTTTTTTTTTTTTTTTTTAAAAAAAAAAAAAAAAGAAAGGCAAAGTCCCATCCCATCTTTGCAGCACAGAATCCAAGGATAGGCTCTGGCCTTCCCATAAAAGGTATACAGTAGACAGCAAATTGTTTAATGAAAAGGAAAGTAGTGACTTCAGCATCAGTTTGAGAATTTTATTAAAACCATAGGTTTCCATTCTATACAAAACTGAGGAGCTTTCTTTAAAAAAAAAAAAAGAAAAAAAAGAAAAGAAATTATTAACCACATAGGAAATAATGCAGTGTAAGTGGCTGGTTGATAAAAACCTCTAAAAGCTATATACAGGATTAATACTACACAACTGTATGAATGTAGAGACTGTCAGCAACTTTAACAATATATACAAACTACCTTTACACTCATAAATATCTTATTTACAGCTAATAAATAACATCCAGAGCTAAATCATGTTTCCTCATGAAAAGAGCCCTCACTTTTTTATCAAAGTTCTAAATGTGTTTGTATTTGATCCTGTATGAAGAGCACAGCTGTTCAGATACTTTTCTTCCAAAGAATTTGACTCTTAAGAAACAATTGCAAAAAAAAGTGGAATCTATAGGGAACAAATCAGTATATTTATTTTAGAGATGCAGTGGCTCAATACTTAACCCCACCCTCAGTGACTCATCACATCTCTGCTGTAGTTTAAGGGTCAGGAAATCAAATGTGAGCAATTTCAGAGATATTTATATTGCAAAATATTGCACTGTTTAAGACTTTTATCCCCAAATATACTAGCAGCTACAGTTGGAAAAAACTAACACGTACATCTTGGTTTTGCTTTCAAGATGGGATGACGTTGGACAAATCACCATCTCCATGCTCTCTTGCATATGCAGGAAAGGACTACAATACCCAGCATCAATAGCTCACATTACACTTTCCCAAGTGTATACTTTCAAGTCCTTCTACCTCCTCAGTATTTTGTTTATATTCTAGAAAGCTAGAAGAAGGCTATTGCACCTTTCAGTGCACTAGAAAAATTACATGTTACTTAAAAAGGAGGAAGCAGAATGTCTTCAATATACCTATTTTTGTCAACTTGCAGCATGTCTAGTTCCTGTGTTTTTCAGAGCACATGTTTTTGTGCGGTACACAATCAGGCTCCTTTTAACTGGCACAGAACCTGCTCCTTGATGAATTCCATCTCCTATCAAAAACTAAGCAGCTCCTTGCACTACATCAAGCCAAGAAACAAACTGACGTGGGTCACCAGCAGTCACAATTCCGGTACAGGGAAGTGTGAGTGTGTTTGTCAAGTGGATTCACTTGCACTGAAAACTGCATATAGCAGCCACTCTAGCTGCATAAGTGACATTTGGTGTCAAAGAGCAGAGAAACTGTCACAGTTTTGGCATACAGGATGCAAGCAAATGGGGTGGGGGAAATATATCTCTTTCCTGCATTTTCTGATAGCTCAATTCCTCTGCAGTTCCTTATTGACAGTGTTGGAGGCTTGATGGTTTCATTTTCAACAACTGAAAGCACAGATAAAATTTTAAATGTCTGCACTGGACACTGGTATTGCTGCCTTCTCCTACAACTGTTATTTATTCCAGGGTAAGCTGCATAGACGTATATAGCTTAAGAGATCATACCTATTGCTAAGCAGCACTGGCATCTACCCCAGTAAAAATACATTCATAATGACAAACTAAAAAATTAATCCCCATATTGAATCAGTCCCTGACACCTTCTAGCAATACACAGAGCAAAGGCATTTTTTCATATGAGAAACCTACTTATTTGCTAAAAACACACTTGAAAACAATGAACTTTTACTACTGAACTGCCTGAAAATTCAGTTAGCCAAGGCAGAAAAAATTCTGTTCAGTTTCAAAAGACTCCTGAAAAGAACAAAAACTCAACCCCTCACTCTCAAAAAAAAAAAAAAAAAAGTAAAAAAACCCTAAAACACCATCCACAAGAAAAACAACAAAAAAAACAACCAAACCAACCAACCACCACAGGCAGAGGGCTTTGGGTTTTGTTTTGTTTTTCAATAAATACTAGAAAGTTGCTGTAGAAAATCTGATGTCAAGAAACCTCATCACAAGGCACCATGATCAAGCAAAGTTACTTATTTCTTTCCAGCACTCAAGACTTCAGCAAGTTGTTTTGCAGGTTTCTTTTTAACTATTTGGATACTGTATCTGCATGGTTAGTAACTTTGTATATTGAAACTTCCTTACAAGAAGTCTCTTAAGACAGCTAGGAATAGCAGGCAAAAAGCCAGCAGCGGATAAATACTTCTATATATTTGGTGCTGAACATCCAGTCCACAGGGATGAACAGACTCTCCTCCTCCCCAGTGTGGAAAAAAAATCTTTATTCTTGTCACTTAAGCAGACTCATGAGCAGAATTTTCTTTAGAAGCTTTCTTGGCACTGTGGGGAAAAAAAAATAAAAAATTATGAGGAAGATGCTTGTTCCTTTTCATCTTATTTTTGAGAAAAAAGATTAAAAAAACCCTCTACTTAACAGGAAAACAAATTACATGGTTGGGCTTCTCATGGCTTCTGCTTGATTTTACACATCAGATATACACACGAACTCTCCAGGTCATTGCCCTGGAGTGAAGGCCAGCACATGTGCATTTTTATGCAGAGCTGGATCTCAATCTAAAAGTGTCCCCATAAGACCTTTCACACACTGCAACTGAACTAAAATAGATATAACCACTACTCTATTTCAAACTTTTGTGGATAAAGTCCAAAGAAAAGTTTACTCTAGGTTAGAAAAAGTGATAAAAATATTAAAGTGCACTAAAGGCTATTAAACACAGTCTAAATCTCTGATCCAAATCAGAGATGCAAATCTCAGGAAGTCACTCACCTGATGGTTGACAGCAGAAAGCAGCGTGCCAAAAACAGCATCTGCATATGTCTGCTCCACTCCTGTACCAGCTGCCAAATCAGTTGCTGGCCAGTGAGGAGGAGGAGCTCTGAACTGACTGACTCAGTATGGATGTTTCAATGTTCTTCTGTTAAGGGTAAGTGTAGGGCATCTGTAGATAGAGGCACACTTTTCTCTTCATGCCAGTGCTCTCTAACAGTCACTCATACTTGGCCACCACAGGAATCTGAGAAGCAGTGACTTGTACTTTCTTTTCATCCTAACAATCCTAACAATCTCACAAGGAGATGGTTAGCAGAGAGCCAAATTAAGAGTTTTTAAGCTTCTAAAGCTGCCATAAGCAAACCTCAGATTGGTCTGAGCTGTGATGCTTCTGAAGCCTTGAGAAGACTAGTGCACAAGTAAACTAATAGAGAAGTTCGATTACCACTCATGTTCCCAACAAACCAAAAATAATAGTGATCACTCATACCCTCCTTTCTTCCTGTTGATAGGCTGCTCCAAGCACTTCACAAATATTGCTGCCTCTTCTCCCTTACTGAGACGTGAGCTGCCATCTCGAGAACAAAACACCACTCTGGAATAAATATTGGAAAATCACATGGCTGAGCCAGACATGCCTTTTTAACCTTAGAAACAGGGCTAGTGCTTGAAAGCAGTCTTTGTACTTTGTTATGTGGGGCACTACTACTTTAAAAGCGTGTCTGAAAATGATTTTTAAAAGAATTCTGTGATGAAACACTGTGCAAGAAAAATTAGTAAATGGTTTATGCAGACATCAAACTGTAGCCATAACTTTTACTGTGAACTTTTGCATAAAATCTTTTTGCAGCTAACACAGCAGAAGCTCTATCCTAAAGTCTCTTGGATCTTTATTGACATCAGTCCTCATGTGAGTTTTTTGTCAGGTGAATGAACTTGGAAGAAAGCCTTACTCCCTCAAATGTTTGCAAAATAAGTAAATTGCCAATTCCAGTGAACCTGAGCAGTTGCTTTTGGATTTATCAGTACTTTCTCCACCCCTATATTTGTTTAGCTCTGATAACTGTTCTTTGATCAAGTGACTGCCTTGTTTATTCAAAGAAAGAATTTATTATTTACTATACTGCACATAGGACACACATACTCTGTTCTGAGTCCATGTTCTGCAAACAGATCTCATGTCTAGTGAATGAGTATTTCAAAAGATTCATTTCAAGGCAGTTCTGTTCAGACTTTGATGTTTTAACATTCATGCATTAGCAATGTCCTGCAACAGGCACATTTTTCACTTTTCTTTCACCCTCCAGGTATTCAACTCCTAAGAAAATCCAGCTTAACAAAGCAATAATTCTTGTGCAAACACACTTTTGGAAGGATTTCTAAAAATCTCCTCCTAAGCATGCTCTGTGAAGAAAACCTATGCAAATACCCAGCATGAAAATGGAGGACATTGCAAACAATCATTCATGCTGGTTCATAGAGATACTCTCCTGTATATTATAAATAACCTGAAACAGAGGTAGGCAAATTAATTATGTGGGAGTAAGACTACAAATTGCAGATCCCTGTGGAAGCAAACAACTGAAACTGTCTGACAAAAATGGTGATGTGATGCCACTGGAGCCCTGATTATCAGTGCTGCACCCATTTGTAACTGCTTAACATGTTTGTTCCACCCTGTGAGATCTGAAATCAAGAAACACTGTCAATTAAAATTAATATAGCTTATAACAATCAAAAAAAGTTACTTTTTCTGAGTTTCCCCTGACTTCACTCTGACTTTCTGGATGTCAAATGTAAAAGGACTCCACCAGTCAGTCAAGCTGAAGAAAGTGTCCTTCTCCCATTGCAGCTTTAGCATAAGGAGGTCACCAACATCCACTTCTGTGTAAATAAGGAAGGAGAATGTCTTGTTTGAGGATACTTCAGGCCTGTGGGGAGAAGAATAAGAGGAAGAAAAAAAACACACCTCTGAAACTGTTGGACAAAGAAAATTAAGGAGCAACAGACCCACAACTTTTTATCCTCTAGAGAAGGAAGCAACCTTCTCCATAGTTCTGATGGATGTAATAAGGAAAAAGCATCTTAAGTTTTTGTAGTGGCAAAAGGAAAACTTTCTGCAGCAAGACTGGTAAAACCCTGTGACAATCTGCCAGGCAAGGGGTGTCTTTTCCTGTACTGGTGACTCTCAGAAAAGCCAGACAAGCACCACCCAGAAACAGTTTAGGTTCCTCAGAGCAGAAAACAGACCTTCCAGCTCCATTCCCTGACAGCCCATGTGCAGGGATGTACACACAAATTTCTGCTTATTTGTAGAGCTGTGAAAGCAAATCCCATGTCTCCCTCAGCTTCTGCACTGAGGCTTTCAGACTCATCAGACAATTACCTCCAGGTTGCAGGTGACTTAAGAAGTTTTAACACAGTTGGAACAGGGCATAAAGATACTGAAAATCAAATAAGAAAGCACTAGAAAAACTCTTATCAGGCTGAGTCACGGGTCAGACTTCACATTTCCGTATTTCAGATGTCTTATCAAGAAGAGCTCCTGCAGAGATTAGTTCATTAGCTTCAGATGGGGATGCCTCCCCTTCATCAAGGATAGATTCTGAGCAGATTCTGGGGCCCTGTAAGATTTCTGTAGCTGGAGCTAGGCAAGTTTTTCAGTTGGGTCTTTAACAAATTCAGGTAAACTCAACACTACATTGTAATTGTTTCCATAACTACTCACAGTGTGAAAGCAATGTTCTCACTCTCATCTAGAGTGCCATAGAGAGAGATCAGGAATGGCTGGTTTGTCTTGGTCATGTTAGTCTTTCCAAAGAAATGGATCTTGACTTGGTAATGAAAGACTGGAAGAATGCAAAAGAAAATGTCATTAGGAAAACCCAACCTCTGAAGAGAAACCACCCAGTCCCACCCCTGAAAACTCTAGACTGGAATATGCCAACTTCACTAAAATGAGAAGCTTAATTCTCTGCAGGTATCTAGGGAACTGTTTTTGAGAGGAGGTAAATATTACTATGCAAGGCCAACACCTTTGCAGTTCTTGCAACTAAACTCTGCATTTGAGCTACCACTATAATAACCCCAGAGTCTGCAATACTGCCTTAAAACTGTTACAAAATGTTTAAGAATTGCTACCTTGACTCAAAACAAGTGAGCTGTTCCCTCCTCATACCTTGGTAAACAACAACAAAAAAAAAACACAAACAAACAAAAAAATTCAATCCACTGACACTGCAGATTAAGCACAAAATGCCAACAGAACACCACTCTTGCAGCTGTTCTAACACTGAAGGAATGTGACTTCTGATTGCTGGTTAATCACACAATGCACACAACATGCATACCATGGTGTACAGGCAACGCTAGGGAAGAAAAGAATAAGGTAGTGAAATCCAACTTAGAAGCTATTTCCCCAGCTGAAGCCTTCCAGTTCTTTCTGGCAGTGTTCTTCTCAGATCTATCACTCTACAAACTGGAAACAAGAAATATTATGATGTCTTAATGAGAGCTAGCACTCCTCTAGCAAGGGCACTATAACACATACAAGTCTGATGGTTGCATATCTTTAAACAAGCTTCTTATCAGACTGAACTCTACTGATTATTTCCTCAACAGTAATAAAAATTCATTTGGTGAAAAATACTGGAAAAATGTGGAAGACACAGTTGTTCCAAGTGATCAGGCCCCAAAATAAGTCTTCTGAATTTTGCTACTTAGAAACTTGTTACAAAATACATTTCTTTTTGTACTTTATCCCCACCTTGACACTTTGAGTACGATGGCACTCTTTTCTTTGAGACTGTAGTTTAGTTTGCATTCAATAGCAAACAACAGGCACTCCTGCTCACCACAGGCACCACATGACCACTGTGTCATCTGCAGCACACGCCCACCATGACACACATCTGAGCACAAGCACCAGTCTTGCTCACCAGTAAACAAGAAGGACCTACCTTTATAGGGCATCTGAGCACGGGTCTTCAAGTACATTTTGGTGTTTCTCTTTGTTCTCACTCTGTTGACCTTGTAACCCAAATTGTTGCAGCGGTTCTTGCGGCAGCTCAGGCAGAGACCCTTCTCAAAGGCCTCCTTTGTGTTGCAGCGGTAGGCCATGCTGGGCTTTTCTTCATAGAGGAGGGAGTCAATGAAGAGGTGAATGGATCGTTCATGGGAGCATTTCACCAGCTGGTCCACATCTTGAAAGAATGAAAATGTGTAATATACAGACACACAAGCATATAAAGATATGAACCCCTGAGCGATGCTGTCAACAGGCATGACCCACTATGCCAGAGCTGGGCTTTATAGGATGGGTTTTAAAAGCTCTTGAAAGAACACATTCCTGTGCCTCTCAGAGATCAGCTGTTGAAGATCTCCCTTTGAATGTTATACCATTTATTACAGAGCAATCTCACCTGCAAAGCCTTTTTCAGCAATCAGACGGAGTGCTTCACCCAAGTTGCAACCTGGCTGGAAACCTCCACCATTGGGATAAATATCAATGTGTCCAACAGGCTTCTGGATCCCAATGCTGCGATCTGGAGAGCCTCGAGTGTAGGTGTGTAGGACATCAACAAAATCAGCATCATCCGGGGAGAGGCGGGTGGGGGCATCAGCATACTCAAAGGTAGGACCAGCTGGATCCAGACCTTTATGGGGCAAACCACAAAGAAAAAACAAGACTGTCTGTCAAAGATACTGACACTGATACTGAATGTCAAACTCAGCTACCACACTGCACTATAGTAATGTATATGGCATTGGTTTTCTGGCAGACATTTCAGTCAGATCATTTAAGTAGCATTCCTATATACAGACAAATTAAATATACTACCTTGAAATGTTGTTCGCTGTTTAAAAAAATAAAAGCGCATGCAAACACATTTCAGGCAGGCCAGAAAACTTTCTCAGAGCTATAGCATTTCCAGTGGATGAAAGAAACGAGCTCATAAATACATTCTCAATGTCCTCCTCTTGTCAAGAATTGTACAACTTGTATCTGAAGCATATGAAGTGCAGAAAAATGTCTTGCTGATAACCAACCTGCTAGGGGAACAACTGGGAAGCAAACAAGCTTCACTGTCTACATGCGTAAGGAGAAGGGGATTATTTTGGTAAAATGTCAAACTGCAGCAACACTGACATCAAAAACACCCAGAATTATTCTGCCAGTGAACAAGTTCTAGTACTACCTCTTGAATGCAGACAACTACTTGAGAGATGATTGAAAGCAGAGCTGAAGGGATGTGTCTTTCCTGTAGCCCTCAGCTGGGGACAGGCATATGGGTTGCTCAGCCAGGGTCAGCTTCACACAGTCTGGGCTTCCTCCCCACTGCTGCAAGGGCTTCAGTGGCCTAACATTGCTCCCTTTGCTCAAAGGTGACAATGCTTTCCTAAGGAAAGAACTCATCCTGGGCACCAAGAACTGTGGAAGCATAATAGAGGGCTACTGGTATTTCAGTGATTTGGCAGTCTCAGTGAAAGCAACAAAGCTGCAGCTGAGAGAAAGGAAGGATAGAGGGACTAGTGCTTTGGCCTTCTTATTTTAATCTGCCGACTCTCCAGACGCAACTGCTGCCTAGCCCATCCCTCAGCATGCCTGGGGATCTGGGATCACAGCCAGGCTCAGGTGAAAGGGTAAAGGGTGTCAGGAGCTAGGCTCCCTTTCGAATGCTGCTCCCAAGCTCTCTCAGCAACAAAGACAACACAGATGAGCTGGAATTTTCTTAGCCTCATTTGCTGATGCTGGCATTTCCTTTGTCACTGAAATCAGTGCTAGGG
Organism: Xenops minutus; assembly: GCA_035221455.1. NCBI lineage: Eukaryota > Metazoa > Chordata > Aves > Passeriformes > Furnariidae > Xenops > Xenops minutus. Next base: position 30,064,952 of record JAWWEE010000085.1, read on the forward strand.
CTCAGCACTCCAGGTGCTGGGCTGTAAAGCAGACCCAGAGTGGCTGTGCACTCTGCCTTGTCTAGCACACTTCTCAGTCTCCAAAAAATCACCTTAAACAGATATCTAAGCACACACAACAGGGCAAGCATATGTGAGCTTTGTTCCCCTTCCCAGAATTCTCACAGTATTATTTCAGCCTAGAATACTTTTTGAACCTGTTATGAATCATTTTTTTAATAACCCACAGTGGACCTCTTCTGAGTATCTGTCCAGTATGCCTTTGAGCCCATATAAGCTTCTTGCATCTGCACTGTTCCATGAAGAAACGTTCCACAGGACCTATACCCACTGCAGAAGGATTTAAATCCTGTTCTCTTTTAATGTTCTCCCATCAGCTGCAAGGAATGACTGCTTGGATGAAGACAGCCAGCTGAAGTTCTGATGCTGCAAGAGATATTGTGGCCCTCTCCAAGCCATGGATTTGGCCAGTTCCACATTCCCTGCAACTAGTCTCTTATCATGGCCTACTTGCTCATTTCTTGTCAAGAAGGAAACCAAGGCTTCTCACTCACCACCTTGGCTGTTCTTTTCTGAACCCTTTTCAGTTCTGCTACAGAAATACCAGCCCTACAGTTTTAATAAAACATGAACACAGAGTGAAAGCACTGTCAACAAGCAACGATTCTGGTGATTTGCCAGAGGAACATGTTTCAGCATGGAAGAGATGGGACTCTTCACTCTACAGTCACAAGTTTTCTTACCAGTAATTCTGTTCACCTTCTTCTTAGTCAGACTCCCAGCAATCCCAGCAGCATGAGCACCTAGACTGTACCCCAGCAAGTGGACATTGTTGAGAGGATAATTAAATTGTTCCTGTTCAAGAGAACAATTTGTTTAAAGTTTGAAGCCAAATGTGAAAGTGTCAGCAGGCACAAAAGAAAATGTTTTGTTAATACTGGGATTTCTCTTTGAGCCATAAATAATAGAAGAAATGCTATACAGTAAAGATAATTTTGTTCCATACTAGATCACTTGAGCTAGCTAACTTATGGCAAAAATCTAAGCAGAAAAGAATGTAGAATGAAAGACAAAACAAGGACCGAGTACCACATCAAAGGTTTCCACCCACCCCCTTGCCACCAGTTTCTGGATCTCTTAAGTATGTCCCAAAGAAAAGGCAGACGTCTGTTTCCCAAGGACTGGCTGCTGTAAAAGATACAGGAATCTTTCATAGTCTTTCACAGCTACTTCACACAGAGCCTTTGGAAATACTGTGGGCTCACAGGGCTCCAGAGACCACAAGGTGAAGTTTCTGGAATGCACTATAAAAGTCTTCTTTAAGTAAGAGATAGCCAGTAAATTAAAGCTGGAATTTTACCAGTCCAGCAAAATACTGTCTGCAACAGTCTAACTTCATCTACCCAACAGAAGATGATTAACACAGCTGTATGATTGCTGTTTTATCTCCCAGGACACTATGTAAAATGCAAGATATGTCTACATGTCTTACCTCCATCCAGTCAATAAACATAGCAACATCCTTTCCCACCAGTTTAGTGTATGCAGCAGACACTGGATAGTGCTGCTGAGCTCGAACTAGCCAGTCCACCACAATGACGTTTGAATCAGGTTCCCTCTTGTACAGAGCATCCACCAGCTTCGGTACCCAACTTTCATACATCCCTGTCACCTGTTGGTTGGATTTTTTTTTAATTAAAAAAAGGAGATACATTAATATTATATGTGAAATATAAACACCTCAGCAGAGTTTAACAGAAGTGTGTTTAAAAGGGAGATTCTTCCCACTTTGTCTTACCGTCCACCCATGGATCACCACAAAGGTTTTACTGGTATGATTGAAATTGCACTGTGCCAGGCTGTTCACTTGCCCAGGAACCAGGTAGCAGACATCCTCATCAGGCTCTGCAGGTGTTCGTAAGGAAAACTTGCTCTCAATTCCCTCAAAATTGTTTTCAGATTCTGCTATGCAAGAGCACAGAAAATATAAAGTAGGGTTTTAGGAGTACTAGGACAAACAGTTCAGAAGTCAGAGGTACAATGTTGGAGAAGTGTCTGGAGCAGTCAATGGGACATGTGGTTTTCAGTTCTTACAGCACTCGATGGCCACACAACAGCCATGTAAAGAAGAAATCAAAGAGTGAAAATTTCTCTCCTTCCAAGGTCCTGCTAAAACAGTGAGATTCTGGCCAGCTGTCAGAGAGGTGTGAATCCTTTTTAGGAGGCAGTATTTTCCCCAATTCCTTAACCAGGAAAGCTATTAATTACCACAAGCATAAAACCACACAGTACAGTCACAGACAGTCATACAGGAAAGCAGCAAGTTCCTACTGTACTATTAAATATTTTGGTGATGCATCTTCCACGTCACCTCATCAATAATCACTGCTTAACAAGTCCCTTTATAGCACCCAGTAGTTGCAGTGTATTAAAAATAAGAGCTGTGAAGTCACCACTGTTTTACAAAATGTTGGGTTTAAGTTTTGACAAAGATCAGGTGAGATCAGACACCCATTAGGGAAACTGAATGAGCAAACAGAAAGCCTGTACTTTGAAGGCAGTACATTTTCAGATCATCTGATAAGCTACAGAAAAAACAAGCTCCAGGAAAACACCTTCCTTGGCCTGAAGGTATTTTGAATCCCTTCAGGGGTGGGGAGGGAGGTGAAGATCATCCCAAAGTATGTGATGGCCTGCAAAGATCACTCCCTTCAGCTCGAGGCTTCAAAAATATAAGCGTTCCTTTTGTTCCTGCCAAGACATAGAAGTGACTAGGCTTCAGCTAGGCACATGCATCCTTTGTCTAGGAAGAAACTTAAATACCTCCTCTTTTTATATCTGATTCAACATTTAAACACCTCTATATCCAGCATACCCTCTAATTAACTGTGGACTTTTCAAGATCCAAGCCCCAGTTTGGCAACCAGAGTTTGGAAAATATTAATTGCCTGATTTTTAAGTCAGCTGAACTCGGGCCAACTTTGTCCAGCTCAGAGTTGTGTCTCCTGGAATCATGACCACAAAGCTTTCACAAACTGCTACAGACACATTAATGAATCGCTCCAAGCCACCATAAGAAAGACCAAGGGACAAGGTAAGGACATCATGATAGGCATGCAAACCAGATTTGACTCCCCTTCGTTTTCACATCGCAGAAGAGATTTTCTATAATTGGTAGATTCGCATTTATCCATAAAGTTGTGCTGCATCACTCAGGTGATGAATAACTAACAATTCGTTTTTTTTTGAAACAGTTTCTCATCTCCTCATTTGAGCTATCAGTCATCAGGGCACAACTTCTGCCTTAAGTCATGCAACCCTCAGGCAGCTCCATAAAGTCTGTGAGGTTCTTGCTGTGCTTGGGGGGTCACAGAAATCAGGGTCTAACCCCTTGCATGAGGTCTAAAACCAGCACACAGCCTTGCAACAGATGCTTATGTACAAGCCCCAGAGAAAGATGTCACCCATAATCAATGGCCTGACACGGCCCAAGTTCATCAAGACTTCTCACTTCTCAAAAGCAAAGCACATGCAGTGCTCAGTTTTCAGTTTTGATCTCAATTGCACTACACTGGCTAGCTAATCCAGAATAATACGCTGAGAACCTCCTTCCTGTCTCCTTTCCCCTAGAGAAAGGATAAAGTCTATGGAAAACACCTTTCTCCAAATCAGTAAAAGTATAACACTTCACCTACCTACTGAAAGCTAAATTTACCAAACTAATCAAATGTTTGCCCCTTTTCTTTATCTTTGCATTTTCAAAATTTCTCTTTTTTCCACCAAGACTACAAAACACCTTTCTGAAACAAATCTTTAGACTTATGTTATTTATGTTTTAGCCAGAAGTCATCCCAAAAGCTGATTGGTTAAATATCAATCACAACTTTTCACTCAGCAGTGAATCCATAAAACCTTGAAAGGAAGAAGAACAGCTTTCAACTCTAAGGGATACAACACAAGGACTTTCAATTACATATACTCCCATCTAGCACAGGAAGACAAACAAGAATAGTCCACCTGCTCACCAGTTAATAGTGCTTCCTTTCATACTTAGATATCATTTCCCTTCTGAACTAAACATATCTGATAATCATCCAAAATCTAAATTACATTGATATCCTGTCTTGTAATGTGTTTTCAATTACAAACACATGTTAGAATTTGCATGAAAGTTCAGAATACAACTCCTTGGAAAACAAGCTTATAGGAAATGTACAATTTGAAGTGCACCATACTTAAGGGTGCACTTAGAAAAGTGCATCAAATTTAGAAAGACTGTGGTACAGTGGTACTGCCACTGAAGATGTGCTAAGTGCTTCACAAACATTTGTGCGTTTCAGACTAACAATCTTTGGCAGGGATTTAAGGACATAAAATCACTGAGATGTAGTCACCACCAGGAAAGCAGCAGCTGCAAAGCAGCAGCCCATGAGTTAGGGAAATAGCAGGTGGCCACTTTGCTCATTTAACTATATTGTATGAGGAATTAGAAAGTCAGAAGAAATTACTGTTATCATCTTATGCACACAAAGAGTGTCATGTTATCTAATGTCCACATATGGTCAGTTCCCAGCAGGCAAGATGCCTTTTGCATAAGGAAACAGTGTGGTGGAGTTTGTTACAAACTTCTTAATGGTGTGCTCATTAAGGAGCAATCCTCAGAATTTGCCTAAGTTTGGTTTTGCAAATTCTATATGGCTCAAAACATAAGATAATTTTCTATACCTTTTGTTGTTGTGTACACATGCGGCAGTACCACCTTACTTCCCACTTTCTGAAGACTAAATTTTAGAAATATGGTATAGAGATCCATATAGTATGCACACACTCACCACACGGACCAGCATCTCTATGTGTTTTAAAACTGAAGCAGAGAAGTTACAAGCATATCACTTCAGAAAACTATAATTTCTCAGTTCTACTTTTATCTCATAATTCATTTTGTGTCTATTTGAAAAAATTACTTAGAACTGAACTTTGTCACCCATAGACTTTTGTCATAAATATTTTCCTCATAGATTTAAAGTGAATGGTCTCCTTGAATCTAACTGAGCCATTCAAATAGTTTTACACAAAGAAACACAGAGACAGTCAACTTACACACTCATCACCCTTCAGATAATAATTTACCTCAAGTTAAATAAAGGAGAAAAACCCAGAAATGGGGCACTTTCATCATGTTTCTGAAAGGCAAATAAAAATTTATCCAAATTCGCATCACATTTTACATAATGAAGACACAGAAAATAGGTATCAAGAAATTTACATGCATCAACCCTGAGACACTGAAATAGCTTTTCATGACAAGAATGCAAGTCCATTTCTAAACAAGAGCTTGGGGAAAAACAGACTTGGAAGTAAAAACATATAGACAAAACAAATCCATCTTTTGCTAAAAAACACTTTTCCAGACTTAGTTCAGAAGAGTTATAACAACATGTGTTCTGTACTGCAAAAGCTTCCACAAAGTTACAAATACAACCTACCACTGCAAAAGAAAGTTTTCTGTCTACTCTTATGTGCTTACAGTTAACAAGGTGACTTATAAAGGGATTATTCAGGGAACTGGAAAAGGGGGGAGCATTTCAGATGCAAGCTGGCTTTTCTAACAGCCTAAGGCTGCATTTACAAACTCCACAATTTTACAATGCTCTACAAACTTTCCTGATATTTTTCTAAAACCACCACTTATACAGTCTCAGTTTTCATTCAAAAAAAAAAAAAAAAAAAGAGCTGTCATGTGCATCAAGGTATTGAGAATCTCATAGACCTCAAGAAAGTGGGGAAAAAAGCTTAGAAACTGGTTAAAGTCAGTAGTTTTATTTTATTTTTCCTGTTCAAGCTTTCTGACACTTTTGGCTTGCAACTTGTGGAACTCCGTAACTCCATTCAGTTAGGGACTCCTATGAATTATCAATTTTGAAAGCACCCCACTGACTTTTAAGCATCCAGACACACTAATCAAGGGGATTCAGTTTCAAGTTTACTTCATAGGAAACCCAAGGCAACCTAGCAAATTATTTTCATTGTGAAAACTGTTTTTCACTGGTCAGCTGGGTGGAGAATGTGAGTTTTGAGGAAGTAAAAACATCTGGAATATTAATCAGAAGTTACACTGCCCACATCAGAAACAGGTTGCCAAAATATGATAGGAATGCTCTTGTCAGAATGAGTGCACCTAAGTTATGGTTTTATAAAGGGAATATTTGATAAACAACAATTTCCTAGCATTACGTACCCAGAAATCAAAATACTATTACGTAGTTGCAAAAATCCTTAGAAATTATACTGTTAGACTGTTGTAAACTCCAGCCCACATAGATATGTACATACACACATGCACAGCAGCAAGCATCTGCACATAAGGTCAAACATTTACCAGCTGTAGATAACTGGAATAACTCTACCCTTGGCTTACAGCCAGCATTAGGATCATCCATCTATCAGTCATACTGAATTCCTAAGAGTTCTGAAGCAAAGTCACAGTGAGCTGTAATAAAGGGCCTGTATCATAGAAATTGCTATCATTTAATTTGATCTACACTATAAACTGAAAGCAGATTACTGTGTGTTGCAATCCCAGGAAACCTACCTCACGAGTCAGGTTATTGTTTAACCTAGCTGTAAAAAAATTACAACTTCAAGTTTATTTATGTATCCCTTATCCCTGAATAAGTACATTCTGCTTCACTTCACAGGTGGAGACAACAGAAAGAGCAACACCTCTGAAAAGCTACTGTGCACAAGTTCAGATGCTGAGCAAGGACCTCCCAGTTCAAGTTCTGCAGCTGGCAAACTGCTCTTCTAGTGCTGTGCATATGGATGTGCCTCTCCGATGCACTCCCTGTCAAATCCTTTCTCAGCTGCAGCTGAGACTTGTACCTCAATCCAGCAGAGCTCTTGCCATCCACCAAGTCCCTTTGGGATATCTGGAATTAGTCCAAGACAATTAAAATGCAACCACTGTCAGACTTCACAGTAACATGGAAGAAAGGATGCATGAAAAAGCCCTGTCATGCAAGTACTTTTGCACAGAGGTGAGGAGTACTAGTGGTCATGCTAACCTTCAGCACACTTTTGATGCCTGACAGCCTCACCTGTGTGCCTTCTCAGAAATGCACTGTTTTGGGAAAGGCCACACTACGGCTGCCCTGGTAGGTCTACCCCAAACACAGCCAATAGCTCACAACACACAGCAGTGTAAATATGCTGACTCAGGATTTACACTGGTAAAAACAGGGATCAGAATGTATTCCTGGTAATGTTTTTCTCTTTTCCTGGAACACCAACATTGTTTTCACTTAGAATATCTTTTTCTATGTTGTTTATTAAATACTCTGGATTCCTGAAGAGCTCCATCATGTGATTTTCATGGTTTCAAAGTATTTTTTACTGTGGTGTACAAGAAATAGTGTGGTACTGAAGGCTTGCATAGGTTTAGGATGAACGCACAACCTGCTTTCATAAAACCTGTTCCTACGGAGAAATAATGAAATTATCAGTAAGTCTGTAGCAAGTCAGTTCCTGTAGGAATATAAGCTTGCTCTGGGAAGGTAGTTATTTTACTGCATACAACTTGGATACTGTGATGAAAACTAGTTGTGACTGCCTTTGACAGCACAAGATTGGGTTCAAAGCAAGAACTCATTTCTTTGGCTGCGCCCCAGCTTCCCATCCTCTTACTTTGGACTATTTCCCTTCAGATTCCTTGTCACAAAGCAATAGCAAAGACATCCATAGTAGAAGAAAGAGCAGTTTCAGAAGAAACAGTAACATTCTCGTTAAATATCACACAGGAAGTGTAAGAGCTACAGCCACATTTTCTTCTAAGGTCGTGGACTTTTAAAGATAGACACTGTGTGGGAGATCAGTGTAAGAAAGCAGCCTGTGACAGGGCGCTGTGAACATAAGCTTGAGGAGTAGTGGTCTCCCAAAAGTAGTCTCTTAGCTCATGAAAGCTGCACTCATGTTGTGACTAACGAGGAGGGCACCTGGTGAACATCTAGCAGCCAACATTCACACATGTTTCGCTCCATCTAGCCTAGAGGTGCCTACGCACAACTGCGGGTACAACAGGCAGAGTGCAAGAAAAGCTGCAAGTGAATCTATAGACATTGTGACAGTACACACCTCTGTTCCTTTCTTCCCGAATGGGTTCCGCTGCAATACACGCATTAACTACGACTCAAGCAGATTACCATGATACCGATGAAACTCAGCCTTTCCTTGTCTAGGACCAAGAACCGTAGCAAACTGGGCGGCTGGGCTCCCATGGGATGGATGAGTCCCATGCAGAATAGAGGGAAGAGCCAAGGGACCTTACTGTGATGCTGCTGCTGTGCCAATCGCTTGCTGAAGCAAGGGACTGTTGGAAACCTCGCTTCCGGAGAAAAGACACATTTCAAACCTCGACAGCTCGTGTCACCAGCTCGGCAGGTTGTGCCCGAGCTCCGGTCGAGGAATAGGCTCCCGATCTCGCTCAACAGGATGTAGGAGCACCCCGTATCGCTCTCCAGCGCCTCACGGCACCCAGGTCCCGCAGCATCCCAAGCATGCCGGGAGAGTTTACAAAGGAAGGGCTGCCAGCCCCCCTTTCCCGCCATGCCGGCAGCATTTCCTCCCCAAATCCCCCTTCCCCAAGAGCAAGGGGCAGGCGCGGCAGCCGCCGCGAGTGCTCCGGACCCCGCCCAGCCCCCTGCCCCGGGACTCACCGCCGAGCGCGGGCACCCAGCGCAGGCACAGGCACAGCCACAGGCACAGGGCGGCCAGGAGCGCCTTCCTCCCCATCCCGCCTCCTTCCGCGGCACGAAAGCTTCGGCGGAAAAGAAAAAACGAAAAAAAAAGGAAAAACAAAACAAAACCAAAAAAACCTTAAAAACAGACTTAAAAAGGAAGGTAACTTTTTGGTTTCAAAAGCTGCGGAAAGTACAACGCAGGAGCAGCGCGATGCGCACCCCGGGCTGCGCTCCCGGCCCGCCCTTAAGTGTCCCTCAATATGCAAATATGCAAATGAGGCCCCGCGGCCATTGGGCGCGCGCCGCGGGGCGGGGCCGGCACCGCTGGGGGGGCGGGGCGAGGGGACCGCCAGGGGGCGCTCCGGGCCCGGGGCAGCGCGGACCCCGCGGACCGCCCACGGCTGACCCCGCACACACCCGCAAGGCTGGCCCCCACGGACCCGCCAAGGCTGACCCCCCACGGCTGGCCCCGCACAGACCCCCCACGGCTGACCCCGCACACATCCGCCAAGGCAGACCCCGCACAGACCCCCCACGGCTGAGCTCCCACGGCTGACCCCGCACAC